>JARQOD010000003.1:312756992-312836495 GCA_033576555.1 Oophaga sylvatica
ATAAAAAACTTGTAGCCTTTTCAAAACTGTGCGAAGGGTGTCCTGTCCCAACTCTTGAGCGTTTGCTGCGTTTTAAAGCACATTTTTTTAAACATGCCTGTTGGAAAGCCATCCGCGCATCGGGGTGGGGGGTTCCTCTGCACTGTTGTAACCCTCTGATTGGGAGAGTTTGAGGGCACAGGGGGGCTGAGGGGGGGGATGAGGCAGTGGGGGAAAAATTTTAAAAAAAGGTTTGCCCCAAAACCCCTTGGGGGAATTTTAAAGCCGGGACTTGGGAGCCCCTTGACCGCCAGCACCCACAGCCCCAGAGGGACCCAGTGCTCGTTGGGTTTAAAACCCCCCTCCCCTTTTTTGCTTCCCCCAGGGTCGTGGTAAATGTACCCTGGGACTAGATTTTTTCGGGGAATGAAGATTTATCTGCGACATGCGGGGGCATACCAGTACAGAATTTTTCTTAAAGAAAAAAATTTTGGGGCTGGGCAAAAAAAAGGGGGGATGCTGGGGTTTTTCAAAACTTTCTAAAAACCATTAAAACCCCCCCGGCGGAAAGGCAGCATTTCTGGGCCAAGAGATTGGAGAGGGGGTTCAAGCCTTAGCTTGGATAGTGCAGGAAACTTTTTAGTACCAAACTGAAAAACCCGGGGGGGGCTCTGTTGAAAGAGGGGGTAGCTAAAGGGACAACCGTGGGTGGGGGGGGCGGGGTTTTGTTATGGTGGTTGAGAAGATGGTGCTAGTTGGTAAAAAATTTAGGCAGCCCTTCCGTAAAGCAGGGGGTTTAATCACCCCAACTGTTTGGGGAAAAAAAGGGGGGGTTTTTTGGGCCCCAGAACCTATGTGAGACATTGGGGCTGGTGTTGGAGGGGGAAAAGGAAAGGGGTTGATGGGTGGGGTGATTGGAAACCCCCTATTTGCTCTAAGGCAATATTCCCTGCAAATCATGAGACCGCATGTGCCTCATCGTTCCTCTTTTTTTTCCTCCTCCCCCCGGGGGCACTTTTTCCCCCCTTCCTCCCTGCACCCAGACAGCCCGTGTGTGCCTGGGGTATTGTATCCTCGGTTCCCCCCCCGGCAAATTGGGGTGATAAGTTAGATTGTTCTGCCCTACTTCCCACCTAGGACCAACAAAAAAAAATTTGGGGCTTGGGGGCAGTGCTTCCCCCTTTGGATTCTGTGAATTTTAAAAGCAGCCTCTTTTTGCCCTGGAATGAATGTGTAACAGCCTGCAGAATGTGTTCCCCACATCGTTTGGTTTTGGAAATAGGGCTAGGGAAAATAAGGGGATTGGGGGACCCACTAGGATTGTACTGTGTGTGATTTTAAGGGTGGGAAAAAGAGGTTTTTCCCACTTAAAGGTTGCCCCCTATCCTTTCTGCCCTCACTAAAAGGTATTTGTGCGACTCCAAAAAGGTAAAGTAGCCCACCAGTAACAATGTTGTCAGTGGTTTTTGGGGAAAGGCGAGTAGTTTTTTTTCAGTTGAGTTTTTCTTAATTTTTAAGACCAAATTCACTAACGTCAAAAAAAACCCTATTTTTTTTTTTTTTCCCAAAAAATTTCCAAGTTTTTCCCCCCCCCCCCCCCCCCCCAACCCCCCCCCCCCCCCCCCCGGGCAATTGAAAAAAAAAAAAGGGAAAAAAAAAAAAAAAAAAAAAAGGGAAAAAAAAAAAAATTTGGGGTTTTTTAATTTTGGGGGTTTTTGGGGGAAAATTTTGTGGGTTTTTGGTTGAAAAACAAAGGATGTTTAAAAAAATTAATGGGTTTTGGTGAAAAGGAAAAAAAAAAGGTTCAACCCCACAAATATTCCCCCCCATTGCCCCCGAAAAGGCAATTAAAAGGCTGGACAAAGCCCAAAATTTGGGGCTCATCTAAAATTCCCTTTTCTGGGGTGGGGTTTTTTTAAGGGGGGGGAAAATATCCTTTCCCCCTTAACAAGTTGAGAATCCAAAACCCCTAAATTTTTGTTTTAGCTTGGTGGTTGTAAAAAAGGGGGGGAACCCCAAAATCCCGTTTTTAAAATTACTTATATAAAAATTTAAAAAAAATATGGCGGGGCCCCCTTACTGATAACCAGAATTGTGAAAACTGAAACTGGGGTTTGCACCTTCAGCGTGAGTTTTGCCGGCTGTTTTTCAAAAAAAAGGGGCCCCATGCTGTTTTTTTTTAAATTATTTTTTTACAGGCGGGCCGGGGGGAATACCCATCGCCGTTCCTCTCCCACTTTTTTTGCTGCACTGGCATTTGCTTGGGAGCTGTAGCCCCCCTCCTTTCCCTGTACTGGAGGTGAATTTTTCTTCCATCAAAAAGGGAAAGCTCTGTCTTTTCACAGGTGGGGGAAAGACCCTGACCGGTGGTGTAAAATTTCCCCCACTAAAAACCCCCAAAAAAGGGTTTTTTTTTTTTGTGTGGTTTTGTACCTGCAGCATGGCAAAATGGAGTTCAACCCCCCTTTAAAAGGGGGGTTGGGTTTTTTTTTTTTTTTGGGGGTCTTTTTGGTCTCAAACACAACTTTTTTTAAAATGTCTGCAAATTAAAGGACCCGAAACCCGGGGGTCCCCCTTTTTACAAGGGGCTCCTTTTCCCCCACTGCAACACATTTTTTTCAAAACAATTTCGATTAGCAAATAGTGCTTTGGGCGAACACCTATATTAGAAAATTAATTTTGATTTTTAAAGGAATGGGCCCCTGTTCCTCACTGTAAAAATTTTTTGCTCAAATGACAAGCCCCTTTTCAGCAGCAGAACTGACTCTGCGATGTTTTTTGAAAATGGACCGAAAGCAAAATTCCTTTTTATATGGACAGGGACATGTGACTTTGCACCCAAAATCACAGAGACTTTGTGTCATGAATTGTGGATGGTTTCTGTGCCTGATTGGTTGATGGAATTTACACAAATTAATTTTAAAAGCAAGAAAATTAAAATTTTTTTTTTAATTCGATTTGGCTTTTATCCAAGTCTTATTACAAGACCGTTAAAGGGTTGATTGTGACTTGTAGGATCGCAACTTCCAATAGGTGGCGCTATAGAGTAAAGTCCTCTTTGTTTGAAGAGGCAATTTGCTATTAAAATTTCCCAGAGAAGCATTCACGGCGAATAAGCCCCTTACCTCGACATGCCAGACTGGTATTCACCCTCCACAAGGAGTAACCTTACCCCCAGACCCCAGTCCAGAGCCTTCATCTCCAAAAATCAGATCTCTCCTACTTTGCACTGACGAGGAACAACAGTCCGAAACACCGTGTCGCAAATGGGATTCTGATTTGGCTTTTATCCTAATCATATTACAAGACTCGTTAAAGGGTTGATTGTGACTTGTAGGATCGCTATTTTCAATAGGTGGCGCAATAATTTACAAGTCCTCTTTGTTTGAAGAGGCAATTTGCATATTAAAAATTTCCCAGAGGAGCATTGCACGGCGAAAAGCCTCCTTACCTCACACGCCAGAGCTGGTATGTCCTCTCCACAAGGATAACCTTACCCCCCAGACCCAGTCCAGAGCCTTCATCTGCCAAATCAGATTCCCTACTTTGCACTGACGAGGCCCAACATCCAAAACACCTGTCTGCAAATGGAGATTCTGATTTGGCTTTTATCCAAAGTCATATTTCTAGAACTCTTTTTTAAAGGGTTGATTGTGACTTGTAGGATCGCTACTTCCAATAGGTGGCGCTATAGAGTACAAGTCCTCTTTGTTTGAAGAGGCAATTTGCTTTTTTAAAAATTACACTACTCTGCTCCTCTGACTAGGCACACCCCCCTTCCCTCATAAAACACACCACACCATGATAGTACATCACCACTATCCTATACAAATCAAAACAAAAAAGCTGAAAGTTGGAAAAGCCAATCATTTACCTTTCTGTGCCAAAATTTTGCCGAATTTGAGAAAAAATGCTTAGGAAACGTTCTCGAATCTGAATGTGCACAGTCATGGCCAAAGTTTTGAGAATGACACAAATATTATATTTTCACATGATCTGCTGCCCTCTGGTTTTTATGTGTGTTTGACAGATGTTTTTATCACAGACAAATATAATTGCAAACATATGAGTAACAAAAGTTTTATATTGACAGAACGAGTTAATGCAGCAAGTCAATATTTGCAGTGTTGATCCTTCTTCTTCAGGACCTCTGCAATTCTCCCTGGCATGCTCTCAATCAACTTCGGACCAAATCCTGACTGATAGCAGTCCATTCTTGCACAATCAATGCTTTCATTTTGTCAGAATTTTAAGGTTTTTGTTTGTCCACCCGTCTCTTGATGATTGACCACAAGTTCTCAATGGGATTAAGATCTGGGAAGTTTCCAAGCCATGGACCCAAAATCTCTATGTTTTGTTCCCTGAGCCATTTAGTTATCACCTTTGCTTTATGGCAAGGTGCTCCATCATGCGGAAAAGGCATAGTTGATCGCCAAACTGCTCTTGGAGGGTTGGGAGAAGTTGCTCTTGGAGGACATTCTGGTACCATTCTTTATTCATGGCTGTGTTTTTAGGCAAGACTGTGAGAGAGTCGATTCCCTTGGCTGAGAAGCAACCCCACACATGAATGTTTCAGGATGCTTAACAGTTGGCATGAGACAAGACTGGTGGTAGCGCTCACCTTGTCTTCTCCGAATGAGGCGTTTTCCTGATGTCCCAAACAATCAAAAGGGGATTCATCAGAGAAATAACTTTACCCCAGTCCTCAGCAGTCCACTGCCTGTACCTTTTTGCAGAATATCAGTCTGTCCATGATGTTTTTTCTGGAGAGAAGTGGCTTCTTTGCTGCCCTCCTTGAGACCAGGCCTTACTCCAAGAGTCTCCGCCTCACAGTGCGTGCAGATGCACTCACACCTGCCTGCTGCCATTCATGAGCAAGCTCTGCACTGCTGGTAGCCCGATTCCGCAGCTGAAACACTTTTAAGAGACGGTCCTGGCGCTTGCTGGTCTTTCTTGGGCGCCCTGGAGCCTTTTTGGCAACAATGGAACCTCTCTCCTTGAAGTTCTTGATAATGCGATAGATTGTTGACTGAGGTGCAATCTTTCTAGCTGCGATACTCTTCCCTGTTAGGCCATTTTTGTGCATTGCAATGATGACTGCACGTGTTTCTTTAGAGATAACCATGGTTAACAGAAGAGAACAATGATGCCAAGCACCAGCCTCCTTTTAAAGTGTCCAGTGGTGTTTTTTCTTACTTAATCATGACAGATTGATCTCCAGCCATGTCCTCATCAACACCCACACCTGTGTTAATGGAGCAATCACTGAAATAGTTAGCTGGTCCTTTTAAGGCAGGGCTGCAATGATGTTGAAATGTGTTTTGGGGGATAAATTTCTTTTTCTAGCCAAATATTGATTTTGCAAGTAATTGCTGTTAAGCTGATCACTCTTTATAACATTCTGGAGTATATGAAAATTGCCATTAGAAAAAGTGAAGCAGTAGACTTTGTAAAAATTAATTTTGTGTCATTCTCAAAACTTTTGTCCATGACTTTACATTTGAGCCAAATTTGAGATTGGTGAATGTTTTCCGAACAAGTTCGCTCATCTCTGCTGATGATGTTTAGAAATCAGATCAGGATATAAGGAGATTATGTAATTTGATGGGGACAGTGGTAGAGCCAGCATTAAAGAGCAGAGTGATACCTGGTCAGCAGATCTACCGAGTAAGGCCCTATACTCACTTGCGCCGAAAACGGATGAAAATCTGATGAAAAAAAATTGGATTCAAATCTGACCAATGTTAGTCAATGGGTGAGTTTTCATTTGAAATTTTTTTTTCTCATCAGAAATCGGTGTGAGAAAAAAATCGCAGCATGCTGCGATTTGATGCGATTTTGGCCATGAATCAATGGGTGCGAGAAATAATCGAACAGCACTCGCCCATGCAAGTGCTGTCCGATGTATACGCACCAGTCTCCTTTGAAAAGCCGGCAATTCATCCCCGGCTACTGTAAAATCACACTGACAGCTCACAAAACACTACATATATACACATAGAATTAGTGTTGAGCGATACTGCTCGATATCTAAAATATCGGATCGGAATGGTATCGCCGATATCACTAAATATCGGCGATATCCGATTCCGATACCGGAAGTCCCATGTAAGTCTATGGGAACCAAATATCGACATTAAAAAAAAACCATTCTTGCCTTGTTGGTTAATTGTACATGAAGGAAAACAACAAAGAGTAATGTAGAATGTATTGGGGGAGGTTGAGGAGACAATAAAGGCATACATGTTTAACCCAATGCATTGGAATAGCATTAATATATTTTTTTTTGGAAATACGTTTGGATTGACGAACAAATTGACAATGTTGTTAACCTTTTTTCTATTTTGGCAAATATGTATGTTTCACAACTTCCATGCTCTTCACCTTTTTAACTTTTGCCAGTGCCACACTTTCTCCTTCATAATCTTCAGCAGCATCATCTTTCTCATCAAATTATTCTTCATCTTCACCTTCTTAACCCCTTAAGGACAGAGCCATTTTGCAGCTTAATGACGGGCCAATTTTTACAATTCTGACCACTGTCACTTTATGAGGTTATAACTCTGGAACGCTTTAACGAATCCCGCTGATTCTGAGATTGTTTTTTCGTGACATATTGTACTTCACGTTACTGGTAAAATTTCTTTGATATGACTTGTGTTTATTTATGAAAAAAACGGAAATATGGCGAAAATTTTGAAAATTTAACAATTTTCAAACTTTAATTTTTATGCCCTTAAATCAAGAGATATGTCACACAAATTTCTTAATAAATAACATTTCCCACATGTCTACTTTACATCAGCACAATTTTGGGACCAAAATTTTTTTTGTTACAAAGTTATAAGGGTTAAAAGTTGACCAGCGATTTCTCATTTTTACAACACCATTTTTTTTTTAGGGACCACATCACATTTGAAGTCACTTTGAGGGGTCTATATGATAGAAAATACCCAAAAGTGACACCATTCTAAAAACTGCACCCCTCAAGGTGCTCAAAACCACATTCAAGAAGTTTATTAACCCTTCAAGTGCTTCACAGGAGCTGAAGCAATGTGGAAGGAAAAAATTGACATTTAACTTTTTTATTTTCACCAAGTGTTTAAAAGAAAAAATGAACCACAAAATTTGTTGTACAATTTCTTCTGAATACTTCGATACCCCATATGTGGGGGTAAACCACTTTTTGGGCGCGTGGCAGAGGTCGCAAGGGAAGGAGCGCCGTTTGACTTTTTCAACGCAGAATTGGCTGAATGCCATGTCGCGTTTAGATAGCCCCTGATGTGCCTAAACAGTGGAAACACCCCACAAGTGACCCCATTTGGATACAAGACCCCTTAAGGAACTTATCTAGATGTGTGGTGAAAACTTTGAACCTCCAAGTGCTTCACACAAGTTTATAACCTAGAGCCTTTGAAAAAAAAAAAAAAATTTTTCCACAAAAATGATCTTTTCACCCCAATTTTTAATTTCCCAAGGGTAATAAGACCGCAAAAGTTTTTGTGCAATTTGTCCTGAGCATGCTGATACCCCATATGTTGGGGTAAACCACTTTTTGGGCGCACGGCAGAGGTCGCAAGGGAAGGAGCGCTGTTTGACTTTTTCAACGCAGAATTGGCTGGATGCCATGTCGCGTTTAGAGAGCGCCTGATGTGCCTAAACAGTGGAAACCCCCAACAAGTGACCCCATTTTGGAAACTAGACCCCCTAAGGAACTTATCTAGATGTGTGGTGAGCACTTTGAAACCTCCAAGTGATTCACACAAGTTTATAACGTAGAGCCGTGAAAATAAAAAATCATATTTTTTCCACAAAAATGATCTTTTCACCCCAATTTTTATTTTTCCCAAGGGTAACAAGACCCCAAAAGATTTTGTGCAATTTGTCCTGAGCATGCCGATACCCCATATGTTGGGGTAAACCACTTTTTGGGGCACGGCAGAGGTCGCAAGGGAAGGAGCTCCGTTTGACTTTTTCAACGCGGAATTGGCTGGACGCCATGTCACATTTGTAGAGGCCCTGATGTGTCTAAACAGTGGAAACCCCCCACAAGTGACCCCATTTTGGAAACTAGACCCCCTAAGGAACTTATCTAGATGTGTGGTGAGCACTTTGAAGCCCCAAGTGCTTCACAGAAGTTTATAACGCCCGGGCGTGAAAATAAAAAATCATATTTTTTCCACAAACCTGATCGTTTAGTCCCCAATTTTTTATTTTCACAAGGGTAACAGGAGAAATTGGACAACAAAAGTTGTTGTACAATTTGTCCTGAGTATGCTGATACCCCATATATGGGGGGGACCACTGTTTGGGCGCACGGCAGGGCTTGGAATGGAAGCAGCACCGTTTGACTTTTTCAAACCAAAATTGGCTGGAATTGAGATTGGACACCATGTCGCGTTTGGAGAGCCCCTGATGCGCCTAAACAGTGGAAACTACCCACAAGTAACACCATTTTGGAAACTAGACCACCTATGGAACTTATCTAGATCCGCTGTGAGCACTTTGAACCCCCAAGTGTTTCACAAAAGTTTATAATGCCTGGGTGTGAAAAAAAAAAAAAAAACAATTTTCCACAAAAATGATTTTTTAGTCCCAAATTTTTGATTTTTCACAAGGAAATTGGACCCAAAAAGTTGTTGTCCAATTTGTCCTGAGTACGCTGATACCAAATATGTGGGGGGGGGAAACTATTTTGGCGCACAGCAGGGCTTGGAAAGGAAGTAATAACGTTTTGGAATGCAGACGTTGGTGGGGTCATGTTCCGTTTGCAGTGCCCCAGATGAGCCTAAACAGTAGAAAACCCCCACAAGTGACCCCATTTTGGAAACTAGACCCCATAAGGAACTTATCTAGATCTGTGGTGAGCACTTTGAACCTCCAAGTGTTTCACAAAAGTTTATAATGCCTGGGTGTGAAAAAAAAAAATCAATTTTCCACAAAAATGATTTTTTAGTCCCAAATTTTTGATTTTTCACAAGGAAATTGGACCCCAAAAGTTGTTGTCCAATTTGTCCTGAGTACGCTGATACCAAATATGTGGGGGGGGAAACTATTTTGGCGCACAGCAGGGCTTGGAAAGGAAGTAATAACGTTTTGGAATGCAGACGTTGGTGGGGGTCATGTTCCGTTTGCAGTGCCCCAGATGAGCCTAAACAGTGGAAACCCCCCACAATGACCCCATTTTGGAAACTAGACCCCTTAAGGAGCTTATCTAGATGTGTGGTGAGCACTTTGAACCCCCTAGTGCTTCACAGAAATTTATAAACGCAGAGCCGTGAAAATGAAAAATCATTTTTTTTCTCAAAAATGATTTTTTTAGCCAGCTATTTTTTATTTTCCCAAGGGTAATCGGAGAAATTAGAACCCCAAAATTGGTGTGCAATTTGTCCTGAGTACGCTGATACCCCATATGTTGGGGTAAACCACTGTTTGGGCGCACGGCAGGGCTCGGAAGGGAGGGAGCGCCATTTGACTTTTTGAACGCCACATCGTGTTTGGAGACCCCCTGATGTGCCTAAATAGTGGAAATCCCTCAATTCTAGCTCCAACCCTAATCCCAACACACCCCTAACCCTAATCCCAACCCTAATCCTAACCTAAATCCCAACCCTAATTCCAACCCTAATTACCCCTAACCTTAATTATAACCTTAATTATAACCCTAACCCTAATTGTAACCCTAACCCTAATTCTAACCCTAATTATAACCCTAACCCTAAGGCTAGGTTCATTTTGCGTTTTACCATCCCGTTCAACACATAGCGTTGACGGGCTGGTAATGGTATAGCATAACGCGATCGCATTATGCTATACCCGCTAGCGCAGAGGAATCAGCAGATGATTCATCTGCGCTAGCGGTGACGGAGCCCAAACGCTGCAGCCCGCGTCCGAGGCTCCGTCACTGAATGATGGCACGTCGCAAACGCATGCCGCTTTACGGCATGCGTCGCGATGCGCCCTCAAATGGGGGTGAATGGCAGCGTTAACGGACTGCGTTACACCGCGTTATACCGCGGTGTAACGCAGTCCGTCTAACGGACTGCCATAACGCAGTATGAACCCAGCCTAACCCTAACGCTAATTATAACCCTTACCCTAAGGCTGCTTTCACACTTCCGGTGGGCGCCTGTCGGCGCCCCCGGCATTTTGCCGCAGCGCCGCATCAGAATACCTGATGCGCCGCCGGCGGTCGCATGCGGTTTTTTGCCGGATGGTTTCTGATGCCCGGAGACATCAGAAACCATCCGGCAAAAACAAAAAACGTTACATGCAGCGTTTTGTCCGGCCGCCGCAATGTACATTTGCGCCGCATCCGGACAAAACCGCATGCAACGCATTGACATGCGGCGCCATCCGGCGCTAATGCAAGTCAATGCAAAAAAAAACGCATGCGGCGCATCAGATTTTCTGATGCGGCGCTGCGGCTAAATGCCGGGGGCGCCGTCAGCCTAATGCTAACCCTAACCCTAATTATAACCTTAACCCTAATTATAACCCTAACCCTAATTATAACCCTAACCCTAACAGAAAAATGAAAATAAATATAATTTCTACTTTTTATTATATGTCCCTAACTAAGGGGGTGATAAATGGGGGGTTATGTACTGTTTTTTTTATTTTGATCACTGTGATAGTTTATCACAGTGATCAAAATGTACTTTTATGAGAATGAATGAAAAAAAATTTGAATCTGCCGCCAAAGCAGATCGGCGGGCGCACTGCGCATGCACCCGCCATTTTTTTTTTGCAGGGAGAAGAAGCCGGGATCCTGGGGCCTGCGGGAGGACGGAGGACACCGGTAAGTATATGGGGGGGCGATCGGGGGACCGGGGGACCCTCATTTTCTCCCCTCTGATGTGCGATCACATCAGAGGGGAGAGAAATCTTTTTTTTTTTTTTTTTTTTTTTTTGCGATCGCGGCTATGCTTGCATAGCCGCGATCGCAACACCGGGATCGGTGAATACCGACCCGGATCATGTTCTCTGGGGTCTCGGCTACCCCCTGTAGCCGAGACCCCAGAGAATATTTGCCCATCCCCCCACCAGCACAGCGGCACATAGCGGCGGGCGCACTGGGCATGCGCCCGCCATTGTCTTAACGGCGCCGGCACCGGGGGACACCGGAGGGCCCGGGGGCCACATGGATCTTATTGGGGGCCACATGGGGGTCCTGGGGACCCTTTTTCTCTGTCCTCTGATGTCCGATGACATCAGAGGACAGGGAAATTAAATGGCACAACTTTTTTTTTTTTTTTTGTTGCGGTCGCCGTTATAGGGTTAATAACGGCGATCGCAACATCGGTGTCGGTAAAAACCGACCCGATTCATGTTCTCTGGGGTCTCGTCTACCCCCGGTAGCCGAGACCCCGGAGAAAATGCGCCTCTGGGGGGCGCTATTCACTTTTTCCACAGCGCCGTTAATTAACGGCGCTGTGGTTTAAGTACCCTTAATGACCGCCGTTAAAAGGCGTATCGGCGGTCGTTAAGGGGTTAATCTTCTTCTTAAACTTCTTGCTATTCATGTTTTTGTTTACATTACTCATACTGTTATTATTAAACTATTAATCTTCTTCATATTCAAATTCTTCATCTTCTTCCTCTTCATCTTCTTCATCATATTCTTATTTGTGACAGAGATTCCTGTACTTGTAATCTGTAAAAGTATGAATTTTTCATTCTTCCGTTCTTGCTGTCACAAAAGATTTAAATTACAACAGTATTTGTCCGTGTTCAGTTTAGCCTGCAGCAGCAGGCATTTTCCAGGGGCACCACGAGGAGGAACGGACTCACCCCCATACACTGCTTAGTCTTCTTCTGCTTAGAATTTAGAGCATATATTTTGCTCTTCATTTTGGTCTTATACTTCATGTTCTTCTGCTTTTTGATCTTCTGCTTATTGTTCTTCTGTCTCTTGTTCTGTATCTTGTAGTTTGTCTTAACCTTCTTTGTCCTGTTGGTGATCTTCTTCTGGGTAATCTTTATTTTTTCTTTGTGATGGTGTTCAGGCTGGTTGGCTTCATGCTCGTCGTCCTTGTTGTCGTCATCTTCTTCTGGGTGGTCTTTAAGGTCGTCTAATTTCCGAGAACCAGCTGACGTTACTGAAACCCGGATGGGTATCAGATGGAGCAAGAGACAATGGAGTAACGAGGACCAGCTGACAGTGCTGGAACCGGAGGGCAGCAGAAGGAAAAGAGGCAATGTCCAACCGAGTACCAGCTGACGTACATGGTGACAGCAGTTGAACTAAGGGCAGGAGGTACCTGTGACCGAGTACCAGCTGACGTAGACACGTACTAAGCAAGGTACGTCTCGCACTACCAAGGACCAGCAGACGTTGGTGGAACTCGGATACGGAGATGGAGGCACCTAGGCCAAAGGCACTGGGGAGAACCAGTTGACGGTACTGGACCCCGGACGGGTAGCAGAAGGAAAAGAGGCAATGTCACAACCGAGTACCAGCTGACGTTACTGTGACACGGTTACTAAGCAGGAGGTACCTGTGCTCCAAAGCACTACCAAGGACCAGCAGACGTTGGTGGAACTCGGATATGGAGATGGAGGCACCTAGACCAAAGGCACTGGGGAGAACCAGTTGACGGTACTGGACCCCGGATGGGTAGCAGAAGGAAAAGAGGCAATGTCACAACCGAGTACCAGCTGACGTTACTGTGACACGGTTACTAAGCAGGAGGTACCTGTGCTCCAAAGCACTACCAAGGACCAGCAGACGTTGGTGGAACTCGGATACGGAGATGGAGGCACCTAGGCCAAAGGCACTGGGGAGAAGCAGTTGACGGTACTGGACCCCGGACGGGTAGCAGAAGGAAAAGAGGCAATGTCACAACCGAGTACCAGCTGACGTTACTGTTTCACGGTTACTAAGCAGGAGGTACCTGTGCTCCAAAGCACTACCAAGGACCAGCAGACGTTGGTGGAACTCGGATACGGAGATGGAGGCACCTAGGCCAAAGGCACTGGGGAGAACCAGTTGACGGTACTGGACCCCGGACGGGTAGCAGAAGGAAAAGAGGCAATGTCACAACCGAGTACCAGCTGACGTTACTGTGACACGGTTACTAAGCAGGAGGTACCTGTGCTCCAAAGCACTACCAAGGACCAGCAGACGTTGGTGGAACTCGGATACGGAGATGGAGGCACCTAGGCCAAAGGCACTGGGGAGAACCAGTTGACGGTACTGGACCCCGGACGGGTAGCAGAAGGAAAAGAGGCAATGTCACAACCGAGTACCAGCTGACGTTACTGTGACACGGTTACTAAGCAGGAGGTACCTGTGCTCCAAAGCACTACCAAGGACCAGCAGACGTTGCTGGAACTCGTATATGGAGATGGAGGCACCTAGGCCAAAGGCACTGGGGAGAACCAGTTGACGGTACTGGACCCCGGACGGGTAGCAGAATGCACCCATGAAAATGTATGTTGACAGGACGCAAGCCGTCCGCAGTTACCGAATCACACAGTCCTAAAGTGGGTGCTTGTCCTATTGTCACAATGGAAACAGCCTTTATTTACATATCCCACAGCACACATAGGAATCACCTAAAACTGCAGGCACCATAGAGTCGGCTAACCCGAATGCAACACGACAGCACAACTTATTGGAGGATAATTGACGTTCACACTGCCAGGAAACAGCTGTCGTGCTGTAACCAGGCTGGCCAGGAGTCAGTACCCCTGCCAATTACTTACGAGCAACAAATGGCGGTGTTGTAGCCCAGGGAGTAGAGTTCAGGTGGTAGAAAGATGAACATAACAGGAGACATGGAAAACGTTGCCAAACAGTTATTTAATCTGAAAACGGACAGGCAAATTCAGGTGAGATCCATGCCTTGTTCATTTTAAGAAAAGTAAGCCGGTCTACATTCTCTGAGGATAGTCGCATGCGACGGTCTGTTACTACACCACCTGCAGCACTAAAGACTCGCTCAGATAATACACTGGCAGCAGGGCAAGCGAGCACCTCCAATGCATACTGGCTAAGCTCTGGCCATGTATCCAACTTAGAGACCCAAAATTTGAAAGGGGAAGAGGCATCTGGGAGTACACTTAGAGGGAAAGCCAAGTAGTCTGTCACCATCTTACGGAAACGTTTCTTCCTGGTGACTGGATCCGTCTCAGATGGTGTAGACCTTGCTGGCGCTGTCACAAAACTTCGCCACATTTGTAACATACAGCTTTTGCCCTGTGCAGAGGCGCTGCTTGTGCTCCCTCTTGTTGTAGAGGTGTCTACACTGCCTCGACGCACAGAGCTGCTTTGTAAAGCAGTAGCAGCAGCAGCTCTCTTGGCTGGAATGTACAACAGTATGGATTGCACCAGTGTGTCTTGGTACTCCTGCATTTTACGGTCCCGGTTCACCGGTGTGATGAGGGTTTGTAAGTTGTCCCGGTAGCGAGGGTCTAGGAGGGTGTACAATCAATAATCTGACGTGGTGAGAATGTGGGCGATGCGGCGGTCGTTTCTCAGGCACTGAAGCATGAAATCAACCATGTGCTGCAGACTCCCAACTGGCCAACAAAGGCTGTGTTCTGGAAGAGGCGTCATCTCTGCCTCCTCTGCATCACCCCACCCTCGCTCTACATACTGACTAGAGCGTTGTGTACCTCCCTCTGTAGGGATTTCTTCCTCCTCCATTGACTCCTCCTCCTCCTCATCCTCCTCACAAAGTGAGCCCTGCCCAGCCCTTTGTGAGGAACCACATTGCGCTGACTGTCCTGAAGGTAATTGAATTTGTTACTCCTCATCCTCCACCTCTTCCAAAACCTCTTCCTTTAGTGCTTTCAGTGATTTCTGAAGCAGGCAGATAAGGGGGACAGTCATGCTGACTAGTGCATCATCTGCACTCGCCATCCGCGTTGAGACATCAAACGCACGCAAAACGTCGCAGCGTCCTTCATAGAGGCCCACTCAGTAGTGGTGAACTGTGAACGGCGCAAATTGCGAGTTGATTGCGCCTGTTGCAGCTGATACTCCATTACTGCTGGCTGCTGGTCACACAACCGCTCCAACATATGTAACGTGGAATTCCACCTGGTGGGTACGTCACATATGATGCGGTGTTCAGGAAGGCGAAATCTGACTTGCAGAGCTGCAATGCGCGATCTGGCCATGCTGGAACGTCGCAAGTGAGCGCACTCTAGGCGGACCTTGTGCAGCAGTGCATCAAGATCCGGATAGTCCCTCAAAAAACTCTGCACGACCAAGTTGAGCACATGTGCCAGACATGGTATGTGAGTGAGGTTGCCAAGGCCCAGAGCTGCCACCAGATTTCTGCCATTGTCACACACTACCAAGCCTGGCTGGAGATTAGCTGACAAAAACCACACGTCGCTCTCCTGCTTGATGGCATCCCAGAGCTCCTGCGCTGTGTGGCTTCGATTCCCCATGGAAATTAATTTCAGGACGGCCTGTTGACGTTTGGCCACGGCTGTGCTCATATCGGTCGCAACAGGTAAGCGTTCACGGGTCCATGTGGAGGTATACCGTGACGGCTCGTGCAGCGATGATTCTGAGGAACTGGAGTAGGAGGAGGAATCAATGTGTACAGACTGGATTCCTGCAATCCTTGGAGTTGGCAGAACATGTACAGCGCCACTGGCAAGATCTGTACCCGGCTCCACAACATTGACCCAATGGGCAGTGAGGGAAAGGTATCGTCCCTGGCCATGGGTACTGGTCCACGCATCGGTGGTCAGGTGGACCCTGCTACTGACGGCGTTTAGTAGCGCATGTTTAATGTTTCCCTCGACATGTTTTTGCAGAGCAGGGACGGCTTGCCTGCTGAAATAAAATCGGCTTGGCACATTATATTGTGGGACTGCCAATGCCATTAAGTTCCTGAAACTGTCAGTCTCCACCAGCCTGAATGACAGCATTTCAAGGGACAGGAGTTTTGCAATGCCAGCATTAAGAGCCTGTGCTCGTGGATGGTTTGCCGAGTATGGCCGTCTTTTATCCCATGCCTGTGGTACCGATGGCTGTTTTGTGGTCTGGGAGTGTGACGATGACTGTGAACTTGCTGCTGTGGGTGGAATAACAGTTTGTCTATGGACAACAGTGACCAAGGTTCTTCCATGGAGATCCTGTGAGGAAGCCGAACCAGGTGTGTGTGAGTTGGAGGTAGAGGCTCCAACACGACCAGAAGATGTAGGTGCTGCTGTAGGTTGGCCTTCTTCTCCAGTGTGTCTTTGTAACTCAGCTACGTGCTTTGTCCGTACATGTTTCCACATATTTGTGGTATTCAGGTTACTGATATTTTTACCTCTTTTAACTTTTTGCTTACACAGCTTGCATTGAACATAGCAAATATCATCTACAAGTCTGTCAAAAAAGGACCACGCAGTGCAAGTCATGGGAGCGCCAATTTTGACATTTGTAAGAGAACTGCTCCCAACACGTGCCAAACTGGAGGCTACAGGCAAGCGAGTCTGCAGCCTACCTCTCCCTCCTCTTTGTACCGTTGGGCCAATCTCTTCCTCAGACCTGCTCCCACCACCTTCCTGTTGCTCACGCCATGTTGGGTCTCGGACTTCATCATCTCCACTACCCTCTTCCAACACCTGCTGCTGTTGGATGGTCTGGGCAGCAGCATGCTCCACAAAACCTGGCACCTGAGTCTCATCATCATCATGAGATGCGTTCTGCGGTGTGCTGTCCATCGGCACTGGCTCACCCGCCTCTTCAGATTGAGAGAGACACAGCTGTTGTGCATCACTGCATACTCCCTCTTCTTCAAATTGCAGAATGCTGCTTGCCTGTGCCCGTGTTTGGAGCCAACAGATTCTGAGAACAGAAGCAGAGACTCAGCTGGCTCCTGTACAGAACTCTCTGACTGCCTGGGCAATTTGACAGGCAGTGAACAGACAGATGGTTGCTCAACAGTGTTGTGTTCCTGAGAGGAGGTGGAAGGAATTGAAGTCGATGCATTGGCTGCCATCCAACCAACAACGGCTTCAATTTGTTCTTCCCGCAGCAGGGGGGCATGCCAAGCTCCTACCAAAGTGCGCATAAAGGAACGCTCACGGGGATAAATGGTGGATGCTGTGTCACTGAGGGCGGCAGCAGAACAGAATCCCCACGTCCTCTCCCTGCTGAAACTCCACGGCCACGACCACGTGCCTTACTCACTGACTTCTTCATCTTGGTAGATTGTTAAAGAAAGTCAGAAAAGTTATAAGGCTAAGTGTGGTTATTACGCAGAGACTGAAGTGAACACTGAAACACAACTGTTCACAATCTGTGAAAGGCTACTCCTTTGTCTACTTCTATAGTGTTTGCAACCAATGTATTGGATACGGATGGAAGCGCGTCACACTAATAGATTATATTTATTTTAAATGGAATGGAGCAGAACCAATTGGAGAGAAATGAAAAGGATGAGGCACTGAGACACGCTCAGCAGAGTACAAGCAGCAGTGCTTGAACAAGTAACTGGAGCGTGATGTGCACTCAAAAAATAAAAAGCACAGACTGAAGTGAACACTGAAACACAACTGTTCACAATCTGTGAAAGGCTACTCCTTTGTCTACTTCTATAGTGTTTGCAACCAATGTATTGGATACGGATGGAAGCGCGTCACACTAATAGATTATATTTATTTTAAATGGAATGGAGCAGAACCAATTGGAGAGAAATGAAAAGGATGAGGCACTGAGACACGCTCAGCAGAGTACAAGCAGCAGTGCTTGAACAAGTAAATGGAGCGTGATGTGCACTCAAAAAATAAAAAACACAGACTGAAGTGAACACTGAAACACAACTGTTCACAATCTGTGAAAGGCTACTCCTTTGTCTACTTCTATAGTGTTTGCAACCAATGTATTGGATACGGATGGAAGCGCGTCACACTAATAGATTATATTTATTTTAAATGGAATGGAGCAGAACCAATTGGAGAGAAATGAAAAGGATGAGGCACTGAGACACGCTCAGCAGAGTACAAGCAGCAGTGCTTGAACAAGTAACTGGAGCGTGATGTGCACTCAAAAAATAAAAAACACAGACTGAAGTGAACACTGAAACACAACTGTTCACAATCTGTGAAAGGCTACTCCTTTGTCTACTTCTATAGTGTTTGCAACCAATGTATTGGATACGGATGGAAGCGCGTCACACTAATAGATTATATTTATTTTAAATGGAATGGAGCAGAACCAATTGGAGAGAAATGAAAAGGATGAGGCACTGAGACACGCTCAGCAGAGTACAAGCAGCAGTGCTTGAACAAGTAACTGGAGCGTGATGTGCACTCAAAAAATAAAAAACACAGACTGAAGTGAACACTGAAACAAAACTGTTCACAATCTGTGAAAGGCTACTCCTTTGTCTACTTCTATAGTGTTTGCAACCAATGTATTCGATACGGATGGAAGCGCGTCACACTAATAGATTATATTTATTTTAAATGGAATGGAGCAAAACCAATTGGAGAGAAATGAAAAGGATGAGGCACTGAGACACGCTCAGCAGAGTACAAGCAGCAGTGCTTGAACAA
The DNA here is from genome assembly GCA_033576555.1 of Oophaga sylvatica. Taxonomy (NCBI): domain Eukaryota; kingdom Metazoa; phylum Chordata; class Amphibia; order Anura; family Dendrobatidae; genus Oophaga; species Oophaga sylvatica. The sequence goes on from JARQOD010000003.1 coordinate 312,775,485, forward strand.
GTAACTGGAGCGTGATGTGCACTCAAAAAATAAAAAACACAGACTGAAGTGAACACTGAAACACAACTGTTCACAATCTGTGAAAGGCTACTCCTTTGTCTACTTCTATAGTGTTTGCAACCAATGTATTGGATACGGATGGAAGCGCGTCACACTAATAGTTAAATTGCATGGAGCAGCAAGAATTACACTGAAGAAAAAAAAAAGAGTCTGTGAGTGACACGTGCAGATGCCTACAGACAGCGTTGCATGCAGAGCAAACTGCAGCGTCACTTGCACTCACACACACCTTGCAGAGCTGTTAAAACAACACTGCAGGCAAAAGGAAGCTTTACACAGCGGTTGGTGCTAGCCTGCCTAAAGCACACTACACTAAATCGCAATCTCTAACTGTCCCTCAGAGTCAGCACAGCAGCGTTCTGTCCCTAACTGAATTCACAGCACAGTGACGCTAAAATGGCGGCGGCGCCTTTTATAGTGCATTCCGACATCATTTCAGCATCCAATCACAGCCATGCTATTAGTTAACATGACCGCAGCAGTACAGGATGTGCCCACACTTCTTAGGATTCCTCATTGGCTGACTAAAATCACATTGCCTCTTAAAGAATTATGGGAACTTCCGATTCCGTATACGATATATGGAAAATATCGAAACAAAGTATCGAAAGGCCGATAGAGCTAATATCGGCCGATACCCGATACTTGCGGTATCGTATCGCTCAACACTACATAGAATACATATATATATATGTACATGTCATTGTGACATGTATATATATATATATATATATATATAATATATATATATATATATATATATATATAATATATTTATAGTTCATACACTTCTACATACTGTAATAGCCGGTAATTCAATTGCCGGCTTTTGTGAAATCACAGAAGCTGACATGAAATGATACATTGTTTACACACATTTAACCATGTAATTTCATGTATTTTTATATATGGTTGAAACTTACAATTACATGAGTATATGTGTGCAAAATTTCAGATATGTAGGGGTTTAATTAAAGGTGTAAATTCGTTGAAAAAAAAATGCGTGGGCTCCCGCTGTATTTTCTCCACCAGACAGACAAAGCAAGCGAGTGGGGGCAGATAATAACAGCCTAGGGGGTACATTTTTTTTGTGCCCCCCCTGGCTACTAACATCTGCCCCCAGACACCCCAGAAAGGGCAAATCTATAATTAGATTCGCCCTTTCTGGCACTTTGCCCGTCTATTCCCATTGCCCTGTAGCGGTGGCGAATGGGTTAATAATGTCACCTTAATGTCACCGTAGTACTGAAAGGTGACCTTAAGGCAGGTTAATAATTGAGAGCTGTCAATTAGACAACTATCAATTATTAATCCTATTGTATGAAAGAAAAATCAAACACACACAGTTTAGTAAAAAATAAGTTTAATTAAATAATCACAGTTTTTGACCATATTTTATTTTCCTGCTAAAACCATTTCCTGTAATAAAAATAAAATAAAAAAGCAAAATTATACTTACCAATCCGATGTACAGTCAGGTCCCACGCTGTAATCCATCAGAAAGGGTTAAGAGGTTACAGTTAGCAGGGAGATAATTCTGTCTCCTAGCTGTAACCCCCTGAATGAATAAGTTCCTCTACCACAGAAAGTAGAGGAAGTGATTCATGAATGAAGCTTAATTGATTTATTGGCAATTTAACTTTAGTGACCTGACCTAAAGGGAAAGTGGACACAATCAATTAAGCTTCATTCATTAAACACATCCTCTCCTGTCGCCAGGAGAGGAACTTATTCATTCAGGAGATTTGAGCTGAGCATGCAGGATTACTTGCACTGCTTGGCTCAAAGCTAGTTAACCCTTTGTGAAGGATTACAGCGTGGGACGTGACAGATCGGCGGAATAGGTAAGAATAATGTTGTTTTATTTTTTTTTCTTTATTTTAGGAGATCAATGGCTTCTCACGGATTAAGTGTAAAATAAAATATGGTCAAAAAAATGTGTTTTTATTTCATTAAAATTATTTTTTATTAATGTGTCTGTGTTTTTTAATTTACTTCAATAGGATTAATAATTGATAGTTGTATAATTGACAGCTCTCAATTATTAACCTGCCTTAAGGTCACCTTTCAATACTACGGTGACATTAAGGTGACATTATTAACCCATTCGCCACCGCTACAGGGCAATGGGAATAGACGGGCAAAGTGCCAGAAAGGGCGAATCTAATTATAGATTTGCCCTTTCTGGGGTGTCTGGGGGCAGATGTTAGTAGCCAGGGGGGGCACAAAAAAATGTACCCTCCCTAGGCTATTATTATCTGCCCCCACTCGCTTGCTTTGTCTGTCTGGTGGAGAAAATACAGCGGGAGCCCACGCATTTTTTTCAACGAATTTACACCTTTAATTAACCCCTACATTTCTGAAATTTTGTACAAATACACTCATGTAATTGTAAGTTCAAACCATATATCAAAATACAGGAAATGACATGGTTAACTGTGTGGAAACAATGTATCATTTCATGTCGGCTTCTGTGATTTCACAAAAGCCGGCAATTGAATTAGCGGCTATTACAGTATGTAGAAGTCTAGGAACTATAAATATATGTATATTATATATGTCACAATTACATATATATATATATATATATATATATATATATATATATGTATTCTATGTGTGTATATGTATTGTTTCTATTCTTTATTAAAGCTGTCATAGTGATTTTACAGTAATGCCAGGGATGAATTAGCGGCTATTATACTATGTAGAAGTGTATGACCTATACATATATTATATATATATTAGATGTATATATATATATATATATATATATATATATATATAATATATATATAATTATTTGCTTTTTGTGTACTTTTTTTTGTTACAATGTGATTTTTACATGACTTTTTATAGAGATAACTGCTCTATGTAAAACTTCATGTTAAAATCGCATTGCATACAGATGGAAAACTGATGGAAAACTGACAGAAAACGCATGGTGCGATTTAAAATCGCATCAAAATCGCATGTCTTTTTACAACAATTGTACCGTTTTTTTCCTGCCGAAAACGGACCGATTTTTTTTCCAGCCCAGTGAGTATGAGCCCTAAAGATGAGGTTCTTTTGCAGTAGGTGCAAGAGAAGATGATGTCGCAACTGATGTTCTTGCAAGAAACCTAATAATTTCTGATAGCTCTGGTGCTGGTTGTGACTCGTGAATGTGTCGAGTATTATGTATAGAAATCTTAAATGTGACCAATATATTGCAGTGTGTAAGCTCTGCTAATAATAAGTTGTATACATCCAGGCACATATTGACGGGGAACTACACACGTGGTCAAAATTGTTGGTACCCCTCGTTTAGTAACAGAAATACTCACAATGGTCACAGAAATAACTTGAATCTGACAAAAGTAATAATAAATAAAAAATCTATAAAAATGAACAAATGAAAGTCAGACATTGCTTTTCAACTATGCTTCACAGAATTTTTTAAAAAATAAAACTCACTTGTACATACTGTATTTTGTCTCTTTTTGTGATATCTTTTGTATTTTTGTAAACACTGCCGATATTTTCTGGAGTAAATTTATAAATTTACTAGTTTCGTTCTTTTTGCTCTATGATCGAACCGACACGTACTCTGAGCAAATTCCCGCTACATTTAGTTGGTTTCTGACCCGATATAGACTTTGGTAAAAGACTTTGCTTGTATCAAATGAGCAACTCGTGGCAGCGTAGCGTCCTGCCGTTATTGGAGAAACCTGGCAGTGATGGATGAAAGGTTTATGTGTATCTTCCTAGCCTGGGACTGGTGATATACATGCCTCCCTCCCTGCAGAGTGCCTGATAGCGAGTACGTGATGAGGCAGCCTTTCCAGTAACTAGAGATGAGCGACTTTGCCTTTTGGAGGGTCGAGTCGGGTTTCGTGAAACCCGACTTTCTCAAAAGTCGAGTCAAACGAAATCAGCCGACTATCGGGAAAAGTCGGAGGTCTGACTAAAAAACGAAACTCAATACAAGTCAATGGGGAAGTAAAGTCGGCAGGGACTAGAGGACGGTAAACACACCTACAGTGCTCATTTCAATGCCAACAACATCAATTCTTATTACTTAAGCTTGGCAACCTGAATTTACTTTATAATAATAGTTATGCATTGAAAACTGGGGGTAATTTGGCTAAAGTTGAGGGGGGGTAGGGCTGGCCCCAGGTTTTTGTGTGCCCCGGGCGAAAGAGTGCCAGTGGGCCCCTTTAACACATACCACAATTCATGATGCTCCAATACGGCAGAGAAATATAGGTATAGTATAATGACAAATACTTCACTTCTTACATTACATGACTGATATCTATTTTAATTCTACAATAGCTCAAAACCCGGACACTATATTCCTCCTTACAGTATTATGGCCACCACATAGTGCGCCATACAGAATAATGAGCCCCATATATTGCTCCATACAGAATAATTGGTCCCATATAATGTTCCATACAGTATATGATGAGCTCCACATAATGCTACAGTATATGATGGTCCCCATATAATGTGCCATACAGTATAGTACGGTCCCCATAGAGTATAATGAGCCCCACATATTGCTCCATACAGTATAATGAGTTGCATATAAAGCTCCATACAGTATATGATGGGCCACATATATTGCTCCATAGAGAATGGGCTCCATATAATGCTCCATACAGAATAAGCCCCATATGATGCTCCATACCCTATATGATGCCCCATAAATAATGAACCCCATATGATGCTCCAGTATATGATGGGCCTATACACTGTGTGCAGAATTATTAGGCAAATGAGTATTTTGAGCACATCATCCTTTTTATACATGTTGTCCTACTCCAACCTGTATAGGCTTCAAAGCAAACTGCCAATTATGTATATCAGGTGATTTGCATCTCTGTAATGATGAGGGGTGTGGTCTAATGACATCAACACCCTATATAAGGTGTGCTTAATTATTAGGCAACTTCCTTTCCTTTGGAAAAATGGGTCTGAAGAGAGATTTGACGGACTCTAAAAAGTCAAAAATTGTGAGATGTCTTGCAGAGGGATGCAGCAGTCTTGAAATTGCCAAACTTTTGAACCGTGATCACTGAACAATCAAGCGTTTCATGGCAAATAGCCAACAGGGTCGCAAGAAGCGTGTTGATAAAAAAAGGCTCAAAATAACTGCCCATGAATTGAAGAAAATCAAGCGTGAAGCTGCCAAGATGCCATTTGCCACCAGTTTTGCCATATTTCAAAGCTGCAACGTTACTGGAGTATCAAAAAACACAAGGTGTGCCATACTCAGGGACATGGCCAAGGTAAGGAAGGCTGAAAACGACCACCTTTGAGCAAGAAACATAAGATAAAACGTCAAGACTGGGCCAAGAAATATGTAACACTGATTTTTCTAAGGTTTTATGGACTGATGAAATAAGAGTGACTCTTGACTGGCCAGATGGATGGGCCCGAGGCTGGATCAGTAAAGGGCAGAGAGCTCCACTCCAACTCAGACGCAAGCAAGGTGTAGGTGGGGTACTGGGATGGGCTGGTATCATCAAAGATGAACTTGTGGGACCTTTTCTGGTTGAGGATGGAGTGAAGCTCAACTCCCAGACCTACTGCCATTTTCTGGAAGACACCTTCTTCAAGCAGTGGTACAGGAAGAAGTCGGTATCGTTCAAGAAAAACATGATTTTCATGCAGGACAATGCTCCATCACATGCATCCAAATACTCCACAGCGTGGCTGCCCAGTAAAGGTCTAAAATAAGAAAAAATAATGACATGGCCCCCTTTTTCACCTGATCTGAACCCCATAGAGAACCTGTGGTCCCTCATAAAATGTGAGATCTACAGGGAGGGAAAACATTACACCTCTCGGAACAGTGTCTGGGAGGCTGTTGTGGCTACTGCACGCAATGTTGATCGTAAACAGATCAAGCAACTGACAGAATCTATGGATGGAAGGCTTTTGAGTTTAATCGTAAAGAAAGGTGGCTATGGTGGTCACTATTTTTTTTTTGTTTGTTTTTGAATGTCAGAAATGTATATTTCTACATTTTGTGTTGTTATATTGGTTTACCTGGAGAAAATAAACAAGTGAGAAGGGTATACATTTGGTTTTTATTAAAGGAATCTGTCACCCTAAATTGGCGGGATATTTAAATGATGGCAGTCAGGTCAGATGGGCGGTGTTTTGGGTACTTGCCTTAACATGTTGCTCGCCGCTGTCTCCATTATATCTGTGAATTGCAGTCGTTGCCCTCCATATAACGCGCCTGCACATTGCAATCCGCGGGCAAAGCATACTGCGCGTGCGCAATTCAAGATTGCAATGCGCAGGCGCGTTATATGGAGGGCAACGGCTACAATTCCCAGAAATAATGGAGACAGTGGCAAACAACATGTTAAGGCAAGTACCCAAAACACCGCCCATCTGACCTGACTGCCATATCCCGCCAATTTAGGGTGACAGATTCCCTTTAAGTTGCCTAATAATTCTGCACAGTAATAGTTACCTGCACAAACAGATATCCTCCTAAGATAGCCAAATCTAAAAAAAAAACCACTCCAACTTCCAAAAATATTAAGCTTTGATATTTATGAGTCTTTTGGGTTGATTGAGAACATAGTTGTTGTTCAATAATAAAAAGGATTCTCTCAAATACAACTTGCCTAATAATTATGCAAACAGTGAAAAATGCTCCAGTGTATGATGGGCCCCATTTATAATGCTCCAGTGTATGATGGGCCCCATGTGTTAGGGTTCGATTTCCCGCTGCTGCACAAGGGAGTCTCGAACCATCCCACGGCGGTCTCCCATTCATCTCCAGCCGCAGTGGAGCCTGCTCAGCAAAGACGTCAGTCCAGGCATCTTGCCCACTCCTCTACTGTGCAGTGACTTGCTGCTGCTTTTCCTGGATCTGCTATTATAGCCAGTGCTGGAGCAGTCGTCTTTGAGACAAAGTCCTGCGTTTTCCCATCTGAGCATGCCCAGAGTGAGATCTCTCATTGGAGATCAGGGGTCACATGTTCAGGTGCTGCAGCAGCTCCTATTGGTCCGCCAGGAAGGTCATGTAGCTACGTTTGTTTGTAACAGCTTCTCATTGGTCCTTGTTCCTGGAAGGTCCTGTAGCTGTTGCTATAAAAGGGTAGCATGGCTGGGCCGCCATGCGCTAATATCAATCATTGTATGCTATGCGCCAGTGTGGTCATGTGTATGTGTGGATAGGGACCCGGCTGAAATAAGCCACTAGAATACCGACTTAATCGGTGAGGAGTTTGGTATGGTAGCTGGTCAGGGTCGGTGTCCTAGATGCCCTAGATTACCGGCATAACCGGTGAGGAGTTTTGATTGCCGTATTCAGGGTCTGGCATCCAGACGCCATAGATTGCGGGTGACTCCCGCGAGGACATTAGCACATGATCACGCTTTATGAATGCGTAGCACTTAACTGTGTACCTGAGAGCCTGACAGGACACAGTACTTTTTCTCAGCGGCCCTGTGACGTAACAGGGTTCGCTTTCAACGCTAGACAGCGCCCTAGCGTGTTTTCTTTGCCACTCAGTTGTGTCTAGTGAGTGCGCACACATCGCCATATAGCGCTGCGGCTCTCCTTCTAGCGGCTCTGTGGAGTAACAGAGTTTGCACTTATTGCCACAGCGCATTACGGCGTTTATGTTGGCGACTCTGCGGGATAACAGAGTTTGCTTCTCGCGCCATTTCTACTAGCAGCAGGCTCCGCTTGCACGGTGGACCCCGGGCTGCGAACGCACCTCTCTACTTTATATATTTGGTGCGTTCCGCAGACCCTTAATATAATATTAGCGCCAGGGTCTGGCTAGTAAAATGGTTAATGAACAGCGTCTATCGCAGTACATCCAGCAGCTGGAGGGTAGGTTGGCGGCTCTTGAGCGCACAACCTCAGCTGTGGATGTTACCGCAGTCGCTGTTCAGGCTGCTAGCGTGGCTGCAGCCAGTTTGTCTTCTGCCACCTCTGCCCATACATTATCCCACCTCCCGCTTCCTGACAAGTTTGCCGGTGATAGCAAGCAATGTCGGGGATTCGTGAGTCAGTGCTCTATACAGCTCGAGCTTCTGGCTGCACGTTTTCCCATGGATCGGGCACAAGTGGGTTTTGTACTTTCTCTACTCTCGGGCAGAGCGTTGAGTGGGCAACGCCGCTGTGGGAGCGCGACGATCGTGTGGTGCGGAGTGCTCCTCGTTTCTTGGAGGCTCTTAAAAAGGTCTTTTTAGGACCTCAGGTCACCCACGATACGGCGCTACAACTGCTGGCATTGGCACAGGGTTCGTCTTTGGTCAGTCTGTTTTCCGTCCAGTTTCGGACTCTAGCTTCTGAGCTAGATTGGTCTGATAAAGTTCTTATTCCAATCTACTGGCGAGGACTGGCTGACCATGTTAAAGACGCTTTGGCTACCAGGGAGATTCCCGCCACACTGGAGAAGCTTATCTCCATATCTACCCGCATTGACCTCCGTTTTCACGAGCGGAGGTTGGAGCGGGCCCAGTGTAGGCAGAGGTTTCGGTTGGCTCCCACCTTTGCCAAACCTCTCGAATTTCCCGATCTGGCGTCCGAACCCCAAAAGGCCACAGAAGTTCCTCATGCAGGACCTAAGTCTCGATCCATCCGAGTATCCGTGTTCTGTAACCGTTGTCAGCAGACAGGACACTATGCCAAAAATGTCCACAGCGATTGGGGAAGCGATCGCGTCTAGTGGCCCTGGGAGGAGGTTCACTAGAGACAGCGGCATTTTCCTCCAAGATGACACTTAAAGGGACAATCACTGTTGGTATTTCCATTCTCACCGCCGACCTTTGCGTGGACTCAGGAGCAGAGGGGAATTTCATGTCCCCTAGCTTTGCTCGCCGTCATGCAATACCTCTGGTGGCGCTTGACAAATCAGTGACTGTCCGGGTAGTGAATGGGTCGACATTGCCCTCACAAATTACACACCAGACTGTTCCACTTGCATTGTCTGTATCTCCTTCCCATCAGGAACTTATTTCCCTACTCGTCCTTCCCGAGGGAATAGACGAGATCCTACTAGGTATACCTTGGCTCCGTTTCCACTCCCCACATATAGAGTGGACTTCGGGTAGGATACTGGGTTGGGGTGATGCTTGTAGAGGCAGATGTGTCAGGAGTTGCGTTCAGGTTACCACTACGGAGTTACCCGCAGATCTTACTCCACTTCCCAAGCACTACTGTTGTGAATGGGCTTGAAATTAGTTCTGAGCAGAGGCTCCCTCTGGTGGTTACAAGCGGTACTGGACTGTCCAGTGAAGATTGTGAGGATTGGGAATCAGGTGTTACTGACTGGTCTTATATAAGGGAGTCGCCTTCCCATCAGGGTTGCCGGTGATCAATTGTTCTGGTCTCAATCCTTGATTCCTGTTTCCTTTGTAGCCTGCTGTGTCGTGTCTGCATCTCCTGCTAACAGATAAGACATTTTCTTCTTTTTGTTTTTGTGCTTGATTTTTGCATTTTGTCCTACACTTCTGTGGGGGCCTTCAGGGTCCCCTCCGGGGGCTTTTGCCCTCTCAGTTTAGTTCAGCCACTGATGTTTGTACTTTTGCTTTTTCCAGTTTTTTCAGTGGCTGCTGTTTTGATTTTGTTACACCAGAGAACTAATTTAGGTGGTAGAGGTCATGTGATCTCAGGTGTTTTTGAAATTAGTAGAGTTGGTGCTTTTCAGGGTTTTTTGGGATTGCAGTAAGTGCCCTTCCTATCCTTTTCTATTTAGGTAGTTTGGGCCCCAACGTTTGCTCATACTATTTTCTGTCTGTGTCAGTATTTCTTCTTGTCTAACCGCCATTACATGTTTGGGGGCTTTCTATGTTCTTTGGGGATCTGCTCCGGGGCAGATAGCTTTCCTCTTTCTATCTTTAGGTGTAGTTAGTTTCTCAGGCTGTGACGAGGCGTCTAGGACCAACGTAGGAACGCTCCATGGCTGCCTCTAGTTGTGGTGGTTAGTCAGGGTACTGCAATCTCATAGATTCCAACTGCTCTGGTGTATTGCCTTTTTTACCTGCACTCCTCAGCTACCGAAACATAACACACTACTGGTCATATGCAGACGTGTTCTCCAAGAAGGCTGCGGAGACTCTTCCGCCTCATCGCCCCTATGACTGTCCTATCGACCTCTTGCCTGGCGCAGAACCTCCTCGGGGAAGGGTCTATACCCTCTCTCTTCCTGAGACAGAAGCCATGTCGCAATATATTCAGGAGAACCTGGCAAGAGGGTTTATTAGGAAGTCGGTGTCACCAGCAGGGGCGGGATTTTTCTTCGTGCAGAAGAAAAACTGAGAATTGCGTCCGTGTATTGATTACAGGGGTCTTAACGCCATCACCGTTAAAAACAAGTACCCGTTGCCCCTGATTTCTGAGCTTTTTGATAGGCTTCGGGGAGCAAGAGTATTCACTAAACTAGATCTGCGCGGTGCTTATAACCTGATTCGCATCCGTGAGGGGGACGAATGGAAGACGGCTTTTAATACCAGGGATGGGCATTACGAATATCTGGTGATGCCCTTTGGGCTCTGTAATGCTCCAGCCGTTTTCCAAGACTTTGTCAATGACATCTTCCGGGATATGCTCTCCACCTCGGTCGTAGTCTATCTGGATGATATACTCATCTTCTCTCCAGATATTGACTCCCACCGGAGAGATGTCTGCAGAGTCTTCGACCTCTTACGGGCTAATTCCCTCTATGCTAAGTTAGAGAAATGTATGTTTGAGCTGGAGTCTTTACCTTTCCTTGGTTTTATCATCTCAACCCAGGGATTGGCTATGGATCCGGCCAAACTACAGGCTGTGATGGACTGGCAGGAACCTCACTCTCTAAAAGCGGTGCAGCGCTTTATGGGGTTCATTAATTACTATCGCCAGTTCATTCCGCATTTCTCTACCTTGGTAGCTCCCTTGGTAGCCCTCACCAAGAAGGGAGCAAATCCCAAATTGTGGTCGGAAGAGGTCTCCACGGCTTTCTCTTCTATTAAGTCTCATTTTGCTAGCGCTCCCATCCTACATCGCCCCGATGTTGATAAGCCATTTTTATTGGAGGCGGATGCCTCATCCGTTGGTGCTGGAGCAGTCCTCTTCCAAAAGGATGCTCAAGGTCGGAAGCATCCTTGCTTCTTCTTCTCTAAGACCTTCACTTCAGCGGAGAGGAATTATTCCATCGGGGATAGGGAGTTGCTAGCCATGAAGTTGGCCTTCTCTGAGTGGAGACATCTGTTGGAGGGGGCCCGTTTTCCCTTCCAAGTCTTCACCGACCACAAAAATTTGGTGTATCTGCAGACAGCTCAGCGGCTTAACTCTCGCCAGGCCAGATGGTCCTTGTTCTTCTCTCGGTTTAATTTCACACTCCATTTCCTCTCTGGAGAGAAGAACATTCGTGCCGACGCTCTCCCTCGCTCTGTGGTGTCCTCTGAAGAGGAGGTAGAGGAGCCTCGGCTTATTGTTCCCACAGAGAGCCTGAGAACAGTGGCTCCGGTTTCACTAGAGTCTGTGCCCCCGGGCAAGACTTTTGTGCCTACCAATTTGCGACCGGAGGTACTCTCTTGGGCACATTCGTCCAGGGTTGGTGGACATTTTGGGGCAAAGAGGACATCTGAATTGCTGGCGAGGACATATTGGTGGCCGCATATGGTCCGTGATGTTGGGGATTATGTTCGGGCGTGTGTCTCCTGCGCCAAAAATAAGTCTCCACGACAACGGCCAGCTGGTTTACTTTATCCTTTGCCGGTGGCAGACAGGCCCTGGGAGATGGTTGGGATGGACTTTATGGTGGGCTTGCCCAAGTCTCGGGGTTGCACCATCATTTGGGTAATCACCGACCATTTCTCTAAAATGGTGCATCTGGTGCCACTACCACGGTTACCTTCTGCACGGGCTCTGGCAGCGTTGTTCGTTAGGCACATCTTCCGTCTACACGGCATGCCGGACAAAATTGTCAGTGACCGAGGTCCCCAGTTTGCGTCTCGGTTCTGGAGAGAGCTTTGTCGTCTACTCAGTATTGAGTTAAATCTCTCTTCAGCGTATCATCATGATACGAATGGGTTGGTAGAGAGGGCCAACCAGACCTTGGTCACCTATCTACGACATTTTGTCTCTGCCAGGCAGGATGACTGGGCATCTTTGCTACCATGGGCTGAGTTTGCATTAAACAATGCTGTGGCTGACTCCACCGGACAGACTCCTTTCCTTCTGAACTACGGTCAGCATCCGCGGGTTCCGGTGCCCATGCCCGTGTCTTCCACCGACTCCAGGGTGGCAGACTGGGCTGTGGAGGCACAGGACATTTGGGACCGTACCCAGGATGCCATTCAGGCGTCCAAGGAGAGGATGAGGTCCTCTGCCGACGCACATCGGCGCCCCGCTCCAACATTTGCTCCTGGGGACTTGGTGTGGCTCTCCGCCCGTAACATCAGGCTGCGAGTTGATCCACTAAGTTGGCACCCGCTACCTGGGTCCTTTCAAGGTCCTCGAGCAGGTTAACCCTGTGGTATACCGTTTGGCTCTTCCACCACGCCTGGGTATTTCCGACACCTTTCATGTATCCCTCCTGAAACCCGTGCTCATGTCCCGGTTTTCTGAGTCATCTGCCGGCACATTGGGTTCATCTACGGATGACCATGAGGTGAACGCCATCGTAGGGTGTAAGGTGGTACGGTGCAAAAAGTTTTATTTGGTGGACTGGAGGGGCTATGGGCCTGAGGATAGGTCTTGGGAGCCTGCCGAGCATATTCACGCCCCGCAGCTCATCGCTGTCTTTGAGCGCAGTGAGGCCCAAAGAAGGGGGGCCCTAGGAGGGGGGGTAATGTTAGGGTTCGAATTCCCGCTGCTGCACAAGGGGAGTCTCGAACCCGTCCCGCTGCGGTCTCCCATTCATCTCCGGCCGCAGTGGAGCCTGCTCAGCAGAGACGTCGGTCCAGGCGTCTTGCCCACTCCTCTACTGTGCAGTGACTTGCTGCTGCCTTTCCTGGATCTGCTATTATAGCCAGTGCTGGAGCAGTCGTCTTTGAGACAAAGTCCTGTGTTTTCCCATCTGAGCATGCCCAGAGTGAGATCTCTCATTGGAGATAAGGGGTCACATGTCCAGGTGCTGCAGCGGCTCCTATTGGTCCGCCAGGAAGGTCATGTAGCTACGTTTGTTTGTAACAGCTTCTCATTGGTCCTTGTTCCTGGAAGGTCCTGTAGCTGTTGCTATAAAAGGGTAGCATGGCTGGGCCGCCATGCGCTAATATCAATCATTGTATGCTATGCGCCAGTGTGGTCATGTGTATGTGTGGATAGGGACCCGGCTGAAATAAGCCACTAGAATACCGACTTAATCGGTGAGGAGTTTGGTATGGTAGCTGGTCAGGGTCGGTGTCCTAGATGCCCTAGATTACCGGCATAACCGGTGAGGAGTTTTGATTGCCGTATTCAGGGTCTGGCGTTCAGACGCCATAGATTGCGGGTGACTCCCGCGAGGACATTAGCACATGATCATGCTTTATGAACGCGTAGCACTTAACTGTGTACCTGAGAGCCTGACAGGACACAGTACTTTTTCTCAGCGGCCCTGTGACGTAACAGGGTTCGCTTTCAACGCTAGACAGCGCCCTAGCGTGTTTTCTTTGCTACTCAGTTGTGTCTAGTGAGTGCGCACACATCGCCATATAGCGCTGCGGCTCTCCTTCTAGCGGCTCTGTGGAGTAACAGAGTTCGCACTTATTGCCACAGCGCATTACGGCGTTTATGTTGGCGACTCTGCGGGATAACAGAGTTTGCTTCTCGCGCCATTTCTACTAGCAGCAGGCTCCGCTTGCACGGTGGACCCCGGGCTGCGAACGCACCTCTCTACTTTATATATTTGGTGCATTCCGCAAACCCTTAACACCATGGATGATGATCCAGTGTATGATGGGCCTATATAATGCTCCATATATAATGGGCCCCATATGATGCTCCAGGATATGATGGGCCCCATGAATGATGCTCCAGTGTATGATGGGCCCCATTTATAATGCTCCACTGTATGATGGGCCCCATGGATGATGCTCCAGTGTATGATGGGCCTATATAATGCTCCATATATGATGGGCCCCATATGATGCTCCAGTATATGATGGGCCCCATGGATGATGCTCCAGTGTATGATGGGCCCATGGATGATGCTCCAGTGTATGATGGGCCTATATAATGCTTCATATATAATGGTCCCCATTTATAATGCTCAAGTGTATGATGGGCCCCGTATATGATGCTCCAGTGTATGATGGGCCCCATGGATGATGCTCCAGTGTATGATGGGCCTATATAATGCTCCATATATAATAGGCCCCATATGATGCTCCAGTATAAGATGGGCCCCATGGATGATACTCCAGTGTATGATGGGCCCCATTTATAATGCTCCAGTGTATGATGGGCCTATATAAGGCTTCATATATAATGGGCCCCATTTATAATGCTCAAGTGTATGATGGGCCCCATATATGATGCTCCAGTGTATGATGGGCCACATTTATAATGCACCAGTGTATGATGGGCCCTATTTATGATGCTCAAGTGTATGCTGGGCCCCATATATAATTCTCCAGTGTATAATGCTCCCCATATATTGCTCCAAACATTAAAAAAATAAAATACCTCTCCTCGCTGGGCACTACTCTACTCTGGACTCCTCAGCATCGCCATCTTCCAGCTCTCTGCACTTTGATTAGCAGAGGGCGTACAGACATGACGTTAACGTGCTCTCTGACCTGAATGTCACTGTCAGGAAACGTGGAAGATGTCACAGCGGTGGAGCTGGGGGAGGTAAGTATTGCAAGTGCTGTAGAACTGAGCAAGCAGGGGGGGCCCACTTGTGGGCAATGGCACTGGCACAGGGCCCCTCAAAGTACACAGGTGTGTCTGACGGTGAGTGGCCTCCCAGCCTCAGAGACACCGGCGTACTATGAGGGGCCCTGTGCCAGTGCCGTCACCCACGAGTGGACATCCCTACCTGCTCAGGGCACAGGCACTTGCCCGGGTGCGCCAAGTGCTGACGCCGGCCCGTGGGGGTACAGCTCAGTTAGGGAGGTGGAAAAACTGGCATATGTTGAGGTGTATGCTTGACGTTCAGCAGCTGCAAATGGAGGAATTGGAGAAGTCGGAGGAAGAGAAGGACAAAGCGAGCCATTATGCTGGCAACCTATGTGTCATCAGGGGAAGGTGGTACAAACTCCTTTGAAACCCAGGCATGGTTCATTTTAATGAAGGTGAGATCACCAACATTTTGGGTCGACAGCCGGGTCCTTCTTTCTGTCATCATTGATCCAGCTGCACTGAACACTCTTTCTGATAGCACACTACCAGCAGGGAAAGTGAGCTCCTGTAAGGCATATTGTGCCAATTCAGGCCAGGTGTCCAGTTTACAGGCCCAGTAGTCAAAGGGGAATGAACTGTGAAGGAGAACATCGATAGGGGAGGAGAGGTAATTTTGAACCATAGTTGACAACTGCTGTCTCCTGTCTGTTGCAATCGATTCAGTATTACCAGTCATGTGAGCGTTACTCGAGAAATCAGTCCACAAAATGGTCATGAAACCCCTGTCTCCAACGCTACTTTGGCTGTGTGCACCAGGAAAATCTCTTCCGTTTGGCCCAGTACGGCTCGCGGTAGAACCTGCACCGCTGCTGTGTGCTGGGAATGCATCTAACAAACTGTTTACCAGAGTAGCTTGTTTGTTCGCCAATATTAGCTCTAGCTTCTCTTGTGGCATGATGTTCTGTAATTTGCCTTTATAGCGTGGATCGAGGATGCTGGCCAACCAGTAATCGTCATCCTTCATAATTTTGGCAATTCGGGGGTCCCTTTTTAGTATCCGTAAGACATAATCACACATGTGGACCAATGTTCCAGGTGTCAATGATACACTGACAGGGGTGGGTGGAGGAGCACTTTCTGCCAAATTCACATCCCTCCCTGTACTTGACCTTAGCAAGCCAACATTTTCTCGTGCCCCCTGAGAAGCATCCTCCTCCCCAAAATAATCATCCCCCTCATCCTCCTCCTCCTCTTCCTCTTCTTCCTCCACCTAGTCCAGGACAGTTCCCTGAGCAGACAATGGCTGCCTGTCATCAAGGCTTCCCTCTTCCTCTTATTCCTCCTCCGCTGCAGACGACTGATCCTTAATGTGTGTCAATGTTTGCATGAGCAGACGCATAAGTGGGATACTCATGCTTATGATGGTGTCGTCTGCGTTTACCAGTTGTGTGCATTCCTCAAAACACTGAAGGACTTTACAGAGGTCTTTCAGCTTTGACCACTGCACACTCGACAACTTCATGTCTGCCCTCAAACTGCCTGCCCGTGTATCCTCCAACAAATGCATTACAGCCTGCCTCTGTTCGCACAGCCTCTCAACCATGTGCTTGGTGGAGTTCCATCTTGTTGCAACGTCTACGATTAGGCGGTGCTTGGGGAGGTGGAGCGATCGCTGCACCCTCTGCATACGACTGGAGTCTACGGGCGAGTGATGGATGTGCGAGCACAGTCTTCGCACCTTATGGAGCAGGGCTGTTAACTCCGGATAATTATATAGGAAGTACTGCAACACCAGGTTCAAGTGTGAGCCAGGCAAGGAATGTATCTGAGTTTTGCCAGGGCTATGGCTGCCACAAAATTACGGTCATAATCACTGACTACCTTGCCTGGCGCAAGATGTAGACTGCCCAGCTATGACTCAGTTTCTCACTGCAAGTAGTCGGCCAGTACCTCCACAGTGTGTCTGTTGTCGCCCAAAGACATCATCCTTAAAACAGCCTGCTGACGCTTACCACTAGCTGTTCCATAGTGTGACACTTCGTGTGCATCACTGGCAGCTGCGAATAGAGTGCTCGTGCAACTGCACTCTGTTGACGAGCTTTCACTTCTGGAGGAGGAGGATGAGGTGGAGGGTCGAATGCCTACACTCAACTGTTGCCTATACCGTGGGCTAGGCCACACTGTCCCACCGCCGATGTCCCCTGTGGACCCTACATCCACCACATTAACCCAGTGTGCAGTGATGGACACGTAACGGCCCTGGCCATGCCTACTGGCCCATGCATCTGTTGTGAGGTGCACCTTTCCAGTCACTGATTGTTTGAGTGCATGGACAATGCGGTCTTCCACATGCAGGTGGAGGGCAGGTATGGCTTCTCTAGAAAAGAAGTGCCGACTGGATAGGTCATAGTGTGGGACAGTGTAGGCCATAAGCTCTCAGAACGCTGTGCTTTCAACCAAACGGAGGGGGCATCATCTCTAATGAGATCAGTTTGGCAATATAGGCATTCAAAACCAGTATTTGCGGATGAGAGGATGAATACTTTCTTGTCCTACTCAGAGTGTCTGGTAGGGAGAGCTGAACTTGAGAGCTGCATATGTGGGACCTAGCGGTGGACATGACGGACTGAGAAGAGGTTGGTGATGATGATGGTGGTGGTGGTGCTGGTGGTGGTGATGGCCTAGATTCAGTCTTTCGTTGCAAAAACATTGTGATTCCCTGACTGCTTTGGCCTTGCAACGACACCTCAACATTTCTTGCTGGTAATGTGCTAACCGGTCAGCTTACAGTGGGGAAGCGATGTAGCATTGCTGGCTACCTTCAGTCGGAGCAGGTGCACGTGTGTTACCTGAGGTTTTGTAGTCTGTCCACGCTTGCAAGTGCATGGTGATTAAAAGTCTAAGCATGCAACTGGCATTCAAATTTCAGAGTATTTTCCCTTGGCTAAAGGTCCTTCCACACTTCTTACAGATAACCTTTGCCTCATCAATGGGATTTTGGTCAAAAAAGTGCCACACTGGACTCTTTCTACTATGGTATAAATTTTCAGGGCATGCACGCTGTGTTAATTTGACCATCTGGCCAAGCTGTCCTGCAACTCTTTTTGTTTTTTTAACATGTTTTTGGACAGCTAAGGGCCTGCCAGATAACCGCTGCTGCAATGTCGATGCCTGCTGCGGATCCTTCTCCTCTTCTGAGCTATTGCCAGCGGCACCCTCTACCCCAATGGATGCCAATCCGTGTCAACAACTGGGTCATCCATCACCTCTTCAATTTCATCTGCACCTTCCTCTGTGTCACTGTGTAAGGTGGTATAGTATGCGAGAAAGGGCACCTGAGTATCATCAGGGTCAGATTCTGGCTCAGTAGACTGAGAGGGCAATGCAGTGCTCTGGGTGAATGTACCAGAAGAATCAGTAGTAGTGGCTGTGAATCAGTGCACTCCATGTCAGATTCATCTTGGACTGTGGAATTCAGGATTTGACTTGATAACCCAGGCATGGTATGTGAAAAGAGCTCCATGAAGTAATCTGAATGTGGACTGCCACATCCTTCACTTTTTGTGGGGGTGAAGGACACAAGGAAAGGTGTTGTTCCTTACCAGAAGCCTGCACTGATGACTCAGTACTTGCAATTTTTGAACCTTCAGAAGATGAGGCGATAGAGCTGGAGGCTGTTTCAGCAATGTAAGACAAAACCTGTACCTGATGCTCCGGCTTTAAAAGCGGTTTACCTACTCCCAGAAAAGGAAGCCTTCCAGGTATTCTGGAGCCAGACTATGACGCAGGCTCAACACTGTTAGGGCTGGCGGAACGCACAAAATAAATATAAATAATAAGTGCGTTCGCAGCCCGAGATCCACAGTACAGGCAGAGAGTGCTGCTAGTAGGATGGCGGTATGGCGAACTCTGTTACTTTACAGAGTCGCAACTATGGACACTGTGGCCCTATATGGCGGTATAAGTGAACTCTGTTACGCCACAGAGTCGCTAAGGTAGAAACGCAGAAATATGGACTGTGTCCTGTTAACTCCACAGGTATGCACAGACAACTGCTGTGCGGACAGCAGTCTGTAGTAACGCAATCAGCAACGCAATCAGACAATCTCCTCACCGGAAAAGCCGGTATTCTAGGGGCTTATTTCAGCCGAGCCCTAAACACGTGCATACAATCTCCTCACCGGAGGTGCCGGTATTCTAGGGGCTTATTTCAGCCGAGCCCTAACACATGCATGCAAGATCACCCTGGCGCAAAGCACATAATGTGATTGATACTAGCGCATGGCAGCACGACCATGCCACCCTTTTATAGTAGCAACTACAGGGCCTGCCAGATAAGGACCAATAGGAAACTGCCCCGAACACAAGTGGTTTCAGGACCTTCCTGGTGGACCAATAGGAGCTGCTGCAGTACCTGAGCATGTGACCCCTGATCTCCAATGAGAGATCTTACTCTGGGCATGCTCAGAAGGGGAAAGCAAGGACTTTGTCCTAAAGACGTCTGCTCGCCGCTAACCAGTACTGGCTACAATAGCAGAGCCTGGAGGAACAGCAGTAATCCTCTGCACAATGTTAGACTGGGCGAGACGCTGGGACCGACGTCTAAGCTGAGCAGAGTCCACTGTGGCCGGAGACGGATGGGAGACCGCAGCAGGGACGGCTCGAGATTCCCCTTGTGCAGAAGCGGTAACTCGACCCCTAACAAACACCTCCTGCCTTAGGTGCTATTGTGCTTTTGTCACTACCAGCAGATGCACCACCTCCACCATCAGTAGCAGCTGTCCCCCCACGCCCACATCCGCGGCTTCTTCCACCATACTTCCTCATGTTTGTGAAAATGTACCCAAAATACAAGCAGATATATGGTACTGTATCAGAAGCGTACAGCTGTATATGGTGAAGGGGAAATTTTAAATCTCTATATATTTCCGGAGTCACACACAAACGCTGTCAGGCTCAGTATGGATTAAACCAGAATATAAAAAGCAGAAAAAGGGTACTGTACCACAAGCGTACAGCTGTATACAGTCTAGGGATAATTGTAAATCTCCGTATATATTTCTGGAGTCAGACACAGACGCTCACAGGCTCAGTATGGATTAGACCAGAATATAAAAAGCATAAAAAGGGTACAGTATCAGAAGATACCAGGTGTATATAGTATTGGGGTAATTTTAAATCTCCGTATACATTTCCAGAGTAACATACAGACGCTTACAGGCTCAGTATGGATTGGTCCAGAATATAAAAAGCAGAAAAAGGGTAATGTATCAGAAGCGTACAGCTGTATATAGTCTAGGGATAATTGTAAATCTCCGTATATGTTTCCGGAGTCAGACACAGACTCTCACAGGCTCAGTGTGGATTAGACCAGAATATAAAAAGCAGAAAAAGAGTAATGTATCAGTAGCGTACAGCTGTATACAGTCTAGAGATAATTGTAAATCTCTGTATATATTTCCAGAGTCAGACACAGACTCTCACAGGCACAGTATGGATTACACCAGAATATAAAAAGCAGAAAAAGGGTACTGTATCAGAAGCATACAGCTGTATACAGTATTGGGGTAATTTTAAATCTCCGTATATATTTCCTGAGTAACACAGAGACGCTCACAGGCTCAGTATGTATTAGACCAGAATATAAAAAGCAGAAAAAGGGTACTGTATCAGAAGCGTACAGCTGTATACAGTCTAGGGGTAATTTTAAATCTCCGTATATATTTCCTGAGTCAGACACAGACTCTCACAGGCTCAGTATAGATTACACCAGAATAAAAAAAGCAGAAAAAGGGTAATGCATCAGAAGATACCAGGCTTATACTGTGTAGGGGTAATTGTAAGTCTCCGTATATATTTCAAGAGTAACACATAGACGCTCACAGGCTCAGTATGGATTACACCAGAGTATAAAAAGCAGAAAAAAAGTAATGTATCAGAAGCGTACAGCTGTATACAGTCTAGGGGTAATTGTAAATCTCCGTATATATTTCCAGAGTAACACACAGACACTCACAGGCTCAATATGGATTAGACCAGAATATAAAAAGCAGAAAAAGGGTAATGTATCAGAATCGTACAGCTGTATACAGTCTAGGGATAAATGTAAATCTCCGTATATATTTTCAGAGTCAGACACAGACTCTCACAGGCTCAGTATGGATTAGACCAGAATATAAAATCAGAAAAAGGGTAATGTATCAGAAGCGTACAGCTGTATACAGTCTAGGGATAATTGTAAATCTCCTTATATATTTCCGGAGTCAGACACCTACTCTCACAGGCTTAGTATGGATTACACCAGAATATAAAAAGTAGAAAAAGGGTAATATATCAGAAGCGTACAGCTGTATACAGTCTAGGGATATTTGTAAATCTCCATATATATTTCCAGAGTCAGAAACAGACTCACACAGTCTCAGTATGGATTAGACCAGAATATAAAAAGCAGTAAAAGGGTACTGTATCAGAAGCGTACAGCTGTATACAGTGTTGGGGTAATTTTAAATCTTCGTGTATATTTCCGGAGTAACACACAGACGCTCACAGGCTCAGTATGGTTTAGACCAGAATATAAAAAGCAGAATAACTGTACTGTATCAGAAGCGTACAGCTGTATATAGTGTTGGGGTAATTTTAAACCTCCGTATATATTTCCTGAGTCAGACACAGACTCTCACAGGCTTAGTATGGATTACACCAGAATATAAAAAGCAGAAAAAGGTAATGTATCAGAAGATACCAGGCGTATTCAG
The DNA here is from genome assembly GCA_033576555.1 of Oophaga sylvatica. NCBI lineage: Eukaryota > Metazoa > Chordata > Amphibia > Anura > Dendrobatidae > Oophaga > Oophaga sylvatica. The sequence continues at coordinate 312,797,076 of JARQOD010000003.1, forward strand.
TTTAACCAAATACAGCCGCATTGGTAGAATATATGTGGGTCACACCACACATGTGTGTGACCAGAAATCACCACTCATAATAGCATAATGACATAAAGGAGAAAATAGGAGTCACTGGTGAAAAAGGATTATTTAGCAAAAAATAGTAAATATTTATTTATATAAATCGTATAAAAAGTAACACAAGATCATATGAAAAAGACATAAGAAACACATACATAGGACGGATGCATATGCAGGGGGAATGCGTTCCTGTTAATATCAAGTGACATTAATAACAGTGGCAGTGGAATAAACAAATGGTAGCCCCAAACAGGGAGTCATATGGAGCACCTCCCGCAGTGGGAAAAAGAAATGCGGTGCTGTAGCTACCTACATGTTAACCACAAAGTGCCTGAACATGCTTCAAAAAAAAAAAAAAAGTCACAAACATTGGTATATATTCAGGTCAGCAATAGACTGTGCAGCGCTGCCTAATTCAGCAAGAAGCCATGCTCACCAATACAAAAGTAACACAGGAATGCAGTCACCCCGCTCACAGATGTCACCCCAACGCACGTTTCGTGGCTAGCATGCCACTTTTTCAAGGGGATAGTGATATAATGCACAAAGGACCTTCTTATACCTCCCCTCCCTGATCACATGATCAGATTTAGCCAATGGAGAAGGTCATTTGTGCATTATATCACTATAAGCAGAAAAAGGGTACTGTATCACAAGCATACAACTGTATACAGTCTAGGTGTAATTGTAAATCTCCATATATATTTCCAGAGTCACAAACAGATAGTCAGCTTGTATTTGTCCGTGATACCAGCCGGTACACGGTAGTGTGTGAGGAGTGTACAGCTCTATACGGTGTGGGAAAAAAGAAAAAATGATAGCTCGGTAACTGTGCAGAAAAAAAAAGAATAAAAGTATTAGTGCTGTGTAAAAAGCAGTCTGCACTGCATTGTACACACAGCAATACAGCTATCAGGCAGCCTATTAACCACCGCTGCTGCACACAAGAAAATCCTCCCCTGTCACTGGCAGGCAGCCTAATAACCAGTGCTGCTGCACACAATAAAATCCTTCCCTGTCACTGCACACTAACTGTACAGCACAATTGCTATCAGCACAAGCACAGAATAACTTTTCTTTCCTGCCTAACTCTATCCCTACTGATAACCAGCATCAGCAACCTCTCAATACGCTAAGATCAGCAGAAGTAAAATGGCGGTCGTGGTCAGAGCTTTTATAGCCACTGTGACGCCACACAAAGCAAGCCAAGCACTGCAATGCCCTTCTCTAAGATCGCGGTGGACGCTGCCCATGTCATCTCATTGCCCACAGTGTACGTCCTTGCTCATTGGCTGAGAAAAGGCGCCTGAAAACATTATGGGAAAACCGACTTTGCCGCTCGGGTTGACGACCGCTCGGCAACACCCGACTTTGGCGAAAGTCGGCGATTTTTGAATCTGACCAAACTGTTTCGCTCAACACTACCAGTGACTACTTATCCAAGGTGCAGTTCCCTGACTGACCTGAGGGTAAGGGGGTGCACCAAGAGTTGCAAGTTCCTAACTAGAACTGAAACAAAAGTGATTTTCCTGACCCTCACTACCAGTAGGGAATAAAATTGTATGAAATGTCACACACAATGACTCCTAGTAAGCAAGAAAGATAAAAAAAATTGTGGAGACCATGCTCAACACGTCATCAAATTTTTTTTTAAATTATACAGTGGAGCAAAATTCTGATCATTGCCAGAAAAGTGGTTTTTATGTGGTGACTAAAGACCACCAGGAATTGTAGGGGCAGAACTATATGGCCTCCAGCTGATTTGCAAAATTAAAAAATGATGCATATATAAGGTGCTCAAGTTAGGAAATCATGAGTGAGCTTTAGCTCCTGCAAGTTGTGGTACCCTATAGGAAAATTGTATCCCATTCTCAGTGTGCTGTTAGGTATGGAGTGTATTACACTCACTTGTGGGCCATAGGCCTCCGCTGACTCCAGGCTTCCAATAGTCAAACTTTTACTGAGCAGTTCACATTCTTTACAGTAGAGCAGGTAGGATAGGGCACAATGGGTTACAGTCTTTTCCTCAGGTACCGGACATAACTTCAGCCCTATCACTCATTCACAATAGAGCATCCCTTTTCCCACTGTTTCCACCACCTCTAGGGATCTCTCTCCATCTGTGCCAGTGCACCTGGATTCCATCATTTTCAGCCTTTGAGGATCCTTGTCCTCCTTCCCCTGCAGGCCTACTGTTGTGAACACTCTGGATCTGACTTCGAAGTTTGGGCTCCCTCTGGTGGCTGCTGATAGTAATGAAGCTGACTTTGCTAACAGAAGTCCATCAGCTGGGGACGATTGGAAATCAGGTAGCACTGACTGGGGAGATATAAGAGAGTAATCTTCCCATGATCCTCGCCGGTGATTTGTTGTTCTTCCTGGTCCCATTTGGAAGTCAGCTTGCTTCCTGCTGTTTCCTGCAAATCTCAGATAAGTGATTTGCTACTTGTTTCTGTGGCTTTTGTTTTCCTTTGGTTTTCTGCCCTTCTGAGTGAGGTCAGCCGGGTTCCCTGGCTGGGGCCTGTACTGGTCTCTGATTTCTCATTTACCACTGTTTATTTGTTCAGTCCCTGTTATTTCAGTATCTGCTGGTTGGCAACCAGTTCACACCAGAGTTCTGATCTAGTGGGGGAGAGATTGTGTAGTCTCAGTATTTTTGGAAATCAGACTGTTGGAATTTTTCTTAGGGTTTTGCCGGATTGCAGACAGTAATATTTCCTGTCCTATCCTATCTAGACCCCAGCATAAGCTTTTTCTATTTTCTGCCTGCCTTAGTATTTCATCTTGTCTCACCACCATTATATGTGTGGGGGCTACCTATTCCTTTGGTGCGCTACTCCGGGGCAGTTAGCTTTCCCCTTTCTCTCTTTAGGCTTAGTTAACACTCCGGCTGTGTCGAGGCGTCTAGGTCATCGTAGGTACGTCCCACGGCTACTTCGGTCAGTTTAGGGGTCTGCTACGGCGGTCAGTTTAGGGGTCTGCAATCAGCTAGTTGCCAACCTTTCTGGGTGTCTGGTTGCCTTTACTATTTTTGCTACTGTCCTCCTCGGCTACCAAATCATAACAGCCTGCAGGTGTGATGACCCCGATGGCCCCAGCACCAACCTGAATGTTCCGGGCACAACAAATGGATTCGCATGGAGGAGCTGTATGGCAATCCACAGTCTTGAGTGATAGGCCCATGTTGGCCCTAGCAGCCCATTGCAATTGAGCTCCGCAAAGAACTTGCTTAAACCTTCCACTACTCTTAACCATGAAGTACCTCTCCTTTCATTAACACTATTCCCCTCCTATTTGTGGGCCTGTATCTAACATTAACTATTTCTTATCTATTTCCTAACTCTTAGTTTTGAGACAAATCCTTCCTGATCAATGCTGTCTGATGCATCTTAAAGAGTTAGCAATTGTATATTAAACAGTTTTCTTGAGAATTAATACTTCTTAAAAGATTTCAGTTTCAGCAATTTAATTTACATTAGTAATGGGTAATTCTTCTGGTGAGTATCTATTGCTGGTTCTTCAGTAACAATATCTTAATTCTCTAATACAGGTTTTTCATTAAGCAGTGTCATTTCTTGGCACTAAATCACATGGATGACTTTGTCCATCAATAGAATAAATAAACTCTGATTTTCATTTTCCCATCATTTGGACACCATGTTACCCAGGGCCAGCTCCAGGTTTTTATGGGCCCTGGGCGAAAGAGTCTCAGTGGACCCCTTTAACACAGACCACGATTCATGATGCACAGATACGGCAGAGAAATATAGGTATAGTACAATGCCAAACACTTCACTTCTTCCATTACAAGAGTGATATCTATTGTAAATTCTATAACAGCTCAGAAACCGCCAAATCCTCACAGCGCACAGTACAGACTGGACAGTACAGTCCTCCATACAGTATTATGGGCCAAATATAATGCTCCATAAAGAATATTGGACCCCAAATAATGCTCCATACAGGATGCTGGTCCCCATGTTATGCTCCATACAAAATATGGAGCTTTCCTCTGCACTGTGCTGCGTTCTGCACTGTTACAGCTCTGGAAAGGGCACTGTGGAAAGACTCCCCATTATCAACATCATTGCCTCCCCATCATCATCATTGCCTCCCCATTATAATCATTGCCTCTCCATTATCATCATCGACTCCCCATTATCATCATTGCCTCCCCATCATCATCATCACCTCCCCATTATCATCATTGCCTCCCCAACATCATTGCCTCCCCATCATTATCATTGCATCCCCATCATCATTGACTCCCCATCATCATCATCATTGCCTCCCCATCATCATCGCCTCCCCATCATCATCATTGCCTCGTCACCACAATCACTGCCTCCCCACCACCATCACACATACAGCACCACACATAGACAGCACCGCAGCACTCTCTCACATACACAAAGCACCGCACTACATACACACATGCTGGCAGACACACTCACACACAAACACACACACACCACATCTCACCTGTCCGGCATCCGCACCGCAGGCGGTCCAGGCCACAGCATCACCGGCGCCCGCGCTTACTCTCTGCCACAGCCGGCCGCTGAATAATGATGTCATCCAGCGGCGCTGCTGTGAGAGGAAGCGCGGGTGCCCTGCAGCCGCACCCTGGATCCCGGAGCTGAGGAGGCACGGGGAGAGGTAAGTATTGTGCCTGCTGCTGCTGGGGCCCTGAGCAAGGGGGGGCGACGTCAAGGTGCCCGACGGCAAGTGGGCCCCCCGCCTGCTCAGGGCCCCAGCACTTGCCCAGGTACGCCAGGTGCTGATGCTGGCCCTGTATTGTTACCCATCAAAAAAAGCATCAAAACTTGAAAGGATACACAGAGTGTCATTGACACAAGAATGGATGACTGCCAAGAAATCCAAGACTCTGTAGTCATCATTTATAAAATGCAGGTCTACTAGCTTTTGATATAGAACATAGGCCTAGGCAAATTAAGTTGGGTTGCTGGAAATTTCACTCATGTGTTTGATGTTTAATGTTTGATCACAAAAGACTCATAAATAAAATATTTAAAGAGTTTTTTTAAATTTAAAAGCATGTAAATTCTGTTTGTGTACAGTCATGGACAAAAGTTTTGAGAATGACACAAATATTAATTTTTACAAAGTCTACTGCTTCACTTTTTCTAATGGCAATTTGCATATACTCCAGAATGTTATAAAGAGTGATCAGCTTAACAGCAATTACTTGCAAAGTCAATATTTGGCTAGAAAATGAACTTTATCCCCCAAAACACATTTCAACATCATTGCAGCCCTGCCTTAAAAGGACCAGCTAACCTCTTTTCAGTGATTTCTCCATTAACACAGGTGTGGGTGTTGATGAGGACATGGCTGGAGATCAATCTGTCATGATTAAGTAAGAATGACACCACTGGACACTTTAAAAGGAGGCTGGTGCTTGGCATCATTGTTTCTCTTCTGTTAACCATGGTTATCTCTAAAGAAACACGTGCAGTCATCATTGCAATGCACAAAGATGGCCTAACAGGGAAGAGTATCGCAGCTAGAAAGATTGCACCTCAGTCAACAATCTATCGCATCATCAAGAACTTCAAGGAGAGAGGTTCCATTGTTGCCAAAAAGGCTCAAGGGCGCCCAAGAAAGACCAGCAAGCGCCAGGACCGTCTCTTAAAAGTGTTTCAGCTGCGGGATCAGGCTACCAGCAGTGCAGAGCTTGCTCAGGAATGGCAGCAGGCAGGTGTGAGTGCATCTGCACGCACTGTGAGGCGGAGACTCTTGGAGCAAGGAGAAGGTCTCAAGGACGGCAGCAAAGAAGCCACTTCTATCCAGAAAAAAACATCATGGACAGACTGATATTCTGCAAAAGGTACAGGCAGTGGACTGCTGAGGACTGGGGTAAAGTTATTTTCTCTGATGAATCCCCTTTTCGATTGTTTGGGACATCAGGAAAACGCCTCATTTGGAGAAGACAAGGTGAGCGCTACCACCAGTCTTGTCTCATGCCAACTGTTAAGCATCCTGAAACCATTCATATGTGGGGTTGCTTCTCAGCCAAGGGAATCGGCTCTCTCACAGTCTTGCCTAAAAACACAGCCATGAATAAAGAATGGTACCAGAATGTCCTCCAAGAGCAACTTCTCCCAACCCTCCAAGAGCAGTTTGGCGATCAACAATGCCTTTTCCAGCATGATGGAGCACCTTGCCATAAAGCAAAGGTAATAACTAAATGGCTCAGGGAACAAAACATAGAGATTTTGGGTCCATGGCCTGGAAACTCCCCAGATCTTAATCCCATTGAGAACTTGTGGTCAATCATCAATAGACGGGTGGACAAACAAAAACCTAAAAATTCTGACAAAATGAAAGCATTGATTGTGCAAGAATGGACTGCTATCAGTCAGGATTTGGTCCAGAAGTTGATTGAGAGCATGCCAGGGAGAATTACAGAGGTCCTAAAGAAGAAGGGTCAACACTGCAAATATTGACTTGCTGCATTAACTCATTCTAACTGTCAATATAAGCTTTTGTTACTCATATGTTTGCAATTATATTTCTGTCTGTGATAAAAACATCTGTCAAACACATATAAAAACCAGAGGGCAGCAAATCATGTGAAAATATAATATTTGTGTCATTCTCAAAACTTTTGGCCATGACTGTAGTGTGTTATACAACAGCATGTTGGTTATGACCGGTTACCAACCATTTACCTACAGTCAGATATGTTGAGATCACTTGGATTTTACTAAGGTTGCATATGTGCTAAAGAGTTCAAAAGGGTTTTAATGCAGTTCTAGGAGAACTCAATACATCACATAAAGCAATTAGAGGCTTTGCAGTATTGACATCTTCAGAGGAACTATTTTCTGCAAATCAAATGTTAGGGAAAAATTCATCAATTCGAATTTTAAAAGATTCAATCATCTCTAGTTCAGTCAAATGGGTATTCTTTAGACAAACTCTGAATTAAGAAAACATGACACCAGATAGATAACCACATAGTCTTTTATGCCCAACTGCATGAATGATAAATTGTTTTGTTACATAGGGTAGGGCATTCACATGTCAAATAAGAAAATGTTGCTGAGCACTGTTGAACTAAAATTTTTGCATGTCTTTTTAAACTAAGTTACCCGAGTCACATATAGTATTTTTGTATGCTCATCTCAAGACTCGCCCAAAAACCCCTACAAACGAAATTTATGTTCTCAAACATGATATGGATGTATAAGGAGTTTTTCCACAATAATGGTTACATCAATTATTTTTGATAACATTGGAAAAACTGTGAAAGAAGTAAACATTATTATAGCTTTGTCAACTATGTTGTGTCTTGTGCACACATCAAGAATGATGAGTTGTTCTATTATTTAGTGCAAATTGCACAGGTGAAAAAATATGAATTTCACACTGGTCGATATGCTGAAAGCCAATGCTAAAAATCAATGGCAAATAACTGTTGAAATATTGCTGTTTTTGAAGACATCGAAAATTTTATATAGAACAGTAATGTTTTTAACTCCATCCTTATTACCTAACTTTAGGTGAAAAACACAACTGTGTCCAGTCTTAGGCTAGGTTCACATTTACTTATATGTGCACAGCATATCATCTGCATATGCTAACGCATGCAAACATGCATGCAAACGCATGTTTACACAGTGTTGTTTTTATAAGCATCATCTTACGCATGACACCAAAAAAAGCTGCCTGTACATGTGTTTGTATGCGTTTTTTTGCATGCGTTTGCATTGTTTATGCGCATGTCTTCGATGTGACAGACACAAAAATTGCATGTCTCATGAAGAACGCATGCATATCAAACGCATCCATACGTATGTTCTTGCGTACCAATGCGTTCTCATAGACAGTATTGCGTTTTTTTTACGCACTCATCCGCATGCACATGACTGTGCATATTTGACGTATTTTTGACGCTTCAAAAAATGCAACATGTTGCGTTCGCCGGACACCGCCTCACACCGCAATATGATGCATGAGAAGATATATGGTATACAATCTAGCCAATCAGTGATTGTGAACCATCCTCTATACACTGACTGACAGAGAATGATGAGGGTATAATGATCAGTTATAGATTGCTCTGTCCTCATTTGCGTCATGTTATCGGCAGCACATCTCCTGTGATCTCATGGCAATGTGCTGCTGAGAAAAATGATTTTTGCTCCGGCATAAACAATATACAATAACTAAGGCCGATATTACTACAATATGATGACGGCTCTATTTGGAAGAAGCATAGTTAATGCAAAACAGCTGTCGCTCATTCATTCTTTAAGTCTGTGTTCTTCTTGAAGTGATCAAATTAAGTGCTGTCAATTCACATGCCAGTGGTGAGTACCAATTATTTTTCAATGTTTCTATCTTTTGTATTTTTCTTGAAGTTTTTGATTCTTCAATTTAGAAATAGTGATGAGCAAGCATACTAGGTAATGCTCGGTACTTGCCCGAGCATCACTGTACTCACGATACTCGGCGAGTGCCGAACATTTCGGGGATTTTTCTTTAGAGTGCCAATCAACATGCATTGATAGTCTGCCATGCAATGTAATGCCGCAGCCATATTGTTTGTGGTATCACAGTGATTGACAGGCCCCTCAGCGTCATCAGGTGTATAAGATACCTGGCACCGCCATGCTCGTCACAATCACCTCCGGAATCAGCTAGTGTAGGGAGAGCTGCTGCCGAGATAGGGTCAGATATGGGGGTTTATAAGGTAGTGTGGGTACATCATAAAGAATACACAAATACAGCTAAATCAACAGTCCTTCTAAGGACTAATTACAGGGTATATAGAATGCAGTGCTAGGTAGGCAGGGAGTGTATGTGAGTATGTACATATCAGTAGCAGGCAGGCATTGTATGTGGCATACTTCATTGCATACATCAAGAGGGTCCATTCCATTACTGTCTGCTGCTGACTATTACATATATTGACCATATCTACATAGTCCTATGTCTCAGTGGGCAGGAAATTTTTATTTGCGTCTTAATCCTGATTATTTTATTCTAAAGCAATCCAGTGCCCCCTTTTTTCTCCATTTGCTTGTTGACGCAGCAGAACACAGCCAGATCCTTTTCATAGTGCAGGGTGAAAATCTAGCTATTTTAAATGGTTTTGCCAGTCCCAGCCGTCACATCTGAGTGAGCATAAATTTCTGACGTTTTTGTGGTACTGTTATTTTTTTTGCAGTGTCTTATATAATTTATTGACACCAGTTTGCTGACCCAAAAATATTTAGCTGCCAAAAAAATATTTAGCTACACGGCAGATTTTTACACTGAGTTTTGTCCGCCACATGCATTGCGCTCAAAATTGTGCCATTTCAGGCATCCATAGAATTTTTTTGTTGTGTCTTAGCCTACTTGTTGACAATTTAGCTGGGCAAAAAAAACAAAAAAATACAGGCCAGATATTTGAAAGTGGACTATCTCTGTCAGGCGTCTCATATATCTCTGGGCTACAAATTGTGGCATTTCAGGCCTCCATTCAACTGTTTTTTCTGTATCTTACCCTAGTTTTATACACTATTGTGCAGGAAAAAACAAAAAATACAGGCCAAATATTTGAAAGTGGGCTATCTCCGTCTGACGCCTTATCTATCTGTGAGCTACAAATTGTGGCATTTCAAGCCTCCATTCCACTGTTTTTACTCTGACAAAAACACAGCTAGTGTTCGAAACGCGTTGCTGCGGTATCTTGGTGTCATGTCAATTTTACCAATATGGATTAAAGTTTAAGCCTTTTGCAGCAGCTGAATTTTCTCATTTTTTCTATCTCCGTCAGACACCTCATCTTTTTGTGGGCTACAAATTGTGGCATTTCAGGCCTCCAATCCACTATTTTTGCCGTCTGTTACCCTAGTTCTATACACTATTTTGGAGTAAAAACAAAAATATACAGGCCACATATTGAAGCGTGTGTTATCTCCGTCAGACGCCTCATCAATCTGTGGGCTACAAATTGAGACATTTCAGGCCTACGTTCAATGGTTGTTGCTGTGCCTTACCCTAGTCATTGACACCAGTTTGCTAAAAAAAATAAATAAATAACTACAGTCCAGATTAGAGTTGAGCGAAACAGGTCGGTCAGATTAAAAAAAGAACGTCTTTCGCCAAAGTCGGGTTTCAAAGAGCGAAACCCGACCATAGCATGAGGTCGGCCATGCATTCGGCGACCCGAGCGCCAAAGTCGGTTTTCCCATAATGCTTGAAGGGCTTTTCTCAGCCAATGAGCAAGGATGTACACTGTGGGCTACGCGAAGACAATGGCAGCGGCCGCCACTATCTTAGAGAAGGGCATTGCAGCGATTGGCTTGCTTTGTGTGGCATCACAGTGCCCATAAAAGCCCTCACCGCCGACCAACATTTTACTTCTGCAGATCTTAGCGTAGGGAGAGGTTGCTGCCGCTGGTTCTCAGTAGGGAGAGCGTTAGGCAGTAAAAAAAATATAATTCTGTGCTTGTGCTGATAGAGATTAGCTGTACAGTTAGTGTGCAGTGACAGGGGAGGTAGGATTTTGTTGTGTGCAGCAGCACTGGTCCTTAGGCTGCCTGCCAGTGACAGGGGAGGAATTGCTTGTGTGGAGCAGCAGAACTGATTATTAGGCTGCAGATTGCCAGTGAGAGGGAGGAGAATTTATTGTGTGCAGCAGCAGAGCTGATTATTAGGCTGCCTGCCAGTGACAGGGGAGGAATTTCTTTTGCTGTGTGTACACTGCTCTGCAGAGTGCTTTTTAACACAGCACCTACACAGCACTAATACTTTTATTTTTTTCTGCACAGTTACTGAGCGCTCATTTTTTCCCACACCGTATAGCGCTGTACGCTCCTCACACTACCGTGTACTGGCTGGTAATACAGACAAATACATGCTGACTATCTGTGTGTGGCTCTGGAAATATATATGGAGATATCAATTTCCCCAAAACCGTATACAGCTGGTATCTTCTGATACAGTACCGTTTTTCTGCCTTGTGTATTACGGTCAAATCCATACTGAGAGAGCGTGTGTGTGTGACTACGGAAATATATACGGAGATTTAATCTTTCCCCAAAACCATATACAGCTGCTATCTTCTGATACAGTACCGTTTTTCTGCCTTCTGTATTACGGTCAAATCCATTCTGAGAGAGAGTGTGTGCTACTCCTGAAATATATATGGAGATTTCAAATTACCCCAACACTGTATACACCTGTACGCTACTGATACAGTACACTTTTTCTGCTTTTCATATTCTGGTGTAATCCATACTGAGCCTGTGAGCGTGTGTGTTACTACTCAAATATATACAGAGATTTAAAATGACCCCAACACTGTATGCAGCTGTACGCTACTGATAGGGTACATTTTTTATGCTTTGCATATTCTGGTGTAATCCATACTGAGCCTGTGAGTGTGTGTGTTACTCCTGAAATATATACAGAGATGTAAAATTACCCCAACACTGAATACACCTGTACGCTACTGATACAGTACACTTTTTCTGCTTTTCATATTCTGGTGTTATCCAAACTGAGCCTGTGACCGTGCGTGATACTACTGAAATATTTACGGAGATTTAAAATTGCCCCAACACTGTATACAGCTGTATGCTACTGATACAGTACACTTTTTATGCTTTTCATATTCTGGTCTACTCCATACTGAGCCTGTGCGCGTGTGTGTTACTCCTTAAATATATACGGAGATTTAAAATTACCCCAACCCTGTATACAACTGTACACTAGTGAAACAGTACACTTTTTCTGCTTTTCATACTCTGGTCTACTCCATACTGAGCCTGTGAGCATCTGTGTTTTATTCCTGAAATATATATGGAGATTATAAATTAACCCAGCACTGTATATGGCTGTACGCTTCTGATACAGTACACTTTTTTGCTTTTTATATGCTGGTGTAAACCATACTGAGTCTGTGAGAGTCTGTGTCTGTAACTCCACAAATATATACGAAGAATAAAATTGTTCACCCTCACCGTATACATCTGTACGCTTCTAATACAGTACCATATAGCTGCTGGTATTTTGGGTGCATATTCACAAACATGAGGAAGTATGGTGGAAGAGGCCGTGGACGTGGTACTGATGGTGATGGTGGTGGTGGTGCATCTGCTGGTAGTGCCAAAATCACAATAGCACCTAAGGCAGGAGGTGTTGAGCCTGCGTCATCGTCTGGCTTCAGAAGGCCTGGAAGGCTCCCTTTTCTGGGACTACGTAAACCGCTTTTATAGCCGGAGCATCAGGAACAGGTTTTGGCTTACATTGCCGAAACAGCCTCCAGCTCTATCGCCTCCTCTTCTGAAGGTTCAAAAACTCCAAGCACTGAGTCGTCAGGCTTCGGGTCAGGAACAACCCTTTCCTTGTGTCCTTCACCCCCACCAAAAGGGAAGGATGCAGCAGGCCACACTTCAGATTACTCCATGGAGCTCTTTTCACATACTATGCCTGGGTTATCAAGTCAAATCCTGAATTCCCAGTCAAACATGAATGCGACATGGAGTGCACTGATGCACAGCCACTACTATATGATTGTGCTGGTACATTCAACCAGAGCACTGCATTGCCCTCGCTTTCTAGTGAGCCAGAATGTGACCCTGAGGAAACTCAGGTGCCCCTTCCTGCATACTATACCACCTTACACAGTGACACAGAGGAAGGTGCAGATGAAATTGAAGAGGAGGTGATGGATGACCCAGTTTTTGACCCTGATTGGCATCCAGTGGGGGAAGAGGGTACCGCTGGCAATAGCTCAGAAGAGGAGGAGAATCCGCATCAGGTATCGACATCGCAGCTGGGGTTATCTGGCAGGCCCTTAGCAGTCCAAAAAGGTGTTAAAAAAACAAAAAAAGTTGCAGGACCGCTTGGCCAGACGGTCAAATTAGCACAGCGTGCAAGCCCTGAAAGTAGTAGGAAGAGTCCAGTGTGGCAGTTTTTTTACCAAAATCCTATTGATGAGGCAAAGGCTATCTGTAACAAGTGCAGAAGGACCTTAAGCCGAGGGAAAAAATCTCAGACATTTGAATACCAGTTGCATGCTTAGACATTTAATGAACATGCACTTGCAAGCGCGGACGGACTTCAAAACCTCAGGCAGCACATGTGCACCTGCTCCGACTGAAGGTAACCAGCAACGCTCCATCGCTTCCCCCACTGTAAGCCCACCGGTTGGCACACCACCAGCAAGAAATGTTGGGGTGTCGTCGCAAGGCCAAAGCAGTCAGGGAATCACAATGTTTTTGCAACGAAAGACTGCATCTAGGCCATCACCACCACCACCATCCCCCTCTCAGTCCGTCATGTCCACCGATAGTTCCCCCATATGCAGCTATCAAGTCCGATAGTTCCCCATATGCAGCTCTCAAGTCCAGCTCACCCTACCAGACACTCTGAGTAGGACAAGAAAGTACTCATCCTCTCATCCGCGTACACTGGGTTTGAACGCCTACATTGCCAAACTGATCTCATTAGAGATCATACCCTTCCGTTTGGTTAAAAGTGCAGCATTCCGAGAGCTCATGGACAACGCTGTCCCATGCTATGACCTACCCAGTCAGCACTTCTTTTCTAGAAAAGCCATCCCTGCCCTCCACCTGCATGAGAAAGACCGCATTCTCCATGCACTCAAACAATCAGTGAGTGGAAAGGTGCACCTCACAACAGATGCATGGGTCAGTAGGCATGGCCAGGGCCGTTACGTGTCCATCACTGCGCACTGGGTTAGTGTGGTGGATGCAGGCTCCACAGGGGCAGCGGCGGTGGGACAGTGCTGCCTAGCCCATGGTATAGGCAACAGTTAGCTGTAGGCATTCGACCCTCCTCCTCCTCCTCCAGAAGCGAAAGCTCGTCAACAGAGCGCAGTCGTACAAGCACTCCATCTGCAACTGCCAGTGATGCACACGAGGTGTCCCACTATCGAGCAGCTAGTGGTAAGCGTCAGCAGGCTGTTTTAAAATTGATATCTTTGGGCGACGACAGACACACCACGAAGGTACTGGCCGACTACTTGCAGCGAGAAACTGAGTCATGGCTGGGCAGTATACATCTTGAGCCAGGCAAGATAGTCAGTGATAACAACCGTAATTTTGTGGTAGCCACAGCCCAGGCAAAACTCAGACACATACCTTACCTGGCTCACACCTTGAACCTGGTGGTGCAGTGCTTCTTAAATTATTTTCCGGAGTTAACAGCCCTGCTCCATAAAGTACGAAGAATGTGCTCGCACATCCGTCTCTCGCCCTTAGACTCCAGTCATATGTACAGTCATGGCCAAAAGTTTTGAGAATGACACAAATATTAATTTTTACAAAGTCTACTGCTTCACTTTTTCTAATGGCAATTTGCATATACTCCAGAATGTTATAAAGAGTGATCAGCTTAACAGCAATTACTTGCAAAGTCAATATTTGGCTAGAAAATGAACTTTATCCCCAAAACACATTTCAACATCATTGCAGCCCTGCCTTAAAAGGACCAGCTAACCTCTTTTCAGTGATTGCTCCATTAACACAGGTGTGGGTGTTGATGAGGACATGGCTTGAGATCAATCTGTCATGATTAAGTAAGAATGACACCACTGGACACTTTAAAAGGAGGCTGGTGCTTGGCATCATTGTTTCTCTTCTGTTAACCATGGTTATCTCTAAAGAAACACGTGCAGTCATCATTGCAATGCACAAAAATGGCCTAACAGGGAAGAGTATCGCAGCTAGAAAGATTGCACCTCAGTCAACAATCTATCGCATCATCAAGAACTTCAAGGAGAGAGGTTCCATTGTTGCCAAAAAGGCTCCAGGGCGCCCAAGAAAGACCAGCAAGCGCCAGGACCGTCTCTTAAAAGTGTTTCAGCTGCGGGATTGGGCTACCAGCAGTGCAGAGCTTGCTCAGGAATGACAGCAGGCAGGTGTGAGTGCATCTGCACGCACTGTTAGGCGGAGACTCTTGGAGCAAGGCCAAGTCTCAAGGAGGGCAGCAAAGAAGCCACTTCTCTCCAGAAAAAAACATCATGGACAGACTGATATTCTGCAAAAGGTACAGGCAGTGGACTGCTGAGGACTGGGGTAGAGTTATTTTCTCAGATGAATCCCCTTTTCGATTGTTTGGGACATCAGGAAAACGCCTCATTCGGAGAAGACAAGGTGAGCGCTACCATCAGTCTTGTCTCATGCCAACTGTTAAGCATCCTGAAACCATTCATGTGTGGGGTTGCTTCTCAGCCAAGGGAATCGGCTCTCTCACAGTCTTGCCTAAAAACACAGCCATGAATAAAGAATGGTACCAGAATGTCCTCCAAGAGCAATTTCTCCCAACCCTCCAAGAGCAGTTTGGCGATCAACAATGCCTTTTCCAGCATGATGGAGCACCTTGCCATAAAGCAAAGGTGATAACTAAATGACTCAGGGAACAAAACATAGAGATTTTGGGTCCATGGCCTGGAAACTCCCCAGATCTTAATCCCATTGAGAACTTGTGGTCAATCATCAAGAGACGGGTGGACAAACAAAAACCTAAAAATTCTGACAAAATGAAAGCATTGATTGTGCAAGAATGGACTGCTATCAGTCAGGATTTAGTCCAGAAGTTGATTGAGAGCATGCCAGGGAGAATTGCAGAGGTCCTGAAGAAGAAGGGTCAACACTGCAAATATTGACTTGCTGCATTAACTCATTCTAACTGTCAATATAAGCTTTTGTTACTCATATGTTTGCAATTATTATATTTCTGTCTGTGATAAAAACATCTGTCAAACACACATAAAAACCAGAGGGCAGCAGATCATGTGAAAATATAATATTTGTGTCATTCTCAAAACTTTTGGCCATGACTGTAGAGGCTGCAGTGATCGCTCCACCTCCCCAAGCACCGATCCTAAAAAGGGAGCCCCGCATTGCCAAAATTATGTAGGATGATAACTACTGGTTGGCCAGCATCCTCGATCCACGCTATAAAGGCAAATTACAGAACAACATGGCACAGGAGAACCTAGAGCTAATATTGGCAAACAAACAAGCAACTCTGGTAAACCGTTTGTTAGAGGCATTCCCAGCAAACAGCAATAGTGCAGGTTCTACCACGAGCCGTATTGGGCCAAATGGAAGAGATGTTTGTGGTGCACACAGCCAAAGTGGCGTTGGAGACATGGGTTTCATGACCTTGTTGTGGACTGATTTCTCCAGGACAGCTCAAATAAATGGTAATAGTGAATCAATAGCAACAGACAGCAGATAGCAGTTGTCAAATATGGTTAAAAATTACTTCTCCTCCCCTATCGATGTTCTCCCTCACCGGTCATTCCCCTTTGACTACTGGGCCTGTAAACTGGACACCTGGCCTAAAATTGGCACGATATGCCTTACAGGAGCTCGCTTGCCCTGCTGGTAGTGTGCTATCAGAAAGAGTATTCAGTGCTGCTGGATCAATCCTGACAGAAAGAAGGACCCATCTGTCGATGCAAAATGTTGATGATCTAACCTTCATTGAAATGATCCATGCATGGGTTGCAAAGGATTTTGTCCCACCTTCCCCTGATGACACATAGTTTGCAAGCAAAATGGCTCGCTTTGTCCTCCTCTTCCTCGGACTTTTCCAATTCCTCCATTTGAAGCTGCTTTATGTCCATTATAAACCTCAACATATGCCATTTTTGCCACCTCTCTATCTGGGCTGTCCCCCCCCTCCACCCTTCAATTTTTTTATATTCTGGAGTGATCCATACTGAGTCTGTGAGAGCAAGTGTCTGACTCTAGCAAAATATAAGGAGATTAACAATTTTCCCAACCCTGCATACAGCTATCCGCTTCTAATACATAAGCCTTTTTCTGCTTTTTATATTCTGGTGTGATCAATACTGAGCCTGTGAGAGCCAGTGTGTTATGCGCTCGGTTGCAACAACGTTATTGTAGAATGGATTGCAACCAAACACGGGGTCCGCGATGCAGTTTATGTTCACTGCTGCCGAACACCCTTTGGTTAGAAGGGTAATAACTGATAATTAAAATATAAAGATCTTGCTTGTGAACTTCACATTTAGCAAGATATAGCATTTGCACTATCTCCGTTAACTTCACGGGAGAAGTGCTGAGGACTGGCATAGATGTAGCCCTGTTAATGGCACAGAAGCTACTTGCCAGATAATAGGTTAGCACTATGTGCTGCATGCTGGTATAGATGTAGCCCTGTTTGACTACACAGAAGCTACATGCCAGCCGCTAGGAAGTGCGTGCGACTAACGCCAGGCGTTCGTGCTGTCAGCCGGTGTGCGATCGGACTGAGCAACTTAAGTATTTAGCTGATGGTGATGACCGCGTGCTGCCAACCGGGTTACGTACGGACTGCGCAGCTTCAATATTCAGCTGGTGGCGATGCCCGCGTGCTGTCAGCTGGTGTGAGACTGGACTGAGCAAGCTTCTCTGTTCAACTGACAGGTGATGCCCAGATGTATAGCTACCCTATATTTGTAGCAAGACAGCAACATTGGCTACCTGCCTGGCATAAGCTGAACATGCCTGAAGGACCTGAGCTAATAAGCTGAGCGTACTTTGGCAAGGTCCCGGAGAGCAAAGCTAGAGAGCACGTGGAGCCCAGATTCTGGTACGTCCACACATGAGCACTGCCTATTTTAGTGCAGTATTTTAGTATTTTACCTGCACAGTCAGACAAGCTATTTAAGGGCTAAGCTCCGCCCCCAGCCATCTCGTCAATCGCATCACCGATGACGCCATCCGTGACCAATCAGGTGATGCCAGGTCAGAGGATCAGCTGACACTAAGCACCAATCATGGCTCGCCATGTCACAGACATGCTCAGTGCAGGCATTTCTGGACTTTTCTTGTTCCGTAACCTAGGTTTAAGGCTACTACAAACAAAGATCTGAGTAGCTATTTGTGCCTCTTGGGTACTGGCTAGGCACTGGGATCAATGGTGAAGCTGAGCAGCATCTGCCTTTACCAGGCCTGGATGGGAGACCACAGACTCCTCAGATCCAGGTTCAGATCCTGCCGTCGCCCAATGCTTAACATTATCCCCCCCACTTGACGCTCATATTCCTCAATGAGCAGGGGAGCATGATTATGGTCCACGGGCTCCCAAGTGCAATCCTCAGAACCGCAATCCCTCCAGTGCACCAAATAAAAATTTTGCCGCGCACCACTTTAGACCCCACAATCGCCTTTACCTCAAAATCCTCACCCCCAGTGTCAGAGGCATGCTGAGCTTCTGAGTATTTCGTCAGGCGAACGAGTTTCAGGAGCGACACATGGAATGTGTCATGTATCCTCAAGTGCCGAGGCAATTGCAGACGATACACCACGGGATTTACTTGAGCCAAAATTTTAAAAGGACCAATAAAACAGGGGGTGAATTTGGCAGATTCCCCGCGACCTCTGATATTGCGAGCCGCAAGCCAGACCCTGTCACCCGGAGAGAATACGAGAGCTGGACGACGATTAGTGTCAGCCGACTGTCTCATCCGATTTTTGGAGACCAATAACGCTTCCTGCGTCTGATCCCAGACGTCCCGCACCTCCATAGCCCAATCTCTGACCCCAGGCTCCTCAGAGTTAACTGGCATAGGAACTGGCACCCGTGGGTGCTGACCATTGTTCAACAGGAAAGGAGTCTGACCTGTGGAATCCACCACTGCATTATTTAGAGCAAACTCTGCCCATGGATGCAAAGTTGCCCAATTATTATGATTGGCAGAAATGAAATGACGCAAGTATGTCACTAGCGTCTGATTAGTGCTTTCCACCAGGCCGTTGGTCTCCAGGTGATAGGCAGTAGAGAGGTTCAGTTCAATACTACACAGATTACATAATTCTCTCCAGAACCGAGAGGTGAACTGAGGACCTCGATCACAGACAATCCTATCAGTCAACCCGTGCAGACGGAAAATGTGGCGAATTAATAGTGATGCCAGAACCCGAGAAGAAGGAACCCTAGGAAGGGGTACCAGGTGAACCATTTTAGAAAAATGGTCAGAAACCACCCATATGGTCGTATTACCCCAGGACTTTGGTAACTCAACCACGAAATCCATCCCAATCAGCTCCCAAGGTCTATCCGCCACAGGTAACGGATGTAGAAGACCCGCCGGACTCTGGTGAGATAATTTATTTCTCGCGCAGGAGATGCATGCTTGGACGTATTCTTTAACGTCCTGGGACAACCGAGGCCACCAATACGAGCGTTGGAGGAACTAAGTGGTGTGTTTGATTCCAAAATGACCTCCGACCTTAGAGGCATGTGCCCATGAGACCACCTCATTCTGTAGGTTTGGAGAAACAAACGTCTTCCCAGGTGGAACCTGGTCTAGAGTCACCGGTGCCACCGTTCACATACTCTCAGGAGGAACAATAAGTCAGGGCTCGTCATCATCCTTCATCGTATCCATGGACCTAGATAGAGCATCCACCCGAGGATTCTTCTCCCCTTTTAGAAAATTGATAGTAAAGTTGAATCGGGCAAAAAAGAGGGACCACCGAGCCTGCCTCGGGTTGAGATGCTGCGCCGTCTGCAGGTATGAGAGGTTTTTATGGTCAGAATAAACCACAAACGGATGTTTAGCTCCCTCCAAAACATGCCTCCATTCAACAAAAGCCAATTTTATTGTGAGTAACTCTTTATCCCCAATAGTATAATTCCTCTCCTCTGGAGAAAAGGTCTTGGAGAAGAAGAAACACGGTCTCCTCTGACCCTGTCCATTCTTTTGGGACAGAACAGCACCTGCTCCTACAGAATAGGCATCGACCTCCAGACAGAGTGGCTCACTGACATCTGGCCGATGTAGGATGAGAGCTTTTGAGAAATAAGACTTAATCTCCCGGAAAACCTCAGATGTCTCTTTAGACCAGTTCTTTGGGTTGGCATCTTTCTTGGTTAGCGCGGCCAAAGGAGCCACCAGAGTAGAAAAAATGTGGTATAAATTGCCGATAATAATTGATGAAGCCCATGAAGCGCTGTACCACCTTCAGAGAATGGGACTCTTGCCAATTCTGTACGGCTACCAATTTTTGGGAATCCATGGCCAAGCCCTTACTGGACACAATGTACCCCAAGAACGGTAATGACTCTTGTTCGAACTGGCATTTCTCCAGCTTGCAATACAGGTAATTTGCACAAAGACATTCAAAAACTCTGCGAACATCCTCTCTGTGTGTGGAGAGGTCCGGGGAGAAGATCAGGATATCGTCTAGATATACTACCACAGAGGACAGTAGCAAATCTAGAAAGATATCGTTGACGAAATCCTGAAAGACCGGCGGGGGCATTGCATAACCTGAAGGGCATGACGAGGTACTAGTAGTGGACATCACAAGTATTAAAGGCCGTCTTCCACTCATCGCCATCACGGATTCGTATGAGGTTATAGGCCCCACGCAGGTCTAACTATGTGAAAATTTTAGCCCCTCAAAGCCTGTAGAACAATTTAGAAATCAGGGGCAGGGGATATTTGTTTTTGATGGTGATTGTGTTTAATCCCTGTAATCAATACACGGACGCAGGTCACCTCCTTTCTTCTGGACGAATAAGAACCCCGCTCCAGGAGGAGAGACCGATTTCATGATAAACCCCTGAGCCAGGTTCTCCTTGATGTAATCGGACATAGCCTGGGTCTTGGGGACAGACAGAGGATAGACCCTACTGTGAGGGGGCTCTGATCTGGGGATCAGATCTATGGCGCAATCATACGGTCGGTGGGCAGGCAAGGTCTCTGCAGCCTTTTTAGAGAAAACATCGGCATTACTCCAGTATTTCTCTGGAAGCGCATCCATACCGACCGGAGGATCTAAGGCCACATTCTGGGTTGATGCCACCATACACTGGGCAGAACAACTCTCACCCCAGGAATAAACTAACCCCGTGTTCCAATTTATATGAGGATTGTGACACCGCAGCCATGGAAGTCCCAATAACACCTCATCCAATCCACCGGGAAGAATAAGGAAGGAGATATCCTCCCGGTGACCCTGAGGGAACGACATGGTGAGGGGAATGGACTGGTGAGTGATCTGTGTGTCTAACATGGCACCGTTGACCACCCTGATGTTTATGGTCCTGGACAGTAACTCCACAGGAACGGCGTGCCTCTGGGCAAAGGTCGACGACAAAAAATCCCCATCGGCCCCAGAGATCACCACCGCCTTGGCAGAAACCGTGGTTGTGCCGTATAGTAACGTCACATTATATGCTAGTCTGTAGGAAGAAGTCTCTGAGTCTAACACACCTCCTCCGATGGTGGTTAGACACTCTTGTTCTCCCGCCCGCTTGGAACCCTTATTATTGGGGTACTCCAAGCGATGCGTTGGACTGGAATGAGGAGACCATTTCCTGGTCTGGGAAATGTCCATTGGCTCCGGTTCCTTGTCTGGAACCACGGATTCGGAAGTCACTTTGGAAAATGACGGTGCCAACGGAAACTAAGGTTTAGAGACCTTCAGCTCCAACTTGCTTTCTGCATGACCTACATCAATGCGGTTGGCAAGGGTCATTAACTCTTCCAGGGAGGTTGGAATCTCCCTGGTGGCTAGAGCATCTTTTATATGCCCAGCCAAACTCTTCCAGAACACCGGTATTAGCGACGGTTCCGACCAATCCAGTTCTGCCGCTAATGTCCTGAACTGTACGGCATAATGACTGGCGGTGGTTGGACCCTGCACTAATGTTAGCAGCTTAAGAGCTGTATCGTGTGTGACCTGAGGACCGAGGAACACAGTTTTCAGGGCTCTAAGGAAAAGACCCACATTGGCCACTACCGGATCACTCCGCTCCTACAGAGGAATAGCCCACTCCAAGTCCTTGCGGGTAAGTAATAAGATGACAAAACCCACTTTAGCCCTTTCGGAAGGGAACCATGCCTCCATCATCTCTAGCTGAATGGAGCACTGATTAATGAATCCCCTGCAGGATTTACTGTCCCCAGAAAATTTTTCCGGCAGAGCAAAATGCGGTAATGACACTTTAGCAGCTACCGCAGCTTGCACAGCAGCAGAGCTTAAGAGATTTGCTGCTTGTGCGGCCGCCTGAGTAGCTACTGCAGTGAGATCAGCAACTGGAGCGGCCTGCTCCAGAGACTTAATTCTGGCCCCTAGTTGCTGAAAGTAGCGCTGCTGCTGCTGGTCGTCAGCCATGATCGGCCAGACCCTGGCGGTCAGATATTTTATGCGCTCGGTTGCAACAACGATATTGTATAATGGACTGCAACCGAACACAGGGTCCGCGATGCAGTTTATGTTCACTGCTGCCGAACACCATTTGGTTAGGAGGCTAATGACTGACGATTAAAATATAAAGATCTTGAACTTCACATTCAGCAAGATATAGCATTTGCACTTTCTCCGTTAAATTCATGGGAGAAGTGCTGAGGACTGGCGTAGATGTAGCCCTGTTAATGGCAGAGAAGCCACTTGCCAGATATTAGGTTAGCACTATGTGCTGCAAGCTGGTATAGACGTAGCCCTGTATAGACGAAGCTACGTGCCAGCCACTAGGAAGTGAGTGCAACTAACGCCAGGCGTACGTTCTGTCAGCCGGTGTGCGACCGGACTGAGCAACTTAACTATTCAGCTGATGGCGATGCCCGCGTGCTGCCAACCAGGTTACGTCCGGACTGCGCAGCTTCAATATTCAGCTGGTGGCGATGCCCGCGTGCTGTCAGCTGGTGTGAGACCGGACTGAGCAAGCTTCTCTGTTCAACTGGCAGGTGATGAGCAGGTTACGCGCCCCACAGTCTGCTCAGGGTGTATAGCTACCCTATATTCATAGCAAGACTGCGACATTGGCTACCTGCCTGGCATAAGCTGAACCTGCCTGAAGGACCTGAGCTAATAAGCCGACGTACTCTGGCAAGGTCCTGGAGAAGCAAAGCTAGAGCACTTGGAGCCCAGATTCTAGTACGTCCACACATGAGCACTGCCTATTTTAGTATGATCTGACCGCGCAGGGCCACGGACAGACAAGCTATTTAAGGGCTAAGCTCCGCCCCAGTCATCTCGTCAATCGCATCACCGATGACGTTATTTGTGACGAATCAGGCGATGCCAGGTCAGGGGATCAGCTGACACTAAGCACCAATCATGGCTCGCCATGTCACGGACATGCTCAGTGCAAGCATTTCTGGACTTAGGCTTGCAACAGCCTTTTCTTGTTCCGTAACCTAGGTTTAAGGCTACTACGAAGAAAGACCCAAGTAACTATTTGTGCCTCTCAGGTACTGGCTAGATCGACGGCAAAGCTGAGAAGCGTCTTCCTTGGCTGGGTCTGGATGGGAGACAACAGACTCCTTGGATTTAGGTTCAGATCCTGCTGTTGCCTGATGCCTAACACAGAGTCTGACTCTGGCAAAATACATGGAGATTTACAATTTCCCCAACCCTGTACACAGCTGGTCACATGTAATACATTACCCTTTTTAAATATTCTGGTGTGATCCAATACTGGACCTTTTGAGTGCCAGTGTCTGTGACTGTGGCAAAATATATGGAGATTTATAATTTTCCCAACCATGTATACAGCTATCCGCTTCTAATACATTACCCTTTTTCTACTTTTTATATTCTGGTGTGATCAATACTGAGCCTGTGAGAGCCAGTGTCTGACTGTGGCAAAATACACAGAGATTTTTTATTTCCCCAACCCTGTATACAGCTGGATGCTTGTAATACATTACCCTTTTTCTACTTTTTATATTATTGTGTGATCAATACTGAGCCTGTGAGAGCCAGTGTCTGAATCTAGTAACATAGTATATATAGATTGGTTGAAGGAAGACTTTAAGTCCATCTAGTTCAACCCATATCCTATCCTAACCTGCCCTAACATGTTGATCCAGAGGAAGGCAAAAAAAAAACCCAAGTGGCAAGCAGTAAGCTTCACATTGGGGAAAAAAATTCCTTCCCGACTTCACATACGGCAATCAGACTAGCTCCCTGGATCAACGCAGTATCTAGGAAACTAGTGAATATAGCCTGTAATATTATACTTTTCAAGAAAGGCATCCAGTCCCTTCTTAAATTTTAGTAGGGAATCACTCATTACAACATTAGACGGCAGAGAGTTCCATAGTCTCACTGCTCTTACAGTAAAGAATCTGTGTCTGTGATTATGGCTAAACCTTCTTTCCTCCAGACGTAGAGGATGCCCCCTTGCCTCGTCACAGGTCTAAGAGTAAAAAGATCATTAGAAAGGTCTTTGTACTGCCCCCTCATATATTTATACATTGTAATAAGATCACCCCTTAGCCTTCGTTTTTCCAAACTAAATAACCCCAAGTGTAATATCTTGCAAACTGGCAAAATATACGAAGATTTTCTATTTCCCCAACCCTGTATACAGCTGAATGCTTGTAATACATTACCCTTTTTCTACTTTTTATACTCTGGTGTGATCAATACTGAGCCTGTGAGAGCCAGTGTCTGACTCCGGCAAAATATATGGAGATTTACAATTTCCCCAACCCTGTATACAGCTGTCCGCTTCTAATACATTACCCTTTTTCTACTTTTTATATTCTGCTGTGATCAATACTGAGCCTGTGAGAGCCAGTGTCTGACTCTGGCTAAATATACAGAGAATTAAAATTTCCCAAACACTGTATACAGCTGGACGCTTCTAATACATTACCCTTTTTCTACTTTTTATATTCTGGTCTAATCCATACAGAGCCTTTGAGCGTCTGCCTGTGACTCCGGAAATAAATACGGAGATTTACAATTACCCCTAGACTGTATACATCTGTACGCTTGGGATACAGTACATTTTTTGGCAGAAAGTCGTCCTCCCCCCCAACTGTAAGTGCATCATTGACACCTGGAACATTGGCCCACATGTGTGATTTTTTCTTGTGGATCTTTTTATATTCTTGTGTAATCCATACTGAGCCTGTGAGTGTCATTGTCTGACTCGTGAAATATATACGGTGATTTCCAATATTTTCCCCAGACTATATATACCTGGTATCTGCTGATAAAGTACCCCTATTTCTTCTAAATATATTCTTGTGTAATCCATGCTGAGCCTGTGAGCTTCAGTGTCTGCCTCCAGAAATATAAATGGAGATTTCGAATATTTTCAGTCTACTATATATACCTGGTGTCTGCTGATACAGTACCCCTTTTTCTTCCTTTTATATTATTGTCTAATCCATACTGAGCCTGAGAGTGTCAGTGTTTGCCTCCTGAAATATAATGGAGATTTGAATATTTTCAGTCTATACTATATACCTGTTATCTGCTGATACAGTACCCCTTTTTCTTCCTTTTATATTATTGTGTAATCCATACTGAGCCTGAGAGCGTCATTGTCTGCCTCCTGAAATATATACGGAGATTTAGAATATTTTCATCATACTATATATCCTGGTATCTGCTGATACAGTACCCCTTTTTCTTCTTATTATATTTTGTGTAATCATGCTGAGCCTGAGAGCTTCAGTGTCTGCCTCCTGAAATATAAACGGAGATTTAGAATTTTTCAGTCTACATATATACTGGTGTCTGCTGATACAGTAACCTTTTTCTCTTTTTATTATTGTGAAATTCATACTGAGCCTGAGAGCGTCTGTGTCTGCCTCCTGAAATATATACGGGCTTTAAATTATCCCTAGACTGTATACAGCTGTACGCTTCTGATACAGTAACATATATCTGCTTGTATTTGGGTAAATTTTCACAAAAATGAGGAAGTATGGTGGAAGAGGCCGCGTATGTGGGTGTGGGGGGCCAGCTGGTACTGATGATGGTGGTGGTGCATCTGCTGGAAGTGCCATAAGCAAAATAGCACCTAAAGCAGGAGGTGTTGAGCCGGCGTCATCGTCTGGTTCAAGAAGGCCTGGATGGCTCCCTTTACTGGGAGTAGGTAAACTGCTTTTAAAGCCGGAGCATCAGGAACAGGTTTTGGTTTACATTGCCAAAACAGCCTCCAGCTCTATCGCCTCCTCTTCTGAACTTTCAAAAAATGCAAGCACTGAGTCATCAGTCCAGGCTCCTGGTGTCACGCGGTCTTATGATATGTGTACGATGTCAGTAAACTATTCTTAAAAGAACAACACTCTATACAACATATAGATTAGCAACATCAGCATGTAAATATAGAATAGATTTACCTGACACGATATCCGTTGAACTCAGGATTAATCTTGAGGACTTGATACACTGTCACAGGAAAGAAGAGGACCGGGGGTCTAACCTGACCCTAAACTGGGGTCCTAACTAATCCCTCACCTTGGAGGTACTGATAATGGTTCAGAGGTCCAAGTCTCCAGCCTAACCCGTCTCCCATCAGTCCCCGAACCCTGCAATCAGTCCCAAGAAGGATTCTGATTACCACCAAAGGGATATGGGCTGATCTCTGCTAAATACACAGACTAGAAATATAAGACAGACTGGAGAAAACACAGACTTGCATACACACTCAAACACAGAAGGAACATAAATGATCTGGGATATTAAACTCTAAGCAAGGTGAGCTTAGAACAACTAAGGAGCTCTTTAACTTAAGTCTATACAGATACAATCCTATCTGTGGTCTGCATGAAGAATTTCACTGGCAACTCCCAAACAGACAACCAGAGATTTAAAGGAAACCAATCAACAAATAATTAATTGCAGCCGGGAGAAACAGCACCCAGTCCCAGAACTGAGCACAGACAGAATTAACTCCCTAACTGCCAAACACAAAGAAACAGCAACTCAGCTGTGAGAAGTCAGAATGTGCAACCGCGACGATCTTCGTGGCGATGCACACATGACAGTACCCCCCTTCTACGAGGGGCCTCCGGACCCTCAGGGCCAGGTTTGCCCGGGTGAGTTCTGTGGAAGGTCCGCACCAAACGATCTGCGTTAATGTCAGACGCAGGAACCCACGTCCTCTCCTCTGGACCATACCCCTTCCAATGCACCAAGTACTGAAGGGACCGGCGATTCAGACGTGAGTCAATGATCTTTGACACTTGAAACTCCAAGTTACCATTGACCACCACTGGAGGAGGAGGTAGAGGTGATGCTATGACTGGTGCCACGTACCTCTTAAGTAATGACTTGTGGAACACATTATGAATTTTAAACGTAGGAGGGAGGTCCAGACGAAATGCCACAGGATTAATTATGGAACTGATCCTGTACGGCCCGATGAATCTGGGGCCCAGCTTCCAGGAGGGAACTTTAAGTTTTATATTCCTGGTAGACAACCATACCAGATCGTTCACATTAAGATCTGGACCAGAAACTCTCCTCCTATCAGCCATACGTTTATAACGGTTCCCCATAGCACTCAGATTATTCAATACACCTCTCCACACAGAAGCAAGTGACGACGAGAAACGCTCCTCCTCAGGAACCCCAGAAGGGCCCCCCCATTGAAAGTACAAAACTGGGGATGAAAACCATATGCCCCAAAAGACGGGGATTTACCAGTGGACTCGCTCCGCCTGTTGTTAAGAGCGAACTCTGCCAGAGGCAAGAAAGAAGACCAGTCCTCCTGGTTCTCTGAGACAAAACACCGAAGATAAGTCTCTAGGCTTTGATTCAGACGCTCTGTCTGACCATTGGTCTGCGGATGAAAAGCCGAGGAAAATGACAATTGCATCCCCCGACGTAAACAAAATGCCCTCCAAAACTTGGACACAAACTGAGACCCCCTATCTGACACCACATCAGAAGGCAACCCATGAAGTCTCACAATCTCCCCAATGAACACCTGCGCCAGAGTTTTAGCATTAGGGAGGGCAGGAAGAGCAATGAAATGTGCCATCTTACTGAACCTGTCAACAACCACCAGTATGACAGTCTTCCCTGACGACTGAGGAAGGTCCGTGATGAAGTCCATAGACAAATGAGTCCATGGACGCTCCGGAAGTTTCAAAGGTAAGAGGGTCCCAGATGGACGGGTATGAGGGGTCTTAGAGCGAGCACAAACCCCACAGGACGCGACAAAAGTTAAAACATCTTTATTAACGTTAGGCCACCAAAACCGGCGAGAAAGGAGATCTAAAGTAGCCTTACTCCCTGGATGTCCTGCTAAAGCAGAATTATGATGTGCCTCAATAACCTTTTGTCTCAACTGATTTGGGACAAACAGTCTCCCTGGAGGTCCTGCAGGGGCGTCCCCCTGAACCTCTAATACCTCCTCCTCAAGCTCGGAACATACAGCCGACACTACCACCCCCTCCTGAAAGATAGGAATCGGGTCATCCATTTTCCCGGCCCCTGGGAAACTGCGAGACAAGGCATCCGCCTTAACATTCTTAGATCCAGGGCGATAAGTGACAACAAAATTAAACCTGGTAAAAAACAACGACCATCGAGCTTGTCTGGAATTCAGACGCTTAGCAGATTCCAAATACAGCAGGTTCTTGTGATCAGTAATGACGGTGACCGGGTGGACTGCCCCTCCAAAAAGTGACGCCATTCTTCAAAAGCCAACTTAATGGCCAAAAGTTCCCTATTGCCGATATCATAATTCCTTTCGGCGGACGACAATTTCTTAGAAAAGAAAGCGCACGGATGCCATTTACCAGGGGACGGACCCTGGGACAAAATTGCACCCACCCCTACGTCAGACGCGTCCACCTCCACAACGAACGGCTGTGATGCATCTGGTTGGATGAGAACGGGTGCCGAAGCAAAACATTTTTTCAAAGAGGAAAAAGCTTGGCAAGCTTTGTCCGACCATTTAGAAAAATCCGTCCCTTTTCTTGTCATGTCAGTGAGAGGTTTGACAACAGATGAGAAATTACAAATAAATTTCCGGTAGTAGTTAGCAAACCCCAGAAAACGCTGCAGAGCCTTAAGATCCTCTGGCTGATCCCATTCAAGCACTGCTCTCACCTTTTCAGGGTCCATACGGAAACCGGAGGCTGACACCAAGAAACCCAAAAACTGAAGTTCCTGTACGGCGAATACACACTTTTCCAGTTTGGCGTATAGTTTATTGTCTCGCAAGATCTGCAACACCTGTCTCACATGCTCCTGGTGAGACACAAGATCTGACGAGTAAATTAAAATGTCATCCAAATATACGACCACAAACAGCCCCACCAGATGACGAAAAATGTCATTAACAAAATGTTGGAATACTGCTGGTGCAGTAGTCAGACCAAAAGGCATGACAAGGTTCTCATAATGTCCCTCCGGCGTGTTAAACGCCGTTTTCCACTCATCCCCCTCTTTTATCCTAATCAGATTATACGCCCCCCTGAGATCCAATTTAGAGAACCATTTGGCGCCAACAATTTGATTGAAGAGATCAGGAATCAGAGGGAGTGGATACGGATCTCGAACAGTAATCCGATTAAGTTCGCGGAAATCCAAGCAAGGGCGTAGGCCTCCATCTTTTTTCTTCACAAAGAAGAACCCCGCGGCCACTGGGGAAGATGAAGGTCTAATATGCCCTTTGGCCAGACTTTCCGAAATATAATCTTTCATATCCTGCCTCTCAGGACCAGAAAGGTTATATAACCTAGCTTTAGGTAACTTAGCATCAGGAAGTAAATTAATAGAGCAGTCATACACGCGATGAGGAGGCAACTCCTGACACCCCTCCTCAGAGAACACATCCCCAAAGTCCTCCAAAAAAGGAGGCAAAGTACTAGGCACGACCGCACTGATGACTGTGTTCATGCAGTTACTTTTGCAAAACTCACCCCATTGGCTTATCTCTCTGGACTGCCAATTAATCACAGGGTTATGTTTAACCAACCAAGGAAGTCCCAACACAATAGGAGTAGGTAGACCCTCCAACACATAACAAGATAATAGTTCCCTATGTATTGCCCCTACCCGAAGGTCAATGTTATGAACCTCATGAACAAAGCTACCTTGGCCGAGAGGCCTGGCGTCAATGGAGAATATAGGGATCGGTTTGACCAATACACTCAGATGCATACCTTGAGCCTGAGCAAACTGAGCGTCAACCAGATTAGCCCCGGACCCACTATCAAGAAGAACAGAAAATCTCTCCACTCTCGTACCAACCACCACCTCCACTGGTACAAGGAACTGAGAAGAACTAGCTGACGAAATACATACTCCCAGGTTGTCGTCCACCACACAACCTGGGATTAACAGTTTTCCGGCGACTTCTTGTTCAACAAGGCACGGGACGGACATCCCCCAACAAAATGTCCCTCTTTCCCGCAGAAGAAACACCTTCTAGTCCTGCGGCGTACCGCCAATCCCCTCCTACGAAATGATGTCCCTCCCAACTGCATAGGCTCCTCCGAACAGACAAGGGGAACCTCAACATAAGGGACTTTAGTAGTAGGTGGAGTAACAACAGGGGGCGGAGTTACCTCGCACCTCTCCGGAGCCGTCTATCAGTACGGATAGCCAGGGCCATAGCAGCCTCCAGTGATGGAGGAGAATCATACTGAGCCAAAACGTCCTTTAATTTGTCAGAAAGCCCATGACAAAACTGGCTCCTAAGAGCTGGGTCATTCCACTGAGTATCTGTGGCCCATCTACGGAACTCAGAAGCAAATTCCTCTGCCGGACGATCTCCCTGCTGTATCTTACGTAATTTTGTCTCAGCAAGAGAGACCCGATCTGGGTCATCATATACCAAACCCAGGGCAGTAAAAAATCGATCTACTGACTGTAGAGCCGGGGATCCCGGAGGAAGGGAAAATGCCCAGGATTGAGGGTCCCCTTGTAGGAGCGAGATAACAATTCCCACTCTCTGCTCTTCACTCCCTGATGATCGAGGCCGAAGCCGAAAATACAATTTACATGCTTCCCTGAGGGTAAAAAATTTGTCTCGCCCACCAGTGAACCTGTCCGGGAGAGCTACTTTAGGTTCAAATCTGGTTTGCTCCGAGGGAGATAAAACTTTGGACTTAATGTCCGTCAGCTCCATGGATAATCCCTGCAACTGCAGAGCCAGCTGGGCTACTGGATCCATGGCAACTGGGAATAATTTTATGGGCCAGTGAAAATGTCACGCGGTCTTATGATATGTGTACGATGTCAGTAAACTATTCTTAAAAGAACAACACTCTATACAACATATAGATTAGCAACATCAGCATGTAAATATAGAATAGATTTACCTGACACGATATCCGTTGAACTCAGGATTAATCTTGAGGACTTGATACACTGTCACAGGAAAGAAGAGGACCGGGGGTCTAACCTGACCCTAAACTGGGGTCATAACTAATTCCTCACCTTGGAGGTACTGATAATGGTTCAGAGGTCCAAGTCTCCAGCCTAACCCCCTCTCCCATCAGTCCCCGAACCCTGCAATCAGTCCCAAGAAGGATTCTGATTACCACCAAAGGGATATGGGCTGATCTCTGCTAAATACACAGACTAGAAATATAATACAGACTGGAGAAAACACAGACTTGCATACACACTCAAACACAGAAGGAACATAAATGATCTGGGATATTAAACTCTAAGCAAGGTGAGCTTAGAACAACTAAGGAGCTCTTTAACTTAAGTCTATACAGATACAATCCTATCTGTGGTCTGCATGAAGAATTTCACTGGCAACTCCCAAACAGACAACCAGAGATTTAAAGGAAACCAATCAACAAATAATTAATTGCAGCCGGGAGAAACAGCACCCAGTCCCAGAACTGAGCACAGACAGAATTAACTCCCTAACTGCCAAACACAAAGAAACAGCAACTCAGCTGTGAGAAGTCAGAATGTGCAACCGCGACGATCTTCGTGGCGATGCACACATGACACCTGGTCAGGAACAACACCTTTCCTTGTGTGCTTCACCCCCACCAAAAGTGAAGGATGCGGCAGGCCACACTTCAGATTACTCCATGGAGCTCTTTTCACATACCATGCCTGCGTTATCAAGTCAAATCCTGAATTCCCCCAGTCCAACATGAATCAAAGATGGAGTGCACTGATGCACAGCCACTGCTAGATGATTGTGCTGGCACATTCACCCAGAGCACTACATTTCCCTCGCAGTCTACTGAGCCAGAATCTGACCCTGATGAAGCTCAGGTGCCCGTTCAGGCATACTATACCACCTTTCACAGTGACACAGAGGAAGGTGCAGATGAAATTGATGACCCAGTTGTTGACCCGGATTGGTATCCATTGGGGGAAGAGGGTGCCGCTGGCAATAGCTCAGAAGTAGCAGTTATTTGGCAGGCCCGTAGCAGTCCAAAAACGTGTTAAAAAAACAAAAAGAGTTGCAGGACAGCTTGGCCAGACGGTCAAATTAGTCCAGCATGCGTTCCCTGAAAATTTATACCATAGTAGGAAGAGTCCAGTGTGGCATTTTTTTGACCAAAATCCTTTTGATGAGGCAAAGATTATCTGTAAGAAGTGCGGAAGTGAGGAAAAATATCAGAAATTTGAATACCACTTGCATGCTTAGACATTTAATAAACATACACTTGCAAGCGGACTACAAAACCTACAAATCACCCCCCAGGGCCGGCGTCAGCACCTGGCGTACCCGAGCAAGTGCTGGTTACCTGAGCAGGTGGGGGGGCCGACTCATGGGCGACGGCACTTGCACAGGGCCCCTCATAGTAGAAAAAAGTGTCTCTGACGGTGGGAGGGCCCAATCGCCGTCAGACACACCAGCATACTATGAGGGGCCATGTGCCAGTGCTGTCGCCCATGAGTTGCCCCCCCCTACTTGCTCAGTGCCCCAGCACTTGTAATACTTACCTCTCCATTCTTCACCGCTGTGACGTCTTCCACGTTTCCTGACAGTGACATTCAGGTTAGAGAGCACGATGACGTCACGTCTGTACGCCCTCTGCCTAAACAGTCCAAGTGCAGAGAGCTGTAAGGAGGTGATGCTGAGAAGTCCAGAGTACAGCAGTGCACAGCGAGGAGAGGTATTTCATTTTTTTTTAATGTTTGGAGCAATATATGGGGAGCATTATACACTGGAGAATTATATATATGGCCCAGCATACACTTGAGCATCATAGATAGGGCCCATCATACACTGGGGCATTCTAAATGGGGGACATCAGACACTGTAACAGCATTTATGTGGCCCATTACACACTGGATCATTAATAATGGGGCCCATTATATATGGAGCATGATTTTGGCCCATAAGACACTGGAGCATCATCCATGAGGCCCATCATATACTGGAGCATTCTAAATGGGGCAGATCAGACACTGGAGCAGCATCCATGGGGCCCATCATATACTGGAGCATTCTAAAAGGGGGAAAACAGACACTGGAGCAGCATTTACGGGGTCCATTATACACTGGATCATTAATGATGGGGCCCATTATATATGAAGCATTATTTTGGCCCATAAGACACTGGAGCATCATCCATGGGGCCCATCATATACTGGAGCATTGTAAATGGGGCAGATCAGACACTGGAGCAGCATCCATGGGGCTCATCATATACTGGAGCATTCTAAAAGGGGAAAACAGACACTGGAGCACCATTTATGGGGACCATTATGCAATGGAGCATTATAAATGGGGCCTATTATATATGGAGCATGATTTTGGCCCATAAGACACTGGAGCATCATCCATGGGGCCCATCATATACTGGAGAATCATATGGGGCTCTTTATTTATGGGGCATCATATAGGGTATGGAGCATCATATGGGGCACATATGGGGCCTATACTGGAGCAGTATGTGGTGCTCATCATATACTGTATGGAACATTATATGGGACCAATTATTCTGTATGGAGCAATATATGAGGCTCATTATTCTGTATGGCGCACTATGTGGTGGCAATAATAGTGTATGGAGGAATATGCTGTCCGGTTTTTGAACTATTGTAGATTTTAACATAGATATCAGTCATGTCATGTAAGAAGTGAAGTATTTTTCATTGTACTATACCTATTTTTCTGTGCCATATCGGAGCATGATGAATTGTGGTATGTGATAAAGGGGCCCACTGACACTCTTTGGCCCGGGGCACATGAAAACCGGAAGCCAGCCCTACCCCCCCACAAGTTTTGCCAAATAACCCCAGTTTTCAATGCGTAACTATTATTATAAAGTTAATTAAGGTTGCCAAGCTTAAGTAATAAGAATTTATGTTGTTGGCATTGAAATGGGCACTGTAGGTGTGAATACTGTCCTCCACTCCCTGCCGACTTTGCTTCCCCATTGGCTTGCATTGGGTTTCGTGTTTCAGTCGGACCTCCGACTTTTCCCGATAGTCGGCCGTTTTCGTTCAACCCGACTTTTGAGAAAGTCGGGTTTCATGAAACCCGACTCGACCCTAAAAAAGGGAAAGTCACTCATCTCTAGTCCAGATATTTTAAAATGTGGTTTTCGGTTTTCTCGCACACGGATCACATCTAAGTTCACTCCCAATTTAGCCATTTGTAGTGAACGTGGAAAATATTGCAGTCCATTTAAAATGGGCAAGGTGCGAGGCAAGGGATGGGGAAGTGGACGTGATGGTGATGGTACATACAGAGGCTGAGGCAGAAGGCAAGCAAAAATTCCTTCCTTTCTGAATTCTTTAACCCCTCTCTGCCATCGGACGTACTATCCCATCCATAAAACCCGTGCCAATCTGCCCATGGATGGGATAGTACGTCCATGGCGATCAGCTGCGCTCCCCGGGGGAGTGCAGCTGATCGCCGCCGGGTGTCAGCTGATTATCACAGCTGACACCCAGCACTATGTGCCAGGAGTGGTAACGGACCGCTCCCGGCACATTAACCCTGGCACATCGCGATAAAACATGATCGCGGTTTACCGGCGGCACAGGGGAGCATCGCGCAGGGAGGGGGCTCCCTGCATACTCCCAGAGACCCTCTGAACAGCGAGATGTGACCACACTGTTCTAAAGGCCTCTTCCCTGCAGGACCCCGGATGAAAGATGGCCACCAGGTCCTGCAGGGAGGCGGCTTCCTCAGTGCATGCTGAGAGCAGGCACTGAGAAGCCTGCAGCACTGTCAGAGCGATAGCTGGTGTGACAGAGTGCTGTCCAAACTGTCACACCAGCGATCTTATAAAATACAGTGATGTCCCACCCTGGGACAAAGTAAAAAAGTAAAAAAAAATCAAAATCACAAGTGTAAAAAAAAAAATTCAAAATAAAGGAAAAAATAAATATTCCCCAATAAATTCATTTCTTCCTGTAAATAAAAAAAAAAACAATAAAAGTACACATATTTGGTATCGCCGCGTCCATAACAACCCCCCTATAAAACTGTCCCACTAGTTAATCCCTTTAGTGAACCCCTAAAAAAAAAACAAAGCAAAAAATCAATGCTTTATCATCATACCGCAGAACAAAAAGTGGAATAACACGCGATCAAAAAGACCGATATAAATAAGCATGGTACCGATGAAAACGTCATCTTGTCCCGCAAAAAACGAGCTGCAAAACAGCATCATCAGCGAAAAAGTAAAAAAGTTATAGCTCGCAGAATAAAGCGATGCAAAAATAATTATTTTTTATATAAAATAGTTTTTATTGTATAAAAGCGCCAAAACCTAAAAAAAATTATATAAATGAGGTATCGTCGTAATCGTACTAAACCGAAGAATAAAACTGCTTTATCAATTTTACCACACGCGGAACGGTATAAACGCCCCCCCAAAAGAAATTATTGAATTGCTGATTTTTGCTCATTCTAACCTCCCAAAAATCAAAATAAAAAGTGATCAAAAAATGTCACGTGCTCAAAAATGGTACCAATAAAAACGTCAACTCGTACCGCAAAAAATAAGACCTCACATGACTCTGTGGGCCAAAACATGCAAAAATTACAGCTCTCAAAATGTGGTGATGCAAAAACTATTTTTTGCAATAAAAAGCGTCTTTTAGCGTGACAACTGCCAATCATAAAAACCCGCTATAAATAGTAAATCAAACCCCCTTTATCACCCTCTTATTTAGGGAAAAATAAAAAAATTAAAAATATGTATTTATTTCCTTTTTCCAGTAAGGGTTAGGGTTGCGCCTAAAGTTAGGGTTAGGGTTGCTCCTAAAGTTAGGATTAGGGTTAGTGATGGGATTTGGGGTTAGGGGTGTGTTAGGGTTAGGTTTGTGGTTAAAGTTATGGTTAGGGTTGGGACTAGGGTTAGGGGTGTGTTGGGGTTAGGGTTGGAGTTAGAATTGGGGGGTTTCCGCTGTTTAGGCACATCAGGGGCTCTCAAATGTGACATGACGTCTGATCTCAATTATAGCCAATTCTGCGTTTAAAAGTCAAATGGTGCTCCTTCAATTCTGAGCTCTGCCATGCGCACAAACAGTAGTTTACCCCCACATATGGGGTATCAGCGTACTCAGGACAAATTGCACAATAACTCTTGGAGTCCAATTTCTTCTGTTACCCTTGGGAAAATAAAAAATTGCGGGGGTAAATTTCATTTTTGTAAAAGAAAAATGATTTTTTTTGTTTTTACGGCTGTACATTATAAACTTCTGTGAAGCACTTGGGGGTTCATAGCGGTCACCACACATCTAGATTAGTTCCTTGTGGGGACTATTTTCCAAAATGGGGTCACTTGTGTGGGGTTTCCACTGTTTAGGCACATCAGGGGCTCTCCAATTGCGACATGACGCCCGCAGACCATTCCATCAAAGTCTGCAATCCAAAACGTCACTACTTCCCTTCCGAGCCCCGATGTGTGCCCATACAGTAGTTTTCTCCCACATATTGGGTATCAGCCTACTCAGGACAAATTGGACAACAACTTTTGGGGTCCAATTTCTTCTGTTACCCTTGTGAAAATAAAATATTGGGGGCGAAAAAATCATTTTTGTTAAAAAAAAGGATTTTTTGTTTTTACGGCTGTACGTCAAACTTCTGTGAAGCACTTCAGGGTTCAAAGTGCTCAACACACATCTAGATAAGTTCCTTGTGGGGTTTATTTTCCAAAATGGGGTCACTTGTGGGGGGTTTCCACTGTTTAGGCACATCAGGGGCTCTCCAAATGCGACATGATGCCTGCAGACCACTCCATCAAAGTCTGCAATCCAAAACGTCACTACTTCCCTTCCGAGCCCCGACGTGTGCCCAAACAGTAGTTTTCTCCCTCATATTGGGCATCAGCGTAATCTGGACAAATTGGACAACAACTTTTGGGGTCCAGTTTTTCCTGTTACCCTTGGGAAATAAAAAGTTGGGGACTAAAAGATCATGTTTGTGGAAAAAATAAGATTTTTTTATTTTCATGCTCGGACGTTATAAACTTTAGTGAAACACCTGGGGTTCAAAGTTCTCACCACTCATCTAGATAAGTTCCTTGAGGGGTCTAGTTTCCAAAATGGTGTCATTTGTCGGGGGTTTCCACTGTTTAGGCAGATCAGGAGCTCTCCAAACACGACAAGGCGTCCAGCCAATTCTGCGTTGAAAAAGTCGCTCCTTTCCTTCCAAGCTCTGCCATGCATCCAAACAGTCATTTACCCCCACATATGGGGCATCAGCGTACTCAGGACAAATTGCACAATAACTTTTGGAGTCTTGTTACCCTTGGGAAAATAAAAATTGGGGTGAAAAGATCATTTTTGGAAAAAATATGATTTTTTAATTTTACGGCACTACGTTATAAACTTGTGTGAAGTACTTGGGGTTTCAAATTGCTCACCACAGATCTAGATAAGTTCCTTAGGGGGTCTTTTTTCCAAAATGGGGTCACTTGTGGGGGGTTTCCACTGTTTAGGCACATCAGGGGCTCTTCAAATGCAACATGGCATCCAATCTCAATTCCAGCCAATTTTGGTTGGAAAAAGTCAAATGGTGCTCCTTCCATTCAGAGCTCTGCCGTGTGCCCAAACAGCGGTTCCCCCCCATATATGGGGTATCAGCGTACTCAGGACAAATTGTACAACAACTTTTGTGCCCAATTTCTCCTGTTACCCTTGGGAAAATAAAAAATTGGTGACTAATAGATAATTTTTGTGGGAAAAAAATATAATTTTTTATTTTCATGCCTGGGCACTATAAACTTGTGTGAAGCACTTGGGGTTCAAAGTGCTCACCACAGATCTAGATAAGTTCCTTAGGGGGTCTAGTTTCAAAAATGGGGTCAATTGTGGGGGGTTTCCACTGTATAGGCTCATCTGGGGCACTGCAAACGGAAACATGACCCCATCAACGTCTGCGTTCCAAAACGTTATTACTTCCTTTCCAAGCACTGCCGTGCACCCAAACAGTCCCCCCCCACATATGGGGTATCAGCGTACTCAGGACAAATTGGACAACAACTTTTGGGGTCCAAATTCCTTGGGAAAAATCAAAATTTGGGACTAAAACATCATTTTTGTGGAAAATTGTTTTTTTTTTTCACTCAGGCATTATAAACTTTTGTGAAACACTTGGGGGTTCAAAGTGCTCACAACAGAGCTAGCTAAGTTCCATAGGGGGTCTAGTTTCCAAAATGGTGTCATTTGTGGGGGGGTTTCCACTGTTTAGGCGCATCAGAGGCTCTCCAAATGCGACATGGGGGCAGTATTGGGGCAGACTTCTCTACACCACCGAATGATAACAGAGAAACATAACCTCCAATACAGTGTCTTGTTTTGGGAAGTGTATTCCCATGCACCTCTTCACACCCACACATGGGTATATGCTTACTGAATTTGGCTATTTAGTGTGTTATCCTCCTCATTCTCCTCATCCTCATCATCCTCCACCACTAGATCACCATGGTGACCGTGGTCCGTTATACAGCAGCCAACTTATTGTGTACAAGGGTGTTTATGACGTCCTTTACAAAAATATTTTTACAGTAGGTTGATGTTTATGGCCATTCCAAGTATAGGAGACTCGCTCCTTTAAAATGGGAAGACATTTTTCGTAGGCCATCCTCCACTTTCTTCAGACACCACCACTAGAACACGAGGGTAAATGAGTTCCGTAATACAACAGCCACTATATTTTTTTGCAAGGGTGTTTATGATGTCTGTAAAAAAATATTTACACTGTAGGTTGATGTGTACCCCCCAGGGGGAAATGTTTGTCAGCCCATACACTTAGTGTATGGTCATTCCAAGTATAGGAGGC
Source organism: Oophaga sylvatica (assembly GCA_033576555.1). Taxonomy (NCBI): domain Eukaryota; kingdom Metazoa; phylum Chordata; class Amphibia; order Anura; family Dendrobatidae; genus Oophaga; species Oophaga sylvatica. Next base: position 312,836,088 of record JARQOD010000003.1, read on the forward strand.
CCGCTTCTTTAAACTGGGAAGACATTTTTGGAGGCCATCCTCCACATCTCTCCCGACACCACCACTAGATCACCACGTGAACGTGTTCCGTGATACAACAGCCACATAATATTTTTGAAGGGTGTTTATGATGCCTGTAACAAAAATGTTGAGACATTAAGCTTCTGTGTACCCCCCAGGGGGATTTGTTTGTCAGCCATACACTTACTGTATGGGCATTACAAGTATAGGAGACCCGCTCCTTTGTAATGGGAACAGGTTTTTAGGAGGCCTTGCTACACGTCTCTTCCAAGTGGTATTGGGGTGCATCCAAATTTGGAGCAGACCTTGCATTCACTGCATAAGCAAACAGTATGGCAGACCCATTTCCTAATATTGTGAACTTTGTTGGTTGTTCACCTTCAACAA
>JARQOD010000003.1:312836595-312933117 GCA_033576555.1 Oophaga sylvatica
CACCAGGAAGAAACGTTTCCGTAAGATGGTGACAGACTACTTGGCTTTCCCTCTAAGTGTACTCCCAGATGCCTCTTCCCCTTTCAAATTTTGGGTCTCTAAGTTGGATACATGGCCAGAGCTTAGCCAGTATGCATTGGAGGTGCTCGCTTGCCCTGCTGCCAGTGTATTATCTGAGCGAGTCTTTAGTGCTGCAGGTGGTGTAGTAACAGACCGTCGCATGCGACTATCCTCAGAGAATGTAGACCGGCTTACTTTTCTTAAAATGAACAAGGCATGGATCTCACCTGAATTTGCCTGTCCGTTTTCAGATTAAATAACTGTTTGGCAACGTTTTCCATGTCTCCTGTTATGTTCATCTTCTACCACCTGAACTCTACTCCCTGGGCTACAACACCGCCATTTGTTGCTCGTAAGTAATTGGCAGGGGTACTGACTCCTGGCCAGCCTGGTTACAGCACGACAGCTGTTTCCTGGCAGTGTGAACGTCAATTATCCTCCAATAAGTTGTGCTGTCGTGTTGCATTCGGGTTAGCCGACTCTATGGTGCCTGCAGTTTAGGTGATTCCTATGTGTGCTGTGGGATATGTAAATAAAGGCTGTTTCCATTGTGACAATAGGACAAGCACCCACTTTAGGACTGTGTGATTCGGTAACTGCGGACGGCTTGCGTCCTGTCAACATACATTTTCATGGGTGCATTCTGCTACCCGTCCGGGGTCCAGTACCGTCAACTGGTTCTCCCAGTGCCTTTGGCCTAGGTGCCTCCATCTCCATATACGAGTTCCAGCAACGTCTGCTGGTCCTTGGTAGTGCTTTGGAGCACAGGTACCTCCTGCTTAGTAACCGTGTCACAGTAACGTCAGCTGGTACTCGGTTGTGACATTGCCTCTTTTCCTTCTGCTACCCGTCCGGGGTCCAGTACCGTCAACTGGTTCTCCCAGTGCCTTTGGCCTAGGTGCCTCCATCTCCGTATCCGAGTTCCACCAACGTCTGCTGGTCCTTGGTAGTGCTTTGGAGCACAGGTACCTCCTGCTTAGTAACCGTGTCACAGTAACGTCAGCTGGTACTCGGTTGTGACATTGCCTCTTTTCCTTCTGCTACCCGTCCGGGGTCCAGTACCGTCAACTGGTTCTCCCCAGTGCCTTTGGCCTAGGTGCCTCCATCTCCGTATCCGAGTTCCACCAACGTCTGCTGGTCCTTGGTAGTGCTTTGGAGCACAGGTACCTCCTGCTTAGTAACCGTGAAACAGTAACGTCAGCTGGTACTCGGTTGTGACATTGCCTCTTTTCCTTCTGCTACCCGTCCGGGGTCCAGTACCGTCAACTGCTTCTCCCCAGTGCCTTTGGCCTAGGTGCCTCCATCTCCGTATCCGAGTTCCACCAACGTCTGCTGGTCCTTGGTAGTGCTTTGGAGCACAGGTACCTCCTGCTTAGTAACCGTGTCACAGTAACGTCAGCTGGTACTCGGTTGTGACATTGCCTCTTTTCCTTCTGCTACCCATCCGGGGTCCAGTACCGTCAACTGGTTCTCCCCAGTGCCTTTGGTCTAGGTGCCTCCATCTCCATATCCGAGTTCCACCAACGTCTGCTGGTCCTTGGTAGTGCTTTGGAGCACAGGTACCTCCTGCTTAGTAACCGTGTCACAGTAACGTCAGCTGGTACTCGGTTGTGACATTGCCTCTTTTCCTTCTGCTACCCGTCCGGGGTCCAGTACCGTCAACTGGTTCTCCCCAGTGCCTTTGGCCTAGGTGCCTCCATCTCCGTATCCGAGTTCCACCAACGTCTGCTGGTCCTTGGTAGTGCTTTGGAGCACAGGTACCTCCTGCTTAGTAACCGTGTCACAGTAACGTCAGCTGGTACTCGGTTGTGACATTGCCTCTTTTCCTTCTGCTGCCCCTCCGGGTTCCAGCACTGTCAGCTGGTCCTCGTTACTTCCATTGTCTCTTGCTCCATCTGATACCCATCCGGGTTTCAGTAACGTCAGCTGGTTCTCGGAAATTAGACGACCTTAAAGACCACCCAGAAGAAGATGACGACAACAAGGACGACGAGCATGAAGCCAACCAGCCTGAACACCATCACAAAGAAAAAAATAAAAGATTACCCAGAAGAAGATCACCAACAGGACAAAGAAGGTTAAGACAAACTACAAGATACAGAACAAGAGACAGAAGAACAATAAGCAGAAGATCAAAAAGCAGAAGAACATGAAGTATAAGACCAAAATGAAGAGCAAAATATATGCTCTAAATTCTAAGCAGAAGAAGACTAAGCAGTGTATGGGGGTGAGTCCGTTCCTCCTCGTGGTGCCCCTGGAAAATGCCTGCTGCTGCAGGCTAAACTGAACACGGACAAATACTGTTGTAATTTAAATCTTTTGTGACAGCAAGAACGGAAGAATGAAAAATTCATACTTTTACAGATTACAAGTACAGGAATCTCTGTCACAAATAAGAATATGATGAAGAAGATGAAGAGGAAGAAGATGAAGAATTTGAATATGAAGAAGATTAATAGTTTAATAATAACAGTATGAGTAATGTAAACAAAAACATGAATAGCAAGAAGTTTAAGAAGAAGATTAACCCCTTAACGACCGCCGATACGCCTTTTAACGGCGGTCATTAAGGGTACTTAAACCACAGCGCCGTTAATTAACGGCGCTGTGGAAAAAGTGAATAGCGCCCCCCAGAGGCGCATTTTCTCCGGGGTCTCGGCTACCGGGGGTAGACGAGACCCCAGAGAACATGAATCGGGTCGGTTTTTTACCGACACCGATGTTGCGATCGCCGTTATTAACCCTATAACGGCGACCGCAACAAAAAAAAAAAAAAAAGTTGTGCCATTTAATTTCCCTGTCCTCTGATGTCATCGGACATCAGAGGACAGAGAAAAAGGGTCCCCAGGACCCCCATGTGGCCCCCAATAAGATCCATGTGGCCCCGGGCCCTCCGGTGTCCCCCGGTGCCGGCGCCGTTAAGACAATGGCGGGCGCATGCCCAGTGCGCCCGCCGCTATGTGCCGCTGTGCTGGTGGGGGGATGGGCAAATATTCTCTGGGGTCTCGGCTACAGGGGGTAGCCGAGACCCCAGAGAACATGATCCGGGTCGGTATTCACCGATCCCGGTGTTGCGATCGCGGCTATGCAAGCATAGCCGCGATCGCAAAAAAAAAAAAAAAAAAAAAAAAGATTTCTCTCCCCTCTGATGTGATCGCACATCAGAGGGGAGAAAATGAGGGTCCCCCGGTCCCCCGATCGCCCCCCCATATACTTACCGGTGTCCTCCGTCCTCCCGCAGGCCCCAGGATCCCGGCTTCTTCTCCCTGCAAAAAAAAAATGGCGGGTGCATGCGCAGTGCGCCCGCCGATCTGCTTTGGCGGCAGATTCAAATTTTTTTTCATTCATTCTCATAAAAGTACATTTTGATCACTGTGATAAACTATCACAGTGATCAAAATAAAAAAACAGTACATAACCCCCCCATTTATCACCCCCTTAGTTAGGGACATATAATAAAAAGTAGAAATTATATTTATTTTCATTTTTCTGTTAGGGTTAGGGTTATAATTAGGGTTAGGGTTATAATTAGGGTTAAGGTTATAATTAGGGTTAGGGTTAGCATTAGGCTGACGGCGCCCCCGGCATTTAGCCGCAGCGCCGCATCAGAAAATCTGATGCGCCGCATGCGTTTTTTTTTGCATTGACTTGCATTAGCGCCGGATGGCGCCGCATGTCAATGCGTTGCATGCGGTTTTGTCCGGATGCGGCGCAAATGTACATTGCGGCGGCCGGACAAAACGCTGCATGTAACGTTTTTTGTTTTTGCCGGATGGTTTCTGATGTCTCCGGGCATCAGAAACCATCCGGCAAAAAACCGCATGCGACCGCCGGCGGCGCATCAGGTATTCTGATGCGGCGCTGCGGCAAAATGCCGGGGGCGCCGACAGGCGCCCACCGGAAGTGTGAAAGCAGCCTTAGGGTAAGGGTTATAATTAGCGTTAGGGTTAGGCTGGGTTCATACTGCGTTATGGCAGTCCGTTAGACGGACTGCGTTACACCGCGGTATAACGCGGTGTAACGCAGTCCGTTAACGCTGCCATTCACCCCCATTTGAGGGCGCATCGCGACGCATGCCGTAAAGCGGCATGCGTTTGCGACGTGCCATCATTCAGTGACGGAGCCTCGGACGCGGGCTGCAGCGTTTGGGCTCCGTCACCGCTAGCGCAGATGAATCATCTGCTGATTCCTCTGCGCTAGCGGGTATAGCATAATGCGATCGCGTTATGCTATACCATTACCAGCCCGTCAACGCTATGTGTTGAACGGGATGGTAAAACGCAAAATGAACCTAGCCTTAGGGTTAGGGTTATAATTAGGGTTAGAATTAGGGTTAGGGTTACAATTAGGGTTAGGGTTATAATTAAGGTTATAATTAAGGTTAGGGTAATTAGGGTTGGAATTAGGGTTGGGATTTAGGTTAGGATTAGGGTTGGGATTAGGGTTAGGGGTGTGTTGGGATTAGGGTTGGAGCTAGAATTGAGGGATTTCCACTATTTAGGCACATCAGGGGGTCTCCAAACACGATGTGGCGTTCAAAAAGTCAAATGGCGCTCCCTCCCTTCCGAGCCCTGCCGTGCGCCCAAACAGTGGTTTACCCCAACATATGGGGTATCAGCGTACTCAGGACAAATTGCACACCAATTTTGGGGTTCTAATTTCTCCGATTACCCTTGGGAAAATAAAAAATAGCTGGCTAAAAAAATCATTTTTGAGAAAAAAAATGATTTTCATTTTCACGGCTCTGCGTTTATAAATTTCTGTGAAGCACTAGGGGGTTCAAAGTGCTCACCACACATCTAGATAAGCTCCTTAAGGGGTCTAGTTTCCAAAATGGGGTCACTTGTGGGGGGTTTCCACTGTTTAGGCTCATCTGGGGCACTGCAAACGGAACATGACCCCCACCAACGTCTGCATTCCAAAACGTTATTACTTCCTTTCCAAGCCCTGCTGTGCGCCAAAATAGTTTCCCCCCCCACATATTTGGTATCAGCGTACTCAGGACAAATTGGACAACAACTTTTGGGGTCCAATTTCCTTGTGAAAAATCAAAAATTTGGGACTAAAAAATCATTTTTGTGGAAAATTGATTTTTTTTTTCACACCCAGGCATTATAAACTTTTGTGAAACACTTGGAGGTTCAAAGTGCTCACCACAGATCTAGATAAGTTCCTTATGGGGTCTAGTTTCCAAAATGGGGTCACTTTTGGGGGTTTTCTACTGTTTAGGCTCATCTGGGGCACTGCAAACGGAACATGACCCCCACCAACGTCTGCATTCCAAAACGTTATTACTTCCTTTCCAAGCCCTGCTGTGCGCCAAAATAGTTTCCCCCCCCCACATATTTGGTATCAGCTACTCAGGACAAATTGGACAACAACTTTTGGGTCCAATTTCCTTGTGAAAAATCAAAAATTTGGGACTAAAAAATCATTTTTGTGGAAAATTGTTTTTTTTTTTTTTTTCACACCCAGGCATTATAAACTTTTGTGAAACACTTGGGGGTTCAAAGTGCTCACAGCGGATCTAGATAAGTTCCATAGGTGGTCTAGTTTCCAAAATGGTGTTACTTGTGGGTAGTTTCCACTGTTTAGGCGCATCAGGGGCTCTCCAAACGCGACATGGTGTCCAATCTCAATTCCAGCCAATTTTGGTTTGAAAAAGTCAAACGGTGCTGCTTCCATTCCAAGCCCTGCCGTGCGCCCAAACAGTGGTCCCCCCCATATATGGGGTATCAGCATACTCAGGACAAATTGTACAACAACTTTTGTTGTCCAATTTCTCCTGTTACCCTTGTGAAAATAAAAAATTGGGGACTAAACGATCAGGTTTGTGGAAAAAATATGATTTTTTATTTTCACGCCCGGGCGTTATAAACTTCTGTGAAGCACTTGGGGCTTCAAAGTGCTCACCACACATCTAGATAAGTTCCTTAGGGGGTCTAGTTTCCAAAATGGGGTCACTTGTGGGGGGTTTCCACTGTTTAGACACATCAGGGCCTCTACAAATGTGACATGGCGTCCAGCCAATTCCGCGTTGAAAAAGTCAAACGGAGCTCCTTCCCTTGCGACCTCTGCCGTGCGCCCAAAAAGTGGTTTACCCCAACATATGGGGTATCGGCATGCTCAGGACAAATTGCACAAAATCTTTTGGGGTCTTGTTACCCTTGGGAAAATAAAAATTGGGGTGAAAAGATCATTTTTGTGGAAAAAATATGATTTTTTATTTTCACGGCTCTACGTTATAAACTTGTGTGAATCACTTGGAGGTTCAAAGTGCTCACCACACATCTAGATAAGTTCCTTAGGGGTCTAGTTTCCAAAATGGGGTCACTTGTTGGGGGTTTCCACTGTTTAGGCACATCAGGCGCTCTCTAAACGCGACATGGCATCCAGCCAATTCTGCGTTGAAAAAGTCAAACAGCGCTCCTTCCCTTGCGACCTCTGCCGTGCGCCCAAAAAGTGGTTTACCCCAACATATGGGGTATCAGCATGCTCAGGACAAATTGCACAAAAACTTTTGCGGTCTTATTACCCTTGGGAAATTAAAAATTGGGGTGAAAAGATCATTTTTGTGGAAAAATTTTTTTTTTTTTTTTCACGGCTCTAGGTTATAAACTTGTGTGAAGCACTTGGAGGTTCAAAGTTTTCACCACACATCTAGATAAGTTCCTTAAGGGGTCTTGTATCCAAAATGGGGTCACTTGTGGGGTGTTTCCACTGTTTAGGCACATCAGGGGCTATCTAAACGCGACATGGCATTCAGCCAATTCTGCGTTGAAAAAGTCAAACGGCGCTCCTTCCCTTGCGACCTCTGCCACGCGCCCAAAAAGTGGTTTACCCCCACATATGGGGTATCGAAGTATTCAGAAGAAATTGTACAACAAATTTTGTGGTTCATTTTTTTCTTTTAACACTGTTGAAAATAAAAAAGTTAAATGTCAATTTTTTCCTTCCACATTGCTTCAGCTCCTGTGAAGCACTTGAAGGGTTAATAAACTTCTTGAATGTGGTTTTGAGCACCTTGAGGGGTGCAGTTTTTAGAATGGTGTCACTTTTGGGTATTTTCTATCATATAGACCCCTCAAAGTGACTTCAAATGTGATGTGGTCCCTAAAAAAAAAATGGTGTTGTAAAAATGAGAAATCGCTGGTCAACTTTTAACCCTTATAACTTTGTAACAAAAAAAAATTTTGGTCCCAAAATTGTGCTGATGTAAAGTAGACATGTGGGAAATGTTATTTATTAAGAAATTTGTGTGACATATCTCTCTGATTTAAGGGCATAAAAATTAAAGTTTGAAAATTGTTAAATTTTCAAAATTTTCGCCATATTTCCGTTTTTTTCATAAATAAACACAAGTCATATCAAAGAAATTTTACCATAACGTGAAGTACAATATGTCACGAAAAAACAATCTCAGAATCAGCGGGATTCGTTAAAGCGTTCCAGAGTTATAACCTCATAAAGTGACAGTGGTCAGAATTGTAAAAATTGGCCCGTCATTAAGCTGCAAAATGGCTCTGTCCTTAAGGGGTTAAGAAGGTGAAGATGAAGAATAATTTGATGAGAAAGATGATGCTGCTGAAATTATGAAGGAGAAAGTGTGGCACTGGCAAAAGTTAAAAAGGTGAAGAGCATGGAAGTTGTGAAACATACATATTTGCCAAAATAGAAAAAAGGTTAACAACATTGTCAATTTGTTCGTCAATCCAAACGTATTTCCAAAAAAAAATATATTAATGCTATTCCAATGCATTGGGTTAAACATGTATGCCTTTATTGTCTCCTCAACCTCCCCCAATACATTCTACATTACTCTTTGTTGTTTTCCTTCATGTACAATTAACCAACAAGGCAAGAATGGTTTTTTTTTTAATGTCGATATTTGGTTCCCATAGACTTACATGGGACTTCCGGTATCGGAATCGGATATCGCCGATATTTAGTGATATCGGCGATACCATTCCGATCCGATATTTTTAGATATCGAGCAGTATCGCTCAACACTAATTCTATGTGTATATATGTAGTGTTTTGTGAGCTGTCAGTGTGATTTTACAGTAGCCGGGGATGAATTGCCGGCTTTTCAAAGGAGACTGGTGCGTATACATCGGACAGCACTTGCATGGGGCGAGTGCTGTTCGATTATTTCTCGCACCCATTGATCATGCCAAAATCGCATCAAATCGCAGCATGCTGCGATTTTTTTCTCACACCGATTTCTGATGAGAAAAAAATTGCAAATGAAAACTCACCCATTGACTAACATTGGTCAGATTTGAATCCAATTTTTTTTCATCAGATTTTCATCCGTTTTCGGCGCAAGTGAGTATGAGGCCTTACTCGGTAGATCTGCTGACCAGGTATCAGCTCTGCTCTTTAATGCTGGCTCTACCACTGTCCCCATCAAATTACATAATCTCCTTATATCCTGATCTGATTTCTAAACATCATCAGCAGAGATGAGCGAACTTGTTCGGAAAACATTCACCAATCTCAAATTTGGCTCAAATGTAAAGTCATGGACAAAAGTTTTGAGAATGACACAAATATTAATTTTTACAAAGTCTACTGCTTCACTTTTTCTAATGGCAATTTTCATATACTCCAGAATGTTATAAAGAGTGATCAGCTTAACAGCAATTACTTGCAAAATCAATATTTGGCTAGAAAAAGAAATTTATCCCCCAAAACACATTTCAACATCATTGCAGCCCTGCCTTAAAAGGACCAGCTAACCTATTTTCAGTGATTGCTCCATTAACACAGGTGTGGGTGTTGATGAGGACATGGCTGGAGATCAATCTGTCATGATTAAGTAAGAATGACACCACTGGACACTTTAAAAGGAGGCTGGTGCTTGGCATCATTGTTTCTCTTCTGTTAACCATGGTTATCTCTAAAGAAACACGTGCAGTCATCATTGCAATGCACAAAAATGGCCTAACAGGGAAGAGTATCGCAGCTAGAAAGATTGCACCTCAGTCAACAATCTATCGCATCATCAAGAACTTCAAGGAGAGAGGTTCCATTGTTGCCAAAAAGGCTCCAGGGCGCCCAAGAAAGACCAGCAAGCGCCAGGACCGTCTCTTAAAAGTGTTTCAGCTGCGGAATCGGGCTACCAGCAGTGCAGAGCTTGCTCATGAATGGCAGCAGGCAGGTGTGAGTGCATCTGCACGCACTGTGAGGCGGAGACTCTTGGAGTAAGGCCTGGTCTCAAGGAGGGCAGCAAAGAAGCCACTTCTCTCCAGAAAAAACATCATGGACAGACTGATATTCTGCAAAAGGTACAGGCAGTGGACTGCTGAGGACTGGGGTAAAGTTATTTTCTCTGATGAATCCCCTTTTTGATTGTTTGGGACATCAGGAAAACGCCTCATTCGGAGAAGACAAGGTGAGCGCTACCACCAGTCTTGTCTCATGCCAACTGTTAAGCATCCTGAAACCATTCATGTGTGGGGTTGCTTCTCAGCCAAGGGAATCGACTCTCTCACAGTCTTGCCTAAAAACACAGCCATGAATAAAGAATGGTACCAGAATGTCCTCCAAGAGCAACTTCTCCCAACCCTCCAAGAGCAGTTTGGCGATCAACTATGCCTTTTCCAGCATGATGGAGCACCTTGCCATAAAGCAAAGGTGATAACTAAATGGCTCAGGGAACAAAACATAGAGATTTTGGGTTCATGGCTTGGAAACTTCCCAGATCTTAATCCCATTGAGAACTTGTGGTCAATCATCAAGAGACGGGTGGACAAACAAAAACCTTAAAATTCTGACAAAATGAAAGCATTGATTGTGCAAGAATGGACTGCTATCAGTCAGGATTTGGTCCAGAAGTTGATTGAGAGCATGCCAGGGAGAATTGCAGAGGTCCTGAAGAAGAAGGATCAACACTGCAAATATTGACTTGCTGCATTAACTCGTTCTGTCAATATAAACTTTTGTTACTCATATGTTTGCAATTATATTTGTCTGTGATAAAAACATCTGTCAAACACACATAAAAACCAGAGGGCAGCAGATCATGTGAAAATATAATATTTGTGTCATTCTCAAAACTTTTGGCCATGACTGTAGCACATTCAGATTCGAGAACGGTTTCCTAAGCATTTTTCCTCAAATTCGGCAAAATTTTGGCACAGAAAGGTAAATGATGGCTTTTCCACTTTCTGCTTTTTGTTTTGATTTTGTATAGGATAGTGGTGATGTACTATCAGTGGTGTGGTGTGTTTTATGAGGGAAGGGGGTGTGCCTTAGTCAGAGGAGCAGCAGAGTGTAATTTTTAAAAAAATGCAAATTGCCTCTTCAAACAAAGAGGACTTGTACTCTATAGCGCCACCTATTGGAAGTAGCGATCCTACAAGTCACAATCAACCCTTTAACGAGTCTAGAAATATGACTTAGGATAAAAGCCAAATCAGAATCTCCATTTGCAGACACGGTGTTTTCGGACTGTTGGTCCTCGTCAGTGCAAAGTAGGAGAGATCTGATTTGGCTAGATGAGAGGCTCTGGACTGGGGTCTGGGGGGGTAAGGTTACTCCTTGTGGAGAGTGACATACCAGCTCTGGCGTGTCGAGGTAAGGAGGCTTATTCGCCGTGCAATGCTCCTCTGGGAAATTTTAATATGCAAATTGCCTCTTCAAACAAAGAGGACTTGTACTCTATAGCGCCACCTATTGGAAGTAGCGATCCTACAAGTCACAATCAACCCTTTAACGAGTCTTGTAATATGACTTAGGATAAAAGCCAAATCAGAATCTCCATTTGCAGACACGGTGTTTCGGACTGTTGTTCCTCGTCAGTGCAAAGTAGGAGAGATCTGATTTGGCTAGATGAGAGGCTCTGGACTGGGGTCTGGGGGGTAAGGTTACTCCTTGTGGAGAGTGACATACCAGCTCTGGCATGTCGAGGTAAGGAGGCTTATTCGCCGTGCAATGCTTCTCTGGGAAATTTTAATATGCAAATTGCCTCTTCAAACAAAGAGGACTTGTACTCTATAGCGCCACCTATTGGAAGTAGCGATCCTACAAGTCACAATCAACCCTTTAACGAGTCTTGTAATATGACTTAGGATAAAAGCCAAATCAGAATCTAAAAAAAATTTTAATTTTCTGCAATAACTTAATGTGTGTAAATTCCATCAACCAATCAGGGCACAGAAACCATCCACAATGTCATGACACAAAGTCTTCTGTGATTGGCTGCAAAAGTCACATGTCCCTGTCCATATAAAAAGTGGACATTTTGCTTTACTGGTGCCATTTTCTCAATGTAACATCGCAGAGATGCAGCTACTGCTGCTGCTGAAAGTGAACTTGTCATTTGAGCAAAAACTGTTTTACAGTGAGGAATCAGGAGGCCTCATTTCCTCTTAAAAATCATTAATTCTAATATAGGTGTTCAGCCCAGAAGCACTATTTGCTAATCGAAATTGTTTGTGATAAAAATGTGTTGCAGTGAGGAATCAGGAGGCCCCATTTGTAAAGATGGGAGGACACCTGGATGTTCGGGTCCTTTGAATTTGGCAGAACAGTTACAAAAAGTTCGTGTTTGAGTACCAGAAGAGTATCCGAACCCAAACCCAGACCCCATTGAATGGGGGGGTCTGAACATCCAGTGTTTGCCATGCTGTCAGGTACATGACAGCACAGCAAATACCGCTTCTGATCAGTGGTGAAATTATCACCACCGGTCAGAGAGCTGCAGTTCCCACGCTGTGAAAAGACAGAGCATTCAGCTATGATCGGAAGTATAAAGTTCACCTCCAGTTACAGGTGTCAGCTGATGGGACTACAGCTCCCTTAAGCAAATGCCAGCTGCAGCAAATAATAGTGGGAGCAGGAACGGCAGATGGAGGTATTCATCAGCCGGCTCCTGCGCTGTAAATAAATAATTTAAAAAAAACAGCATAGGTTCCCCTATATTTTTGATAACCAGCCAGGCAAAACTCACAGCTGAAGGCTGCAACACCACAGTTTTCAGCTTCAGCAATTCTGGTTATCAAGTATAGAGGGGTCCCCATGCCATATTTTTTAATTATTTATATAAGTAATTTTAAAAAGCGGCATGGGTTCCCCCCATTTTTGACAACCAGCCAAGCTAAAGCAGACAGTTGAGGGCTGGTATTCTCAGACTTGTTAAGGGACCATGGATATTGCCCCCCAGCTTAAAAATAGCCCACAGCCGCCCAGAAAAGGCACATTTATTAGATGAGCCAATTCTGGTGCTTTGTCCAGCTCTTACTAATTGCCATGTAGCGGTGGCAAGTGGGGTTAATATTTGTGGGGTTGATGTCACCTTTATATTTTCCGGTGACACCAAGCCCATTAATTACTAATGAGGCAGTGACCTTGGTGAGATCTCTGCTAGCACCGTGAAAGACTCTTGGAGCAGAGTCGAGTTCACCACACTTCGCCAGGAGAATTTCACTGCGGAATTTGTTTGTGCAAAAACTGTGTTTCAGTGGCAAATCAAAAGTCAAGATTTCCACTTAGAAATAGTTAGACATAACAGTGTTTTTCAGACACACTAAGAAATTAAATAGTGATTGTTCATTTAGTGACAGGCAATTGACAGCTGTGGGCCTGAGGTTGTGAAATTGCAGATTACAAGAGTGTAAGGCTACTAACAACAAGAGTGGGAAAAAGCTTGGTCATTTTGGAAGGAAGAATAGGCTTTTTGTTTGACGTGTACGTGAATTAGGTCTTAATATTAATGAAAGCTCAACTGAACGAATACTATCTCGTCCTATCCAGAGACCACTGACAACATCTGTTACTGGATGGGCTACTTCACTCTTTTTGGCAGTCGCACAATAGTACGCTTTGTAGATGAGGGTCAGAAAGAGCATATGGATGGCAATCGCTTCATCAAGTGGCAACTCCTCTTTTTCCCACACCTTAACATCACACACAGTACAATCCTCAGTGGTGTCACTCCAATCACCCTTATTTCCCCTACGTCACCTATTTCCAAAAGCCAAACTGACTGTGGGGAACACATTCTGCAGGACTGTTCACACATTCTATTCCATGGGCATCAGAGGTCTGCTTGAAAGATTCACAGAATCCAGAGGAGGAAAGCATCTGCACCAATGCCCCAAATTTTTTCATGTTGGATCCTAGGCTGGACGAAGTAGGGTCAGAACAGAATCTAGACCTTCATCACCAGATGTTAGCCACTGGGGTGGAGGAGATCCTGATGAGATACAGATACCAGAGGCACACACGGACTGTACTGTGGTGTCAGGGCAGGAAGGGGAGAAGAGTGCCTCTCAGGGTGAGGAGTGAAAAACAGAGAGGATGACGATGAGGCACATGCGTGATCTACATGATTTAGCATGGGAATCTCATTGCGCTTAGATGCAGAATAGCGAGCTTTGCCAATCACCAGCCATCCCATCAACCACATCTTCTGCTTCTTCCTCCTCCATCACCATGCCAAGTGATCTCACATAGGTCTCTGGACACAAAAACGCCACTTTTTTACCCCAAACAGTTGGGATGACTTAAAGCCCATCTGCTTTACGGAAGTGGACATGCCTACATTTTTTGATCCAACTAGCACACATCTTTCTCAATCCACCATAACAACTCCACCTGCACCTCCCTCTCACTCCAGCAGGTTGTCCAGTTCATGCTATTCCACCCTCTTTCAGCACAGCAGCCAGCCCTCTGTGTTGCAGTTGTGATACGTAAAATAATGTTTCCTGCTACATATGCCAAAGCTAAGAGCTTGAACTCCACCATCTCCAATCTCTTGGCCACAGAAATGCTGCCTTTCCGCCTGGTGGATATAGATGGTTTCAGAAAGTTGAAAACCACAGCAGTCCCCCCAGTACTTTTGCCCAGTCAACATTACTTCTTTAAGAATTCTGTGACTGTGCTATGCCAGCATGTCGCAGATAACATCATTCATTCCCTGAAAAAATCTATGTCTGCCAGGGTACATTTCACCACTGACACCTGGACAAGCAAACATGGGCAGGGGAGTTAAATCTCGCAAACTGAGCACTGGGTCACTCTGGTGGCTGTGGATGCTGGCGGTCAAGGGCTGCTCCACAAGTCCCAAGGCTTTGAATTCCCAAGGCTTGTGGAGCAAACCTCTTTATATAACAGTTCCCCTACTGCCTCATCCACCTCCTCTAGGCCTTCCATCTGTGCCCTCAAACTCTCCCTTAATCAGAGACGTGTTACAACAGTGCAGAGAGAATCTCCCCCACCTCCGTACTGCGCGGCCATGGCTCTCCATAATCAGGCAGTGTTTAAATTAATGTGCCTTTAAGATCGCAGTCAAACAGCTCAAGAGTTGTGGACAGGACACCCTTCTGCACAGTTTTGAAAAGGCTACTAAGATTGTTATCACTGACAATACTGTCATCATCATCTCTTTTCCGGTCATCTACAGTGGGTTCGGAAAATATTCAGACCCCTTTAAATTTTTCACTCTTTGTTTTATTGCAGCCATTTGGTAAATGCAAAAAAGTTCATTTTTTTCTCATTAATGCACACTCTGCACCCCTTCTTGACTGATAAAAACCATAACTGTATAAATTTTTGCAATGGTCATAAGTATTCAGACCCTTTGCTCAGTCACATGTGGTCCATTTCCTTGAGATACTACTTGAGATGGTTCTACTCCTTCATTGGAGTCCAGCTGTGTTTAATTGAACTGATAGGACCTGATTTGTTAAGGCACACACCTGTTTTTTTAAGACCTCACAGTTCACAGTGCATGTCAGACCAAATGAGAATCATGAGGTCAAAGGAACTGCGAAGGGAGATCAGGGACAGAATTGTGGCAAGGCACACATCTAGCCAAGGTTACAAAATAATTTATGCAGTACTCAAGTTTCCTACGAGCACAGTGGCCTTCATAATCCTTAAATGGAAGCAGTTTGGGACCACCAAAAGTCTTCCTAGACCTGGCCGTCCAGCCAATCTGAGCAATCATGGGAGAAGAACCTTGGTGAGAGAGGTAAAGAAGAACCCCTAGATCACTGTGGATGACCTCCACTGTGGTTGACCTCCACAGATGCCGTAGCGAGATGGGAGAAAGTTCCACAAAGTCAAATATCACTACAGCTCTCCACCAGTGGGGCCTTTATGGCAGAGTGGTCCGATGGAAGACTCTCCTCAGTGTGCAAGACATATGAAAGCCCTCATAGAGATTGCTAAAAAAAAACACATGAAGGATTCCCAAACTATGAGAAATAAGATTCTCTGGTCTAATGAGACGAAGGTAGAAGTTTTTGGTGATAATTCTAAGCGATATGTGTGGAGAAAACCATGCACTGCTCATTATCTGTCCAATACAATCCCAACAGTGAAACATGGTGGTGGCAACATCATTCTATGGGGGTGTTTTTCAGCTGCAGGGACAGAATGACAGGTTGCAATTAAATTAAACATGAATGGGGCCAAGTACAGAGACAGCCTGAATGAAAACCTCTTCCAGAGTTCTCTGGACCTCAGACTTGGCAAAAGGTTCACCTTCCAACAAGACAATGACCCCAAGCACACAGCTAAAATAACAAAGGAGTGGCTTCAGAACAACTCTGTGATCATTCTTGTCTGGCCCAGCCAAAGCCCTGACCTAAACCCAATTGAACATCTCTGGAGAGACCTGAAAATGGCTGTTCACTAACGTTCACGATTCAACCTGACTGAACTGGAGAGGATTTGCAAGGAAGAATGACAGAGGATCTCGAAATCCAGGTGTGAAAAACTTGTTGCATCATTCCCAAGAAGACTCATGGCTGTACTAGCTCAAAAAGGGTGCTTCTACACAATGCTGAGCAAAGGGTCTGAATACTTTTGACCATGTGATATTTGTTTTTCTTTTTTAATAAATTTGCAAAAATTTCTACATTTCTGTTTTTTTCAGTCAAGATGCGGTGCAGAGTGTACATTAATTTGAAAAAAAAAAAATTAATAAAACAAAGAGTGAAAAATTTAAAGGGGTCTGAATACTTTCCGAAACCACTTTACGTGCTGGAGCACACTTTAAATAGTCTGTGTGAGGAGGTTATTGTCACAGAGGAAAATGTGGAAGAAGAGGAGGATGCAGAAGGGATAACAATATCTCTAAGTTCCGTACTGTCGTCTCATAGGCGTGTGCCATGTGAGGGTGGATTGCAGCGATCAAGGGGGGCTCATGGTACTAGACAAACTGCTAGTGAAAGTGCAGCAGCCAAGGAAATAATGGAGGAAGACAATGATGAAGAGGTGATGGGCACGCAACAGTCAGGAGACGAGGAGGATAATAATCCCTTCTCTGTTGTCCGTGATTTGCGGTAGGGGATGGGGAATTAACCTTGAGTGTTACCCAACACACCATGGACTTGGACCTCATGGATGCACCTGACACAAGTGCCTTCTTGCTGTACTGTCTTCAACATGAAGCCCATATTCATAAGGTTAGTAATAGTGCTGAATACTGGGTTGCCACACTGTTAGATCCACAGTACACTAGCAAAATTTGCCAGATGCTTGCCTCCCTGGAAATCGACCTGTGCATGCTGGAGTATCGAAACACGCTTGTAGACAATCTTAAGAGTGTTTTTTCTCCCAAGACAGCAGTGAGGCACACAGTGTACATCACAGTTCTAGACTTCAAACTCTGGGAAGAGAAAAGCATCACCACAAAAACAGCAGCAGCAGTGTAAGTGGCATAAGCAATTTCTGTGACTCATTTCACATATTTTTTAGACCAGCCAGTGCACCAGCAGAACAGAGTACAAGTTTGACATGTTGTAATCGACTTGAGAGGATGGTGCAGAAGTATCTCAAACTCAATAATAATGCCATCAGGGCAAATTTGGACCCTTTTGCATTTTGGTCTTCAAAAATTGCCTGAGCTCATCTTCACGCCTTGGAGGTTTTATCATGCTCGACAGACAGCATTCTCTAAGAACGTGTGTAACAGGTTTACCACGACAGAGAGGAGCCAGAAGACCTCAGGGTCAGATTTCTCCTACTCCTGCACTGATTAGAAGCACTTCACCTTCTTATTTAGCAGTGTAATTTTTTTTGCAGTACAGGGGTTAATCTGCTCTGTTGAGAGCTCCTGGAGCATTTAGGCTCTAAACTGTGCACTGTTAGCCACTCCTATCTCCTGTATGAACTAGACCCTGGCTAGCACTCATTGTCAAAGATAGCTTATGCTGCATGGCTGGAGGTGGTTGTTGGTTATTATAGGAGAAGGGTTGGTGGGTTTATCTGTGTCTGTTCCTAGGTTTTGAGTGTGTTATAATTCGCTTTCTTCTCCTACATTGTTTTAACCCCATCGTCCATACCCGGTGCATTCCTCTGCTATATGTGTGAAGGTATTTGTATGTTTGGTAGTTTTTGTTACCCCTGTTTGTATTACCTTGTTAGCCTGGTTGGTGTACATTGGTATACAACTATTTCCCTCTTGCCTGGGTGGGGGAAGGTACAGACTAAGGGTGGATTCAGGACCTAAGGCAAGTTACATGGCCCTGGCATCTTCAACATCAGAAGTAATCTTGGGAACAGGGCATGCTAGGGTGCCCTTAGGGTTAGTGACAGAGGCCCTGGTCCCAGGACACCCGGCAGCAGAGTCGTGACAACATGTCTTCAGTCCTGCTGGTGGTGTTGTGACAGATAAGCACATCTGGCTGTCTCCTGAAAGTGTAGACTGACTAACTTTCATCAAAACGAAGAAGTGATGGATCTCCAATTACTTTTGAAACCCAGTTGCAGACTGGGCAGACTAGGCAATGGCGTAGTTTTTAGTGTCATTCATTGATCTTGCATTAATGCAGTCTGTTATACCTTTGTGGTGCTTCTGAGCCTGCTGTTGCTACTGCTGCTGATATTACAAACAATTTTTTTAAATGTGGAGACTCCAAGTTGGGACTCCATCTGGAGGGTTTCTTGTAGTGGAAGGTGTTTCAGAGGCCCATTATACTGTGTCTACTCTCTGGAAATTGATGATACTTTAGTGGTGTGTGACAATAATTTTTTTAAATTTGTAGAATCCAAGTTGGGTCTCCTTCATGTGTTTTGCCTGAAGCAGTAGGGCTCCCAGATAGGCAGGTCTGCAGTTACATTCACTCAAATACCTATGTTACTCTCCTTACATTTTTATATCAATTGTACTCTATGAAACTGATGGTTGTGCCATCTGAGTGGCTGGTAGAAAAAGCTGTTGCATGAGGTATCAGGGCTCCCATCAAAAAAGGCTTACACCATTCACTTAAACATCAGTTCTTAATTGAAACTTCGATTCAAAGCTCTAAATGTTGGCCCAGATCCTGATACCTCATGCATGGACCATGGCTGACTACTTCTGTGTCATTATAAAATGTTCTACTGTGGGTAAATTGATCAGTCAACTATCTGTGTTACTTTCATTACATTTTTCTACCAATAGTACTCTATGAAACTAATGTTTTTGCCATCTGAATGTGGCTGTGAAAAAAAAGCTTTTGAATGAGGTATCAGGGCTCCCAGTAAAGAATGCTTACACCATTCCCTTAAACACCAGGTCTTAATTGAAACTTCAATTTAAAGCTCTAAATACTGGGCCCTGACCCTGATACCTAGGAATGGCCATGGCTGACTGCTGCTGTGCGATTAGCAATTTCTACTGTGGGTCAATTGATGCCAAATTTCATGATGTCTACACCTAGTTTTGCTGTGGGAAGCATTTTTCACCCTTAGGTGTTGTGTATACATTTGGTTTGGCTTCCCTTTGAATGGAGTTCGGGTACGTTTGTCGAACATGTTCAGAGAACATCGGGACATTCGGAGAACTGAACTGAACCAAATGTTGGAAGGTTTGCTCATCTCTAATCAGCAGAATTTTCTACGACTCAGTTCACAGATATTTTAGTGTGGGAATGTCTAACCCTACATTTTTTCTGATTCAGATTGCCAATACCACTTCCAATGCAGCTACCACCACAACTTTATGAAGCAGCAATAAAGCTAGGCATTTGATTCATGTCCTCCATCTCCTCCTGCCCCATGTCTTCTGAGTACAAAGGCTGACTGAGTATCTTATCCAATAAATAAACAATAAGAACTTGTTCTTGTGAAATATCTTCCTTAACCCCTAGGGTACTATAGTATGGGTGACTATGAGGCTGAATATATAAAAGTGTAATTGACACGATTGAAACTTGGCTAAGAGAACAGTAGGTGCAATGGCAGTAGAAGAGGTGGAATGAGCAGAACACTAACTAAAGCTGATGATTTCAGTTTCAGAAGATACTTGGTCAAGATATAACTAAGATGAGTGATGTAACATATATTCCATTATGTCTTTGAAAAAAAACCAGCCACGTGCCTTTATAAAATATGCTGAGACATAAAACTTGGTAGAATGACATCCCAAAAGCAAGTCCCTGCAACTCACTGTTGTATTCAAGTGGCATATTTTAGTGTCTTAATATTAAACTATTGGAGCAACAAAGACAGCTTAAAAACATTTTAACCAATGCACTCACTTTGGTAGGTATATGTTTGCATTGCCATCTCAAAAACATGCAGATTTCTTTTTAAAAATATGGCTTGCATATCTCAAAATACAGGAATTACGCTTTCAATGACATACTACCCTTGAATTCAGAATTCGGTTTTAGTTGTAAATCTAGCATTGAAGAGTTTAAAACTTTTCCTACTTGTTTGTGATGAGAAAAATATCTGAAAAAATGCAGCTATTAAGGTATGCAACTATATCTGTCCCATTTAGAATATATGAATCATGGATTAATATTCATAGACTGAGAGTATCACTTCCGTTTTTAATCTGATATATCAGAATTGAAGTTCACTACAATCACATTAGACCTTTTTCTGTCCCTATGGTGTGTTCTCTGAGCTCGTGTTCTTTCACAGTACAGTATCTGATGCCATTAGCCTGCTCATTGAGTCTTTAGCAAGTATGAAATGATGCCATGCATTTCATTTTTGCCGATCCTGGCAAATAAAGTCAGTAGAGAGTTCAAATTCATGTTGAACTTTGAGACTTTTGAAATTCGACTCAAAGTATATTCTCTGCTGATTAAACTCATACAGTACCTCGTATCTTCACAGCATAGACAATTGCCTTCAGATGACCCTAAAGATAAAAGTCTAATGTGGTGAAATCGGGAGACCTTGGTGGCCATTCAACTGGCCCACAGCGACCATTCCACTTTCCAGGAAACTGTTCATGTAGGAATGCCCAGACCTGACATCCATAATGTGATCATGCACCATCTTGCTGGAAAAACTCAGGGAAGGTGCCATCTTCAGTTTACTGGAAAGTGGATTGGTCGTCGTGGGCCAGTTAAATGGCCATCAAGGTCTCTCAATCTGACCCCATTAGACTTTTATCTTTGGGGTTATCTGAAGGCAATTGTATATGCTGTGAAGATATGAGATGTGCAGCATCTGAAACAATGGATACTGGAAGCCTGTGCCAGCATTTCTTCTGCGGTGTTGCTATCAGTGTGTCAAGAGTGGGACAATCCAACACAATGGGCAGCAATTTGAACACATTTTATAAGTGGTCATAAGCTTGTAAATAACTCATGAAAGAATAAAGTTATGTTAAAACCAAGCACACCATTGCTAAATAATACACTTCAAGCATCTAGATAACACTTGTGGTACCATGAAGATGAGAGAGATTTAATACGACTTACTGTTCATTTCCTTATAAAGTTGCAACTGTTTTTCTTTTAAAACTTTTATCTTTCTATGGCTGGAACAATCACCTGTCCAGCCAAGCATTCACTGTTATTAAAGGAAATACATTTTTTATCAAGTTTTTAATAACTGTTTTTTTTTAAAGCTGTCACAAGAAAAACTTTAAGTGTCTAAGAAAGAATTGCAATTTTCAAATCATTCTGCAGAAAGCCAAATATTAAAGATAAAAATGTATATACTGTATATGTATTCATTATTTTATATTATTAAAACAATAATAAATAGTTACACAAGAGCCAACAATTGGGTTAAAGGGGTTATCCAATTCATATTTAAAAAAAATACTGTAGATACAGTACTTTATAAAAAAAAGTAAATGCTACTCACCTTTTCTTTCCCACCGACAATCCAGCTTTGACTCTGTAGTGATACTGAAGTTATATGTACAAGGCATGCACTGTAATATTAAAGGGTTAGTCCAGTACTTAAAATATCCATCCTCTATATCTAATTTTACACCCCAATCTTGTAAGTAGCTTTAAAATAAAATACTCCACTCCAGGACATCACAGGAGGCTGGGGCTGCACTCACTCCACAGCATCTATCGAAACTTCAGGAACAGGACATCACAGGGGACAGCGCTTCAGTTACTTACTACAGTTTCTTTCACCGAGGCCCTGGGAAGATGTTCTAGATCCATGGAGATTGAAGATGTGGGAGAAGTGAGTGAAGTTCCAGCACTCTACTGCTGTCCCTGCTGCCACAGCTTCTAACTGTAAAACAATATGTCATCAAAGGGTGCATATAGAAGCAGTGAGGGATACCAGCTCTGTCCCACTGTATCTAGAATCACCCTCAAACAACTCATCATCAGGGTGAGGAGAAAGAAGCAGTGAGTGACACCAGTGACACCCCTTGATGGCTTCGCTCCCTGTGACATTCTATTTGAGAGGAGTCTCAAAAACGACATCACAAAATGCTGGGACTTTGCAGCCCCAAGCCTTCTGTGACATCCTATTTGAGACTTCTCTGAAATTAAACATTATATGAAGCGAAGAAAAAAAAACATTTAGGGATAAGCAGGATAGAGAGAAGTGTAGTGTATTTTATAATAAAGCTAATTATAAAATTGATTAGGGTGTAAACATAAATATTTAGGAAGGACATATTAGGTACTAGACCAGCCCTTTAAGGTACTTTGTGAACATATTTTGATCAAAAACAGCAAAAGTTATCTAACGAAGTCAAGCTGCATAATTTATATAAATGGTCCATATCACAAATGTCTCATTTCTCATTGTGCTAATCCAGGTCTTATCTATATTGAGGAAGTGAACGGAAACCAGGCAGAGCTCAATAAAAATTCCTTGCTGGGAAAGATGGCAGTAAAAGTGTTCTGATGCCTGGAGTGGTTTACACCAGCCAATGTATACTACAAAAATAAAAATGGTTCGCATACCTTTAGTATTAATGTACAAGTGCACAAATACACTACTGTATACACGATGCATCAACATACTGTGAATAATAAATCATAGAACTCCACTATTGCTATACACATAAAAAGAGTATGGTACTAAAGATACTATTGTTTGATAGAAAAGTGCAAATTAAAATTAAAGTGTACTTTTATATAGTCCTTTCCACTTGTGTCTGAACTAAGGAATAGAATGGAAACCAGGCTTAGCTCACAGGTAAAACCTTGCTGAGACTAAAGTGATAGGGACCATGCATAAAAGTTACATCTTAATGTTGTTGATTGGCTTTTGAACTTCTTGATTAAAAAAATGTTAGCTAAATACATGAAGTTATTTAAATGTATAGCAATATTGGAGTTCATGTATTTAGAATCACCTCACTTTCCCCCCTTTAAGCAAAAATATAAAAAAAAGATTTAAAAATACACTACAATATGTATGCTAGTAAAACAAGAAATCGTCTATAAATCTTCCTTATTAGAGATGAGCAAGTCCGAACTTAAAAGTTCGGTGTTCGTACCAGACAATTAGTGTCCGGTGCTAAATGCCGAACACGGACTTTTCCTGGAGGTCCGGTGCAATATTTGGAGTTCTGGGGGAAGTGAGAGAGATAGAGATTTCCCAACTCAAAAGTCTGGGTCCCCATTGTTTTCAATGGGGTTCGGGTTCTAGATCGAGTACAGTTCTGGTACCCGAAACGAACGTTAGAATAAAGTTCGGGTCGGGAACCAGAAGCTGAACTTCCAAGGGTCCGCGCTGTTAGGGTCTGCAGAACGCACCAAGTAAATATAAATAGTGGGTGCGTTCGCAGCCCGGGGTCCACCATGCAGGCAGAGCCTGCTGCTAGTAAGATGGCGTTAAAGGCAAGCTCTGTTACTTCACAGAGTCGCAAACATAGATGCTGTGGCAGTATATGGCGGTATAACCGAACTCTGTTACACCACAGAGTCACTGCGGTAGAGACGCAGAGATAGCGACTGTGTGTCACGCTGTCTAATGATATGACTACAATGTCAGTAAACTATTTATACAGGAACCACACTCTATACAACATATAGTTTAGCAACATCAGAATGTAAGTATAAAATAGATTTACCTGACACAATATCAGCAGAACTTAGGGTTAATCTTGAGGACTAGATGTGCAGAAACGATATCAGTTGAACTCAGGGTTAATCTTGAGGACTTGATGAGCTGTAACAGGAAAGAGGAGGACCGGGGTCTAACCTGACCCTACACTGGGGTCCTAACTAATCCCTTACCTTGGAGGTACTGATAATGGTTCAGAGGTCCAAGTCTCCAGCCTAACCCTGTCTCCTATCAGACCCTGAACCCTGTAATCAGTCCAAAGAAGGATCCTGATTACCACCAAAGGGATATGGGCTGATCTCAGCTAAATACACAGATTAGACATATAAAACAGACAGGATAGCACTCTCTTGCATACACACTCAAACACCGAAGGAACATAAATGGTCTGGGAAATAAACTCTAAGCAAGTTAAGCTTAAAACAACTAAGGAGCTCTCAACTAGAGTCTATACAGATTCATTCCTATCTGTGGTCTGCATGAAGTGTTTCACTGGCAACTCCCAAAGCAGACAACCAGAAACTTAAAGGAAACCAATCAACAAATAATCAATTGCAGCCGGGAGAAACTGCACCCAGTCCCAGCACCGAGCACAGACAGAATTAACTCCCTAGCTGCCAAACACAAAGAAACAGTAACTCAGCTGTGAGAAGTCAAAATGTGCAACCGTGACGATCTTCGTGGCAATGCACACATGACAGTACCCCCCCTTCTACGAGGGGCCTCCGGACCCTCAGGGCCAGGCCTGCCCGGGTGAGTTCTGTGGAAGGTCCGAACCAAACGATCTGCGTTAACATCAGACGCAGGGACCCACGTCCTCTCCTCCGGACCATACCCCTTCCAATGCACCAAGTACTGAAGGGACCGGCGATTCAGGCGAGAGTCAATGATTTTTGATACTTGAAATTCCAAGTTACCATTGACCAACACTGGAGGAGGAGGTAGAGGTGACGGTATGACTGGTGCCACATACCTTTTAAGTAATGACTTGTGGAACACATTATGAATTTTAAAAGTAGAAGGGAGTTCCAGACGAAATGCCACAGGATTAATTATGGAACTGAACCTGTACGGCCCGATGAATCTGGGACCCAGTTTCCAGGAGGGCACTTTAAGTTTTATATTCCTGGTAGACAACCATACCAGATCGTTCACATTCAGATCTGGACCAGAAACTCTCCTCCTATCCGCCATACGTTTGTAACGGTTCCCCATCGTACTCAAATTATTCAATACACCTCGCCACACAGAAGCAAGTGACGACGAGAAACGCTCCTCCTCAGGAACCCCAGAAGGACCCCCCCCATTGAAAGTACAAAACTGGGGATGAAAACCATATGCCCCAAAAAACGGGGACTTACCAGTGGACTCGCTCCGCCTGTTGTTAAGAGCGAACTCTGCCAGAGGCAAGAAAGATGACCAGTCCTCCTAGTTCTCCGAGACAAAACACCGGAGATATGTCTCTAAACTCTGATTCAGACGCTCTTTCTGACCATTGGTCTGTGGATGAAAAGCCGAGGAAAACGACAATTGCATCCCCCGACGTAAACAAAATGCCCTCCAAAATTTGGACACAAATTGAGACCCCCTATCTGACACCACATCAGAAGGCAACCCATGAAGTCTCACGATCTCCCTAATGAACACCTGTGCCAGAGTTTTAGCATTAGGGAGTGCAGGAAGAGCAACGAAATGTGCCATCTTACTGAACCTGTCAACAACCACCAGTATGACAGTATTCCCTGACGACGGAGGAAGATCCGTAATGAAGTCCATAGATAAATGAGTCCATGGACGCTCCGGAAGTTTCAAGGGTAAAAGGGTCCCAGATGGACGGGTATGAGGAGTTTTAGAGCGAGCACAAACCCCACAGGACGTGACAAAAGTTATAACATCTTTATTAGCGTTAGGCCACCAAAATCGGCGAGAAAGGAGATCTAAAGTAGCCTTACTCCCTGGATGTCCTGCTAAAGCAGAATTATGATGTGCCTCAATAACCTTTTGTCTCAACTGATTCGGGACAAACAGTCTCCCTGGAGGACCTGCAGGGGCGTCCCCCTGAGCCTCTAACACCTCCTCCTCAAGCTCAGAACATAAGCCGACACTACCACCCCCTCCTGAAGGATAGGAATCGGGTCATCCGTTTTCCCGGCCCCTGGGAAACTGCGAGACAAAGCATCAGCCTTTACATTCTTAGACCCCGGACGATAAGTGACGACAAAATTAAACCTGGTAAAAAACAACGACCATCGAGCTTGTCTGGAATTCAGACGCTTAGCGGATTCTAAATACAGCAGGTTCTTGTGATCAGTAATAACGGTGACCGGGTGGACTGCCCCCTCCAAAAAGTGACGCCATTCCTCAAAAGCCAATTTAATGGCCAAAAGTTCCCTATTTGCCGATATCATAATTCCTTTCGGCGGACGACAATTTCTTAGAAAAGAAAGCGCACGGATGCCATTTACCAGGGACGGACCCTGGGACAATATAGCACCCACCCCTACGTCAGACGCGTCCACCTCCACAATGAACGGCTGAGATACATCTGGTTGGATGAGAACGGGTGCCGAAGCAAAACATCTCTTTAAAGAGGAAAAGGTTTGACAAGCTTTGTCCGACCACCTAGAAAAATCCGTCCCTTTTCTCGTCATGTCAGTGAGAGGTTTGACGACAGACGAGAAATTACAAATAAATTTCCGGTAGTAATTAGCAAACCCCAAAAAACGCTGCAGAGCCTTAAGATCCCCTGGCTGATCCCATTCAAGCACTGCTCTCACCTTTTCAGGGTCCATACGGAAACCGGAGGCTGACACCAAAAAACCCAAAAACTGAAGTTCCTGTACGGCAAAAACACACTTCTCCAGTTTGGCGTATAGTTTATTGTCTCGCAAGATCTGCAACACCTGTCTCACATGCTCCTGGTGAGACACAAGATCTGGCGAGTAAATTAAAATGTCATCCAAATATACGACCACAAACACCCCCACAAGGTGACGAAAAATGTCATTAACAAAATGTTGGAATACTGCTGGTGCAGTAGTCAGACCAAAAGGCATAACCAGGTTTTCATAATGTCCCTCCGGCGTGTTAAACGCCGTTTTCCACTCATCCCCCTCTTTTATTTAATCAGATTATACGCCCCCCTGAGATCCAATTTAGAGAACCATTTGGCGCCAACAATTTGATTGAAGAGATCAGGAATAAGAGGGAGTGGATACGGATCTCGAACAGTAATCCGATTAAGTTCGCGGAAATCCAAGCAAGGGCGTAGGCCTCCATCTTTTTTCTTCACAAAGAAGAACCCCGCGGCTACAGGGGAAGATGAAGGTCTAATATGCCCTTTGGCCAGACTTTCGGAAATATAATCTTTCATAGCCTGTCTTTCAGGACCAGAAAGATTATACAACCTAGCTTTAGGTAACTTAGCATCAGAAGTAGATTAATAGAGCAGTCATACACACGATGAGGAGGCAACTCCCGACACCCCTCCTCAGAAAAAACATCCCCAAAATCCTCCAAAAAAGGAGGCAATGTACTAGGTACGACCGCACTGATGACTGTGTTCATGCAGTTGCTTTTGCAAAACTCACCCCATTGGCTTATCTCTCTGGACTGCCAATTAATTACAGGGTTATGTTTAACCAGCCAAGGAAGTCCCAACACAATGGGAGTAGGTAAACCCTCCAACACATAACAAGATAATTGTTCCCTATGTATTGCCCCTACCCGAAGGTCAATGTTATGAACTTTATGAACAAAGCTACCTTGGCCGAGAGGCCTGGCGTCAATGGAAAAAATAGGGATCGGTTTGACCAATACACTCAGATGCATACCTTGAGCCTGAGCAAACTGAGCGTCAACCAGATTGGCGCCGGAACCACTATCCAGAAGAACAGACAATCTCTTCACTCTAGTACCAAACACCACCTCCACTGGTACAAGGAACTGAGAAGAACCGGCGGATGAAATACATACTCCCAGGTTGTCATCCACCACACAACCTGGGATTAGCAGTTTTCCGGCAACTTTTTACTTAACAAGACACGGGATGGACATTCTCCAACAAAATGTCCCTCTTTCCCGCAGAAAAAACACCTTCTAGTCCTGCGGCGTGCCGCCAATCCCCTACTACGAAAAGATGTCCCTCCCAACTGCATAGGCTCATCCGAACAGACAAGGGGAACCTCAACATAAGGGACTTTAGTAGTAGGTGGAGTAACAAAGGGAGTGGAGTTACCTCACCCCTCTCCCGAAGCCGTCTATCAGTACGGATAGCTAAGGCCATAGCAGCCTCCAGAGAAGGAGGAGACTCATACTGAGCCAAAACGTCTTTTAATTTGTCAGAAAGCCCATGACAAAACTGGCTCCTAAGAGCTGGTCATTCCACTGAGTATCCGTGGCCCATCTACGAAACTCAGAAGCAAATTCCTCCGCAGGACGATCTCCCTGCTGTATCTTACGTAATTTAGTCTCAGCAAGAGAGACCCGATCTGGGTCATCATATACCAATCCCAGAGCAGTAAAAAATTGATCTACAGACTGTAGAGCCGGGGATCCGGAGGAAGGGAAAATGCCCAGGATTGAGGGTCCCCTTGAAGAAGTGAGATAACAATTCCCACTCTCTGCTCATCACTCCCTGATGATCGCGGCCGAAGCCGAAAATACAATTTACATGCCTCCTGGAAGGTAAAAAATTTGTCTCGCCCACCAGTGAACCTATCTGGAAGAGCTACTTTAGGTTCAACTCTGGTTTGCTCCAGGGGAGACAAAACTTTGGACTTAATGTCCGTCAGCTCCATGGATAATCCCTGCAACTGCAGAGCCAGCTGGGCTACTGGATCCATGGTAACTAGAGATAATTTTTTAGGGCCAGTGAAAATGTCACGCTGTCTAATGATATGACTACAATGTCAGTAAACTATTTATACAGGAACCACACTCTATACAACATATAGTTTAGCAACATCAGAATGTAAGTATAAAATAGATTTACCTGACACAATATCAGCAGAACTTAGGGTTAATCTTGAGGACTAGATGTGCAGAGACGATATCAGTTGAACTCAGGGTTAATCTTGAGGACTTGATGAGCTGTAACAGGAAAGAGGAGGACCGGGGTCTAACCTGACCCTACACTGGGGTCCTAACTAATCCCTTACCTTGGAGGTACTGATAATGGTTCAGAGGTCCAAGTCTCCAGCCTAACCCTGTCTCCTATCAGACCCTGAACCCTGTAATCAGTCCAAAGAAGGATCCTGATTACCACCAAAGGGATATGGGCTGATCTCAGCTAAATACACAGATTAGACATATAAGACAGACAGGATAGCACTCTCTTGCATACACACTCAAACACCGAAGGAACATAAATGGTCTGGGAAATAAACTCTAAGCAAGTTAAGCTTAAAACAACTAAGGAGCTCTCAACTAGAGTCTATACAGATTCATTCCTATCTGTGGTCTGCATGAAGTGTTTCACTGGCAACTCCCAAAGCAGACAACCAGAAACTTAAAGGAAACCAATCAACAAATAATCAATTGCAGCCGGGAGAAACTGCACCCAGTCCCAGCACCGAGCACAGACAGAATTAACTCCCTAGCTGCCAAACACAAAGAAACAGCAACTCAGCTGTGAGAAGTCAAAATGTGCAACCGCGACGATCTTCGTGGCAATGCACACATGACACTGTGTCCTGTTAACACCACAGGGATACACAGATAACTGCTGTGCGGATAGCAGTCCATGGTCATGCAGTCAGCAATGCAAACAAACAACTCACCGGAGAAACCGGTATTCAAGGGGCTTATTTCAGCCAAGCCCTGAACACTAGCATACAAATCTCCTCACCGGAGGTGCCGGTATTCTAGGGGCTTATTTCAGCCGAGCCCTAACCACATGCTTGCATGATCACACTGGTGCAAAGCACATAATGCAATTGATGCTAGCGCATGGCCGCACAGCCATGCAACCCTTTTATAGTAGCAACTACAGGACCTGCCAGAAAAGGACCAATGAGAAACTGTTCCAGAACATATGTAGTTTCAGGACCTTCCTGGCGGACCAATAGGAGCTGCTGCAGCATCTGAGCATGTGACCCCTGATCTCCAATAAGAGATCTTACCCTGGGCATGCGCAGAAGGGGAAACGCAGGACTTAGTCCTAAAGACGTCTGCTCGCCGCTGACCAGTACTGGCTACAATAGCAGAACCTGGAGAGGCAGCATTAAACCTCTGCACAGTACTAGGCTGTGCAAGACGCTGGGACCGACGTCTCTGGTGAGGAGGCTCCACTGCGGCCGGAGACGGATGGGGGACCACAGTGGGAATGGCTCGAGACTACCCCTGTGCAGAAGCGGGAACTCAACCTCTATTCCTTATAAAAAAATGGCTGAAAAAAATAATTTTGTGTCAGCGTAAATAACTTCTTCCCAATTTGCTAAAAGTACAGTACTCTCTAAAGTTTTAGGCAGGTGTTGAAAAAATGCTGCAAAATAGGAATGCTTTAAAAAATACTGTGTTAATACTTTTTTTTAAAAATCTGCCAAATGGACCCTGTCAGCATGATTGTGCTCAATAAACTACAGACACTGCTAGAGGAAAAAAAAATGTCTCCACCAAGTTGGTGCCAGCGGTGCCTGCACACTGGCATCTATCAGATCGCCGATAGATTCTACTATGCAGGCGTGGCCAGCGCCATTTTGACAGAGAATTTTTTGTTCTAAATAAATTTATATCACCAAATAAAATAATTAAATGGACATAATAAATGTGATCATGCTATACAGAGCAGGCGTGGCTCCAGGTGCCTGCCTACTAAATCCGAATTTTTTTTTCAAAAATATATTTAGTATATAAAATAGGAGTCAGGTTACTGAGAGATCAGTGACCTGTTATAAGCCATCAGTAGGAATATCTATGCAGAGCACCACATGAAGACCCCCCACAGGCCACCCCAGACCACGAGCATATCATTAACTCAAAACTGAAAATAAAGATTAAACAACAACCACAAGATGGATTTCATCACCAGGTATCATTAATCAGTATAACAGTGCCAACCTGACATTGTTTGTAGTTTACTGAGCACAATCTTGTTGACAGGTTCCCTTTAACAAAACGCAAAGTGAATGTCCAAAAGAGAAATGCAAATCAAATCAATATTTGGTGTGATGGCCCTTTGCCTTCAAAACACCATAAAATCATCAATTCTTGTAGTTATTACTTTTTTGGCTGAATGTCTGGGGTTGTTGTACTGTTGCAGAATAAATTTGGAGTGGTATTACATGATGGATAAATATCTGCCAGCATTTCTCAACATTTGTGACACCATCAATCACCAACTCAAATTTTATTGTCAAAGACTGGAGCACAATTTCTGGTTTGAATTAGACAAGCTGTGGTGATACTCCACCATCCCTGCCCAGTTCTTCCCATTTTGGCATAGATGGGTGAAATTGGTGTGAAAATGCCAAAATCACAAAACATTTTCACAACTCCATATTGTATAAACATGTTGCAACTTTTTGAAACAATGTATTCATAATTACTTAGATGAATCAGGGCCGTAGAGTTTCTCTGACTCCTATTCACATTCGTTTTATAAATTAATTTGTGTTTCCAGTCCATGTCCATGAAGCTGGATTTCTTCTCCATACTTTCAAAAAAAATCACCACGTCTTCCCACTTCGTGAAGAAAACAGATGTGAAATAAAAAATGGATGTAATTGAACTTTATCTTGGATGACACCTTAGAAAAACAATGCTCTGTTTCTCTCAGGTGTTAATATTACCATGGATGTGTGAAGGCAGAGCCAGATTTACATCACATGTGAAACAAGTTTAACACCTACGCCCAAAGCCTGTTTTCATCTTCCTGACCAGGCAAATTTTTACAATTCTGACCACTCTCATTTATGAGGTTATAACTCTGGAATGCTTCAATTGATCCCACTGATTCTAAGATGTTTTTTTCATGACTTACTGTACTTCATGATAGTGTTTGTTAGGGTTCAAGTTCCCGCTGCTGCACAATGGGAGTCTCGAACCAGTTCCGCTGCGGTCCCCCAATCCATCTCCAGCCGCAGTGGAGCCTGCTCAGCAAAGACGTCAGTCCCAGCGTCTTGCCCGGTCTAATACTATGCAGAGACTTGCTGCTGCCTCTTCAGGTTCTGCTATTGTAGCCAGTACTGGTCAGCGGCGAGCAGACGTCTTTTGGTCTTGTTGCTTCATCTGAGCATGCCCAGGACAAGATCTCTCATTGGAGATCAGGGGTCACATGCTCAGATACAGCTGCCACTCCTATTGGTCCTTCAGGAAGGTCCTGTGGCTGTTGATGTTCTGAAGCAGCTTCCCATTGGTCCTTCCTGGAAGGTCTTTTTCTCGTGGCTGCTATAAAAGGCTGTCCTTACCGCACGTCCGTGCGCTAGTATCAAATCTGTTACGTGCTTGCGCCAGTGTGGTCATGTATGCATGTGGTTAGGTCTGGCTGAAATAAGCCCCTAGAATACCGGCACCTCTGGTAGGAGATTGTATGCACGTGTTCAAGGCTCGGCTGAAAACGCCATTAGAATACCGGCTACTTCGGAGAGGAGATTATTGCTTGTGTTCTGACTGCATGATCACGGACTGCTATTTGCACAGCAGTTATTGTGTACCTGGACCCAGTAGGGTTTCTCAGCGACTCTGACGCAACAGGGTTCGCTTTAAGACACTAGTCAGCGCCCTAGTGTTTTACTTTGCTGCTCACTGAAGTTAAGTGAGTTCGCACTTTTCGCCATATAGCGCTGCGGCATTCCCGCTAGCGGCTCTGTGGATTAACAGAGTTCGCACTAACTGCCAGAGCGCGCTATGGCATTTATTTTAGCGACTCTGAGCGACATCTTACTAGCAGCAGGCTCTGCCTGCACGGTGGACCCCGGGCTGTGAACGCACCTCTCTACATTATTTATTAGGTGCGTTCCACAGACCTTAACATAATACTAGCGCCAGGGTCTGGCTAGTAAAATGGCAGATGACCAGCGTCTACGGCAGTTCATCCAGCAGCTGGAGGGTAGGTTGGCAGCTCTCAAGCGCACAACCTCAGCTGTGGATGTTACCGCAGTCGCTGACCAGGCTGCTAGTGCAGCGGCAGCCAGTTTGTCCTTCGCCACCTCTGCTCCGACCTTATCCCATCTCCCGCTTCCAGACAAGTTTTCTGGTGACAGTAAACATTGTCGGGGATTCGTAAGCCAGTGCCCTATCCAGCTTGAGCTTCTGGCTGCACGTTTTCCCACGGAGCGGGCACAAGTGGGTTTCATAGTTTGACTTCTGTCGGGCAGAGCTGTGCGAGCACGACGATCATGTGGTGCGGAGTGCTCCTCAGTTTCTGGAGGCTCTTAGAAAGGTCTTTTTAGGCCCTCAGGTCACCCACGATACGGCGCTCGAACTGCTGCTGGCAATGTCACAGGGTTCGTCCATGGTCAGTCAGTTTTCGGTCCAATTCCGGACACTGGCCTCCGAGTTAGAGTGGCCGGATAAAGTCCTCATTCCGGCATACTGGAGAGGTCTGGCTGATCACGTAAAGGACGCTTTGGCCACCAGGGAGATTCCTACCTCACTGGAGAAGCTTATCTCCATCTCTACCCGCATCGACCTTCATTTTCACGAGCGAAGGTAGGAGCGGGCCCAGTGTAGGCAGAGGTTTCGGCTGGCTCCCACCTTTACCAAACCTCTGGAATCCCCCGTTCAGGCGTCCGACCCCCAGGAGACCATGGAGGCTACTTGAGTGGGACCTAAGTCTCAGGCCACTCGAGATTCCATGGTCTGTAGTGTGTGCCAGCAGCAGGGGCATTATGCCAACCAATGTCCACAGCGGTTGCGCAAACGGCCGTGTCCAGTAAGCATGAGAGCAGGGTCACTGGACGCAACGGCTTTTGTTCCAAACGTGCTTCTTAAAGGGACAATTACCATAGGTCCATCCACTCTTCCAGTCAAGCTCTGTGTGGATTCTGGGGCAGAGGGAAATTTTGTGTCTTCCACCTTTGCTTCTTGCCATAACATACCTCTGGTGAAGCTCAACGGGCCAGTGTCGGTTAGAGTGGTAAATGGATCAATTCTGTTCTCATCAATCACACCATCAGACTGTCCCTCTTCCCCTGTCTGTGTCGCCGTCCCCTCAGGAGAATGTATCTCTTTTTGTCCTTCCTGAAGGATTGGACGAGGTTCTGTTGTGATTACCCTGGCTCCCCCACCACTCTCCTCATATTGAGTGGTCTTCTGGGAGAATAATGTGTTGGGGTGAATCATGTAAAGGCAGATGCATTAGGGACAGCGTTCTGGTCACCACCACAGAGAAACCCTTAGACCTCACTCCGATTCCCAAGGTTTAATGGTCTAATGCAGACGTATTCTCCAAGAGAGCTGCAGAGACTCTTCCGCCTCATCGCCCATATGACTGTCCTATCGATCTCTTGCCTGGAGCTGAACCTCCTAGGGGAAGGGTTTATCCCCTCTCTCTCCTTGAAACGGAGGCTATGTCCCAATATATTCCGGAGAACTTGGCAAGAGGATTCATTAGGAAGTCGGTATCACCAGCGGGAGCGGGGTTCTTCTTCGTGCAGAAGAAGAACGGAGAGTTACGTCCATGTATAGACTATAGGGGTCTTAACGCTATCACCGTGAAAAATAAATACCCTTTGCCGCTGATCTCTGAACTCTTTAATAGGTTTCGGAGAGCAAGGGTATTTACCAAGTTAGATCTGCGGGGTGCGTATAACCTGATTCGCATCCGTGAGGGGGACGAATGGAAGACGGCATTCAATACCAGGGACGGGCATTACGAATACTTGGTGATGCCATTCGGGCTCTGTAATGCTCCAGCCGTCTTCCAAGACTTTGTAAATGACATCTTCCGGGATATGCTTGCCACCTCTGTGGTAGTCTATCTGGACGACATTCTTATCTTTTCTCCAGATATAGATTCCCATCGGATAGATGTATGCAAGGTTTTCGAACTCTTGCGGGCAAATTCCCTATATGCAAAATTGGAGAAGTGCGTGTTTGAGCAGAAGTCTTTACCTTTCCTGGGCTATATCATCTCCGCCCAGGGATTGGCTATGGATCCTGCCAAACTACAGGCGCTAATGGATTGGCAAGAACCCCACTCTCTTAAAGCGGTGCAGCGTTTTATGGGGTTCATTAACTACTATCACCAATTCATTCCCCCTTCTCTACTCTGGTAGCTCCCTTGGTAGCCCTCACCAAGAAGGGAGCCAATCCCAAGTTATGGTCAGAGGAGGTCTACAAGGCCTTTACTTCAGTTAAATCTCATTTTGCTAGCGCTTCCATCTTACATCGCCCCGATATTGATAAGCCTTTTATATTGGAGGTAGATGCCTCATCCATTGGTGCTGGAGCAGTCCTCTTCAAAAAGGATGCTCAAGGTCGGAAGCATTCTTGCTTCTTCTTTTCCAAGACCTTCACATCAGCGGAGAGGAATTATTACATTGGGGACAGGGAGTTACTAGCCATGAAGTTGGCCTTTTCTGAGTGGAGACATCTCCTGGAGGGGGCTCGTTTTCCCTTTCAAGTTTTTACTGACCACAAAAACTTGGTTTATTTATAGACTGCCCAGCGGCTAAATTCTCGCCAGGCCAGATGGTCCTTGTTTTTCTCCGGGTTCCATTTCACCCTCCATTTCCTCTCCTATGAGAAGAACATTCGTGCCGACGCTCTGTCTCGCTCCGTGGTGTCCTCTGAAGAGGTGTAGGAGGAGCCTCGGCTGATTGTCCCCACAGAGAGCCTAAGAACGGTGGCCCCGGTCTAGCTTGAGTCTGTGCTTCAGGGCAAGACTTTTGTGCCCACCAATTTGTGACCGGAGGTACTCTCTTGGGCACATTCGTCCAGGGTGGGTGGACATTTTGGGACAAAGAGGATATCTGAGTTGCTGGCGAGGACATACTGGTGGCCACATATGGTCCGTGACGTCAGGTAATATGTTCAGGCATGCGTCTCCTGCGCCAAGAGTAAGTCCCCTCGACAACGGCCAGCTGGGCTACTTTTTCCTCTACCAGTGGAAGACAGGCCTTGGGAGATGGTCGGGATGGATTTTGTGGTGGGTTTGCCCAAGTCTCGGGGCTGCACCATCATCTGGGTGATAACCGACCACTTCTCCAAAATGGTACACTTGGTGCCGTAACCACGGTTACCGTCTGCACGGGCCTTGGCAGCATTATTCATTAGGCATATTTTCCGCCTACACGGTATGCCAGACAAAATTGTCAGTGATCGAGGTACCCAGTTTGCGTCTCGGTTCTGGAGAGAGCTGTGTCGTTTACTCAGCATTGAGTTGAATCTCTCCTCTGCATACCATCCCGAGACGAATGGGTTGGTGGAGAGGGCCAACCAGACCTTGGTCACATACTTGCGACATTTTGTCTCTGCCAGACAGGATGACTGGGCATCCTTGCTACCGTGGGCTGAGTTCGCTCTAAATAATGCTGTGGCTGACTCCACCGGACAGACCCCATTTCTCCTGAACTACGGTCAGCATCCGCGGGTACCAGTGCCCATGCCCGTGTCTTCCGCCGATTCCAGGGTGGCAGACTGGGCTGTGGAGTCACGGGACATTTGGGACCGCACCCAGGATGCCATTCAGGCCTCCAAAGAGAGGATGAGGTCTTCGGCCGATGCCCATCGGTGCCCCTCTCCTACATTTGCTCCGGGTGACCTAGTGTGGCTCTCTGCTCGAAACATCAGGCTACGTGTAGAGTCCACCAAGTTGGCACCTCGCTTTTTGGGCCCCTTTAAAGTTGTTGAGCAGGTGAACCCGGTGGTTTACCGCCTAAGCCCTTCCGTCTCGCCTTGGTATCACTGAACCTTTCACGTGTCCCTCCTGAAACCCGTGGCCATTTCCCGGTTTTCCGAGTCATCTGCCGGGACGTCGGGTTCATCTACCGACGATCATGAGGTGGATGCCATTGTTGGGTGCAAGGTGTACGAGGCAAAACATTTTATTTTGTTGATTGGAGGGGTTATGGGCCTGAGAATAGGTCCTGGGAGCATGTTCACGCTCCGCAGCTCATCGCTGCTTTTGAGCGCAGCGAGGCCCAAAGAAGGGGGGCCCTAGGAGGGGGGTAATGTTAGGGTTCGAGTTCCCGCTGCTGCACAAGGGAAGTCTCAAACCAGTTCCGCTGCGGTCCCCATCCATCTCCGGCCGCTGTGGAGCCTGCTCAGCAAAGATGTCGGTCCCAGCGTCTCGCCCGGTCTAATACTGTGCAGAGACTTGCTGCTGCCTCTTCAGGTTCTGCTATTGTAGCCAGTACTGGTCAGCGGCGAGCAGACGTCTTTAGGTCTAATTTCTTTTTTGCTTCATCTGAGCATGCCCAGGGCAAGATCTCCCATTGGAGATCAGGGGTCACATGCTCAGATACAGCTGCCACTCCTATTGGTCCTTCAGAAAGGTCCTGTGGCTGTTGATGTTCTGAAGCAGCTTCCCATTGGTCCTTCCTGGAAGGTCTTTTTCTCGTGGCTGCTATAAAAGGCTGACCTTACCACACGGTCGTGCGCTAGTATCAAATCTGTTACGTGCTTGCGCCAGTGTGGTCATGTATGCATGTGGTTAGATCTTGCTGAAATAAGCCCTTAGAATACCGGCACCTCCGGTGAGGAGATTATGGGCACGTATTCAGGGCTTGGCTGGAAACGCCATTAGAATACCGGTGTCATGGAAATATATATGTATTCCATATATTCAAAGTATATTCATATATATGCATTCACAGTTAGATAGATCTCACTTGCTAAAAATCCTGTGCCCACACATATCTATGCAAAAAGCTGATGCCAGCTATAATCAGTCGTTAAAGACGACCCTGGCCTTGATAAGGAACAAGTACAGAGAGTCTTAGTAGATATCTATTGTTTACTTTACTAGTCATGCAAGAAAGCTAGGGCAAAAGAACAAAAAACAATAAATCTGCAACTTCAGCCCTTTTATCATAATTATCATAATTATCATACTTACACTAGAACAGCCAATAATCTAGCAGCTTTTAATTGTGAATAAGATTGAAAAGGTGTTAAATCGTCTGTGAGAAAATGATCACTGACATGTCACAAGAGCAGAATTCAGAGTCACACACATCACATGTCCATCATGTGGAGACACGGGACAGGTGTAGGCTGCTCTCATTGAATAAGAAGCCTTGTACAGGGAAAAAACGCTCCCCGCCTCTCTCCACAGGGAGAAGGCATTTTTGTTTCAATGGTCCCCTCTCAAGAACCACAGGGGGACACCCTCTCCTTTTTCTTCTCTCAGTCCCTTTCTCCTTCTTCTTCAGACTTTTCTCCTCTTTCCTCGCTGCCATCCCTCTCTATCCTTCTTTCCCTATCATTCCTTCTTTCCCCTCCCTCACATCTCTGACACATCCATTTTCTTCCTCTTCCTCTTCTTCTATCTCTTCCTCTCCAACTCTCAAATCTTCTTCTTCATCTTCTTCTACTTCTCCCCTCCATCTTTCTCATCTCTGTCTCCTCCATCTTTCTCTCCTTTCCCCCTTTCACTCTTCTCTCCCTCCCTTCCTTCCTTTTCCTCCCTTTCTCCTCCCACACCACACCCACCTCCTCCTTGCTCCTCCTCTCAGGCACATCCCACCTCTTCTCACTCACACCTCCCTTCTCTTCCTCTTTTTTTTCTACTTCGTTATCAACTGGGTCAACGCCCAATCAAAGCAATGTGGCGTCCCTGTATTCAGTGCCTCCAGCACAGGGCACCCTGTCTATCCCAAGCACAGTACAAACATTGCAGTCATTATATCAGGAGAAGAAAGTGCAAATCTCCCTACACAAAACGCTGCGGGTAGCCCCCAGACACAAAGCTAGCAGAGCCCACAGCCATGGCTTCACAGGGGGGAAGTATAGCTGCAGACACAAATGAGGAACCTCAGTGCCAACATGGAACTATGACACTGATCCACCGCAACATCACCCAGTATATGCACCAAGCACACCATGTCACTTCTCATCTGATGAAGATGAAGACACAACGTCATACATGCTGCCCAATACTAGGGAAGAAAACACACAAGCACCAATAGAGCAGGGACAGGTAGAGGCACCATCCTATGAGCCCTTCATCCCAAGCCAGGTGATCAGTATGCTGCCAGACCCAGGGATACACCCCATGCCATTTTGCCAAAAAATGCAGCAGATCCAGCGAACGTATGCAGCAGCCTGGATTGATCTCTGGACCGTAATGGAAATAAAAGCAGGTGATGCATTCTGGCCAATTATGAGAGAACACTTCAAGCTTCCAACAGAGTTAAATGCGTATGCCTGGGAGACAGGACCAAAGCTAATTGAGCAGCTCAGAGAATGGGCCAAAAGCAGACTGACAGGACAATCTCTCAGCCTACATGACATGAGTCAAGACAAGACACAGTCTGTGGAGAAGTTCCATGACAGAGTGATGCAAGTGTTTCAAGATTTGGGCCTCATTACCCATGATCAGACACACAGACGGATGTTGGCACAGGCTTTTGTGCATGGACTGAGAGAACCAATCAGGAAACCACTGGTAGTAGCCAGGACTGAGTACACGTCAATAGCAATGGATACCCTGCTCGCAGTAGCAAAAAGGATTGAGTCCCGCCGGGACAGAAGGGATGTCCAGTGTTGCAACTGTGGCGAGTTTGGTCATTTCCGGAACCGGTGCAGAACACTGATTTCGCCAGAAGAAGAAGAAACACAGAAAGCAGTGGAGAACCCCGTCCATAGGACAGGAGCACGCCAAGTCCACAGGGAACCCCACCAGTGGGACCAATATCCTGAGAGTGGATGGTGTAGTCAGATCTTTTCTTGTGGAACTCGGCAACCTCACCTATCTATCAGAATCTTCTGCGTCCTGCATGGAAATTGATGGTCAAGTCAGACATTTCCAGATTATGAAGCCCCTGAGCATGTGGACTCAGCCAGAACACTCCATCATGTCCCAGTTTGTTGTGTCAAAGACCTGCACCCTCAACCTATTGGGAGTGGACCTACTGCAGAAGCTGAAAGCGACCAGAGTGTTCCAGGAAGATGGGACCATGACACTTTCTTCACCCCTGACCCAAGAAGAAACAGGAACAACCACATTGCAGACCTATCACAGGAGGTGCTGGACATAGTACCAGAAAAGCCACTCCATCACCCAGAGTCAAGATGTCTCTGACCAACTGAAGGTCAAAGTGAACTCGCCTAAGAAGACGGCCTGAGAACTTTGACATTGGCCAGGATATTCAACTCAAGAAGGACCCTACTCGCTTCATGCAATGGCAACACCTCATCCGGCTCCAACGCCAGAGGTTCATCTTTTGCAAGCACCAGGAGGTGCCCCCTGCAATCAACCAGTTCACCCAGGCCCTAGACCGGCAAAAAGCCACTCAGCTCTTCAAACTTGTGCACAAATACTGACCTGAGACCGAGCTGGAGAAAAATAAACAACTGATGGCCCGTGCTGAGAAAAAAGCAGCCGGTTAAGGAGACGTCCCAACAAGAAGACCCCCTGTGACCAGAGCAGGTGCTAACACAGTGACTGTCTTGGTGGAGAACAAGAAATCCAGCTTGTCGTCATCTCTCATGATGTCGATCCTAGTAGACGGCTTGTTTTCCCGCCAGCTCTGCGCCGGCAGATGGGAGTCCCCTGCCGCATACTGAAGGACAAGGCCAAACTGGGCTGCCTCGCCCATCGGAATCAATACCAACTTTGCACAGTAAAGAAAAAGACTGTAAACCCCTCTGAGTTCAGAATGGTGCAAGGCCTGGAGGCCGTGAAAGAGGCTACGGTATTTGAAACCCCAACAGTGCTGAACCTGCACACTCTGCTCTCAAAAGTCCCAGTCACCGCAACGGTATTCACGGTGATCAACCTGGCCAGTGCCTTCTTCAGTGTTCCCCTCCACCTGGAGGCCAGCCTTCACGCACCAGTGCAGTGCATATGGACAGTGTTGCCTCAAGGTGCTCAGAACAAGCCCTTCAAGTTTCACCCAGACAATATCCTCCATCCTCGTCAACTGGATTGCAGAATATGCAGGAGTCACTCTTCTACAACACGTGGATGACCCTCTCTTTTGTGTGGTTGACATCGATACCTGCACAGTCCATTCCTTCTCTCCCCTACTCTACCAGGAAGAACAGCAACGCAAGGCCTGGAAGAAGAAAGTCCAGTGATGTCAGAAGCAAGTTACATCCCTGGGACACTGTATTGCCCACCAGACTAAACACCTGTCAAATGACTGGAAGACCACTGTGGAGAAGATGGCTCCCCCAACAACTCCGAAAATGCTGCAGGCCTTCCCTGGTCTAGTGTCGTATTGCAGAACCTGGATCCCTGATGCCTCAGTCCTAATGCAGCCTCTGTGCGCTTGCATCAACGCAACCCCGCTCCTTCTATCGGACGCAGCCTTCAACTCATTCAGGAGATTGGAAGAACTCCACAGTCTCAGCGCCAATACCAGGCCTACCTGACTACGAGAAGTCTTTCCATCTACCTGATGGAAGAAAGAAGGTCATGCTACTGGAGTCCTGACATGGATTCACGGGGGAAAACAGAGACTTTTAGGCTGCCTCTCAGCCCGCTTGGATCCAGTTGCAAGAGGAGCACCCTCCTGCCTGATGGCAGTATCTGCAGTACACACCCTCCTGGACAAGGTTGCTGACATCACTCTTGGACAGCCACTGGAAACTCTCACTCCACACAACATCTTGGCAATCTTCAATCAAGCTCAACCAACAATAATCTCCCCACCGCCAGGCATCTTTGTGGCGCCTCCATCGCCTTTGTCTCATAATGTCACCGTCTCCAGACCTACAGTCCTCATCCTGGCTACTCTACTCCCACTCCCAAGGGGGGATACAATATGAACTTTCCAGAACAAAATTTACAGAATTTATCCTCTACTTGGATGGCTCCAGATTTGCAGATGATGAAGAAGTTTCCACACAGGAAGTGCAGTGACCAGCAATCAAGAAATCCTGTGGTCCAGAAGTCTGTCACCTAGCCTGTCAGCTCAGGAAGCAGAACTGATAGCGCTGACGAAGGCCTGCCAGATGGCAGAAGGCAAGACTGCAAACATCTACACCGACTACAGGTATTCGCATGGCATAGCACACGACTTTGGGCCCATCTGGGCTACAAGGGACTTCATCACAGCAAACGGGACAACCGTGAAGCATCATGGAGCCTTCAGGGACCTGCTGGGTGTACTCCAACTTCCAAAATGGTGGCAATTTGAAAAATCAAAGTGCATGGAAAACTGAGAACAGAAGAGGCATGAGGCAATAACATGGCGGACATGGCAGCCAAAGAAGCGGCCAAATTAAGACAACATGGAGAAGTGGGAGAGGTCGTAGAGCCGGATGGCTACTACATGACGACTGAAGACAAGAAACCTGACAAAAAGACGTTCTGGGATCTGCTCAAGAAGTTGCAAGACCAAGCTCCAAAAGGAGAAGAAGAGCTGAATGCGAAAAAAGCAACACAAGAAGAAGGTAGGCTATCAATATTGGACTTCAAACTCTGCCTACCACAAAGTATGCACCCTATGGTGGTCCAATGGGCACATGGACCCACACCCACATATCAAAGACACAGATGAATGATCTGATTGGTGCTTACTGTTTCGCTTCAGGGATCTCCACCCTAACAGCCAAATTCACCAGCAGCTGTCTGACCTGCGGCAAATGCAAGCCTGGACGTGTGGAAGAAAGTCCCCCTCACCTCATCTGGCAAGACCACTCTACCAGCTTCAGAGGATCCAGATAGACCACATCCAGATATCGCCAAGTGAAGGATTCAAATACGCCATTGTGGTCAAAGAAGTATTTGCAAGATGGACAGAAGCGTTCCAAGTCAGCAAAGACTACTGCATAGCAGCTACTTTCGGAAAATAGTGTGCAGATACGGGGTTCCAGAAATGACAGAAAGTGATCAGGGACCCGCATTCACAGCAAATCTGACACAAGAGATCTGGTTAGCAGTAGGGTCAGATTTAGGCCTACACACTCCTTACCACCCCCATAGCAGCGGGAAGGTAGAAAGACTGAACGGAACACTTAAGAATAGGATGCTGAAAATTGCCCAAGAGACACGCAAACCATGGCATGACACACTCCCAATTGCACTGTTTAGCGTAAGGCACACTCCCAGAGACCCAGAAAAGCTGTCACCATACGAAATTTTGTTTGGGTCTGTCCCAAGTTAGGTGCATTCTTCCCTCAGCGGCAGAATATGCAAAATGATATCTTGTTTGCTTATGTAATTGAATTGCTCTGACTGACCAGACAGATGACCTACCTGATGAAGAATACACATGTTTTTTCTGAACATATAGTTAAATAAAGAGACTATGATTGCAAACACATGAACCCCTGACAGGGACAGTCCTCCTGACTGCCCATTTGCGAAAAGTCTGTATTCGGTGGGGGAGACATGCGCTAGGCATATCTCAACCCGCCGGCAGCACAAAAGAGTTGCAGCACTTTGGGACAGGAGCAGGTTTTTAGGGCAAGTGGTATCTAAAGGGGGACTGTCATGGAAATATATATATGTATTCCATATATTCAAAGTACCGTATATACTCGTGTATAAGCCGACCCGTGTATAAGCCGACCCCCCTAATTTTGCCACAAAAAACTGGGAAAACTTATTGACTTGTGTATAAGCCGGGTGTATAAACTGCCCTCCTGCTCTGTGCTGCCCCCGTCCTGCTCCTTGCTCCCCCATCCAGCTCTGTGCTCCCCCATTCTCCTCTGTACTCCCCCCTCCTGCTCCGTCCTCCGCTGTGCTCCCCCATTCCTTCTCCGTCCTCCTGTGCCCCCCCGTCCTGCTCCGTGCTCTCCATCCTCTCCCCCCGTCCTGCTCCGTGCTCCTCTGTGCCCTCCATCCTCCCCCCATCCTGCTCCGTGCTCATTGTCCTCCTCCATGCTTCCCCCGTCCTCCCCCCGTCCTCCTCCATGCTTCCCCCGTCCTGCTCCATGCTTCCCCGTCATCCTCCATGCTTCCCCCGTCCTCCCCCATGCTTCCCCCGTCCTCTGTTCTCCCCCCGTCCTCCTCCATGCTTCCCCCGTCCACCGTTCTATCCCCAGTCCAGCTCCGTGCTCCTTGTCCTCTCCTCCATCATACTCACCCCTCCCCGTGCCATCGCTGAGCGTACCTGCAATCCTGCGTTCTCCCCGGCTTCCTGCAGCTCTCCAGCACTGAGCGGTGATGTAATACCGCTCATTAAGGCCATGAATATGGAGGTCACGCCCATGGGAGTGGCGTCGCATCCATATTACATGACATTAATGAGCGGGTATTACATCACCGCTCAGTGCTGGAGAGCTGCAGGAAGCTGGGGAGAACGCAGGAATGCAGGGACCCTCAGCGATGGCACGGGGAGGGGTGAGTATGATCCCAGCCACCGGCTCCTGCCGCGGCATCCCCTCCCCCGCTGGTTTCTGCCCTATGACTCGTGTATAAGCAGAGGGGGCATTTTCAGCACGAAAAAAGGTGCTGAAAATCTCGGCTTATACACGAGTATATACGGTATATTCATATATATGCAT
This sequence comes from Oophaga sylvatica, assembly GCA_033576555.1. Lineage (NCBI taxonomy): Eukaryota > Metazoa > Chordata > Amphibia > Anura > Dendrobatidae > Oophaga > Oophaga sylvatica. The sequence goes on from JARQOD010000003.1 coordinate 312,880,453, forward strand.
TCACAGTTAGATAGATCTCACTTGCTAAAAATCCTGTGCCCACTAGAGTTGAGCGATACTTTCCGATATCCAAAAGTATCGGAATCGGAATGGTATCGCCGATACCCAAAAAATATCGGCGATACCCGATACCGATACCGGAAGTCCCATGTAAGTCTATGGTAACAAAATATCGAAATTAAAAAAACCCCATTCTTGCCTTGTTGGTTAATTGTACATGAAGGAAAACAAGAAAGAGTAATGTAGAATGTATTGGGGAAGGTTGAGGATGAGGAGACATTAAAGGCATAGATGTTTAACCCAATCAAATGGAATAGCATAAATATTTTCTTTTTTAAAGATGTTCGGATTGACGAAGAAATTGACAATGTTGTTAACGTTTTTTCTATTTTGGCAAATATGTATATTACACAACTTCCATGCTCTTCATCTTCACCTTTTTAACTTTTCACACACTTTCTCCTTCATAATCTTCTGCAGCATCATCTTTTTCATCAAATTATTCTTCTTTATCTTCTTCTTAAACTTCTTGCTATTCATCTTTGTTAACATTACTCATATTCTTCTTATTAAACTATTATTCTTATTCATATTCTGCTTCATCTTCTTCATCATATTCTTATTTGTGACAGAGAATCCTGTACTTGTAATCTGTCAAAGTATGAATTTTTCATCCTTCCGTTCTTGCTGTCACAAAAGATTTAAATTACAACAGTATTTGTCCGTGTTCAGTTTAGCCTGCAGCAGCAGGCATTTTCCAGGGGCACCACGAGGAGGAACGGACTCACCCCCATACACTGCTTAGTCTTCTTCTGCTTAGAATTTAGAGCATATATTTTGCTCTTCATTTTGGTCTTATACTTCATGTTCTTCTGCTTTTAGATCTTCTGCTTATTGTTCTTGTGTCTCTTGTTCTGTATCTTGTATTTGTAGCACAATCTTGTACCAGCTGATGTTACTGGGACACGGTTACTAAGCAGGAGGTACCTGTGCTCCAAAGCACTACCAAGGACCAGCAGACGTTGCTGGAACTCGGATACCGAGATGGAGGCACCTAGGCCAAAGGCACTGCGGAGAACCAGCTGACGGTACTGGAACCCGGAGGGGCAGCAGAAGGAAAAGAGCCAATGGCACAACCGAGGACCAGCTGACGTTACTGGGACATGGTTACTAAGCAGGAGGTACCTGTGCTCCAAAGCACTACCAAGGACCAGCAGACGTTGCTGGAACTCGGATACCGAGATGGAGGCACCTAGGCCAAAGGCACTGCGGAGAACCAGCTGACGGTACTGGAACCCGGAGGGGCAGCAGAAGGAAAAGAGCCAATGGCACAACCGAGGACCAGCTGACGTTACTGGGACACGGTTACTAAGCAGGAGGTACCTGTGCTCCAAAGCACTACCAAGGACCAGCAGACGTTGCTGGAACTCGGATACCGAGATGGAGGCACCTAGGCCAAAGGCACTGCGGAGAACCAGCTGACGGTACTGGAACCCGGAGGGGCAGCAGAAGGAAAAGAGCCAATGGCACAACCGAGGACCAGCTGACGTTACTGGGACACGGTTACTAAGCAGGAGGTATCTGTGCTCCAAAGCACTACCAAGGACCAGCAGACGTTGCTGGAACTCGGATACCGAGATGGAGGCACCTAGGCCAAAGGCACTGCGGAGAACCAGCTGACGGTACTGGAACCCGGAGGGGCAGCAGAAGGAAAAGAGCCAATGGCACAACCGAGGACCAGCTGACGTTACTGAACCCCAGTAACACAGGAGCAAGTGTTGACTGTGCTAACAGCACTTCCGAGCAACAACTGGCGGTGTTGGAGCCCAGGGTCAAGGAGGATGTTTAAATACTAGATCAAGTAATTTCCTTGTTACCTGTCAATTTTAAATGTCTATACTTCAAACAAGAGAAAGATAACCTTTACTACCATAAGATGATGATTTCATTTAAACTAATATCTAGATAAATAAAGAATTGACAAACATAAACACATACATTAACATGTTGAACAGCAATGCAAACCACAAAATAAATTAGTTAAGGAATCTGCTATACGGTTGTACATAAAAGCATACAAGTACATATCTGAATCCATTAATGATGGATAAGTAACAGTATGTACACCATTTTTATTGTATAGACAATGAATGTCTGACTTCAAAATATCATCAGCATTACAAGTTATCTGTGATATTACTAAAATGTTCCATTTGCTGAATAATGTCACTAAATAGTTTATACAAAATTATACAATTTCCATCATGTAATACTCATAATATGTGGCAATAATCATTTTTATTAACAAACATAACCTTTAAAAAGTGCATAGTGCATAGTGAAAATTGCTATTTATGGCTGACTGTCGACTTGGAAGCATGACAACAGATAGATAAGGTATATATAGATGACACTGCATAGCCACAGATGGTGAATGGCGATGTAATACTGTACCTCAATAAAGTGTGCGTCACTACTACATAATTTTTTTTATATAGCTTTATAAACAGGGTACATGGATGTATGCTTGTGCCTTTGTTTTGACGCACAGACTGCCTTCCTGCTGAGACGCGTTGGGTAGTGAACAGTTGTGTGCAGTGTTCACTGCAGTCTCTGCGGAATAACCACACTTAGACCTTATAACTTTTCAGACTTTCTTTATCAATCTACCAAGATGAAGAAGGCAGGGAGTAAGGCACGTGGTCGTGGAGTTTCTTCAGGGAGAGGACGTGGGGATTCTGTGGCTGCTGCGGCCCCCAGTGACACAGCATCCACCAGTTTTCCCCGTGAGCGTTCCTTTATGCGCACTTTTGTAGGAGCTCGGAGTACCCCCCTGCTGCGGGAAGAACAAATTGAAGCCGTTTTTGTTTGGATGTCAGCCAATGCATCGACTTCAATTGCTTCCACCTCCTCTCAGGACCACAGCACTGTTGGGCAACCATCTGTCTCTTCACCGCCTGGCAAATTGCCCAGGCAGTCAGAGAGTTCTGTACAGGAGCCAGCTGAGTGTCTGCTTCTGTTCTCAGAATCTATTGGCTTGCAATAGCAAGGGGCCCAGCCAAGCAGCATTCTGTAATGTGAAGAGGGAGTATGCAGTGATGCGCAACAGCTGTGTCTCTCTGAATCTGAAGAGGCGGGTGAGACAGTGCCGATGGTCAGCACACCGCAGAACGCATCTGATGATGATGAGACCCAGGTGCCAGTTTCTGTTGAGCATGGTGCTGGGCAGACCACCCAACAGCAGGTGTTGGAAGAGGGTAGTGGAGATGATGAGGTCCAAGACCCAACATGGCATGAGGAACAGGAAGGTGGTGGGAGCAGCTCGAGGAATAATAATAATATTTATTTATATAGCGCCATCATATTCCGCAGCGCTTTACAGTTTAGCAGTTTCAGAACACAAGTCATAAGTAACAACGTTAACAATACAATAATTTAAGCTAAATAAGTCGCCCCTGCTCGTGACAGCTTACAATGTACAATGAGATGGGGGAGATACAAAGTATAGGTGTTTATATACAATGGTGCATTTACAATGATGTTCCAGCCATCTTAAGGGACTGAGGGATGGAGATAGTGAATGGGCTAGAGACACACACACACTTACACAGAATACATAGAATGACTTTGATTAGTGAATGTGATAGGCCGCTCTGAACAAATGTGTTTTGAGGGAGCGCCTGAAACCATGCAAATTGTGGATAGTCCTAATTTCTTGGGGTACAGCATTCCAGAGGATTGGCGTAGAGCGGGAGAAGTCTTGGAGTCGGGAGTGGGAGGTACGTATTAGTGCAGAGGTTAGTCGAAAGTCGTTTGCAGAGCGCAGCAGTCGGTTAGGCCGATAGATAGAAATGAGGGAGGAGATGTAGGAGGGGTGCTGCACTGTGGATAGCTTTGTGGCTGAGAACCAGTACTTTGGTTGAAAGCTGGGAGAGGCCTAGAGAAATGGTTAGTGATAGAAGGAAGATAGAGGAAGACATTGCCCCAACGGTACAAACAGGAGGGAGAGTTAGGCTGCAGACTCGGTTGCCTGTAGCCTCCAGTTTGGCACCTGTTCGGAGCAGTTGTCTTCCAAAAGTCAAAACGTGCGCTCCCAGGACTTGCACTGCGTGGTCCTTTTTTCACACACTTGCACATGATATTTGCTATGTGAAATGCAAGCTGTGTAATCAAAAATTAAAAATAGCTAAAAGTGTCAGTCACCTCAATACCACAAATATGTGGAAACATGTGCGGACAAAGCACGTAGTTGAGTTACAAAGACACACTGGAGATGTAGGCCAACCTACAGCAGCACCTACATCTTCAGGTTGTGTTGAAGCCTCTTCATCGAGCTCACACACAGCTGGTTCTGCTTCCTCACAGGATCGCCATGGAAGAACCTCGGCCACTGTTGTCCAGAGACAAACTGTTATTCCACACACAGCAGCAAGTTCCCTGTCATCCTCACACTCCCAGGCCACAAAACAGCCATCGGTAGCACAGGCATGGGATAAAAGACGGCCATACTCCGCAAACCATGCACGAGCACAGGCTCTGAATGCTGGCATTGCAAAACTCCTGTCCCTTGAAATGCTGTGATTCAGGCTGGTGGAGACAGACAGTTTCCGTAACTGAATATCATTGTCAGTCCCACAATACAATGTGCCAAGCCGATTTCATTTCAGCAGGCAAGCCGTCCCTGGTCTGCAAAAGCATGTTGAGGGAAAAATTAAACATGCGCTACTAAAAGCCCTCAGTAGCAAGGTCCACCTGACCACCGATGCGTGGAGCAGTACCCATTGTTATGATCTGCTACAACCAGTAAGGAAAGAAGGGAATTCTGTCCCTACAATACAACTAAGCTGAATCCCTACGATGTAACGGGGAACCTGATCCTGCGACCAGACCCGCTAAAGTCCTCATCTAGTGTGAACGAAGACCTATAGTTGCGAGGGAGTAATCCCTACAAGATCTAGGGACTGGGAGAAAAGGTGGACACCTCCTAACATAAATTGTAGCATGGATAATTAAACAGAAAAATAAATACTTTGTGATCCTAACATCAAGCAAAACTGACAGATTAAGGCACCTAAGCACCCGGCTAGCTTAACAGTAGATAATACAATGAAGTCAAGCAAAGCCAGAAGGGCGGAGCCAGACTAAATAGGGAAAAAAGGTCATGTGACCAGCAAACTGAAACAAAACCTAACAAGAGGGTTCTAACACCCATGGCCAGGGACAATACCTTTCCCTCACTGCCCATTGGGTCAATGTTGTGCAGCCGGGTACTGATCTTGCGAGTGGCGCTGTACGTGTTCTGCCAACTCCAAGGATTGCAGGAATCAAGTCTGTACACATTGATTCCTCCTCCTACTCCAGTTCCTCAGAATCATCGCTGCAGGAGCCGTCACGGTCTACCTCCACATGGACCCGTGAACGTTTACCTGTTGCGACCGATATGAGCACAGCCGTGTCCAAATGTCAACAGGCCGTCCTGAAATTAATTTCCATGGGGAATCTTAGCCACACAGCGCAGGAGCTCTGTAATGCCATAAAGCAGGAGAGCGACGTGTGGTTTTTGGAAGAGAATCTACAGGCAGGCTTGGTAGTGTGTGACAATGGCCGAAATCTGGTGTCAGCTCTGGGCCTTGGCAACCTCACTCACATACCATGTCTGTCATATGTGCTCAACTTGGTCGTGCAGAGTTTTTTGAGGGACTATCCGGATCTTGATGCACTGCTGCACAAGGTCCGCCTAGAGTGCGCTCACTTGCGACGTTCCAGCATGGCCAGATCGCTGATTGCAGCTCTGCAACGCAGATTTCACCTTCATGAACATCGCATCATATGTGACGTACCCACCAGGTGGAATTCCTCGTTACATATGTTGGAGCGGTTGTGTGAGCAGCAGCCAACAGTAATGGAGGATCAGCTGCATCAGGCGCAGTCAACTCGCAATTTGCGCCGTTCACACTTCACCACTACTGAGTGGGCCTCTATAATAAGAATAATAATAATATTATTTATTTATATAGCGCCATAATATTCCGCAGTGCTTTACAGTTTAACAGTTTCAAAACACAAGTCATAAGTAACAACGTTAACAATACAATAATTAAAGCAAAATCAGCCGCCCCTGCTGGTGAAAGCTTACAATCTACAATGAGGTGGGGAGATACAAAGTACAGGTGTTTATATACAATGGTGTTTTTACAATGATGGTCCAGCCATTTTAAGGGAGTGAGGTATGCATGGAGATAGTGAATGGGCTACACACACAGAATTACACATAGAATGACTTTGATTAGTGAATGTGATAGGCCACTGTGAACAAATGTGTTTTGAGGGAGCGCCTGAAACCATCCAAATTGCGGATAGTCCGAATTTCTTGGGGTAGAGCATTCCAGAGGATTGGCGCAGCGCGGGAGAAGTCTTGGAGTTGGGAGTGGGAGGTACGGATTAGTGCAGAGGTTAGTCGAAGGTCGTTTGCAGAGTGCAGCAGTCGGTTAGGCCGATAAATATAAATAAGGGAGGAGATGTAGGGGGGTGCTGCGCTGTGCTGGGGTGCTGCACATTTTGCGTGCGTTTGATGAGTCAACGCGGATGGCGAGTGCAGATGATGCACTAGTCAGCCTGACTGTCCCCCTTATCTGCCTGCTTCAAAAAACACTGCAAGCACTAAGGCATGAGGTTTTGGAAGAGGTGGAGGATGAGGAGTCACAAATTCCATCACCTTCTGGACAGTCAGCGCAACGTGGTTCCTCACAAAGGGCTGGAGGACTTTCAAAGTACCATGCTGTATCAACAATTGAACCTCCAGAGTCGCTGTCTATATTTTCATAACCATTACAAACTTTTAATGTATTTACAAAGCACATAATGTACAGTTTTTGTCTATCCTTTTGTAATGCTATTGTGTTTCCATAAACTGATGTTACAGAATTATGATACAAAGTTTTTAAATTTTGAGTTTTAAATTTTGTAAATTTTTATGTATTTGAAGGACTTTGTGAGGAGGATGAGGAGGAGTCAATGGAGGAGGAAGACATCGCTCCAGAGGGAGGTAGACAATGCTCTAGTCAGTATGTAGACCAAGGGTGGGGTGATGCACAGCAGGCAGAGATGACGCCTCTTGCAGGGGGCAACGTTTCTTGGCCAGTTGGGAGTCTGCAGCACATGGTTGATTTCATGCTGCAGTGGCTGAGAAACGACCGCCGCATCGAACACATTCACACCACGTCTGATTATTGGGTGTACACCCTCCTAGACCCTCGCTACCGGGACAACTTACAAAGCCTCATCACACCGTTGAACCGGGAGCGTAAAATGCGGAAGTACCAAGACACACTGGTGCAATCCATAATGTTCTCCATTCCAGCCGAGAGCGCTGCTGCTACTGCTTTACAAAGCAGCTCTGTGCGTCGAGGCAGTGGAGACAGCTCTGCAACAAGAGAGAGCACAAGCAGCGCCTCTGCACAGGGCAAGAACAGTATGTTCCAAATGTGTCGAAGTTTTGTGGCAGCGCCACCAATGTCTACACCATCCGAGACGGCTCCAGTCAGCAGGAGGCAACATTTCCGTAAGATGGTGACAGACTACATGTCTTGCCCTCTCAGTGTACTCCCAGATGGCTCTTCCCCATTCAACTTTTGTGTCTCTAAGCTGGATACATGGCCAGAGCTTAGCCAGTATGCATTGGAGGTGCTGGCTTGCCCTGCTGCCAGTGTATTATCGGAGCGCGTCTTTACTGCTGCAGGTGGTGTACTAACAGACCGTCGCATGCGACTATCCTCCGATAATGTAGAACGGCTTACTTTTCTGAAAATGAACTAGGCATGGATCTCGCCTGAATTTGCCTGTCCGGTTTAAGATTAACTAACTGGTTGGCAACGTTTTCCATGTCTCCTGTTATGTTCATCTTTCTACCACCTGAGCTATACTCCCTGGGCTACAACACTGCCAGTTGCTGCTCAGAAGTGTCGTGTCCACAGCCAATACACAAGCTATAGTGATAGTGGGGTTCAGTAACGCCTGCTGTTCCCCTGCTGCGTGTCTGACAAAAATTAATGCTGCTAACTCCAAATTAAAGTTCAAATTAAAGTTCAAACATCTCATACTAGGCCTCAGGCTACACCCTCCTTGACCCTGGGCTCAGAAGTGTTGGATGCACAGATCAAAACAATCGATGATGTGTTTGTGGGGTTCAGTAACGCCTGCTGTTCCCCTGCTGTGTGTCCGGCAAAAATTACTGCTACCTAGCTACACATGTTGAAAAAAACATGACATGTTAAAGTGGCTAGTGCTACACATAGATATCAGGCTACACCCTTATTTCTAAGCTGTAAACAAGTGAAACGTCAAATTTAAAACCATTCAATGATTAGTGTTGGTAACAAATCTGTAACTAAATAATTGTGACATATTATGGCAGATATCCACATGTCTAACACAAATGCTAACACAAAAGCATACTTATGCTATAGGGTACTGATGGTGAACCTTCTCACTCCATAACTTTGACAAATCCAACTCACATCATGCCTCAAATGCTGCAATGTTGGAAGTGCATAATGTGGGTTGAACTTTGACAACAGCTGCAGTGCGAAGGTTATCCTTCTGTGTTCTTGGCTTTTAAATAAAAGCATACAAGTAAATATAATAATACATTGTTGATTAAGGGACATGATGTACACCTGTAATATTGTGCAAACAATGGATGTAGGACTATTCCTCTTCAACATTACTTATATTTGTGTCATTTGAAAAAATACATATTTTAGTTAAAAATTAAAAACCCATGTTCAGTAGCTGTGAAAGGCCCGTTTGTGTACTTCTATATTGTTTGCAACCAATGTATTGTATACGGATGGAAGCACGTCACTGTAATAGATTTGAATTATTTTAAATAGAATAAAGCAGCACCAATTTTAGAAAAATGACAAGGATGAGCCAGTGACAGACACTCAGCAGAGTACACGCAGCGGTGGTTGAAGAAGTAAATGGAGCGTGATCTGCATTTAAAAATAAAAAAAAAAAAATACCTCACAGACTGCAGTGAACACTGAAACACAACTATTCACAATCTGTGAAAGGCTACTCCTTTGTCTACTTCTATAGTGTTTGCAACCAATGTATTGGATACGGATGGAAGCGCGTCACACTAATAGATTATATTTATTTTAAATGGAATGGAGCAGAACCAATTGGAGATAAATGAAAAGGATGAGGCACTGAGACACGCTCAGCAGAGTACAAGCAGCAGTGCTTGAACAAGTAACTGGAGCGTGATATGCACTCAAAAAAAAAAAACACAGACTGCAGTGAACACTGAAACACAACTGTCCACAATCTGGGAAAGGCTACTCCTTTGTCTACTTCTATAGTGTTTGCAACCAATGTATTGTATACGGATGGAAGCGCGTCACACTAATAGATTAGATTTTAAATGGAATGGAGCAGAACCAATTGGAGAAAAATGAAAAGGATGAGGCACTGAGACACGCTCAGCAGAGTACAAGCAGCAGTGCTTGAACAAGTAACTGGAGCGTGATATGCACTCAAAAAAAAAAAAAAACACAGACTGCAGTGAACACTGAAACACAACTGTCCACAATCTGGGAAAGGCTACTCCTTTGTCTACTTCTATAGTGTTTGCAACCAATGTATTGTATACGGATGGAAGCGCGTCACACTAATAGATTAGATTTTAAATGGAATGGAGCAGAACCAATTGGAGAAAAATGAAAAGGATGAGGCACTGAGACACGCTCAGCAGAGTACAAGCAGCAGTGCTTGAACAAGTAACTGGAGCGTGATATGCACTCAAAAAATAAAAAACACAGACTGAAGTGAACACTGAAACACAACTGTCCACAATCTGGGAAAGGCTACTCCTTTGTCTACTTCTATAGTGTTTGCAACCAATGTATTGTATACGGATGGAAGCGCGTCACACTAATAGATTAGATTTTAAATGGAATGGAGCAGAACCAATTGGAGAAAAATGAAAAGGATGAGGCACTGAGACACGCTCAGCAGAGTACAAGCAGCAGTGCTTGAACAAGTAACTGGAGCGTGATATGCACTCAAAAAATAAAAAACACAGACTGAAGTGAACACTGAAACACAACTGTTCACAATCTGGGAAAGGCTACTCCTTTGTCTACTTCTATAGTGTTTGCAACCAATGTATTGGATACGGATGGAAGCGCATCACACTATAATTTCTATTGAATGGAGCAGCTAGAATTACACTAAAGAAAAAAAAAAAGAGTCTGTGAGTGACACGTGCAGATGCCTACAGACAGCGTTGGATGCAGAGCAAACTGCAGCGTCACCTGCACTCACACACACCTTGCAGAGCTGTTAAAACAACACTGCAGGCAAAAGGAAGCTTTACACAGCGGTTGGTGATAGCCTGCCTACAGCACAGTACACTAAATCGCAATCTCTAACTGTCCCTCAGAGTCAGCAGAGCAGCGTTCTGTCCCTATCTGAATTCACAGCACAGTGACGCTAAAATGGCGGCGGCGCCTTTTATAGTGCATTCTGACATCATTTCAGCAGCCAATCACAGCCATGCCATTAGTTAAGATGACCGCAGCATTACAGGATGTGCCCACACTTCGTAGGATTCCTCATTGGCTGACTAAAATCACATTGCCTCTCAAAGAATTATGGGAACTTCCGATTCCGGTATACGATATTAAAAAGTATCGGAATTAAGTATCGGAATTCCGATAACGCGAATATCGGCCGATACCCGATACTTGCGGTATCGGAATGCTCAACACTAGTGCCCACACATATCTATGCAAAAAGCTGATGCCAGCTATAATCAGTCGTTAAAGACGACCCTGGCCTTCATAAGGAACAAGTACAGAGAGTCTTAGTAGATATCTATTGTTTACTTTACTAGTCATGCAAGAAAGCTAGGGCAAAAGAACAAAAAACAATAAATCTGCAATTTCAGCCCTTTTATCATTAATATATCATACTTACACTAGAACATCCAATAATCTAGCAGCTTTTAATTGTATGTTAATTGACTAACCAGCCCCTTTTTGTAAACGTATAAAACCTTGAATGAATAATAAATGTGTAGTCTTGACGAACTGTTATACTGACACTTCCGTTGTGGACAGTCCTCATTTTGTTCTGAGCGCTCAAAAAGACATTTAATAGAAAATTGGGAACAGCACCAACAAACACTTCAGGATAGATTTATCCTAATTAAATTTCCATAACACTGGCTACTTCGGTGAGGAAATTATTGCTTGTGTTCTGACTGCATGATCACGGACTGCTATCCGCACAGCAGTTATTGTGTACCTGGACCCAGTAGGGTTTCTCAGCAACTCTGTGACACAACAGGGTTTGCTTTAAAACGCTAGTCAGTGCCCTAGTGTTTTACTTTGCGGCTCACTGAAGTTACTGTAAGTGAGTTCGCACTTTTCGCCATATAGCACTGTGAGTGAGTTCGCACTAACTGCGGCGTTTATTTGAGCGACTCTGTGGGATAACAGAGTTTGCTACTTACGCCATCTTACTAGCAGCAGGCTCTGCCTGCACGGTGGACCCCGGGCTGCGAACGCACCTCTCTACATCATTTATTAGGTGCGTTCCGTAGACCTTAACAGTGTTTAAATTTCTTTGATATGACTTGCATTTATTTGTGAAAAATAATTGAAATTTGGCAAAAATGTTGAAAATTTTGCAATTTTCAAACTTTTAATTTTTATGCCATTAAATCAGAGTCATATCGCACAAAACAGTTAACAAGTAACATTTCCCACATGTCTACTTTACATCTTCAAAATTTTTAAACATTATTTTTTTTGTTAGGAAGTTATAAGCATTAATTTTTGATCAGCGATTTCCAATTATTACAACAAAATTTGCAAAACCATTTTTTCAGGGACCTCCTCACATTTGAAGTGATTTTGAGGGGCCTAAATGACAGAAATACCCAAAAGTGACACCATTCTAAACACAGCACCCCTCAAAGTACTTAAAACCACATTCAAGAACTTTATTAACAATAAGAAAAAATTAACATTTACATTTCACTTTTTGAATGTAAATTCTGCTGGCATAATTAGTGGACGTCATTTCATGTTTGGAGAACCTCTGATGTGCCTAAACAATGGAAACCCCCAATACGTGACACCATTTTGGAAACTAGACCCCTTAGGGAACTTAGCTAGATGTGTATTGAGCACCTAGAACCCAGAGGTGCTTCACAAAAGTTTATAACTTAGAGCCGTGAAGATAAAAAAATCACATTTTTCCAGATAAATCTTTTTAGCTCCAAATTTTGCATTTTTATTATTATTATTATTATTATTTTATTTATTTATATAGCGCCATTAATTCCATGGAGCTGTACATGAGAAGGGGTTACATACAAAGTTATAGATATCGTTTACAGTAAACAAATTTACAATGACTGACTGGTACAGAGGGGAGAGGACCCTGTCCTTGCGGACTTACATTCTACGGGATAATGGGGAAGAAACAGAAGGTGGGGGATAAGTGTAAAAGGAGACATTTCTGTTTAAGATTTGTTTTTGCAATTTCTTCTGAGTGCACAGATACCCAAAATGTGGAGGAAAACAACTGTTTGGGTGCACGGCAGGGCTTGGAAGGGAAGGAGAACCATTTGACTTTTTGAATGTAAAATTTGCTGGAATAATTAGCAGATACCATATCACGTTTGGAGAGCCCCTTTTGTACCTAAACAGTAAAAATCCCCAACAAGTGACACCATTTGGAAACTAGACCCCTTAGGGAACTTATCTAGATGTGTATTAAGCACCTTGATCCTACAGGTGCTTCACAGAAGTTTATAACGTAGAGCCGTGAAAATAATAAAAATCAAATTTTTGCCAGATAAATATATTTTAGCTCCAAATTTTGTATTTTCACAAGGGTAACAGAAGAAAAATGGACTCCAAAATTTGTTGAGCAATTTCTCCTGAGTTCACAGAGAGCCCATATGTCAGCGAAAACTACTTTTGATGCCCAGTGAAAGCTCAGAAAGACATCAAATTACAGTGCAGATTTTGCTGCATTTGTTTGAGGGTTCCATGTTACATTATAGTGATTATTACAGTGATTATATTGACACCACAGGTGTATCACAGGCTTTTATACCATTGAGCAGTGAAGATAAAATAATTTACATTTTTACCACCAAGATTGTGTGTTAGCCCCAAGTTTTACATTTTCATACTGGGAAATGAGTAAAAATGGCACTAAAATTTGTCTCAAAATTTCTTCTGAACGTGGCAATACCCCATATGTGGCAGTACAGTACTACTTAGCTATACAGAGAGACTCTGGAGGGACAGAGATTTACATGGAAATCCCGATGCATCTTTGGGAAGTAGAATGAAAAAATCAACAGCAGGTAAAGAATTGCTTTTATTTATTTTGTATTTATTTTTTACACCGTTTCACGTGCGGTATAAGTGATTAGGTGACTTTATTTTTCGGGTCAGTGCGATTACAGCGATACCAGATTTATATTGGGTTTTTATTAGTGTTGAGCGATACTGCTCGATATCTAAAAATATCGGATCGGAATGGTATCGCCGATATCACTAAAATATCGGCGATACCCGATACCGATACCGGAAGTCCAATGTAAGTCTATGGGAACCAAATATCGACATTAAAAAAAAACCATTCTTGCCTTGTTGGTTAATTGTACATGAAGGAAAACAACAAAGAGTAATGTAGAATGTATTGGGGGAGGTTGAGGAGACAATAAAGGCATACATGTTTAACCCAATGCATTGGAATAGCATTAATATATATTTTTTTGGAAATACGTTTGGATTGACGAACAAATTGACAATGTTGTTAACCTTTTTTCTATTTTGGCAAATATGTATGTTTCACAACTTCCATGCTCTTCACCTTTTTAACTTTTGCCAGTGCCACACTTTCTCCTTCATAATCTTCAGCAGCATCATCTTTCTCATCAAATTATTCTTCATCTTCACCTTCTTAATCTTCTTCTTAAACTTCTTGCTATTCATGTTTTTGTTTACATTACTCATATTGTTATTATTAAACTATTAATCTTCTTCATATTCAAATTCTTCATCTTCTTCCTCTTCATCTTCTTCATCATATTCTTATTTGTGACAGAGATTCCTGTACTTGTAATCTGTAAAAGTATGAATTTTTCATCCTTCCGTTCTTGCTGTCACAAAAGATTTAAATTACAACAGTATTTGTCCGTGTTCAGTTTAGCCTGCAGCAGCAGGCATTTTCCAGGGGCACCACGAGGAGGAACGGACTCACCCCCATACACTGCTTAGTCTTCTTCTGCTTAGAATTTAGAGCATATATTTTGCTCTTCATTTTGGTCTTATACTTCATGTTCTTCTGCTTTTTGATCTTCTGCTTATTGTTCTTCTGTCTCTTGTTCTGTATCTTGTAGTTTGTCTTAACCTTCTTTGTCCTGTTGGTGATCTTCTTCTGGGTAATCTTTTATTTCTTCTTTGTGATGGTGTTCAGGCTGGTTGGCTTCATGCTCGTCGTCCTTGTTGTCGTCATCTTCTTCTGGGTGGTCTTTAAGGTCGTCTAATTTCCGAGAAACAGCTGACGTTACTGGAACCCGGACGGGTATCAGATGGAACAAGAGACAATGGAAGTAAAGAGGACCAGCTGACTGTGCTGGAACCCGGAGGGGCAGCAGAAGGAAAAGAGGCAATGTCACAACCGAGTACCAGCTGACGTTACTGTGACACGGTTACTAAGCAGGAGGTACCTGTGCTCCAAAGCACTACCAAGGACCAGCAGACGTTGCTGGAACTCGTATACGGAGATGGAGGCACCTAGGCCAAAGGCACTGGGGAGAACCAGTTGACGGTACTGGACCCCGGACGGGTAGCAGAAGGAAAAGAGGCAATGTCACAATCGAGTACCAGCTGACGTTACTGTGACACGGTTACTAAGCAGGAGGTACCTGTGCTCCAAAGCACTACCAAGGACCAGCAGACGTTGCTGGAACTCGGATACGGAGATGGAGGCACCTAGGCCAAAGGCACTTGGGAGAACGAGTTGACGGTACTGGACCCCGGACGGGTAGCAGAAGGAAAAGAGGCAATGTCACAACCGAGTACCAGCTGACGTTACTGTGACACGGTTACTAAGCAGGAGGTACCTGTGCTCCAAAGCACTACCAAGGACCAGCAGACGTTGCTGGAACTCGTATACGGAGATGGAGGCACCTAGGCCAAAGGCACTGGGGAGAACCAGTTGACGGTACTGGACCCCGGACGGGTAGCAGAATGCACCCATGAAAATGTATGTTGACAGGACGCAAGCCGTCCGCAGTTACCGAATCACACAGTCCTACAGTGGGTGCTTGTCCTATTGTCACAATGGAAACAGCCTTTATTTACATATCCCACAGCACACATAGGAATCACCTAAACTGCAGCAGGCACCATAGAGTCGGCTAACCCGAATGCAACACGACAGCACAACTTATTGGAGGATAATTGACGTTCACACTGCCAGGAAACAGCTGTCGTGCTGTAACCAGGCTGGCCAGGAGTCAGTACCCCTGCCAATTACTTACGAGCAACAAATGGCGGTGTTGTAGCCCAGGGAGTAGAGTTCAGGTGGTAGAAAGATGAACATAACAGGAGACATGGAAAACGTTGCCAAACAGTTATTTAATCTGAAAACGGACAGGCAAATTCAGGTGAGATCCATGCCTTGTTCATTTTCAGAAAAGTAAGCCGGTCTACATTCTCTGGAATAGTCACATGCGACGGTCTGTTACTACACCACCTGCAGCACTAAAGACGCGCTCAGATAAAACACTGGCAGCAGGGCAAGCCAGCACCTCCAATGCATACTGGCTAAGCTCTGGCCATGTATCCAACTTAGAGACCCAAAATTTGAAAGGGGAAGAGGCATCTGGGAGTACACTTAGAGGGAAAGACAAGTAGTCTGTCACCATCTTACGGAAACGTTGCTTCCTGGTGACTGGAGCCGTCTCGGATGGTGTAGACCTTGCTGGCGCTGTCACAAAACTTCGCCACATTTGTAACATACAGCTCTTGCCCTGTGCAGAGGCGCTGCTTGTGCTCCCTCTTGTTTGTAGAGGTGTCTACACTGCCTCGACGCACAGAGCTGCTTTGTAAAGCAGTAGCAGCAGCACTCTCTCGCTGGAATGTACAACAGTATGGATTGCACCAGTGTGTCTTGGTACTCCCGCATTTTACGGTCCCGGTTCCCCGGTGTGATGAGGGTTTGTAAGTTGTCCCGTAGCGAGGGTCTAGGAGGGTGTACACCCAATAATCTGACGTGGTGAGAATGTGGCGATGCGGCGGTCGTTTCTCAGGCACTGAAACATGAAATCAACCATGTGCTGCAGACTCCCAACTGGCCAACAAAAGCTGTCCTCTGGAAGAGGCGTTATCTCTGTCTCCTCTGCATCACCCCACCCTCGCTCTACATACTGACTAGAGCGTTGTGTACCTCCCTCTGTAGGGATTTCTTCCTCCTCCATTGACTCCTCCTCCTCCTCATCCTCCTCACAAAGTGAGCCCTGCCCAGCCCTTTGTGAGGAACCACGTTGCGCTGACTGTCCTGAAGGTAATTGAATTTGTGACTCCTCATCCTCCACCTCTTCCAAAACCTCTTCCTTTAGTGCTTTCAGTGATTTCTGAAGCAGGCAGATAAGGGGGACAGTCATGCTGACTAGTGCATCATCTGCACTCGCCATCCGCGTTGAGACATCAAACGCACGCAAAACGTCGCAGATGTCCTTCATAGAGGCCCACTCAGTAGTGGTGAAGTGTGGACGGCGCAAAGAGCGACTTGATTGCGCCTGATGCAGCTGATACTCCATTACTGCTGTCTGCTGCTCACACAACCGCTGGGTACGTCACATATGATGCGATGTTCAGGAAGGCGAAATCGGCGTTGCAGAGCAGCAATGCGCGATCTGGCTATGCTGGAACATTGCAAGTGAGCGCACTCTAGGCGGACCTTCTGCAGCAGTCCAGCAAGATCCGGATAGTCCCTCAAAAAACTCTGCACGACCAAGTTGAGCACATGTGCCAGACATGGTATGTGAGTAAGGTTGCCAAGGCCCAGAGCTGCCACCAGATTTCGGCCATTGTCACACACTACCAAGCCTGGCTGGAGATTCGCAGACAAAAACCACACGTCGCTCTCCTGCTTGATGGCATTCCAGACCTCCTGCGCTGTGTGGCTTTAGATTCCCCATTGAAATCATTTTCAGGACGGCCTGTTGACGTTTGGCCACGGCTGTGCTCATATCGGTCGCAACTAGTGTTGAGCGATACTGCTCGATATCTAAAAATATCGGATCGGAATGGTATCGCCGATATCACTAACTATCGGCGATATCCGATTCCGATACCGGAAGTCCCATGTAAGTCTATGGGAACAAAATATCGCAACTAAAAAAACACTTTCTTTCCTTGTAAACACAAAATATACACACTTAGAATACATATATATATATATATATATATATATAACATGTCATTGTGACATATATATATACATATATTTATAGTTTATTCACTTCTACATAGTAAAATAGCCTCTGATTCAATTGCCGGGTAAAGCCGGCATTTGTGAAAAGACAGAAGCACCCGAGGGTCCAGTCGCCACAGAGATGTTGCATCGCACCCAGCGAACAGGATCAGAAGCTCGCTATAAGCGAGTCCTGTGTGCCTTAATTGAACTGTTTTTTTTGCTTGAGAATTGCAAAAATCATCATAGACTGTATTTGCCATTTTTCCGTCATATCTGCGCCACGAGGCACAGGTGAAGAATAAGGGGGTGCTCTCGTGGGCGTACACTCACTCCGTGGCGCGAAAACGATGTCCGCACACTCTAAATGTTACTGCAATGTAAGATCGTGCCCCACAGCTCTGGAGTTCCGCCTCCTCATCCTCCTCAGTGGGTGTAAACGAACGCGAAGGTCCCGCCTCCCTACAAAAGATGTCGCCTCTCCTGATGCTAATGACACATGTGACTTTGCTGAGATGGCGAATGGACGTGAGCAGAAGTGGGAAGGGATGGAGGAGTCAGAGCTCTCCCCCCACGGAAGCGACCCGATAGCCACGGAGCCACCATTTGGCACCCGCCTGGAAACCCTCCTACGCTGGAAGAAGCGGAGGATACCCTGAGAGATCTGGCCCGGCACCGGGAGGAGGTCGCCAGGATGGAAGCGAGCTGGCGGGCCCTAAAACTACAATTGGAGCGGCGCCAATCCCTCTTACCCCCTGAAGTGTCTGTACCGGAAGGTGAGGCACCCGTTCCAGTAGAGGAGGCCGTGCGGGCATCCCAGCCCTTGCAATCTGAACCGTTGCCAGTATCTCAGTGGAGGCACCCGTTCCAGTACAGGAGGCCGTGCGGGCATCCCAGCCCTTGCAATCTGAACCGGTTGCCAGTATCACAGTGGAGGCACCCGTTCCTGCAGAAAACGCCGCACCAGCACCAAAGATCCCGCTGTCTGCCCCCGTCGCTGAGGCAGAAGAAGCGACACCCGTCCTCATGGAGGAGGCCCGCGCAGGCACCAGAGCTCTACCTGCCTGTACCGGAGCCCCGACCGTCATCTGTTCCAGAGCCGGCTGCTTCCGCCGCAGGTGAGCGCCGCCAGGACTGGCGGGCGCCAGGAGAGCTGCCGCAAACCGTACATCGTAAGCTGGCGTTTGATGGTGGAGACATGGAGATGCTGGTGGAGGAGAATTACAACCGCGTCAGGAGGAAGAGTGGAGGCGTCGGGAGCGGGAAGCAAAGCGACAAAGGGAGCAGCGAGAATCCCAAAAGCTTCGGCAACGTCACCTGGAAGGACCTGGCAGAGAAGGCACGTATGAGAAAGGATAAAAGTGTCATGGAAATATATATGTATTCCATATATTCAAATTATATTCACATATATGTATTCACAGTTCACAGTTAGATAGATCTCACTTGCTAAAAAACCCTGTGCTCACATATTTCTAGGCCAGATATAATCAGTCGTTTTAAAGAAATCTGGCCTTCATAAGGCCTTCGTAAAGGAACAAATACATGAAGTACAAAAAGTCCTATTAGATATCTGTTGTTTACATTATAGTTATGCAAGACAACTAGGTCACAAGAATATAAACAATAATTCTGCAACTTCAGCTCTTTTAATCATGATTATCATAATTATCATATTTACACTAGAACAGCCAATAATCTAGCAGCTTTTAATTGTATGTTAATTGACTAACCAGCCCCTTTTTGTAAATGTATAAAACCTTGAATGAATAATAAATGTATGTCTTTGACGAACTGTTATACTGACACTTGCGTTGTGGACAGTCCTCATGTCGTTCTGAGCGCTCAAAAAGACATTATATAGAGATTTGGACATGGCAAGCAGCAAACACAGAAGGATATTTTTATCCTAATTAAATTTCCATATCAGTTGGCGCCTGCACGCGGGCATTGGACGAAACGCACGAGGACCCGGCCGACCGGAGAGACGGGGGTGTTGGCCCTGGCCTTGGCACACGGGACGGAGACTGCAGCTCCATCAGTAAGGTAAGAAAACTTTGTCATATTACCTGAATGTTCCCTGTGCCTAGTCCTAGCCTACACTTCCAGCCGGTCGGACGTGGTCATCACCGCATTCCCAGGTTGTGTAAAAAGTCCATACCCTTATCCAAAAGCCCTGGGATATAAGCCGAGTTGTTTGCTGCTGTGCTGTATATGTTTCATGTTTTATGTGAACCGGGAGAAAGTTGGAACGGTGACTGTGTTTTTGCTTGCTGATTTCTGGGGGCTGTATAGCAAAAGACAATTGCTGCATAAGTTCCCGCAGTAAACTTTCACGCACCGGGAGGCCATCCCAGTCAAATCAGACGTGAAGGGCGGGAGCTTTGTTTTGGATAAGTCCACGCAGATATTCTTCACATATTGGAGGGAAGTTATCCCAAAAAATCCAGTTGTGGAAGCGAGGGCTTTGTTCGGTTAAGTTTCTGCAGTAAACTTTCACGCACTGGGAGGCCATCCCAGTCAAATCAGACGTGAAGGGCAGAAGCTTTGTTTGGATAAGTTCTCACAATAATTGTCCACGCACCGGAGGCCATCCCAGTCAAATCAGACGTGGATAGTGAGAATTTTGATGAAGGCTATTGCAGATTACTGTGACCAGCGCACCGGCCAGGGCGTACGGTACAGAGCGATAGAACCTTGAGCCTCACTGCGCTCAGTGCAATTGTGCGTTATCAGTTACCAGAGCAGCTTGTATGTGTCACAGATCATCAAAAGAGGATTCGTATTCTCCCGGGTGTCTGTCTCATTGTACCTGTCAACTGTCTGTATCAGGTACTGTCGCTTTAAATCACATCTCCGTGCGCTCTGTCAGTATCTCATTCAGAGCAGTGTGCTGGCTGCAGCAGCGAGAAAACCTCTTTGACCCCCCCCTCCTCTGCTAATCACGTTATCAGGCATTCTGTTTCTTGGCTTTGATTTTTTTTTTTTTTTTTAAGCTAGGTTTTTTTGGCTACAGGTTTTAACGTGAGAATTATCAGGCATTCAGACTGAACTATATTCATTTTTTGCTATTCTGAGGAATAATAATTTTTTTTTTTTTTTTTTGATACTGATTTCAGTGCCTATAGAGACAGCAAGCAGAGATATAAGGAAGGGAGGGGGGAAGCAGCCAGCTGACATTCCAGAGATTTTTAATTAGCTGTTTTAGTAACAAGGGTTGTTTTTCAGAGTTTTATGATTAATACGGTTTTTCTTTTCTCCCCTTTTTGGTGAATTTATTTTTTTTTGTTTTCTTTTTCTAGAGTTTTTTACTAAATCTAACTTTTGTTTTTAAAATTTTTCTTTTAAGTACATTTTTAAATGATTTTGGAGAGATTTTTTCTCTAAGCAATTTATTTTAGAGCTTTATTTCTCCAGCCATTTTTTTTTTTTTTCTACAAGCTTGCTTTAGAACAAGGTCACATAGATAAGGAGAATTACAGGCTGAGGGAGAGAGCAGACACAAACTACGCAGTGGTCTGAGTAGCCCCTCCCGTCGGGCATTCGGCGAGAACAAGCAGAACCAGAGTGCAGCAGTTTTCAGATTTTTAAATCACCTTTGTTGAATAGGTTTTTGGAATAGACACAGTACGTAAGAATCGAAGGGCTAGGCATGTGAATAGAATGTCAGAGTACGTGAGAAGCAAATAGACAGGCAGCCTTTACGCTGCATAATGAAATGTTTTTTTCTTGTTTTTTGTTATTTGAAAGGTAACGGGAAAGTTTATTAATAGATTACCATCTGCTATAAAAGAGCAGCGGTGCATCGTGTAAAAGATACAGCAAGTTAATTTGAACGGACCAGGAAGTGATTTTTTTTTTTTTTATGTGAATAAGTTTGAAAAGGTGTTAAATCATCTGTGAGAAAAAGATCACTGACATGTCACAAGAGCAGAATTCAGAGTCACACACATCACATGTCCATCATGTGGAGACACGGGACAGGTGTAGGCTGCTCTCATTGAGTAAGGAGCCTTGTACAGGGAAAAACGCTCCCCGCCTCTCTCCACAGGGAGAAGGCATTTTTATTTCAACCATCCCCTCTCAAGAGTCACAGGGGGAACCCTCTCCTTTTTCTTCTCTCAGTCCCTTTCTCTTTCTTCTTCAGACTTTTCTCCTCTTTCCTCGCTGCCATCCCTCTCATTCCTTCTTTTCCCTCCATCACATCTCTGACACATCCATTTTCTTCATCTTCCTCTTCTTCTATCTCTTCTCTCCAACTCTTAAATCTTGTTCTTCATCTTCTTCTACTTCTCCCCCTCCATCTTTCTTCTCTCTCTCTCCTCCATCTTTCTCTCTTTTCCCCCTTTCACTCTTCTCTCCCTCCCCTTCTCTTTCTCTCGCTCCTCCCTCACACCTCCCTTCTCTTCCTCTTTTTTCTACTTCGTTATCAACTGGGTCAACGCCCAATCCAAGCAATGTGGTGTCCCTGTATTCAGTGTCTCCAGCACAGGGCACCTTGTCTACCCAAGCACAGTACAAACATTGCCAGTCATTATATCAGGAGAAGAAAGTGCAGATCTCCCTACACAAAACGCTACATGTAGCCCCCAGACACAACAATCCACAGCTAGGGCTTCACAGGGGGTGGTATAGCTACAGAGACAAATGAGGAACCTCAGTGCCGAGCAGGGCTGCCAGCATGGAACCATGACACTGATCCACCGCAGCCTCAGCAAGGAAGTGGGAAATCCCCATGCAGCAAGACAACTTTAAAGTCCAAATCTCACCCAGTGTATGCACCAAGTACACCATGTCACTTCTTATCTGATGAAGATGAAGATGCAACGTCACACATTCTGCCCAATACTAGGGAAGAAAACACACAAGCACCAATAGAGCAGGGACAGGTAGAGGCACCATCCTATGAGCCCTTCATCCCAAGCCAGGTGATCAGTATGCTGCCAGACCCAGGGATACACCCCATGCCATTTTGCCAAAAAATGCAGCAGATCCAGCGAACGTATGCAGCAGCCTGGACTGATCTCTGGACCGTAATGGAAATAAAAGCAGGTGATGCATTCTGGCCAATTATGAGAGAACACTTCAAGCTCCCAACAGAGTTAGATGCGTATGCCTGGGAGACAGGACCAAAGCTAATTGAGCAACTCAGAGAATGGGCCAAAAGCAGACTGACAGGACAAACTCTCAGCCTACATGTCACGAGTCAAGACAAGACAGAGTCTGTGGAGAAGTTCCATGACAGAGTAATGCAAGTGTTTCAAGATTTGGGCCTCATTACCCATGATCAGACACACAGACGGATGTTGGCACAGGCTTTTGTGCATGGACTGAGAGAACCAATCAGGAAACCACTGGTAGCAGCCAGGCCTGAGTACACGTCAATAGCAATGGATACCCTGCTCAGAGTAGCAAAAAGGATTGAGTCCCGCCGGGACAGAAGGAATGTCAAGTGTTACAACTGTGGCGAGTTTGGTCATTTCCGGAACAAGTGCAGAACACTGACTTCACCCAGAAAAAGAAGAAACACAGAAAGCAGTGAAGAACCCCGTCCATAGGACAAGAGCACACCAAGTCCACAAGGAACCCCACCAGTGGGACCAATATCCTGAGAGTGGATGGCGTAGTCAGATCTTTTCTTGTGGAACTCCGCAACCTCACCTACCTATCAGAATCTTCTGCTTCCTGCATGGGAATTGATGGTCAAGTCAGATATTTCCAGATTATGAAGCCCCTGAGCGTGTGGACTCAGCCAGAACACTCCATCATGTCCCAGTTTGTTGTGTAAAAAACCTGAACCCTCAACCTATTGGGAGTGGACCTACTGCAGAAGCTGAAAGCGACCAGAGTGTTCCAGGAAGATGGGACCATGACACTTTCTTCACCCCTGACCCAAGAAGAAACAGGAACCTCAAACAACCACACTGCAGACCTATCACAGGAGGTGCTGGACATAGTACCAGAAAAGCCACTCCATCACCCAGAGTCAAGATGTCTCTGACCAACTAAGGTCTAAGTGAACTCGCCTAAGAAGACGGCCTGAGAACTTTGACATTGGCCAGGATATTTCAACTCAAGAAGGACCCTACTCGCTTCATGGAATGGCAACACCTCATCCAGCTCTAACGCCAGAGGTTCATCTTTTGCAAGCACCAGGAGGTGCCCCCTGCAATCAACCAGTTCACCCAGGCCCTAGACCGGAAAAAGGCACTCAGCTCTTCAAACTTGTGCACAAATACTGACCTGAGACCGAGCTGGAGAAAAAGAAACTACTGATGGCCCGTGCTGAGAGAAAAGCAGCCGTTTAAGGAGACGTCCCAACAAGAAGACCCCTGTGACCAGAGCAGGTGCTAACACAGTGACTGTCTTGGTGGAGAACAAGAAAGCCAGCTGGTCGTCATCTCTCATGATGTGGATCCTAGTAGACGGCTTGTTTTCCCGCCAGCTCTGCACCAGCAGATGGGAGTCCCCTGCCGCATACTGAAGGACAAGGCCAAACTGGGCTGCCTCGCCCATCGGAATCAATCCCATCTTTCCACAGTGAAGAAAAAGATTGTAATCCCCACTGAGTTCAGAATGGTGCAAGGCCTGGAGGCCGCGAAAGAGGCTACGGTATTTGAAACCCCAACAGTGCTGAACCATCACACTCTGCTCTCAAGAGTCCCAGTCACCGCAACGGTATTCACGGTGATCAACCTGGCCAGTACCTTCTTCAGTGTTTCCCCTCCACCTGGAGGCCTGCTTTCACGCACCAGTGCAGTGCATATGGACAGTGTTGTCTCAAGGTGCTCAAAACAAGCCCTTCAAGTTTCACCAAGACAATGTCCTCCATCCTCGTCAACTGGATTGCAGAATATGCAAGAGTCACTCTTCTACAACACGTGGATGACTTTCTCTTTTGTGTGGTTGACATCGACACCTGCACAATCTATTCCTTGTCTCTCCTACTCTACCTGGAAGAACAGCAACGCAAGGTCTGGAAGAACAAAGTCCAGTGATGCCAGAAGCAAGTTACATCCCTGGGACACTGTATTGCCCACCAGACGAAACACATGTCAAAAGACTGGAAGACCACTGTGGAGAAGATGGCTCCCCCAACAACTCCAAGAATGCTGCAGGACTTCCCTGGTCTAGTGTCATATTGCAGAATCTGGATCCCTGATGCCTCAGTCCAAATGCAGCCTCTGTGCGCTTGCATCAATGCAACCCCGCTCCTTCTATCAGACGCAGCCTTCAACCCATTCAGAGATTGGAAGAACTCCACAGTCTCAGCGCCAATACCAGGCCTACCTGACTATGAAAAGTCTTTCCGTCTACCTGATGGAAGAAAGAACGTCATGCTACTGGAGTCCTGGCACGGATTCACGGGGAAAAACAGAGACTTTTAGGCTGCCTCTCAGCCCGCTTGGATCCAGTTGCAAGAAGAGCACCCTCCTGCCTGATGGCAGTATCTGCAGCACACACCCTCCTGGACAAGGTTGCTGAAATCACTCTTGGACAGCCACTGGAAACTCTCACTCCACATGACATCTTGGCAATCTTCAATCAAGCTCAACCAACAGTAATCTCCCCACAGCCAGGCATCTTTGTGGCGCCTCTATTGCCTTTGTCTCATAATGTCACCGTCTCCAGACCTACAGTCCTCAGCCCGGCCACTCTACTCCCACTCCCAAGGGGGGATACTTGGATGGCTCCAGATTTGCAGATGATGAAGAAGTTTCAACACAGGAAGTGCAGTGACCAGCAATCAAGAAATCCTGTGGTCCAGAAGTCTGTCACCTAGCCTGTCAGCCCAGGAAGCAGAATTGATAGCGCTGACGAAGGCCTGTCAGATGGCAGAAGGCAAGACTGCAAACATCTACACGGACTACAGGTACTCGCATGGCATAGCACACGACTTTAGACCCATCTGGGCTACAAGGGACTTCATCACAGCAAACGGGACAACCATGAAACATCATGGAGCCTTCAGGGACCTGCTGGGTGTACTCCAACTTCCAAAATGGTGGCAATTTGAAAAATCAAAGTGCATGGAAAACTGAAAACAGAAGAGGCGTGAGGCAATAACATGGCGGACACGGCAGCCAAAGAAGCAGCCAAAGGAAGACAACATGGAGAAGTGGGAGAGGTCGTAGAGCCGGACGGCTACTACATGACGAATGAAGACAAGAAACCTGACAAAGAAACGTCCTGGAATCTGCTCAAGAAGTTACAAGACCAAGCTCCAAAAGAAGAAGAGCTGAATGCGAAAAAAGCAACACGTGAAGAAAGAAGGCTATCAATAATAGACTTCAAACTCTGCCTACCACAAAGTATGCACCCTATGGTGGTCCAATGGGTACATGGACCCACATCCACATATCAAAGACACAGATGAATGATCTGATTGGTGCTTACTGTTTTCACTTCAGGGATCTCCACCCTAACAGCCAAATTCACCAGCAGCTGTCTGACCTGCGGCAAATGCAAGCCTGGACGTATGGAAGAAAGACCCCCTCACCTCATCTGGAAAGACCACTCTACCAGCTTCAAAGGATCCAGATAGACCACATCCAGATATCGCCAAGTGAAGGATTCAAATACGCCATTGTGGTCAAAAGAAGTATTTTCAAGATGAACAGAAGCCTTCCAAGTCAGCAAAGACTACTGCAACGAAGCTACTTTCGGAAAATAGTGTGCAGATACGGGGTTCCAGAAATGATAGAAAGTGATCAGGGACCCGCATTCACAGCAAATCTGACACACAAGACCCGATTAGCAGTAGGGTCAGATTTAGGCCTACACACTCCTTACCACCCCCAGAGCAGCAGGAAGGTAGAAAAACTGAACGAAACACTTAAGAATAGAATGCTGAAAAATTGCCCAAGAGACACGCAAACCATGGCATGACACACTCCTAATTGCACTGTTTAGCGTAAGGCACACTCCCAGAGACCCAGAAAAGCTGTTTCGTGCCTGCATCTTCTGCTAACAGATAAGACATTTTCTTCTTTTAGTTTTTTGGTGCCTGCATTTTGTCCTGCACTTCTGTGGGGGTCTGCCGGGTCCCCTTCGGGGGGCTTATGCTCCTCTCAGTTTAGTTCAGCCACTGTTTGTTCATTTGCCTTTTCCAGTTTTTTCAGTGGTTGCTGTTTAGTTTTTGTTACACCAGAGAACTAATTTAGGTGGTAGAGGTCGTGTGATCTCAGGTGTTTTTGTAATTAGTAGAGTTGGTACTTTTCAGGGTTTTTTGGGGTTGCAGTAAGTGCCTTTCCTATCCTCTTCTATCTAGACAGATTGGGCCCCAGCGTTTGCTCATTCTATTTTCTGTCTGTGTCTGTATTTCCTCTTGTCTAACCGCCATTACATGTTTGGGGGCTTCCTATGTCCTTTGGGGATCTGCCCGGGCAGATAGCTTTCCTTTTTCTATCTTTAGGTGTAGTTAGCTTCTCAGGCTGTGACGAGGCGTCTAGGACCAACGTAGGAACGCTCCACGGCTGCCTTTAGTTGTGGTGGTTAGTCAGGGTACTGCAATCCCATAGATTCCAACCTCTCTGGTGTATTGCTTTTTTTTTGCCTGCTCTCCTCAGCTACCAAATCATAACACTTATGTAATTGAATTGGTCAAAAACTAATGTCCATTCTCGAGTTTTTCTCCTCACTGCCAGATTTGATGTCCTGTCCAAGAGCCCCAGATGACATCAACCTCTGTGTAACTAGAGGGAAAGACTGTTTGAATCCACGTATCGCATTGCAAGGAAGCTCCCGTACCAGGAGAGACACCTAAGCCATGAAGGATGTCGTGGATGCTCTGACTGACCAGACAGATGACCAGATGACCTACCTGATGAGTTCAAGGCCAGAGACCAAGTTAAAGCAGGATTTGAGTCACTATAAACAAAAATGTTGATTGGATAAATTACATCTATTATAACCAGCAGAGATTTGTTAACTTCACCATAGATGCTGTAAAAGGTTTGGCAGCACAGTTAGGCCCCACTTCCATTATGGCATTCCAGAATAGAATGGCTTTGGATATGATTCTAGCTGAGAAAGGAGGTGTTTACAAAATGATCAAAGACACCTGTTGCACCTACATCCCAGACAACACTGGACCAAATGGTAAAGTCACAATGGCAATACAGAAACTTACTGAGTTATCAGAGGAACTGAAACAGAACTCAGGTGTCACTGACCCATGGGATCAATACTTTGGGTGGATGAGTGGGTGGCAGAAAATGTTGGCACAGGTTGGGACAGCCATTATGGGGGTTCTCATTTTTGCATTAATTACTGGTTGCTGTGTAATTCCTTGTATCCGCAGGATAATGGAAAAAACTGTTCAGGAGACAACCAATTTGATGCCACTCACCATCTTGGACCTCGCACCAGTCCGGATAGAACTGCCTGGCTTGACCAGATCTCCGAACTACCTCCAGACTGAGAATACACATCCTTGATGAAACATCCTATCAAATAAGGAGAATATGATTGCAAACACATAAACCCCCGACAGGGACAGTCCTCCTGACCGCCCATTTGCGAAAAGTCTATATTCGGTGGGGGAGACATGCGCTAGGGTGTCTCAACTCACAGGCAGAACAAAAGAGTTGCAGCGCTTGGGCCAGGAGCAGGTTTTTTAGGGCAAGTGGTATCTAAGGGGGGACTGTCATGGAAATATATATGTATTCCATATATTCAAAATATATTCACATATATGTATTCACAGTTCACAGTTAGATAGATCTCACTTGCTAAAAAACCCTGTGCTCACATATTTCTAGGCCAGATATAATCAGTCGTTTTAAAGAAATCTGGCCTTCATAAGGCCTTCGTAAAGGAACAAATACATGAAGTACAAAAAGTCCTATTAGATATCTGTTGTTTACATTATAGTTATGCAAGGCAACTAGGTCACAAGAATATAAACAATAATTCTGCAACTTCAGCTCTTTTAATCATGATTATCATAATTATCATATTTACACTAGAACAGCCAATAATCTAGCAGCTTTTAATTGTATGTTAATTGACTAACCAGCCCCTTTTTGTAAATGTATAAAACCTTGAATGAATAATAAATGTATGTCTTTGACGAACTGTTATACTGACACTTGCGTTGTGGACAGTCCTCATTTCGTTCTGAGCGCTCAAAAAGACATTATATAGAGATTTGGACATGGCAAGCAGCAAACACAGAAGGATATTTTTATCCTAATTAAATTTCCATATCAAAAGTACGGTGAGGGAGCCGCGGCGTAAGGGTGCAGTACGGAACTTTAAGTTAAAAGGTGGTTGGGGCTTCATCCAGGAGCCTGGACTTTATTTAGAAGTTTTTGTAACCCGGCAGGACGTGGAGGCTCACCTCCCAGAAGGACACCCGGGGAGGGACCTGTTGCCAGGAGACTTGGTGACTTACACCCGACACTGGGGTTACAATGGATGGTACGCCCTAAATGTTACCAGGTGCGACCCCTACTCCCCAGAGTGTCAGGAAACTGACAGACCCTACGAGCCTTCAGCCTCCCCCAACCAGGCCTCTGCACAAGTGTCCACCCCACGCCGTAAATCTCCCCAGCCTCCCTCAGTGGTCTCCTCAGCAGCCCCAGCTATGGACATGATAATGATAGCTGGCCCGTACCCGGCGCCTGTTAGGCCCCCTGGGGTTCGTTCAGTCCGGGACATAGGGGTCCAGACCCGGAGGGAGATGAAAGAGGTGGCCACACAGACCCATATAGCGGGTCACGACGTCACTGTACTGGCCACACGACGTCATCAGGTCTGGGTGGACCCTCTTGTCACGGATGTTTGGCAAGCTCCAGAAGTGTACCAGGTGGTACCTGGAAGAGGCCAGCCAAAGAAGTCTAAATAACCCGGACAGGGTCTCTGTATGTAAATAGTTAAATTATTGATGTACCCGGAGGGTGAATGTTCATAAAAAGAAGTTTATTGCCTTAATATACCCAGGTTGGGTAATGGTTTGATGTACCCGGACGGGTGAATGTTCAGAAGAACAAGTTTATTGTTGCATTAATATACCCAGGTTGGGTAATGGTGTTTCACTGTAATGAAAATGTTGAACTTTGAAGCCATGAACTGTACTGGCTCACAAACTTTTCTGTAAATAGTTGGCACTTCGGTGCTCCATCTTGGTTTTACAAAAAACTTTACTGTGCACTATTTTCAACTACCTCAGAAACTAAAAACCCGTTTGGTGTGGCCGAAAGTGAGGTCTGCTCAAGGAAAGTCTTGCAGCCCACCCAAGACCACAGTTGGAGGTTTGGAGCGGGTCCTCCACAAGCACAAGTAAAGGACACTGTGAAGTTACCCCGGTGGGGTTGTAGTCCTAAGAAGTCTCCACGAACTTCGGCACTAATGCTATTTGCACTTTTGTTGAATATGTATTTATTAACACACATGTATAACACATATCAAGGGTATGAACAGTAACAAAACATGTCACATAATATAAGCCATTTGCACTTTTGTAATGTTATTATTAAAAATTTTATTATGCAACGTTTAACTTGAAGTGTTTCCTGCTTTCTTACTACGTCGCATAGTCCACTCTGCTACATCACTTTGCACCATTGCTCTATCTCACATCTATCTGCCCTGGAAGGATAGCGTGTTACCTGTAGAAGACTTTTCACCTACCTGCACTACACCATTCCTTCCAGAGGACCTGCACAGCAGCGCTGGACACCCTGACCAGGTACTACAGGTGGCGTCACGACAAACTACACGAACATTCTATCATCCCTGGAAATATCCCACATTCCAGTGATCGCCCAGGTCACGGACCGAGCTGTGCTACTCGTGACATCCCCCATAGAAGTCGACGTGATCGGTGCCGAGTACCCCCAAAACCCCTGTCTCTGTGCGACTCAACTTCCCTCACTGTGCTGGCACTTTACATTTACAATGCCTCTGGGTTTTTTTTTTGGGGGGGTAGGGAACATTCAGACTTTTGCTATGGGGCCCCATGATTTATATGTACGCCCCTGCTGCTGAGGCATGGTATTTAAGGCTGTTAAGGAGCCAACATACATGGACCTTGCCAGCAGCGTCGGACTGGAGTACCTTGGGCCCACCAGAGAAAATATATTCTTGCGGCCCAACATCATACTTCCCAACCTTTGAATAAGGGAAAGAGGGACAAAGGCTGTGGCACGCTGTGCATGCTGCAGAAAATTTTAGGCCATGCCACGTTGCACCACAGACTGTCCAGGAGTTGGTGGATGCTTTAGTCCAGGTGTGGGAGGAGATCCCTCACGAGACCATCCGTCGCGCT
Organism: Oophaga sylvatica; assembly: GCA_033576555.1. NCBI lineage: Eukaryota > Metazoa > Chordata > Amphibia > Anura > Dendrobatidae > Oophaga > Oophaga sylvatica. The sequence continues at coordinate 312,911,243 of JARQOD010000003.1, forward strand.
CATCAGGAGCATGGCCAGAAGTTGTAGGGAGGTCATACAGCATACCTCCCAAATTTGGAAGACAGGAAAGAGGATTAAAGGCTGCGGCGCGTGTTGCGCGCCGCTGAAAATTTTAGGCCACGCCCCGACAACACCCATTTCACAGCTAATCACACCCATATCCTCGCCCCAAGCGTAACCATTTAGCACTGCTGATCACACTGACTGGTAATGAGGGCACAGTGGCTGGTACTGAGGAAAAGAAAGAAAGAGCAGCGAGAGAGAAAGAACAAACAGAAAGAAAGAGAGGAAAGAAAGAAAAAGAGAAAGAAAGAACAGAGAGAAAAAAGAACAGAGAGCGAGAAGGAAAGAACAGAGAGCGAGAAAGAAAGACTAGAGAGAGAGCCATAGGCGTAGCTAGGGTTTTGGTTTAGTGGGGGCAAAACTTCTGAGTGGGCCCATCATCAGAGAACCTCAGCAAATGACCACGCTGTTGGCCAAAATAATCTCTATATAAAAAGACCAATATTGATATTACCGCCATATGGTCTGTGTTAAATAATACCAGTCCTACAGAACATATAATAGATTACAGCACAGGTACAGATAATGACTTACCGCTGATGTTCTTTCTAATGGAATTGTTCACTTTTCATGTCTTTTCCATCTGGCCCACACCGACATGACGACTTCTCCAGCCAGGACTCGACTGCACCCCCATTAAAAAAAAAATAAAAAAAAAACTCTCCTCCCGGCTCCTGTGCTGCTCACTGTTCTCCCTCTCAGCATCTGACAGCGGGCACCGGCAGGTGATGTTATTGCGTCCGCTGTCATACGCTGAGAGGGGGATTATGGGAGAGTAGGAGCGCTCGCTCCTTCTCTCTCCATGCGGTCAGCTTTATCGGCTGGATGCCGATACAGCTGACCCTCCGATGACGGGTGGGGGGCCCACTGCTGGCACCGGGCCCCCCCAACGCCTGTTCAGGCCCCATAGCTTCCGGGCGGCAGAGCAGGGAGAGCGATTCTCCCTGCTCTGCCGCAGAATGTAACTGTATCGTAGCTCCGGGTGGGCCCCCTCAGAGCGCGGGCCCAGGGGCCACCACCCCCCTCTGCCCCGCGACCTATCCTTTCAAATCAGGGCCCACCACGCAGGAGCTGGGGCCCACCGTAGGTTTCTCCGGTGTCCCGGTGCCTCAGTCCGACCCTGCTTGCCAGCCTGATAATACCAGGCCACAGCAGTCTGCATATCTTGGCTGGTTAACAAAAATAGGGGATCCCCTCGAAAAAAATTTGGCGTGGGGTCCCCCCTATTTTTGTTAACCAGCCAGATGAAGCAGACTGCTGAGGCCTGGTTTTTCAGGCTGGTAAGGATCCAATATCCATGGACCTTGCCAGCCTGATAATACCAGGCCACAGCAGTCTGCTTAGCATGGCTGGTTAACAAAAATAGGGATCCCCTCGAAAAAAAAACGGCGTAGGGGTCCCCTTATTTTTGTTAACCAGCCAAGTAAAATGCAGACTGCTGCGGCCTGGTATTAAAAGACTGTCAAGGCCCATGGATTTTGGCCCTCAACAGCCTGATAATACCAGGCTACAGCAGCCCCACATTTGGCGCATCAAAAGATGTGCCAATTGTGGCACTTTACCCGGCTCTTCCCACTGTCCTGTAGCGGTGGCAAGCGGGGTAATAAGGGGTTATGTCACCGTTGATTGCACGGTGAGAATAAGCCCGGTTAATAATGGAGAGGTGTCAATAAGACACCGATCCATTATTAATCCCAAAGTTTTTAAATGTATAAAAAAAATGACACAGCAAGAAAAAAGTATTTTACTGAAATAAAAAAGACAACACAGTTTTCATTTCTTTTATTATACTCTCATTCCTGCGACGCCATTGATCTCCTGTAAAAAAAGAAAAAAAAACAAACCAACAGTATACCACCTGTCCGACGCAGTCCATAGTAACGAGGGTCCCACGACGATCCAGCTCTGCTACATCGCAATGACAGGCAGAGCCTGTCATCTCAACGCAGCACAGCTGATTACCTGCTTCCCCGGCGGTGACGTCATCGGACAGACTGCTTTACGGCCGGGATTACCCAGCAGTCACTGCAGTTATCGCGAGAAACTGCATGTGACCGCCGGGGAAAGATGATGGCGGCCATCAAGCAGTCCAGCCCGTGACCGCCGGAGATCTTCTGCCAGGTAAGTGCCGCTGACTCCTGACAGACCCGACCGACGGACACTGACAGTGACAGTGACAAATCCGATTCCGGTATCCGATAAGACGAAAGTATCGGAACTAAGTATCGAAAGTCCGATAGAGCTAATATCGGCCGATACTTGCGGTATCGTATCGCTCAACACTAGTCGCAACAGGTAAGCGTTCACGGGTCCATGTGGAGGTATACCGTGACAGCTCGTGCAGCGATGATTCTGAGGAACTGGAGTAGGAGGAGGAATCAATGTGTACAGACTGGATTCCTGCAATCCTTGGAGTTGGCAGAACACGTACAGCGCCACTGGCAAGATCTGTACCCGGCTCCACAACATTGACCCAATGGGCAGTGAGGGAAAGGTATCGTCCCTGGCCATGGGTACTGGTCCACGCATCGGTGGTCAGGTGGACCCTGCTACTGACGGCGTTTAGTAGCGCATGTTTAATGTTTCCCTCGACATGTTTTTGCAGAGCAGGGACGGCTTGCCTGCTGAAATAAAATCGGCTTGGCACATTATATTGTGGGACTGCCAATGCCATTAAGTTCCTGAAACTGTCAGTCTCCACCAGCCTGAATGACAGCATTTCAAGGGACAGGAGTTTTGCAATGCCAGCATTCAGAGCCTGTGCTCGTGGATGGTTTGCCGAGTATGGCCGTCTTTTATCCCATGCCTGTGCTACCGATGGCTGTTTTGTGGCCTGGGAGTGTGACGATGACTGTGAACTTGCTGCTGTGGGTGGAATAATAGTTTGTCTATGGACAACAGTGACCGAGGTTCTTCCATGGAGATCCTGTGAGGAAGCCGAACCAGGTGTGTGTGAGCTGGAGGTAGAGGCTCCAACAGGACCTGAAGATGTAGGTGCTGCTGTAGGTTGGCCTACATCTCCAGTGTGTCTTTGTAACTCAGCTACGTGCTTTGTCCGTGCATGTTTCCACATATTTGTGGTATTCAGGTTACTGATATTTTTACCTCTTTTAACTTTTTGCTTACACAGCTTGCATTTAACATAGCAAATATCATCTACAAGTCTGTCAAAAAAGGACCACGCAGTGCAAGTCATGGGAGCGCCAATTTTGACATTTGTAAGAGAACTGCTCCCAACAGGTGCCAAACTGGAGGCTACAGGCAAGCAAGTCTGCAGCCTACCTCTCCCTCCTCTTTGTACCGTTGGGCCAATCTCTTCCTCAGAGCTGCTCCCACCACCTTCCTGTTGCTCACGCCATGTTGGGTCTCGGACTTCATCATCTCCACTACCCTCTTCCAACACCTGCTGCTCTTGGATGGTCTGGGCAGCACCATGCTCCACAAAACCTGGCACCTGAGTCTCATCATCATCATGAGATGCGTTCTGCGGTGTGCTGTCCATTGGCACTGGCTCACCCGCCTCTTCAGATTGAGAGAGACACAGCTGTTGCGCATCACTGCATACTCCCTCTTCTTCAAATTGCAGAATGCTGCTTGCCTGTGCCCGTGTTTGCGAGCCAACAGATTCTGAGAACAGAAGCAGAGACTCAGCTGGCTCCTGTACAGAACTCTCTGACTGCCTGGGCAATTTGACAGATGGTTGCTCAACAGTGTTGTGTTCCTGAGAGTAGGTGGAAGGAATTGAAGTCGATGCATTGGCTGCCATCCAACCAACAACAGCTTCAATTTGTTCTTCCCGCAGCAGGGGGGCACGCCGAGCTCCTACCAAAGTGCGCATAAAGGAACGCTCATGGGTAAAACTGGTGGATGCTGTGTCACTGAGGGCGGCAGCAGCCACAGAATCCCCACGTCCTCTCCCTGCTGAAACTCCACGGCCACGACCACGTGCCTTACTCACTGACTTCTTCATCTTGGTAGATTGATAAAGAAAGTCAGAAAAGTTATAAGGCCTAAGTGTGGTTATTACGCAGAGACTGAAGTGAACACTGAAACACAACTGTTCACAATCTGTGAAAGGCTACTCCTTTGTCTACTTCTATAGTGTTTGCAACCAATGTATTGGATACGGATGGAAGCGCGTCACACTAATAGATTATATTTATTTTAAATGGAATGGAGCAGAACCAATTGGAGAGAAATGACAAGGATGAGGCACTGAGACACGCTCAGCAGAGTACAAGCAGCAGTGCTTGAACAAGTAACTGGAGCGTGATGTGCACTCAAAAAATAAAAAACACAGACTGAAGTGAACACTGAAACACAACTGTTCACAATCTGTGAAAGGCTACTCCTTTGTCTACTTCTATAGTGTTTGCAACCAATGTATTGGATACGGATGGAAGCGCGTCACACTAAAATTTAAATTGCATGGAGCAGCAAGAATTACACTGAAGAAAAAAAAAGAGTCTGTGAGTGACACGTGCAGATGCCTACAGACAGCGTTGCATGCAGAGCAAACTGCAGCTCACCTGCACTCACACACACCTTGCAGAGCTGTTAAAACAACACTGCAGGCAAAAAGAAGCTTTACACAGCGGTTGGTGCTAGCCTGCCTAAAGCACAGTACACTAAATCGCAATCTCTAACTGTCCCTCAGAGTCAGCACAGCAGCGTTCTGTCCCTTACTGAATTCACAGCACAGTGACGCTAAAATGAGGCGGCACCTTTTATAGTGCATTCTGACATCATTTCAGCATCCAATCACAGCCATGCCATTAGTTAACATGACCGCAGCAGTACAGGATGTGCCCACACTTCTTAGGATTCCTCATTGGCTGACTAAAATCACATTGCCTCTCAAAGAATTATGGGAACTTCCGATTCCGGTATACGATATATGGAAAATATCGGAACTAAGTATCGAAAGTCCGATACAGCTAATATCGGCCGATACCCGATACTTGCGGTATCGTATCGCTCAACACTAGTTTTTATGTTTGGCTTCTGTCACACACTAAAATATGCTTTTGATTGCAAAAAATATATTTGCATAACCATATTTTGAGAGCTATAAATTTTCCCATAGAGTCATATTATGGCTTGTTCTTTTGCGGGACGAGCTGACATTTTTATTGGTACCATTCTTGGGCACATCACATTTTTTAATCGCTTTCTATTCCAATTTTTTAGAGACAGAATGACCCAAAACCTGCAATTCAGAAATTGCTTTTTGGGAGGTTTTTTATACCCTTGTAGTAAAATTGGTATGACAGTACCAAAATTCTGTCAGTATGATTACAGCGATACCCATTTTATATAGTTATTTTAAGTTTTGGCGCTTTTACACAATAAAATCTATGTTATAGAAAAAATAGCTATTTTTGCATTGCTTTATTCTGAGAGATATAACTTTTTTATTTTTCTTTTGATGGAGCTGTATGGCAGCTTGTTTTTGTGAGATAAGATGACATTTTCAGTGGTACCATTTTAATTTACATTCATTTTTTTGGTCGCATTTTATTGCACTTTTTTTCGGCTGTATGATAAAGCATTGTTTTTTGCCACATTTTTTGTTTATTTTTTTACTGTGTTCACTGAAGGAGTTAACTAGTGGGACAGTTTTATAGAGCTGGTCGCTACGGACACGGCGATACGAATATTTATATTTTATTTTATTATTTACATACATATATGCATTTATTGGAAAAATATTTGTTTACTTTTTTCCTTTGGGGATTTTTTAAAAAAAATATTTTTACACTTTCTAATATTTTTTTTTACTTTTTTACATTGTCCTAGGATGGGACATTACTATATAGCATTAGATCACTGATCTGATGTTCTGCAATTCATATGCACTGCAGAATATCGGAGGAGTGACTGACAAGGAGGGAAGGAGACTTTTCAGGTCCTTCTCTGTGCAGGCACAGAGAAGTCACCTTCCCTCAAGGACCCCGCCACCATCTTGCGGCGGGTTCTCCATGGAGACCATCAGTAGATCGTGATCACGTTGTCCTGATGGAAGTGCAAAGGGAGCCCCGGGAGGGTGACAGTGACATCAGAGGGGTTAAATGCCTGCAATTGGTGCTAGCACCGATCATGGGTGTTGTTGCGGGTGTTGCATAAGGCCACGTGATCAGTGCCGCCGTACCTGTACTGCTCTTTGTGCGAACGCAGCTGCGGCAGAGCATTAAATGTGTGGCGCATATCAGGAAGGGTTAATTCACTACTATAAGTAATATACCTAATGATTATATTTTTACATTTTTACCAAATTTGGGGTGTTCTGTTTGCATGTTTTTTATCATAGCAACTGAAGAAGTAGATTAACAAAAGTAGTGAACAACAAAGATGGAGACACTCAATGGAAATCAAGTACTTAACGCTATTCATCAAAGAAGTCTTTTGATGATGCAAAGATTATTTTATCAATGAATACAAGAAAGTCATCATGTAGAGAAGGAATTAAGCTTAAAAAATATCAATATTTATCAGATGCCTTGAGATGTGTAGCATTGAATACATTTCAAGAACTAGTTCATAATGTTCTTGCATTGTTTACTCACGATACAGTAGCTGACATCAGAAATATCATAATAATTTGACTAGAGCTGAACATAATGCTCTGTTGGAATTGAAGAATAATAAGAAAGCATTTTATGACATTACTAATCAAAATTCTGTATGAATATCCATGCTAACACTTCACAAACCCACATAAAGGAGAAATATGTAGCATTCATATATCAAGTGCAAAAAGAGTCCATAAAACTTTTACAGTGGGGGAGAGGAAGTCACAGGATACAAATTCTTAACATATAATCCTATTGGATACTCGTGCCGAATAGCATAAAACTGAAAGTTAAATTACCATCATAATCTGATCAATCATTAATAATAGTTGTAAAAAATCTTGTATCAGTGTAAGAGAGTCCAGAGCCGTAGTCATTGCCCGCAATGATGGCTGTTTATGCACACCCTGGCCCTCTGTTACATACACATAATGTCCCCTTTGCAGCATACCTTTCTTCCCGCTTTCTATTCCGTCAGGGTCCTCTCGGATCTGCTGAGGATTTCCTTCGGGCGGCTTCCCACAAAGAGAGACAGAGTTCAGTTCCAACTTAATACATACGATTTTACTTGGTTCTATTCTCAGTATTTTCAGCTCAGTCGAAGTCACAACATGAGAATCATCACATCCAGTTCTTTCTCTGCGCTTTCCCTTTCTTCTTCCAGAATGTCCCAGGGTTGCACCGGCCCGTCCGGTACCGCAGTGTTCCTTCTAGCCACCCCAACTAACTTCAGGAGTTCCCCTGTCTGTTTCACCCCAGACAAGAGGGCATCATCCCACGTAATTGGCTGCCACATCTTGGAGCTGCCCTGCATTCTGTTCTGCTGTGACCTTAGATTCACAGGCCCTGGACGTCTGGGCCTCTCAGTTTACGTTGCGTGGCCAACTGCCCTGTCCAGGCTCCCAGGTCTTACTAATTATAATGTAGGAAATTCTCTGCTTTACCCACAGTTGGCCCCTCCTAGGTTGACTAATTCCTATCTTATTGCTATTTGGTACTAATGTGCTCCCTCTGGTGGTCAATCCTATCACTACACTTTCCCTGTATACAAATAGCAGCATTCAGGTACAGATTAATATATACAGAGTACATTAGACACATATAATAAATTACATTCAACATTTAACTGGGACATGTTTCATCAGCATAGATTCTTATTATCCAGGTACTAATGTCCTATTATATTCATGTTTTTTGTTGCTTTTTTATAATCCTGTTTTGATCTGCTTATCATAAATAGTAATTACATTTAGGCTATGTGCGCATGTTGAATATTTGATTGCAGACATTTCTGTAAGGTTTCTGCATCTCTTGGCAGGAAAATATTTTATTTGAATATGCATGTAATTACTTTACTTTTTTTCAACTGTGAGCACAGATGCCAGCAGATGAGACAATGTCTCCCATCAGCAGCACCTGCTGTCAATGTTATCAGTGACAGCAGACATAGCCCGATGGGAGTAGTAGTCTCATTAGTCCATGCTTGCTGACCTGCGGAAAGCTTTTTACCGTAGGTCACCGTTGCGGGTCACAGTCACAGCTGTGGGGTCACGCTGACATCTGACAGAGTTACCCCGCAGCACTCTGACCGACAGTCTTACTGGTGATAGCGTTAACGCTGATAAGAACCTCCGCACCGGTGTGACAGCATGGGAAACTCCATAGGAAGCCGGTAAAATGCAAAACAAAAAAGCAGCAAATCCACCAACAGTTTTATACCTGCGTTTTCAATGGGTAAAAAAACGCTACAGAAACGCACAATGAAATGACATTCTGCAGAAAAAAATGCACTGCAAATACTTAAGGAAACTTATTGATCATGTGCACAACACTTCCCGATTGTCATTGAATTAGCTTGCATAAGTATTCCATTGCATTTTTTGCCCATTTCCGCACTGAAAAAATGCTGCAAAAATGCATTAAAAACGCACTGTGTGCATATAGCCAAGAGAAATGTATACAAGTCATGGGATGTACAAAGGTTATTTTTAAGAGTTGTGATTTTCAGTTGATTGCTAATTAATGATTAACGGTGAATTGAAGAACAATCGCACTCACCAGACCAGGACATAGAAAAGGTTCCACTCTTTATTGGCAAGCATAAAAATTCATGGCTGGGAGAGTGAGGATAGGAGGTTGCTCGTGCTGACGACGGCCGTTTCGCGCTCACTAGTGCGTCTACAGGTCAATGCATGAGAGGATGTGACGAACCTAAAAGCCCAGTCACAGGTTAAAAACCCCTTCCATCACACCTGCAATCACAACATCATGAAATTGCAAAACATACAATTTAAAAACAACATATAGCAAAGCATATGAATATACATACTACAGTACCAAGTGGGGAAACCCCTATACATATAAATAACATAATGAGATAACAACAAATAAACTAACAAGAATGACCCAGTGTACATCATAGTTAACTGTATATTACCCCTACTCATACAATTTCTACAGTGAATATAAAGCGTATGGGTCTACAGAAAAACCGACGTCCACTCTGTCGTTAAAGCCAATGGGTCCCATGGCATTAGAATGCAGGATCCACCTAGCCTCGCGTTGTAACAGTAATCTATGCAAGTTACCTCCCTGTATAGGCAAAACAACCTTCTCCAAACCTGCAAATGATAGACTATTGGGGTCCCCGCCATGCATATCTTTCATGTGGTTAATTAACCTTGGTATCCCTTTACCTGTAGTAATAGATTTAAAATGTTCCCTGAATCTCACCTATAAAGGTCATATGGTTTTGCCTATATAGTAGTACCTGCTCGGACAAAAAACAACATACACGACAAAATTTTTTGCAAGAAATAAATTCAGAGACTGTATGTCTGATAGCCCCCATACGAATCACGCAATCTACCAAATGGAATTTGCAATATGAACAATGTCCACATTTGTGGTTGCCTCTCGGAATGCCCGCATTCAACCAATTACTGGTGTCCTTTTTCACCCTATTCTGAACTAAAATATCCCTGAGTCTCATACTACGCTTGCATGATATAAGAGGTCCCCTGGCCACGATATCCTGATGGATGCACATATGTGTTGGTCCATTGGACTGTCCTTAAAACAATACGTGAAACGTTTGTCCCTCCTCTTAGCAGATGGTTCCTTACTTGCCTCATGTATACCATCAACCCCTGTACTGTTGTGGACCCTATCTAGTGCCGTATTCAATAATGTGTCTGGATAGGTGGATCCTGCGTTCTAATGCCATGGGACCCATTGGCTTTAATGACAGAGTGGACATGTTGGTTTTTCTGTAGCCCCATACGCTTTATATTCACTGTAGAAATTGTATGTGTAGGGGTAATATACAGTTAACTATGATGTACACTGGGTCATTCTTGTTAGTTTATATGTTGCGATCTCATTATGTTATTTATGTGTTTAGGGGTTTCCCCACTTGGTACTATAATATGTATATTCATATGCTTTGCTATATGTTGTTTTTAAATTGTATGTTTTGCAATTTCATGATGCTGTGATTGCAGGTGTGATGGGAGGGGTTTTTTACCTGTGACTGGGCTTTTAGGTTCGTCACATTCTCTCATGCATTGACCCGTAGAAGCGCTAGTGAGTGCAAAACGGCCGTCGTCAGCACAAGCAACCTCCTATCCTCACTCTCCCGGCCATGAATTTGTATGCTTGCCAATAAAGAGTGGAACCTTTTTTATGTCCTGATCTGATGAGTGCGATCTGTTCTTCAATTCACCGATGTTCATGTTCTTATCTTGGATCGGCACCTCAAGCCCAGGGTTCAGCCTGCAGCAGTTTGGAGGTATTGTAATATGACCATGCAGCGGTGTTAGCAGTGCCGTCCTCTTTTTCTTATGGTGAGGTAATCAATGATTAAGTTGACTCCCCGAAATCAGTCAGCCTTTATGGATTTTAATCCCTTTCTGACATCAGACGTAATGATCCGTCCATGTTCCCTGGGCCTATTTAACCAGGGACGGATCATTACGTCTGAGTGATCGCCTTCACACATGGGGGTATGCGGGCGATCGCCGCCGGGTGTCAGCTCATTCTGCCAGCTGACACCCGGCACTAAGTGCCAGGAGAAGCCACAGATTGCCCCCGGCACTTTAAACCCTGAAATGCTGCGATCGAACGCGAGCAGACAGAGGGCTGACAGGCCCTCTGCCTTTAGATAAGAGACCTCGCAGCGTGATGCGGGGTCCCGATCGTTGCCATGGTGACCGGATGTCGTCATCAGGACATCCGGGTCACTACAGCTAGGAAACTCGCTGATCATGCACAGTGCATGATCAGCAAGTCTCTCTGTCAGTGCAGAGCTGACAGTTTCTGCAGAAGCAATCAGCCTGCAAAAACTGATTGTCCTATAATGGGACAAAGTAAAAAAAATTAGAAAAAAGTAAAAAAAACCATTAAATAATTGTAAAAATATTTTTCTAAAAATCAAAAGTAATAAAAAATCAAAAGATATTGTAATAAATAATTGAATGAAAAAAAGCAGAACAATAAAAGTACACATATTTTGCATCATTGCGTCCGCAAAGACCCGACCTATAAAACTAGTTAACCCTTTAGTGAACACCATAAAAACTAAATAAAAAACAAGGCAAAAAATAGTGATTTACCACCATACCGCCGAACAAAAGGTGAAATAAAACACGATCAAAAAGATGGATATAAGTAAACATGGTACCAATGAAAACGCCATTTTGTACTGCAAAAAACAAGCTGCCATACAGATCTCTTAGCGGAAAAATAAAAAAGTTATAGGTCCCAGAATAAAGCGATGCAAAAATATTTTTTCTGTCGTGCAGAGCTGACAGTTTCTGCAGAAGCGATCAGCCTGCAAAAACTGATTGTCCTATAATGGGACAAAGTAAAAAAGTTATATAAAAGTTAAAAAAACATTTAATAATTGTAAAAATAGTTTCTAAAAATCAAAAGTAATAAAAAATCAAAAGATATTGTAATAAATATTTGAATGAAAAAAAACAGAACAATAAAAGTACACATATTTTGTATCATCGTGTCCGCCACGACCCGACCTATAAAACTAGTTAACCCCTTTAGTGAACACCATAAAAACTAAATAAAAAACAAGGCAAAAAACAATGATTTACCATCATACCGCCGAACAAAAGGTGGAATAAAACACGATCAAAAAGATGGATATAAGTAAACATGGTACCAATGAAAACGTAATTTTGTACTGCAAAAAATAAGCTGCCATACAGCTCTGTCAGTGGAAAAATAAAAAATGTATAGGTCCCAGGATAAAGCGATGCAAAAATATTTTTTCTATAAAATAGTTTTTATTGTATAAAAGCACCAAAACATAGAAAAATAATGAGGTATCACTGTAATTGTACTGACCCAAAGAATAAAACTGCCTTATCAATTTTACTCCACACGGAACGGCATGAACCCCCCCAAAGAAATTCATGAAATGCTAGTTTTTGTTTGTTTTGCCACATAAAAATTAGAATAGAAAGCGATCAAAAAATGTGATGTGCCCAAAAATGTTACCAATAAAAACTTCAACTCGTCCCACAACAAATAAGACCTCACATGACTCTGTGAGCCAAAATATGGAAAAATGATAGCTCTCAAAATGTGGTGATGCAAAAACTATATTTTGCAATAAAAAGCTTATTTTCGTGTATGACTGCAATATAAAACACAATAAAATCTGGTGTCGCTGGTATCCCTGTAATCAATCTGACCTGAAGAATAAAGTTGCCTAATCATTTATACTGCACGAGAACAGGGTAAAAAATAAACCTATTATGCACATACTGTTGATTTTTTCATTCTGCCTCCCAAAGATCGCAAGAAAGGACCGGTGCACATTTATCCTGCGCTCTTTGTTGAGGTCTTACATCAGGGTTTCCATGTAAGTCTCTGAAATACGTGATTCAGACTGAACCTCTGGCGGAAGATTCCCTATAATGAGGCAGATGGAGACACTGTGGATGTCGTGTGACCTGTGATCCGGCGGTGTACGTCTTTTTAGGATTGCATAAAAGTGCCGTCGGCCACAGTTTTGTGCACTTCTGAAAAGAAGGACACCGCTGAACAGAGGCCATATGGAGTCCAGATTAACTGTGCTGCCTCATTATAGTGAATGTATTCCTCGAGGGTTTCATTTGAATCTCATTACTCAGAAATTTTGATGGAAACCCCAAAGTAAGTGGTCAGCGTAGAGCGCAGGATAAATGTGGTCCCAAACATTATGTAAAATGTTCCCAATAAAGCATCAATTCAATCCCAAGAAAAAGCAATTCCCCACTCAGGTCTGTTATCTGTTAAATATGGAAATATAGGGGGCTTCCAAGTTACTGGTAGAACAAAGGCTCTGGAAAAGCGAAATGGCACCACATTCGCAAAAAGAAATTCATCAAAATTCTCTGCTCCCAAATCCAAATGCCCACCTTCTCTTCTGAGCCCCACAGTGTACCTAAGCCACATATTTCATCCACATTTGGCATTTGTGACGCAATGAGATCCCTCCTAACATACAGGTGCATGCCTCTAAAAGCACGGGTTAGGATTAACTTACTACAATGGCAGTTTGCAATTTTCACTCGGCAACATTCATTGCTGCTTGTTTCTGGAAAATACCCATGGAGTCAAAATCGTCACTACACCTGTACTGTTGATAAATTCCCCAAGGGTATAGATTCCCAAAAGGGTCACTTGAGGGGAGATTCTGCTTTCCTAGCAATTAGTGGCTCTGTATATAGAGTCCGCAAACTGTTCTAGGAAAATCCAGAGGGCAAATAGCGCTTGGTTCCTCCTGAGTCTCTCCATGTGGCTAAGTAGTACTGTACAGTAGAGATGAGTGACTTTGCCTTTTTTAGGTTCGAGTCAGGTTTCGGGAAACCCGACTTTCTCAAAAGTCGAACGAAGTTGGCCGACTAACGGAAATGGTCGGGTCGGAGTCGAAAATCCGACCCCAATGCAAGTCAATGGGGAGTAAAAGTCGGCAGGGAGTGGAGGAAAGTAAACACATCCACAGTGCCCATTTCAATGACAGCGACATCTATTCTTTTTACTTTAGTTTGGCAACCTTAATTAACTTTATAATAATAGTAACGCATTGAAAACTGGGGGTTATTTGGCTAAAGTTGTTGGGGGGGGCAGTGCTGGCTCCAGGTTTTCGTGGGCCCCGGGCCAAAGAGTCTCAGTGGGCCCCTTTAACACATAACACAATTCATGATGCTCCGATACGGCAGAGAAAAATAGGTATAGTGCCAAATACTTTACTTCTTACATTACATGAGTGATATCTACCGAATATTCCGGTGTATAAGACGACTTTTTAACCCCTGAAAATCGTCTTCAAAGTCGGGGTCGTCTTATACGCCGGGTATGGCGTTTCAGAGGTGTTTACCTAGGGTCTAGGCGCTGGGGGACTTCGGCGGCTCCTCTTGTGCAGCCCCAGCAGGCTCTGTGCTGGGGGGGGCGGCGGCGGCGGCTCCTCTTGTGCAGCCCCCGCAGGCTCTGTGCTGGGGGACGGCGGCGGTGATTCTTTTCTTAATCCCCGGAGGCCCCGGCAGCTCCATTGCTGCTATGCGATGCGATGGCCTCCGGAAAATGGCCGCTGCATGCTCAGCTTCAGATCTCGTCTCAAGATCTCGGGAGACGAGATCTGAAACTGAGCATGCGCTGCCCTCAGCGGCCATTTTCCCGGAGGCCACCGCATCGCATCAATGGAGCTGCCGGGGCCTCCGGGGATTGAGAAAAGAATCACCGCCGCTGTCCCCCAGCTCAGAGCCTGCGGGGGCTGCACGAGTAGCCGCCGCTGTCCCCCAGCACAGAGCCTGGGGGGCTGCACGAGAGGAGCCGCCGCCGTCCCCCAGCACAGAGCCTGGGGGGCTGCACGAGAGGAGCTGCCGCCGTCCCCCAGCACAGAGCCTGGGGGGCTGCATGAGAGGAGCCGCCGCCGTCCCCCAGCTCAGAGCCTGCGGGGGCTGCACGAGTAGCCACCGCTGTCCCCCAGCACAGAGCCTGGGGGCTGCACGAGAGAGCGCCGCCGTCCCCCAGCACAGAGCCTGGGGGGCTGCACGAGAGGAGCCGCCGCCGTTCCCCACTCAAGCCTGCGGGGCTGCACGAGTAGCCACCGCGTCCCCAGCACAGAGCCTGGGGGGCTGCACGAGAGGAGCCGCGCCGTCCCCCTGCACAGCTGGGGCTGCACGGAGAGCCGCCGCCGTCCCAGCTCAGAGCCTGCGGGGGCTGCACGAGTAGCCCCGCTGTCCCCCAGCACAGAGCCTGGGGGGCTGCACGAGAGGAGCCGCCGCCGTCCCCCTGCACAGAGCCTGGGGGCTGCACGAGAGGAGCCGCCGCCGTCCCCCAGCACAGAGCCTGGGGGCTGCACGAGAGGAGCCTCCGACGCCGTCCCCCAGCACAGAGCCCCCCCCAGGCTGCACAAAAGGAGCCGCCGCCGTCGCCCAGCGCCTAGACCCTAGGTAAACACCTCTGAAAAGCCCACTCCCCCCACCATATGTTCCGTACCCGGCGTATAAGATGACACCCGGCGTATAAGAAGACCCCCCCACACTTTTAAGACAAATTCATATTTTGACTGTAAAAGTTGGAGGGTCGTCTTATAGCCTGCATGTCATAAGAATTTAAATTAAAAAATGACCATGTTAAATTCTAATCTGTTTTTTTTAATTTTTACCGGTGTTTGGTAAGCGTTGGAAAAGGGGTAGTCTTATACGGTGAATATATCCTAAACTCTATATTTTAACAGGAAAAGTAGGGGGGTCGTCTTATACACCAGGTCGTCTTATACGCTGGAATATACGGTATTTTAAATTCTACAATAGCTCAAAAAACGGACAGTATAGTCCTCCATACAGTATTATGGGCACCACATAGTGCGCCATACAGAATAATGAGCCCCATATATTGCTCAATACAGAATGGGCTCCATATAATGCTCCATACAGAATAGGCCCCATATGTGCTCCATATGATGTTCAATATATAAAGGGCCCTATATGATGCCCCATTAAAAATGAATGCCATATGATGCTCTAGTATATTATGGGCCCTATATATGATGCTCCAGTGTATGATGAACCCCATATAATACTCCAAATATAATGGTCCCCATTTATAATGCTCCATATATAATGGTCTCCTTGTGATGCTCCATATATAATGGGCCCCATATGATGCTCCAGTATATGATGTGCCCCATGGATGATGCTCCAGTGTGTAATGGGCCCTATCTATGATGCTCAAGTGTATGATGGGCCCCATATATAATTCTCCACTGTGTAATGCTCCCCATATATAGCTCCAACCATTAAAAAAAATGAAATACCTCTCCTCGCTGGGCACTGCTCTACTCTGGACTCCTCAGTGTCGCCATATTCCAGCTCTCTGCACTGTGACTGTTCAGGCAGAGGGCGCACAGACGTGACGTCAGTGTGCTCTCTGAACTGAATGTCACTGTCAGGAAACGCGGAAGACGTCACAGCGGTGGAGCAGGGAGAGGTAAGTATTGCAAGTGCTGGGGCCCTGAGCTAGCAGGGGGGCACACTTGTGGGCGCCGGGAACTGGCACAGGGCCCCTCACAGTACGCCGGTGTCTCTGATGGCGAGTAGGCCCCCCCACCTGCTCAGGGCACCGGCATTTGCCCGGGTGCGTCAGGTGCTGACCCCGGCCATGGGGGGTACAGCTCAGTTAGGGAGGTGGAAAAACTGGCATATGTTGAGGTGTAGGCTGGACGTTCAGCAAGTGCAAATGGAGGAATTGGAAAAGTCGGAGGAAGAGGAGGACAAAATGAGCCATTTTGCTGGCAACCTATGTGTCATCAGGGGAAGGTGGTACAAAATCCTTTGAAACACAGGCATGGTTCATTTTAATGAAGGTGAGATCACCTACATTTTGGGTTGACAGCCGGGTCCTTCTTTCTGTCAGGATTGATCCAGCAGCACTGAAGACTCTTTCTGATAGCACACTACCAGCAGGGCAAACGAGCTCCTGTAAGGCATTTTGTGCCAATTCAGGCCAGGTGTCCAGTTTACAGGCCCAGTAGTCAAAGGGGAATGAACTGTGAGGGAGAACATCGATAGGGGAGGAGAGGTAATTTTGAACCATAGTTGACAACTGCTGTCTCTTGTCTGTTGCAATCATTCAGTATTACCAGTCATGTGAGCGGTACTCGAGAAATCAGACCAAAACATAGTCATGAAACCCCTGTCTCCAATGCCATTTCAGCTGTGTGCACCACGAACACCTCTTGCATTTGGCCCAATACTGCTCGTGGTTGAACCTGCACCGCTGCTGTGTGCTGGGAATGCCTCTAACAAATAGGTTTACCAGAGTTGCTTGTTTGTTCGCCAATATTAGCTCTAGGTTCTCCTGTGGCATGATGTTCTGTAATTTTCATTTATAGCGTGGATCGAAGATGCTGTCCAACCAGTAGTCGTCATTCTTAATAATTTTGGCAATGCGGGGGTCCCTTTTTAGGATCCTCAAGACATCACACATGTGGGCCAATGTTCCAGGTGTCAATGATGCACTGACAGTGGTGGGTGGAGGAGCACTTTCTGCCAAATCCACATCCCTGCCATTCACGCACAAACCCTGTACCTGACCTTGGCAAGACAACATTTTCTCTTGCCACCTGAGAAGCATCATCCTCCCCAAAATAATAATCCCCCTCATCCTCATCCTCCTCCTCTTCCTCTTCTTCCTCCACCTCATCCAGGACAGTTCTCTGAGCAGACAATGCCTGACTGTCATCAACGCTTCCCTCCTTCTCCTCCGCTGCAGACACCAGATCCTTAATGTGCATCAAAGTTTGCATGAGCAGATGCATAAGTGGGATGCTCATGCTTATGATGGCGTCGTCTGCGCTTAACAGCCGTGTGCATTCCTCAAAACACTGAAGGACTTTACAGAGGTCTTTCAGCTTTGACCATTGCACACCTGACAACTCCATGTCTGCCCTCAAACTGCCTGCCCGTGGATCCTCCGAGAAATGCTTTACAGCCTGCCTCTATTTGCACAGCCTCTCAACCATGTGCATGGTGGAGTTCCACCTTGTTGCAACGTCTATGATTAGGCGGTGCTTGGGGAGATGAAGCAATCGCTGCAGCCTCTGCATACAACTGGAGTCTACGGGCGAGCGACGGATGTTCGTGCGCAGTCTTCGCACCTCATGAAACACGGCTGGTAACTCCGGACAATTATTTATGCACCAACAGGTTCAAGGTGTGAGCCAGGCAGGGTATGTGTCTGAGTTTTGCCAGGGCTATGGCCGCCACAAAATTACGGCCGTTATCACTGACTACCTTGCCTGGCTCAAGATGTAGACTGCCCAGCCATGACTCAGTTTCTCGCTGCAAGTAGTCGGCCAGTACCTCCGCAGTGTGTCTGTTATCGCCCAAAGACATCATCTTTAAAACAGCCTGCTGACGCTTACCACTAGCTGATCGATAGTGGGACACCTCGTGTGCAACACTGGCAGCTGCGGATGGAGGGGTCGTGCGACTGCGCTTTGTCGACGAGCTTTTGCTTCTGGAGGAGGAGGGTCAAACTCCTACAGCCAACTGTTGCCTATACCGTGGGCTAGGCAGCACTGTCCCACCGCCGCTGTCCCCTGTGGATCCTGCATCCACCACATTAACCCAGTGCGCAGTGATGGACACGTAAAGACCCTGGCCATGCCTACTGGCCCATGCATCTGTTGTGAGGTGCACCTTTCCACTCATTGATTGTTTGAGTGCATGGACAATGCAGTCTTTCACATTCAGATGGAGGGTAGGGATGGCTTTTCTAAAAAAGAAATGCTGACTGGGTAGTTATAGCGTGAGACAGCGTAGGAAATGAACTCTTGGAACGCTGCGCTTTCAACCAAACGGAAGGGCATCATCTCTAATGAGATCAGTTTGGCAATATAGGCGTTCAAAGCCAGTGAGGTTTTGTAGTCCGTCCACCCTTGAAGTGCATGGTGTTTAAATGTCTAAGCATGCAACTGGTATTCAATATTCAGAGATTTTTCCCTCGGCTAAAGGTCCTTCTGCACTTCTTACAGATAACCTTTGCCTCATCAATAGGATTTTGGTCAAAAAAGTGCCACACTGCACTCTTCCTACTGTGGGATAAATTTTCAGGGCTTGCATGCAGTGCTAATTTGACCATCTGGCCAAGCTGTTCTGCAACTCTTTTTGTTTTTTTAACTCATTTTTGGACTGCTACGGGCCTGCCAGATAACCGCAGCTGCGATGTCGATGCCTGCCGCGGATCCTCCTCCTCTTCTGAGCTATTCCCAGCGGCACCCTCTTCCCCCAATGGATGCCAATCCGGGTCAACAACTGGGACATCCATCACCTCCTCTTCAATTTCATCTGTAACTTCCTCTGTGTCACCGTGTTAGAGTATGCGGGAAGGGACAGATTCTGGCTCAGTAGACTGCGAGGGCAATACAGTGCTCTGGGTGAATGTACCAGCAGAATCAGATAGCAGTGGCTGTGCATCAGTGCACTCCATGTCATATTCATCTTGGACTGGGGAATTCAGAATTTGACTACAGTAGATAACCCAGGCATGCTATGTGAAAAGAGCTCCATGGAGTAATCTGAAGTGTGGCATGCCGCATCCTTCACCTTTGGTGGGGGTGAAGTACACAAGGAAAGGTGTCGTTCCTGACAAGGAGCCTGCACTGACGACTCAGTGCTTGCATTTTTTGAAAGTTCAGAAGAGGAGGCGATAGAGCTGGAGGCTGTTTCGGCAATGTAAGCCAAAACCTGTTCCTGATGCTCTGGCTTTAAAATCGGTTTACCTACTCCCAGAAAAGGGAGCCTTCCAGGCCTTCTTGAGCCAGACGATGATGCAGGCTCAACACCTCCTGCCTTAGGTGCTATTGGGCTTTTGGCACTACCAGCAGATGCACCACCAGCACCACCATCATTCCCAGCTGGCTCCCCCCACCCATGTCCGCGGCCTCTTTCACCATACTTCCTCATGTTTGGGAAAATGTACCAAAAATACCAGCAGATATATGGTACTGTACGAGGAGCGTACATCTGTATATGGCATAGGGGAAAATTTAAATCTCCGGATATATTTCTAGAGTCACACACAGACGCTCTCTCAGTATGGATTTGACCGTAATACAAAGAGCAGATATACAGTACTGTATCAGAAGCGGACAGCTGTATACGGTGTAGGGGAAAATTGCAATCTCCGTATATATTTCCGGAGTCACACACAGATAGTCAGCATGTATTGTCCGTGATACCAGCCTGTACACGGTAGTGTGTGAGTAGCGTACAGCTCTATACCATGTGGGAAAAAATGAACGGTCAGTAAGTGTGCAGAAAAAAAGAATAAAAGTATTAGTGCTGTGTAAAAAGCAGTCTGCACAGCAGTGTACACACAGCAATACAGCTAGCAGGCAGCCTATTAACCAGCGCTGCTGCACACAAGAAAATCCTCCCCTGTCACTGGCAGGCAGCCTAATAAACCCCGCTGTTGCAAACAAGAAAAT
Source organism: Oophaga sylvatica (assembly GCA_033576555.1). Lineage (NCBI taxonomy): Eukaryota > Metazoa > Chordata > Amphibia > Anura > Dendrobatidae > Oophaga > Oophaga sylvatica. The sequence continues at coordinate 312,931,376 of JARQOD010000003.1, forward strand.
CTCCCCTGTCATGCAAAAGCTAACTGACGCCCCAAATTTCTATCAACAAGCTCATAAAACTTTGTTTCTGCCCTAACTCTTCCCTATGAAAACCATCAGAACCTCCCCAATTGTTAAGATCGGAGAATAAAATGGATTCGGCGTTGGCTTTATGACACTATGAGCCCTCAAAGCAAGCCAATCACTCAAGCCCTTTTCAAAAATGGGGTGGACCTGCCCATGCATTCGTTGCCCCCCGTGTACGTCCTGCTCATTGGCGAAAAAAAGGGGCCTCAAGCATTATGGGAAAAAAACCCACTTGGGCACCAGGCGCGACCCGATGGACGGGCTGCACGCTTGACGGGGTTTTGGCAACGAAACCCCGACTTTTTCAAAGTCGTTTACTTTTTAAAAATTACCCACCCCGTTTCGCCAACTCTATCCCGTACAACTTTTTCATCTATGTTTTTTCAAGCAACCTTCCTAAAAAAAGGACAGAAAAAAAGCCCAAACCTTTAACCTAGTCACACTGTTTATGTAGTTCAATGAAATTTACACCTGTAGGGAATTTATGGGGACCTTTTTAGAAAAATATCACAATACAAAAACCCCCCCCCTTTTTTAAAAATAAGAGTTAAAATTTTAGTAAAATAAAAGATTATTGACAAAACAATAACAAGTTTCAGAGGAAAACAATTTTAACAAGTGATAATGGAGGGATTTCAGGACATAAATAGAGGACTTTTTAAGACAGATGAAACAGAACTCAAAAAACAGTCCCATCACACCAACGAATGGGGTAGAAAAGGAAAAATAAAAAAATTTTGACCAAAATATTAGATGTATGCAAAGATTCCATCACCTCAAGAATTTTGGGATATTGGGGTAACTGAAATAACTCACTTCCCTGCAGAACTGATTGTTTTAAGAAAGGTGGAAAGAGGGGCCCTATGAACTGTGGCCTGGTGAGAACGCAAAGGTTACCCAAACCCAAATCCTAAAACAGACGAATTACTTTAAGTAGCGTTTGGCATTGGGCATTTGCTGGACCGAAGTGGGACTGAAACCCTCAGCAAAACTGTGGTCTCCCATTTGGTCCAAGTGCTCTCTTCACCCTCGATCCCAATGCCCGCCCGTAACAGATGGGACAGCTGTTGAGGGGCTTTTTCCTAGTACTTTAAACATAGGTTAACGGAACATAGGAACATGGAACGGGGCTGCACCTAAGTTAAGGGTTCCTGCATGGCAGCCCGTGAGTGGGGGACCGGATTTGGGGTTTGATGTCACTGATCCCCTGACCTGGCACCGGGCCCGTTGGCCACAGGTGCTCATCAAAGAGAAAAATCTACTGAACCATTGCACGCCACCACCCTCCCTATGTATTTACCCCTCCCCCGCAGACTGTGAGCCTCACGGCAAGGTCCTCTCTCCCTTTTGACTTGTTGTCCCTGTCCCAGCACATTAATTGTACCTAATTTTTCCCTTTTCATATTAAAGCGCCATGGAAAAAATGGGGCTAATAAATGTATAATAATAATAAAAATAATTTTTTGGGGCAGGGCTTACCTTTAAAAAAGCCGACCGCAGCAAAAGGCGGGGGGTCAATCAACCTTTTGGGCGTGCATATTCAGCGCCCGTCGTTGGGGGGCCAAAAAACTTTTTATTTCGCCTCCGTGACCCGCCGATGCCAGAATAACCTCTAATTAGCACAGGTCACTCAGGGAGGGTTTGAAGTGAAGGAGGGAATGAATGTGGGCATCTTG
>JARQOD010000003.1:312933217-312956520 GCA_033576555.1 Oophaga sylvatica
ACATGTGGGAAATGTTATTTCTTAACTATTTTGTGTGACATATTTCTCTGTTTTAAGGGAAAAAAAATTCAAAGTTTGAAAATTGCAAAATTTTCAAAATTTTCGCCATATTTGTGTTTTTTTCAAAAATAAACGCAAGTTATATCGAAGAAATTATACTTCTAACGTGAAGTACAATATGTCACGAGAAAACAATCTCAGAATCGCGAAGATCCGTTGAAGCGTTCCAGAGTTATAACCTCATAAAGAGACAGTGGTCAGAATTGTAAAAATTGGCCCGGTCATTAACGTGCAAACCACCCTTGGGGGTGAAGGGGTTAAATTAAAATATATACAATGTATGAACTTGTAATGTACTAAAGTGTTGTTACAATGTCCAAACTACTGTATATTGTTGTAGATGTGATTTTTATTTTGTTGTATGAGTGAACAAAAAGGCAATTAAACCTAAACCTAAAGACAGCAGCTTCTTATTAGCAGCAGACATTTTCTATAGAAAATTACACACCAATTTATTCATAAGGCATAATCAGCTATGGTGATCTTACTCACCTATCCCAACTACAGACACAGGCTATTCATCTTCCTACCTTGGTAGACAGCTTTCTGCTGATGGATGTGTGAGATTGCTATAGTCGGAATTCTAAGCCTTATAAGTTATCTCAAGCAGTGGCTTGAAGTTTGAGTATACAGGTTGTTGGCATTTTAATCAGATCTTGGACTTATGTACTATGATCTACTAATCTTCATTACAAGTGAGTTTCCTAGCTCCTAACATGCCCAACTCTGCTATGCTCTGGGTCTCTGACACAAAACTCAAATCTGCTACATAATTACAGGTGAATGTCCAGAGATACCTAGATCTACTGCCCCACTAGGCTGTGCTACATCAAGTGAATCTTCTGACATAACCAACTACTGCATAACCAACTGCTGCATTATACTGCAACACTCAACTAAGGCTAGTTTCACATTAGCGTTAGAGTCCGCAGCGTATTGTCCTCAACCCCAAACGCATGGAAAAACGCATGCTAACGCAGTGTTTTTTATCTGCATCAGCTTATGCATGATGACAAAAAAACTCAGCGTTTGCATGCGTTTTTGCATGCATTTGTGTTTTATATGCACATGCGTTCGATAGGAAAATGCTTTTCCAGGAGAATTTCCTTACCACAAGCCACCCCCAATGTGCGTGTCTCATGGAAATTATCATAAATCATAAATACGCATAAGTATGCAAATGCAATCGTACGCATGTCCTTGCGTACCTATGTGTTCCCATAGACTGTAATGCGTTGTTTTGACACACTCCATCTGCAAGCGTCCACGTATGTATGGCGGCGGAAATTTGACGCTTTAAAAAATGCAACATGGTGCGTTAGCCGCACCCCGCCACACACCACGAAATGATGCATGTGTAAGCATCCACAGGCGAACGCATGCAAACGCATGTCCTTGCATCCACCATGTTCAAGACATGAAAACAGGATGCATGTGGATGTATGCGGACGAAACTCTGTGGACACAGCCGCAAATGTGAAACCTGCCTAAGCTCCATTATTAAAAGTGAGCCCTCTGACATATCCGGCTATGCTGTGCAACTGGGACTTGCTATATCAGTACAAGTGAGTCTGCTGAAATACTCTGAGCTCTGCTCCTCAGCTTTGCTACAGTGACAAGTCTTCCCTACTGTGCTAACATCTTGAATTTGCCTCTTTATTTCCCTTACCACTGTCTCTGTCATATGCATTCACATTGCGTTCTGTGTCCCGTCAGGGCATATGTCCGAAATCTCCTGCCAAACAGGGTCCGGACATAAGCACCGATGTAATGAAAAGCATTGATGGAGGCACGAGAGGTCACGGTTTATGATCCCACTGCTGCCACAAATGTGATGAAAAGCGCGGACAGAGGCACGGGAAGTTACGGTTTATGATCCCACTCCGGCCACCAATGTGATGAAAAAACAGCAAACAAGTCTATTGACCTTACACTTTGCCGCAGGGGGCTTATTTTAGTTATCCCACCACTGCCACTAATGTGTCACCAACTGCAGGGATTTTTGTATATCCCACTTTCCCGTTCCGCTTAGGAATTCACAGCTCTCCAGGGCTCCCCTTACCTTCAGGTCAGTCAGGGAACTGCACCTAGGATAATTTGTCACCAGATGGGCCTGCTTGGATGTGTACTGGCTATTAGGCATGCTGCAGGGAGGGAATTATAACTACTCCTAGCTGCAGCCAGGCAATACACTTATAAAACCCCGCTCCATCACTGCCAGCTATACCCAATGCCCAGCACACACTTGCTACCACCAGCCTGTGGCTCTAGAATGTGGGGCAGAGGCCACCCCAATTTGGTAGCGTAATTCCCTTCGGAGGACCTGACAGTACGTTATAGAATAAGGAGAAATGGCACTAGTAATTTTATATTTTACTCCAAAAAGGTAGGCAGTGTTTACAAAAGGTCTAAAAGATATTATAATATGAGACAATTAAAGTATGTACAAGACGATTACAAAATAAAAAGATTAACATAAGAAAGAAAGACTTACAGTTGCTTAGATCATTGCAGGCAAACCATGCGGTTGGGGTTATGGTCAACACGTCACAGTGCATTACAAACTTTCACTGCATCAGGTTTCCAGGGCAAAATGAGCTGGCACTGCCTTATACCCCCCTGGTCGTGACATCACTAAAGGGGCTGAGTTATGGAAATACTCCCCTTTTCTCAGATTGAACATTTTGCTACAAAACTTCTGAATTACATAACTCAGAGAGGGGACCTCCTATAGTAACGTACTTCGTACCATCTTACTTTGCATGATGTTGGTGTTTGCTTAAGTCTAAATGCGAAGTACATGGATGGGTCAGCTAAATAGGAATCTGTTTCACGGATTCTGCTGGTGCCAGCTCTTAGAAAATTCACTGGAAATTGGTTCCACCTATGGACATGCAGATATGTAAATTTCATACTTATATCTCTAATTGGGGCCACGCTATTACGTCTGGAATATCTCTATCGTACACAAAGGAATGGGCCATGTGCGTTAGAGCTGCCAAACCGTTTTTCCCAGTTGGTCTTAAGCTATTCACTGAGGGAAAGGGGCTGCTAGTAAACTAGTTCACGTTACACAGAGTGTGTGAAGCTGGAGGGAAACAGAAGGGGGGCTCAGAAGCCCACAGCATGAGTCTGCAAAACCTAATGACTGTTGCAGAGCTCATAGTGTGGGGAAGGTTCTGGATTGGAACTTTGAATGCGAGCAAAATGGGGTTATCATTACAGCCAATTGGGTCATAGACTTCAATTGTGATGGCAGATCGAACATGCCCTCTAACGTGCACTATTTTCGGGAGTGTACGCTTATAAGAGGCGGACACCAAGACACAATCTACTACTCCTGAGTGTCCACCTCCTGTAGGCGTACACTCCTGAAAATGATGCACGTCAGAGTGTACGTTCACTCTGCAGTCACCACTACAGTCCATGTTGCCCCTGGCGCATATGTCGGAACCCAATTTAGTAGGATTTTTTTACGTATTCCCAACGGGGACACAGAACGCAATGTGAAAGCACTGTCACTAGTGGCATGCTACTCAACTTTTATAATTGCTGTTCAGCATTTCATTACTCCAGTCTATCCACTGCACTGCACCAATCATTTTTGTCAGTGCTAATCAACAACCATTCCTAGAGGACTTTGAGAAAAGTCTTTATCAGACTGAAACAGGTGAGACATAAGAGATGATGATGCAGTAGTATGTGTTTTTAAGGCTTTTTTTATATGATGATATCACAGTATGATATTCAGTACTGTGCAAATGCTTTATGAAGATGTGTGGAAAAAATGTTGCAAAGTAAGAATGATCTTCAAAATTGTGTTAATAGTTTATTTTTATCAATTAACAAAGTGCAGGTGAATTAATAATAAAATAAAAATATAAATCAAATAAATATTTGATGTGACTTCCCTTTGTCTTTAAAGCAGCATCAATTATTGTAAGTACAGGGTGTTAGGGTCTGCGGAACGCACCAAATATTTGATGCGGAGAGGTGCGTTTAAAAGCCCTTGGTCCACCGTGCAGACGGAGCCTGCTGCTAGTAAAATGGTGCAAGAAGCGAACTCTGTTATCCCGCAGAGTCGCCAAAATAAACGCCGTAACGCGCTGTGGCAATATGTGCGTACTCTGTTAATCCACATAGCCGCTAGAAGGAGTGCTGCAGCGCTATATGGCGATGTGTGTGAACTCACTTAACACAATTGAGTCGCAAAATAAACATGCTAGGGCGCTGTCTAGCGTTGAAAGCGAACCCTGTTACGTCACAGAGCCGCTGAGACAAACTTCTGTGTCCTGTCAGGCACCCAGGTACACAGTTAACTGCTAAGCGAACATAGAACGTGATCATGCGCTAATGTCCTCGCGGGAGTCACCCACAATCTATGGCGTCTGAACGCCAGACCCTGAATACGGCAATCAAACTCCTCACCGGTTATGCAAGTAATCTAAGGCATCTAGGACACCGACCCTGACCAGCTAGCATACCAAACTCCTCACCGATTAAGTCGGTATTCTAGAGGCTTATTTCAGCCGGGCCCTAACCACACACACGCATCACCACACTGGTGCATAGCATATAAAGATTGATACTAGCGCATGGTGGCCCAGCCATGCTACCCTTTTATAGTAATAGCTACAGGACCTGCCAGAAACAAGAACGAATGAAACTTGTTCCAGAACACCAGTAGTCACAGGACCTTCCTGGCGGACCAATAGGAGCTGCTGCAGTACCTGAGCATGTGACCCCTGATCTCCAATGAGAGATCTCACTCTGGGCATGCTCAGAAGGGGAAAACAAGGACTTTTTCCAAAAGAAGTCTGCTCGCCGCTAACCAGTACTGGCCACAATAGCAGAGCCTGGAGGAGCAGCAGTAATCCTCTGCACACTGTTAGACTGGGCGAGTTGCTGGGACCGATGTCTAAGCTGAGCAGGCTCTATTGCAGACAGAGATGAATAGGAGACCGCAGCGGGACTGGTTCGAGACTCCCCCTGTGCAGCAGCGGGAACTCGAACCCCAAGACAGGGTGGGCCATTTATATTGATACACCTAAATAAAATGGGAATGGTTGGTGATATCAACTTACTGTTTGTTGCACATTAGTATATGGGAGGGGGAAAACTTTTCAAGATGGGTGGTGACTAGAGTTGAGCGATACTTTCCGATATCCAAAAGTATCGGAATCGGAATGGTATCGCCGATACCCAAAAAATATCGGCGATACCCGATACCGATACCGGAAATACAATGTAAGTCTATGGGAACAAAATATCGGAATTAAAAAAAAAACATTCTTGCCTTGTTGGTTAATTGTACATGAAGGAAAACAACAAAGAGTAATGTAGAATTTATTGGGGGAGGTTGAGGAGACATTAAAGGCATAGATGTTTAACACAATGCAATGGAATAGCATTAATATTTCTTTTTTTGAAATACGTTTGGATTGACGAAGAAATTGACAATGTTGTTAACCTTTTTTCTATTTTGTCAAATATGTCTGTTTCACAACTTCCATGCTCTTCACCTTTTTAAACTTTTCACACACTTTCTCCTTCATAATCTTCAGCAGCATCATCTTTCTCATCAAATTATTCTTCATCTTCACCTTCTTAATCTTCTAAAACTTCTTGCTATTCATCTTTTTGTTAACATTACTTATATTGCTCTTATTAAACAGTTATTATTCTTCATATTCTACTTCTTCATCTTCTTCCTATTCATCCTTTTCATCATATTCTTATTTGTTGTGACAGACATTCCTGTACTTGTAATCTGTAAAACTCTGAATTTTCATCCTTCCGTTCTTGCTGTCACGAAAGATTTTAATTACAACAGTATTTGTCCGCGTTCAGTTTAGCCTGCAGCAGCATCAGACATTTTCCAGGGGCACCACGAGGAGGAACGGACTCACCCCCATACACTGCTTAGTCTTCTTCTGCTTATAATTTAGAGCATATATTTTGCTCTTCATTTTGGTCTTATACTTAATGTTCTTCTGCTTTTTGATCTTCTGCTTATTGTTCTTCTGTCTCTTGTTCTGTATCTTGTAGTTTGTCTTAACCTTCTTTGTCCTGTTGGTGATGGTACAAAAGCCAATGGAAGTAACGAGGACCAGCTGACTGTGCTGGAACCCGGAGGGTCAGCAGAAGGAAAAGAGCCAATGGCACAACCGAGGACCAGCTGGCGTTACTGGGACACGGTTACTAAGCAGGAGGTACCTGTGCTCCAAAGCACTACCAAGGAGCAGCAGACGTTGCTGGAACTCGGATACCGACATGGAGGCACCTAGGCCAAAGGCACTGCGGAGAACCAGCTGACGGTACTGGAACCCGGATGGGTAGCAGAAGGTACAAGAGCCAATGAAAGTAACGAGGACCAGCTGACTGTACTGGAACCCGGAGGGTCAGCAGAAGGAAAAGAGCCAATGGCACAACCGAGGACCAGCTGACATTACTGGACACGGTTACTAAGCAGGAGGTACCTGTGCTCCAAAGCACTACCAAGGACCAGCAGACGTTGCTGGAACTCGGATACCGACATGGAGGCACCTAGGCCAAAGGCACTGCGGAGAACCAGCTGACGGTACTGGAACCCGGATGGGTAGCAGAAGGTACAAGAGCCAATGAAAGTAACGAGGACCAGCTGACTGTGCTGGAACCCGGAGGGTCAGCAGAAGGAAAAGAGCCAATGGCACAACCGAGGACCAGCTGACGTTACTGGGACACGGTTACTAAGCAGGAGGTACCTGTGCTCCAAAGCACTACCAAGGACCAGCAGACGTTGCTGGAACTCGGATACCGACATGGAGGCACCTAGGCCAAAGGCACTGCGGAGAACCAGCTGACGGTACTGGAACCCGGATGGGTAGCAGAAGGTACCCATGGAAATTAAAGTTGAGGCAGCAGGACTGTTTGCCGTTCACACAGCAGGGGAACAGCTGACATTACTGAACCCCAGTAACACAGGAGCAAGTGTAGACTGTGCTAACAGCACTTCCGAGAAACAACTGGCGGTGTTGTAACCCAGGGATGAGAAGAGAACAGGGTGGAGGCAGCAGGACTGTTTGCCGTTCACACAGCAGGGGAACAGCTGACATTACTGAACCCCAGTAACACGGGAGCAAGTGTTAACTGTGCTAACAGCACTTCCGAGAAACAACTGGCGGTGTTGTAACCCAGGGATGAGAAGAGAACATGGTGGAGGCAGCAGGACTTTTTGCCGTTCACACAGCAGGGGAACAGCTGACATTACTGAACCCCAGTAACACGGGAGCAAGTGTATAACTGTGCTAACAGCACTTCCGAGAAACAACTGGCGGTGTTGTAACCCAGGGATGAGAACAGAACATGGTGGAGGCAGCAGGACTTTTTGCCGTTCACACAGCAGGGGAACAGCTGACATTACTGAACCCCAGTAACACAGGAGCAAGTGTAGACTGTGCTAACAGCACTTCCGAGAAACAACTGGCGGTGTTGTAACCCAGGGATGAGAAGAGAACAGGGTGGAGGCAGCAGGACTGTTTGCCGTTCACACAGCAGGGAACAGCTGACATTACTGAACCCCAGTAACACAGGAGCAAGTGTAGACTGTGCTAACAGCACTTCCGAGAAACAACTGGCGGTGTTGTAACCCAGGGATGAGAAGAACATGGTGGAGGCAGCAGGACTTTTTGCCGTTCACACAGCAGGGGAACAGCTGACATTACTGAACCCCAGTAACACAGGAGCAAGTGTAGACTGTTTAACAGCACTTCCGAGAAACAACTGGCGGTGTTGTAAACCCAGGGATGAGAAAGAACAGGTGGAGGCAGCAGGACTTTTGCCGTTCACACAGCAGGGGAACAGCTGACATTACTGAACCCCAGTAACACGGGAGCAAGTGTTAACTGTGCTAACAGCACTTCCGAGAAACAACTGGCGGTGTTGTAACCCAGGGATGAGAAGAGAACATGGTGGAGGCAGCAGGACTTTTGCCGTTCACACAGCAGGGGAACAGCTGACATTACTGAACCCCAGTAACACGGAGCAAGTGTAACTGTGCTAACAGCACTTCCGAGAAACAACTGGCGGTGTTGTAACCCAGGATGAGAAGAGAACAGGTGGAGGCAGCAGGACTGTTTGCCGTTCACACAGCAGGGGAACAGCTGACATTACTGAACCCCAGTAACACGGAGCAAGTGTTAACTGTGCTAACAGCACTTCCGAGAAACAACTGGCGGTGTTGTAACCAGGGATGAGAAGAGAACAGGTGGAGGCAGCAGGACTTTTGCCGTTCACACACAGGGGAACACTGACATTACTGAACCCCAGTAACACGGGAGCAAGTGTAACTGTGCTAACAGCACTTCCGAGAAACAACTGGCGGTGTTGTAACCAGGGATGAGAACGAACATGGTGGAGGCAGCAGGACTTTTTGCCGTTCACACAGCAGGGGAACAGCTGACATTACTGAACCCAGTAACACAGGAGCAAGTGTAGACTGTGCTAACAGCACTTCCGAGAAACAACTGGCGGTGTTGTAACCCAGGGATGAGAACAGAACATGGTGGAGGCAGCAGGACTTTTTGCCGTTCACACAGCAGGGGAACAGCTGACATTACTGAACCCCAGTAACACAGGAGCAAGTGTAGACTGTGCTAACAGCACTTCCGAGAAACAACTGGCGGTGTTGTAACCCAGGATGAGAAGAGAACATGGTGGAGGCAGCAGGACTTTTGCCGTTCACACAGCAGGGGAACAGCTGACATTACTGAACCCCAGTAACACGGGAGCAAGTGTTTGACTGTGCTAACAGCACTTCCGAGAAACAACTGGCGGTGTGTAACCCAGGGATGAGAAGAGAACATGGTGGAGGCAGCAGGACTTTTTGCCGTTCACACAGCAGGGGAACAGCTGACATTACTGAACCCCAGTAACACAGGAGCAAGTGTAGACTGTGCTAACAGCACTTCCGAGAAACAACTGGCGGTGTTGTAACCCAGGGATGAGAAGAGAACAGGTGGAGGCAGCAGGACTGTTTGCCGTTCACACAGCAGGGGAAAGCTGACATTACTGAACCCCAGTAACACGGGAGCAAGTGTTAACTGTGCTAACAGCACTTCCGAGAAACAACTGGCGGTGTTGTAACCCAGGGATGAGAAGAGAACATGGTGGAGGCAGCAGGACTTTTTGCCGTTCACACAGCAGGGGAACAGCTGACATTACTGAACCCAGTAACACAGGAGCAAGTGTAGACTGTGCTAACAGCACTTCCGAGAAACAACTGGCGGTGTTGTAACCCAGGGATGAGAAGAGAACAGGGTGGAGGCAGCAGGACTGTTTGCCGTTCACACAGCAGGGGAACAGCTGACATTACTGAACCCCAGTAACACGGGAGCAAGTGTTAACTGTGCTAACAGCACTTCCGAGAAAAACTGGCGGTGTTGTAACCCAGGGATGAGAAGAGAACATGGTGGAGGCAGCAGGACTTTTTGCCGTTCACACAGCAGGGGAACATCTGACATTACTGAACCCCAGTAACACGGGAGCAAGTGTAACTGTGCTAACAGCACTTCCGAGAAAAACTGGCGGTGTTGTAACCCAGGGATGAGAACAGAACATGGTGGAGGCAGCAGGACTTTTTGCCGTTCACACAGCAGGGGAACAGCTGACATTACTGAACCCCAGTAACACGGGAGCAAGTGTAGACTGTGCTAACAGCACTTCCGAGAAACAACTGGCGGTGTTGTAACCCAGGGATGAGAACAGAACATGGTGGAGGCAGCAGGACTTTTTGCCGTTCACACAGCAGGGAACAGCTGACATTACTGAACCCCAGTAACACAGGAGCAAGTGTAGACTGTGCTAACAGCACTTCCGAGAAACAACTGGCGGTGTTGTAACCCAGGGATGAGAACAGAACATGGTGGAGGCAGCAGGACTTTTTGCCGTTCACACAGCAGGGGAACAGCTGACATTACTGAACCCCAGTAACACGGGAGCAAGTGTAGACTGTGCTAACAGCACTTCCGAGAAACAACTGGCGGTGTTGTAACCCAGGGATGAGAAGAGAACATGGTGGAGGCAGCAGGACTTTTTGCCGTTCACACAGCAGGGAACAGCTGACATTACTGAACCCCAGTAACACAGGAGCAAGTGTAGACTGTGCTAACAGCACTTCCGAGAAACAACTGGCGGTGTTGTAACCCAGGGATGAGAACAGAACATGGTGGAGGCAGCAGGACTTTTTGCCGTTCACACAGCAGGGGAACAGCTGACATTACTGAACCCCAGTAACACGGGAGCAAGTGTAGACTGTGCTAACAGCACTTCCGAGAAACAACTGGCGGTGTTGTAACCCAGGGATGAGAAGAGAACATGGTGGAGGCAGCAGGACTTTTTGCCGTTCACACAGCAGGGGAACAGCTGACATTACTGAACCCCAGTAACACGGAGCAAGTGTAGACTGTGCTAACAGCACTTCCGAGAAACAACTGGCGGTGTTGTAACCCAGGGATGAGAACAGAACATGGTGGAGGCAGCAGGACTTTTTGCCGTTCACACAGCAGGGGAACAGCTGACATTACTGAACCCCAGTAACACAGGAGCAAGTGTAGACTGTGCTAACAGCACTTCCGAGAAACAACTGGCGGTGTTGTAACCCAGGGATGAGAACAGAACATGGTGGAGGCAGCAGGACTTTTTGCCTTCACACAGCAGGGGAACAGCTGACATTACTGAACCCCAGTAACACGGAGCAAGTGTAGACTGTGCTAACAGCACTTCCGAGAAACAACTGGCGGTGTTGTAACCCAGGGATGAGAACAGAACATGGTGGAGGCAGCAGGACTTTTTGCCGTTCACACAGCAGGGGAACAGCTGACATTACTGAACCCCAGTAACACAGGAGCAAGTGTAGACTGTGCTAACAGCACTTCCGAGAAACAACTGGCGGTGTTGTAACCCAGGGATGAGAACAGAACAGGGTGGAGGCAGCAGGACTTTTTGCCGTTCACACAGCAGGGGAACAGCTGACATTACTGAACCCCAGTAACACAGGAGCAAGTGTAACTGTGCTAACAGCACTTCCGAGAAACAACTGGCGGTGTTGTAACCCAGGGATGAGAAGAGAACAGGTGGAGGCAGCAGGACTGTTTGCCGTTCACACAGCAGGGGAACAGCTGACATTACTGAACCCCAGTAACACGGAGCAAGTGTTAACTGTGCTAACAGCACTTCCGAGAAACAACTGGCGGTGTTGTAACCCAGGGATGAGAACAGAACATGGTGGAGGCAGCAGGACTTTTTGCCGTTCACACAGCAGGGAACAGCTGACATTACTGAACCCCAGTAACACGGGAGCAAGTGTAGACTGTGCTAACAGCACTTCCGAGAAACAACTGGCGGTGTTGTAACCCAGGGATGAGAACAGAACATGGTGGAGGCAGCAGGACTTTTTGCCGTTCACACAGCAGGGGAACAGCTGACATTACTGAACCCCAGTAACACAGGAGCAAGTGTAGACTGTGCTAACAGCACTTCCGAGAAACAACTGGCGGTGTTGTAACCCAGGGATGAGAAAGAACATGGTGGAGGCAGCAGGACTTTTTGCCGTTCACACAGCAGGGGAACAGCTGACATTACTGAACCCCAGTAACACAGGAGCAAGTGTAGACTGTGCTAACAGCACTTCCGAGAAACAACTGGCGGTGTTGTAACCCAGGGATGAGAAGAATACAGGGTGGAGGCAGCAGGACTGTTTGCCGTTCACACAGCAGGGGAACAGCTGACATTACTGAACCCCAGTAACACGGGAGCAAGTGTTAACTGTGCTAACAGCACTTCCGAGAAACAACTGGCGGTGTTGTAACCCAGGGATGAGAAGAGAACATGGTGGAGGCAGCAGGACTGTTTGCCGTTCACACAGCAGGGGAACAGCTGACATTACTGAACCCCAGTAACACGGGAGCAAGTGTTAACTGTGCTAACAGCACTTCCGAGAAACAACTGGCGGTGTTGTAACCCAGGGATGAGAACAGAACATGGTGGAGGCAGCAGGACTTTTTGCCAGACACACAGCAGGGAACAGCAGGCGTTACTGAACCCCAGAAACACATCAGCGATTGTTTTCATCTGTGCATCTAACACTTCTGAGCAGCAACTGGCGCTGTTGAAGCCCAGGGTCAAGGAAGGTGTAGGCATAAAATATTGAGTTATTGCCTTGTTACGTGGCCTTGCAAATGTATGTACTTCAAACAAGAATAAATGAAGTTTTACTACAACAATAAAATGATGAATTTCAATTACAAGAATAGAAAAATATTTATACTTGACAGTCCTCTGTGGTTGATAACGTTTAATGGCTAACTGAAAATATGGTAACAAATTCAAAGCTTTCGAGACTACTCAGGTGTCTTCATCAGGCTAAGAGTAAAGCCAAAAATGAAGAATCACATATTTCTACACACAACAGGACACAGGAATAGCTAAGACAAGTGAGGGAGGGACAAGTGAGGGGAGACCGGCAACAAAAAGGAGAACAAGGATGAATTATCAGCGCCACACAATCACAGATAAATTAATGAATTTACCTGTGGCAAAAGACTTTTGTATGCCCGGTCATAGCATGATGGATATGGAATTACTGGTATTAAAATATAACTTCAAATATGAGAAACGTACAAAGGTTTCAGAATATAAGCTCATCATGACCTTTGACACTGTTAGTGATGGAATGAATAGATCACATGGATTTATGTCATTCTATATCAATTAAGGAATCTGCGTCTATGCCCTTCCAGGGTCATGAAAACCCAAAAAAAGACACCAATGAGAGGGCAATCAAACTTTCTATCCTTATCTAGGAACTGTTCCAATATTTATGTTCATCCCTGTGAGATAATGACAGTTCTGATACACGTCACTTACTTGTCTTACCTATTGCACTATTCCTGTGTCCTGTTGTGTATAGAAATATGTGATGCTTAATTTTTTTATTTAGTCTTTGCCTGATGAAGAGACGTGAGTAGCCTTGAAAGCTTGCAATTTGTTTCCATCTTTTCAGTTATCCATTAAAAGGTATCAACCACTGCTGACTCTGAAGTCTAAATATTTTTCTATCTACTGGCTAACACGGTACAAAGATACACATTTTCTAATTTCAAGAAGGAAAAATAAAGAAAATACAAATATAAACGCATATATGCACATGCCAAAAATAAATGGAACAACACAACACCCAAAAAATTGGTAACAAAATATAGTGTTGTAAATTTAAGAATAAAAGTCCATTTTTTTTTTATGAATAATGCTTAAGGAACGCTATGTTAAACCATAACATAGTGAAGACAATGGATTTTGTAATAGTCACTCATCATCATCATCGCAAATTTTATGTGACAGTCACAGACATTTCAATTATTTAAGTTCATAAAATCGTAACTTTCTATAGCATGTATGACATGTCCAGCATGGACTCATCAATGTGATGATTGATGACACAATAATGTACGATAAAAAATTAACCATTTAAAAAAACATTAGGCATTGTTTGTCACAATTTAAGTGTGTGCCTGCAAGTGTAGGTGAAACAAAGGCTACGGATAGCAAAGGTATAATCTATGTCTGTATCAGACAGTGGACAGCCTCTGATGGGTAATGCCGATGTTATACTGTACGTCAATAAAGTCTGCGGCTGAAATCATGCATTTTTTGCTTGTAGAGTGTTGAAGAGGGTAAAAGAATGTCTGGTTGCGAAAGCTTTATCCGTCAACACTACCTTCCTACTGTCACGCGTAGGGTAGGGTAGCGTGTGGCAATTAGCTGACTTTAAAATGTGAGGTTAGGCTGCGTTATTGCGCACTAGGGACGCAAAAAAAATACAGCAGTAATAATTTAATGTGTAATACTCCACCTATGACAAACAAAAAAATTACGTTCCTCTTTAACAATGTACAAGACTAACAAGCCTAATGGTTGACGCTGACTTAATTGAGATACAGTATTACATCAACATTGTCCATGAGTAACTATGCACTGTGATACCTATATACCAGTATTAATTTATATCTCTTGTGGTTGTTTCAACAGCACTTGCAGGTATAACTACCTATTGTCAGTATGCATGATGCACTTTCTAGATGTAATAATTTATTATTGGACATTATTACCATGTTTACATGCTGGCCATTTCATATATGGTGTTTGAAGTTACAGTTGGCATCAGTATGTGTATTTTATAATGTCTGTCATAAATAAAACTCGTGATGATGATGATGAGATTTAATGATTCGTACATCCATTGACTGCATTATCTTACAGGTACAGATAAAGTTCCTTAAAAAGCATTAATTCATAAGTATGAAATGTACTTTTATGATTAATTTCAAAATGTGAAGAGTAGACTATGTTTTATCTTTTGTTACCATTTCTAATAGACATGTGCAGATATGCGCTGTGATGACAAATTATTATTTGTCCATATTTGTCATAAAAATTTATCATTCTAGGCCTGCAAAACTTCACAATTTCATGTTTTCAGCATAACAAGCAGGGTGACGGCTCTTCCCTATTTGGAGCATGTTGGTCATGTGTTTTTCTGTCCATGTGTCGGGAACAGGAGACTTCTTGCCGTTCACACAGCAGGGGAACAGCTGGCGTTACTGAACCCCACTAACAGTAGAGCTTGTGTTTTGTTCTGTGGACACGACACTTCTGAGCAGCAACTGGCAGTGTTGGAGCCCAGGGAGTAGAGTTCAGGTGGTAGAAAGATGAACATAACAGGAGACATGGATAACGTTGCGAACCAGTTATTTAATCTGAAAACGGACAGACAAATTCTGGCGAGATCCATGCCTTGTTCATTTTCAGAAAAGTAAGCCGGTCTACATTATCGGAGGATAGTCGCATGCGACGGTCTGTTAGTACACCACCTGCAGCACTAAAGACGCGCTCCGATAATACACTGGCAGCAGGGCAAGCCAGCACCTCCAATGCATACTGGCTAAGCTCTGGCCATGTATCCAGCTTAGAGACCCAAAACTTGAATGGGGAAGAGCCATCTGGGAGTACACTGAGAGGCAAAGCCAAGTAGTCTGTCACCATCTGACGGATACGTTGCCTCCCGCTGACTGGAGCCCTCTCGGATGGTGTAGACATTTGTGGCGCTGCCACAAAACTTTGCCACATTTTTAACATACTGGTCTTTCCCTGTGCAGAGGCACTGCGTGTGCTCCTCTTGTTGCAGAGCTCTCTACACTGCCTCGACGCACAGAGCTGCTTTGTAAAGCAGTAGCAGCAGCAGTGCTCTCGGCGTAAGGTAGAACATTAGGGATTGCACCAGTGTGTCTTGGTACTCCCGCATTTTACGCTCCCGGTTCAACGGTGTGATGAGGCTTTTGACGTTGTCCCGGTAGCGAGGGTCTAGGAGGGTGTACACCCAATAATCAGACGTCGTGAGAATGTGGGCGATGCGGCGGTCGTTTCTTAGGCACTGCAGCATGAAATCAACCATGTGCTGCAGACTCCCAACTGGCAAAGAAACGCTGTCCTCTGCAAGAGGCGTCATCTCTGCCTGCTCTGCATCACCCCACCCTCGCTCTACATACTGACTAGAGCGTTGTGTACCTCCCTCTGGAGCGATGTCTTCCTCCTCCATTGACTCCTCCTCCTCATCCTCCTCACAAAGTGAGCCCTGCCCAGCCCTTTGTGAGGAACCACGTTGCGCTGACTTTCCAGAAGGTGATGGAATTTGTGACTCCTCATCCTCCACCTCTTCCAAAACCTCATCCCTTATTGCTTGCAGTGTTTTTTGAAGCAGGCAGATAAGGGGGACAGTCAGGCTGACTAGTGCATCATCTGCACTCGCCATCCGCGTTGACTCATCAAACGCACGCAAAACGTGGCACATGTCCTTCATAGTGGCCCACTCATTATTGGTGAAGTGTGGACGGCGCAAATTGCGTGTTGATTGCGCCTGATGCAGCTGATACTCCATTACTGCTGGCTGCTGCTCACACAACCGCTCCAACATATGTAACGTTGAATTCCACCTGGTGGATACGTCACATATGATGCGATGTTCAGGAAGGCGCAATCTGCGTTGCAGAGCTGCAATGCGCGATCTGGCCATGCTGGAACGATCGCAAGTGAGCGCACTCTAGGCGGACCTTGTGCAGCAGTGCATCAAGATCCGGATAGTCCCTCAAAAAACTCTGCACGACCAAGTTGAGCACATGTGCCAGACATGGTATGTGAGTGAGTTTGCCAAGGCCCAGAGCTGCCACCAGATTTCGGCCATTGTCACACACTACCAAGCCTGGCTGGAGATTCGCTGGCAAAAACCACACGTCGCTCTCCTGCTTGATGGCATTCCAGACCTCCTGCGCTGTGTGGCTTCGATTCCCCATGGGAATTAATTTCAGAACGGCCTGTTTGCCGTTTGGCCACGGCTGTGCTCATATCGGTCGCATCAGGTAAGCGTCCACGGGTCCATGTGGAGGTAGACCGTGACGACTCCTGCAGCGATGATTCTGAGGAACTGGAGTAGGAGGAGGAGTCAATGTGGACAGACTTGATTCCGGCAATCCCTGGAGTTGGCAGAACACGTACAGCGCCACTCGCAAGATCTGTACCCGGCTCCACAACATTCACCCAATGGGCAGTGAGTGAAAGGTATCGTCCCTGGCCATGGGTACTGGTCCACGCATCGGTGGTCAGGTGGACCTTGCTACTGACGGCGTTTAGTAGCGCATGTTTAATTTTTGCCTCAACATGCTTTTGCAGACCAGGGACGGCTTGCCTGCTGAAATAAAATCGGCTGGGCACATTGTATTGTGGGACTGCCAATGCCATTAAGTTCACGGAAACTGTCAGTCTCCACCAGCCTGAATGACAGCATTTCAAGGGACAGGAGTTTTGCAATGCCAGCATTCAGAGCCTGTGCTCGTGGATGGTTTGCCGAGTATGGCCGTCTTTTATCCCATGCCTGTGCTACCGATGGCTGTTTTGTGGCCTGGGTGTGTGAGGATGACAGGGAACTTGCAGCTGTGGGTGGAATAACACTGTGTCTATGGACAACAGTGACAGAGGTTCTTCCATGGCGATCCTTTGAGGAAGCCGAACCAGCTGTGTGTGAACTGGAGGAAGAGGCTCCAACACGAGCTGAAGATGTAGGTGCTGCTGTAGGTTGGCCTACATCTCCAGTGTGTCTTTGTAACTCAACAAAGTGCTTTGACCGCACATGTTTCCACATATTTGTTGTATTAAGGTTACTGACACTTTTACCTCTTTTAATTTTTTGATTACACAGCTTGCATTTGACATAGCAAATATCATCTGCAACTGTATCAAAAAAGGACCACGCAGAGCAAGTCCTGGGAGCGCCCGGTTTGGCTGTTGGAAGAGAACTGCTCCGAACGGGTGCCAAACTGGAGGTACAGGCAAGCGAGTCTGCAGCCTACCTCTCCCTACTGTTTGGACCGTTGGGGCAATCTCTTCCTCAGAGCTGCTCCACCACCTTCCTGTTCCTCACGCCATGTTGGGTCTTGGACCTCATCATCTCCACCACTACCCTCTTCCAACACCTGCTGTTGTTGGGTGGTCTGGCCAGCACCATGCTCAACAGAAACTGGCAACTGAGTCTCATCATCATCAGATGCGTTCTGCGGTGTGCTGACCATCGGCACTGCTCACCCGCCTCTTCAGATTCAGAGAGACACAGCTGTTGCGCATCACTGCATACTGCCTCTTCTTCACATTCCAGAATGCTGCTTGGCTGGGCCCCTGTTTGCAAGCCAACAGATTCTGAGAACAGAAGCAGAGACTCAGCTGGCTCTGTACAGAGCTCTCTGACTGCCTGGGCAATTTGGCAGGCGTGAAGAGACTGATGGTTGTTCAACAGTGCTGTGGTCCTGAGAGGAGGTGGAAGCTATTGAAGTCGATGCATTGGCTGCCATCCAACCAACAACGGCTTCAATTTGTTCTTCACGCAGCAGGGGGGTACGCTGAGCTCCTACAAAAGTGCGCATTAAAGGAACGCTCACGGGGAAAACTGGTGGATGCTGTGTCACTGGGTGCGGCAGCAGCCACAGAATCCCCACGTCCTCTCCTGCTGCAAATCCACGCCACGACCACGACCATGTGCCTTACTCACTGACTTCTTCATCTTGGTAGATTGATAAAGAAAGTCAGAAAAGTTATAAGGCCTAAGTGTGGTTATCCTCACAGACTACAGTGAACCCTGCAGACAACTGTTCAGTATCTGTGAAAGGCCCCTTTGTGTACTTCTATAGTGTTTGCAACCAATGTATTGTATACGGATGGAAGCGCGTCACACTAATAGATTAGATTTTTTTCCACTAAAATGGAGCAGCACCAATTAGAGAAAAATGTGAAGGATGAGGCAGTGACACACGCTCAGCAGACTACAACCGGCAGTGGTTGAAGAACAAACTGGAGCGTAATCTGCACTCACAAAATGAAAAGCTCACAGACTACAGTGAACACTGAAACACAACTGTTCAGTAGCTGTTAAAGGCCCCTTTGTCTACTTCTATAGTGTTTGCAACCAATGTATTGTATACGGATGGAAGCGCGTCACACTAATAGATTAGATTTTTTTTCCACTAAAATGGAGCAGCACCAATTAGAGAAAAATGTGAAGAATGAGGCAGTGACACACGCTCAGCAGACTACAAACCGGCAGTGGTTGAAGAACAAACTGGAGCGTAATCTGCACTCACAAAATGAAAAGCTCACAGACTAACAGTGAACACTGAAACACAACTGTTCAGTAGCTGTTAAAGGCCCCTTTGTCTACTTCTATAGTGTTTGCAACCAATGTATTGTATACGGATGGAAGCGCGTCACACTAATAGATTAGATTTTTTTCCACTAAAATGGAGCAGCACCAATTAAGAGAAAAATGTGAAGGATGAGGCAGTGACACACGCTCAGCAGACTACAACCGGCAGTGGTTGAAGAACAAACTGGAGCGTAATCTGCACTCACAAAATGAAAAGCTCACAGACTACAGTGAACACTGAAACACAACTGTTCAGTAGCTGTTAAAGGCCCCTTTGTCTACTTCTATAGTGTTTGCAACCAATGTATTGTATACGGATGGAAGCGCGTCACACTAATAGATTAGATTTTTTTCCACTAAAATGGAGCAGCACCAATTAGAGAAAAATGTGAAGAATGAGGCAGTGACACACGCTCAGCAGACTACAACCGGCAGTGGTTGAAGAACAAACTGGAGCGTAATCTGCACTCACAAAATGAAAAGCTCACAGACTACAGTGAACACTGAAACACAACTGTTCAGTAGCTGTTAAAGGCCCCTTTGTCTACTTCTATAGTGTTTGCAACCAATGTATTGTATACGGATGGAAGCGCGTCACACTAATAGATTAGATTTTTTTCCACTAAAATGGAGCAGCACCAATTAGAGAAAAATGTGAAGAATGAGGCAGTGACACACGCTCAGCAGACTACAACCGCAGTGGTTGAAGAACTAACTGGAGCGTAATCTGCACTCACAAAATGAAAAGCTCACAGACTACAGTAAACCTGCAGACAACTGTTCAGTAGCTGTGAAAGGCTCCTTTCTGTACTTCTATAGTGTTTGCAACCAATGTATTGTATACGGATGGAAGCACGTCACACTAATAGATTTGATTTTTTTCTAATATAATGGAGCTGCACCAATTCCACTAAATAAAATAAATAAAAAAAAGAGTCAGTGACACGTGCAGATGCTACAAACAGCGGTGGATGCAGAGCAAACTGCAGCGTCACCTGCACTGTCACACACACACCTTGCACAGAGCTGTTAAAACAACACTGGCAAAATGAAGCTTTACACAGCGGTTGGTAAACTAGCCTGCCTAAAGCACAGTAGTACACAAAATCGCAATATCTAACTGTCCCTCAGAGTGAGCAGAGTAGCGTTCTGTCCCTAACTGAGTTCACAGCACAGTGACGCTAAAATGGCTGCGGCGTCTTTTATAGTGCATTCTGACATCATTTCAGCAGCCAATCACAGCCATGCCATTAGTTAAGATGACCGCAGCATTACAGGATGTGCCCACACTTCTAAGATTCATCATTGGCTGACTAACATCACATTGCCTCTCAAAGAATTATGGGAACTTCCGATTCCGGTATACGATATTGAAAAAGTATCGGAATTAAGTATCGGAATTCCGATAACGCGAATATCGGCCGATACCCGATACTTGCGGTATCGGAATGCTCAACACTAGTGGTGACCATGGCGGCCTTTTTGAAGTTGGCCATTTTGGATCCAACTTTTTTTTTTGAAGTGGGTCATGTGACACATCAAACTTATTGAGAATTTCACAAGAAAAACAATGGTGTGCTTGGTTTTAACATAACAAAAAAGACTCAATGCTATAGTAATTGGGCCAATTTACATGAATAAAATAATACCTAAAAATTCAAATTTTTATTTTTTTAGCATTTAAAAGCATATGAAAAATTCAACAAAAGACAGACTGAACAATTGCCTGCACCAGCAGATCCTAGATACACCCTTCCTTACAGTGGAGGTTGGCACCCTAACTTGAATGCAATGTGGCACCCCCGCTCAACGTAGACATACTCTGGATGCCAACTAGCAATACCTAGTTAGACGCCGCCAGATAACAAAAAGACCGTTAAAACAAGAGTGATGACGTGATGACTAATTAGAAAGGGATGGGTGTAAAAATCAGTGAACCAAAGGAGGATATGTCCCAAATAAACCTGCTCCTCCTAAGGAGCCCAAACAACAAATCCAAGTACAAATAAATTCGAAAAAATGACTACCAGATGTCAAGGATATATAATCCAAAAGTAATAATAGAGGTGAGGAAAAAGGGGAAAACTTAATCTATCTTACCCTCCACTCACCCTAAAGACCTGTCCCTACCTTGCTGCGGAGGTTGACACCCTAAATATGGCGAAAGTGGTGCCCCGCTCAACGTCGGCTGACTCTCACTTACCATTATCAATCTCCCTTCAAAATTCCATCACCCAGATTTATGTGTGAGGAAAATATGGGAAAAAAGGGTATGTGCAGGGATCAAACAAATAGGTGACAAGGACAGTGGAAAGATATCACCCAGATAGTAAAGGGGCGTAATAAGGGCCTAGAAAAGTACTAAAATGCTTATATATCTATCCCCATATCAGGAAAAAATCATGGAGATGTCTCAAGTCATGTATTGTTAACTCTATAAGTCAAGTGTCAAAAAAAAATCCGGCTCTCAATTCATAATGAGAGATCAATATATGATATAATGGATCAATCCCAATATTAGTGTGAGCCTACTGTTTAATAGTGTACAGGAGAGGGGGAAAAAACAAAAAAAAAAAAACATCTCCTTGAAATTAGGATAAATCTGTCCTCTAAAGAATAGGACAAAATTTGTACACTAGAAAAAATACTTGCTTCAGACACAGGCTGTGGGCACCACAGCGCCTCCAGCCTCTGTACACTACGCTGACAGACACAACAAAACTTCCTGCCACAGCTCGCTTTGATGTGCCATCCTGGATAAGTTGCACTACCTGAGCCACTTGTGGTGGTTGTAGAGACCGTCTCATGCTACCACGAGTGTGAAAGCACAACCACATTCAAAAGTGAAGAAAACATCAGCCAGAAAGCATTGGTACCGAGATGTGGTCTGTGTCCCCACCAGCAGAACCACTCCTTTATTGAGTGTGTCTTGATAACTGCCAATAAATTCCATTGTTGTCTATTTCATTTGCACAACAGTATGTGAAATTGATTGTCAATCAGTGTTGCTTCCTAAGTGGACAGTTTGATTTCACAGAAGTTTGATTTACTTGGAGTTATAATCTGTTGTTTAAGTGTTCCCTTTATTTTTTGAGCAGTGTGTGTATATATATATATATATATATATATATATATATATATAAAAGAGAAATGTTCCACCTTCTGGTAAAATTTTCAGAGTAATCTTGATTCCATCAAAAAAAATTAAACATTAAATGGACAGGAACAGGAGCAAGCTGTTAAATGGAACCTGTCGCCCCCCAGGGCCTTTTGAAGTAAAAGAGCCACCTTCAGCAGCACTAAGGGTTCCGTTACACATAGCGACAAACCAGCGATCCGACAACGATATGCACGTGTCAGGATCGCTGGTGTGTCGCTACATGATAGCTGCTGAGCTGCCAAACAGGCAGCGATCAGGACAGCGACACAGCGGGTAACAAGCAACGCACGTCGCTTAGTTACCCACAAATGTACCTTACATACCAGCTCGCTTGTGCAGGGAGCTGGTAACCAAGGTACACATTGGGTTTCCAGTGCCGCTTGGTGCCTAGAAACCCAATGTGTACCTTGGTTACCAGCTGGCCAGCGGGAGACCAGCGATCAAAAAAGGTCCAGGACATTCAGCGACACCCAGCAGGGGGGCTCATCGTCACTGAGTGTCACACTAAGCGAGAACGCTGGCTAGGTCGCTGCAACGTCACAAAATCGGTGACGTTTCAGCGATCTCATTAGCGATCTCGCTCAGTGTAATGGGGGCTTAAGGCTGCATTCTGTGAAGGTGTTTCTCAGGTTTCTGATCGCTAGGAACGCTGAAATAGACAGTTTTATAACTTTTCTGACATACCGCTATTGTGTCAGGGAGATATGTCTTCTCCCCCTTTGTCAATGGCCTCAGAGGTGTTAAGCATCCGGCTCTTGTTTCCGGCCCCCATCTCCTCTCCTTCTTGCGACTTCACCGGCGCCTGCGTGTACCAGTGGCCCCAGATCCCACCCCACAGAGTGTTATGATGTATTCACACTGTGGGGCGGGGATTAACACCTCTGAGGCCGTTGACACAAGGGGAGAAGACATACCTCTAGAAACACAATAGCGGTATGTCGGACAAATATATAAAACTGTCTATTTCAGCATTCCTATCGATAAGAAACCTAATCAGACACCATCACCTTCACAGAATGCAGCCTTAGTGCTGCTGAAGGTGGCTCTTTGACTTAAAAAGGCCCTGGAGGGGGTGACAGGTTCCCTTTAAGCTTGATAGCTTGCTCCTGTTCCAGCCCATTTCCACCTCTATAGCAGGTGGAATTGGACATCATGATGAGGTATTAGACTGCAAAGGGGCCCATAAATTTTTCTTGCACAGGGGCCCTCTTCTGTCTGTATCCTCTCCTAATGTAAGCCATTTTAACCCCTTTGAGACCTTTCAAATTGTGCAATTTTCTGAGACTCATAGCGTCTCCATTTTTA
>JARQOD010000003.1:312956620-313033425 GCA_033576555.1 Oophaga sylvatica
TATAGAACGGAATCATGATGCAATGCTCTGTAGGGCCCTCCCTGATGCATGACAGGAACAATGCTCCGCAGTGCATCACTAGTCCTTCTCTCATTTATGGCAATGCGGGGGGTTTTTTTCTCACCCAGCATTGCCGTAAGAAAAAACTTCCGTGCTCTTTCTCTCCCAGCGGCGGGCGTACACAGAGGATGGCTCGGGGAAGAGGTGAGATGTCTCAATTTTATTTTTTTGGTCATTGTTTTTATTTTTTCTGTATGTCTGTGTATTTATATGTTCTGTAGGGCATGTATGTGTTTTTTTTTTTTTTTACTTCAGCACATTAGCCGGATGATGGGACTATACGTCCCACATTGCTAATGTGTCAGCCCTGTCACTGTACGGGCAAGCCGGATGGGCTTGTAGCCCCATCCGACATCCTGCATACACGGAAGACCGCACCAGCCCCCACAACACCCCGCACACCGCCGACAACACCCCCCGCAAAAGATCGCGCCAAGACCCGCCCCTGATCGCGCACCCAGACCCCGCACACCGATCACCAAAAAACCGGGCACAAAATCCCCCGCCCACACACACAACCCCCCACGCACCGCCACACACACGGGCCCGCCCCCTATCCGCCCACGATCCCCAAAAACCCCTTTTCCCTCCCCCAAACCCCGGGTTTCACCCGCCAAACCCGCAATTTTTTTTTAGATCGCGGTTTTGCTGCGGAAGGCCCGAAATCAAGGTCAATGGGCGCCGAACCGTCTTCCGACAAAGAATTGACATGCGCGGAAAATAAAACGCGGTGAAACCCGCGCTTTTTTTTTCCGCAGCATGTGCACAGCAGCCCCTGCGTTTCCCATAGGGATTTTATTGGGTGGCACTGTGCTGCGGGTTGGATGCGTTTCCGCAGCTTAAAAAAACGCGGAAAGCATCTAAAACCGCAATGTGTGAACGGGGGCCCTTTGGTGGGGAGCTGAGGCAACAAATCAAAAATCACCATTCCCTTCCCTAGCCAATCCTTTTTAAGAGAGAACAGACCACAACCGAGTCGCAGTCGCCGGGCCCACCGATACTTACCCGGGCCCCCCTGCCTGCTTGTGCTTGGCCTCACCCCCCGCCTGGGCGTCCCGCGGCCGTTCCCCGACTCCCACCATCCCACGCACACGCTTGCTTTACAGCACGTGTGAACACTGGGGCGGGGCGGACGCCATGGCATTTCCTTATCCGTCTGGGGGGGGCCCGGCAGGCTGGGGGACCGGGTTTATGATTGATTTATAAAAAGTGGGGGGGGGGGGCCCCGCGGGTTTTGGGGGTTTTTTAAATATAAACGGACGCGGGGAAAATTTTTGGTCAAAAATCAAGTGCGCAGGGGGGAGGGGGCGGCCCCCTTTTAAAGCCCGGGCCCCCTGGGCAGCTCCCCCCCTTTTCCACTATAGTTCAGCCCCTGTTTCTATGTTTTTAAGGTTAAAGGTAGACTTAAGTCCATCAAGTTCAACCTATAGCCTAACATATTGATCTAGAGGAAGGCAAAAACCCCATGAGGCATACACTACTAGTTCCACATTAAGGGAAAAAAATATATATATATATAATTATATATATATATATATAATATGACAATTAGACTAGTGCCCATAACCTGTAATATTATATTTTTTTAAGAAAGGCGTCCAGGCCCATCTTGAATTTTAGAAGTGAATCAACCACTACAACATCATGTGGTAGAGAGTTCCATAGTCTCACTGCTCTTATAGTAAAGAATCTGCATCTGCGATTATGATTAAACCTTCTTTCCTCCAGATGTAGAGGATGCCCCCTTGTCCCCGTCTCAGGACTAAAGGGTATGCCACACTAAACAAGGTTGCTAACGAGATCGCTAAAAAACGTCACTATTTAGCGATCTCGTTAGTGACGCTATTGTGTGTGGCATGTAGCAACGACGTGGCCCCTGCTGTGATCTCGCTAATCGTTCACTAGAGTTCTGGACTGTATTTAGATCGTTGGCGTCCCGCTGGTGACGCTATATCGCTGTGTCTGGCACCTTTTGTGAGCGATGTGCGCTGTTTTTTACATCGCAATGACCGTTAAAGTCGTTAATGAGATCGCTAACCGCTTATGAGTCGTTAACGAGATCGCTAAGTGTGGCAGCTACTAGCGACATTAAAACGATCACAAAAACGATCGCATTAGTATGCGTCGTTATTGTGATCGTTAGCGGGAGCGTTTAGTGTGGCAGTACCTTAAGTGTGAAAAGATCATTATAAAGATCTCTTATATTTGTACAGTACATTGTGATAACTTTGTCCCTAAGCCTTTGTTTTTTCAAACTGAATAACCCAAAAGTTTAATAATCTGTCTTGGTATTACTGTCCACCTATTCCTTTTATAGCCTTGGTCGCTCTACTCTGCACCTGCTCTAGTTCAGCTTTGTCCTTCTTAGACACTGGGGACCAAAATTGTACACAGTATTCTATGTGTGGCCGCAATAGTGGTTTTTATAGAGGCAAACAATATTCTCGCCATGAGCATCTATGCCTATTTTAATGCATCCCATTATTTTATTAGCCTTGCCAGCAGCTGCCTGACACTGATCTCTAAAGTTATGACCTAAAGATATTTTCATTATTTTGTTATCCTGCCTATGATGATAATGAGAGAACTACTAATCGGTGATCTGTAAAAAACAGGAAATGGCAGCTTAATGTAAAGCTCAATGTTCACAGCAACAATGGCAAGATTCCAGGATGCTTTTAATGTTGATAGTGACATAGGAAATTAAATCTCAAACAAAATGATGAACATCTCTTAAAAATATGTTTTACAGACTTGATTTCCTGATGGTACATTCTTTTAAAGATATTGAGGGATTTTACTATGTTTTACTGTAGCGTTTAAGCTGATTTACATCGTGACTGGTTATAGTTATGATGGAGAAGAGAATAAGAATTTGGATAAAGTAATGGAAACATAATACTGTTAGTTCACCTAACCAGGCTCTCACTTTGCAGTAGGGAATAAGGTATGAAAAAGAAATGGTTCAGTACATGATAATATACAAGCTACGTATATAGTCAATCTGTAGAAGTAATGACTTACTAAAGCCGTAGTTATCTCCTGAAAATTAAATTATATCAAACTAAATGTCATGCAAAAGAAATAAAAACAATTAAAGATCTCTCAAAGAAGCAATATTTGGAATTCAGGAGGTTAGTCAGTCCATCTTTACTTCACTGACAGTATCTGATTTTTGAGCTTTTGGAGAGGTAACTTATTCCCAAGAAGATAACAGTTTGAGGGGTTTCCAGTCAGGTATTGTAGCCAGTTGGATATCGAGTTTCTTGCAGGCAGTGATGAGCTTGATGAAAAAATGTTTGTCTTGTGCTGAAAAAGCAATACCAAACTGAAAAGACCATTTAAATTGAATTTGACATTTTAAGCTCATCTGTAAATAGTCACAGGATTCAACGCTCGTACTGAAGTACATGCAGCCAATTCTTGATAAAAATGAAAAATTCCTCCCAAACATTTAAAGGAGTAGCTTGCATCAAAAGTAAAGTTCCCCAGGGGCCTGCAACTGTAAAAAATAACAAGTTAATTGACACCTACTTGCAACACCTGGATCAAGTGCAAGCCGACCTGCGGTTAGTGGTGACACAAGAAGAGGCGATGTCACCGTTCCACAAGCAGCAGGACCGCTGTCATCCGTGATTGGCTCTAGTGCGTAAATGATGGGTTCTTTGCCATCCAGAAACCCATCTGATGATGCACTGCTCAAACAACCAGCTGCTGCACCCAAAATTACCAAATTAAATTATTTCACTGCACAGAAATAAAAAAATTCAACGATGAACTAGGATGAACAAGCTACGTGTAGATGAGTTGTGGGTTCTCTGCGGTTCAGGGTAAAGTGAGAATATTATTATCAATTCATAAACAAGTTGAGTGAAAAATGAGAAGAACATGGTAGGCAAACTATTAAATGTGCTATAACTGGGCTAACAAGATTTTTTTTTTAGAATCTTGAGTATTAAGTTATTGGGGTTGGAGAAATAATTATTATAACAGGGGAGTACTAAATACGGTTTTCAATATGACAGTGTAAAGCTGTGGGAGACATTCAACAAAGGACAAAAGTCAAGGTACTTGCACCCATTTTAGATGCCACTAACCTGAGTGATACGTAGCATAATGTGTACCGTATTGGTCAAGAATACACACAACTTTCATCTGTACAAAACACATGGTCCAAAATAGATCACTTATTCGCCTCACAAGAGGTGCTTAATAAAAATGTATGAACTGCAGTGAACTCACTGAGCTCAGCACTGTACTGTGAGACTTTTTCTCACAGCGCTAGTGGTGATCTCACTGAGATCAACGCAGTTCAGGGGCCTGACTCACAATGAAGTGAGCTGGGATCGCAGCCTCAGTGACATGCGGTAACCTTGAAGACGTCACCACTATTCACTAAGGCTGTGCTTGCAGCAGCTCATTTTCTAGTGGTTTTCTGCCTGGACAATTAAATCTTGGAATAGTCCAGGTTGAAAACCATTTACTGCAGACATGTATTATGACATGGGATAGAATGTCTGATAGGTGATGGTTATGGTTGTTTTTTTTTTTGGCTTTTTTTTACAGGAGACCAGGAATTCAATGGAATGGGCATTAGGTGAATATGATTGCTATTTAATATTTTCTATGTTTTACAGGGGATGAATGCTTCAAATTAGTATTTTAGGAACAGTGTTTATAAGTCAAAGCCAGGAGTGGAACTTACAGAGGAAAACTATAATTAAAAGGTTGACATGTGGTCTGACATTACTGGTTTTGGTATACAAATGCTGATGAAATTCTGATGCAACAATACTGACGTGTCGATGAAGCCTAACAGGGATCAAAATTCTAGAGGCCTTTTTTAGAAGTGGAAATGAAGTCGGGACATTTTTGGGGCATATAGATAAAGGATGTTTTTCCATGACACTTAAATTAGCCTAATAAATAATATTTTACATGCATATGTAAGGTGGTATAATATGTAAGAATATGTCAGATGAAAAAGAAAAAACATTTCCTGAACCTTTAAGACTGCCATGTCTATTGGATTCTGCTAGAGAGGATTTAGTAAAAGAGCAGGATGTAATAACAGCAATACAAACATGATAAAGTAACAAAGCACCGTATCCTGAAAGGCTCCAAGGAGAATTTCATAAACTGCTGGGAGAAAAAAACATACCGACATTAGCGGATGTAATTAATTATATTGATGGAAAAGGTTTTCCAACAATCTGGCAATACTGCATATATTAAAGTTTTTCTTAAGCAAGAGCAAGACCTCAACAAACCTAAGTTCATACAAACCTATATGCCTAATGAGTTTGCTCACTGCTTCTGTGAAAACAGCAGCTGACACGGCTTTGACACATCCCTGTACATTTCTCACTTCACAGTTCTCCTTTGTATATGCATATGTTGTAGACAGGCAGCAAGGTGGTGTTTGCTGCCCACAAGTATGAGATGGAATGATGTGTCACCGAGGTACCTCTCCTTGATGATATGACACATGCAAAAAGCTCCAGCACTGATAGAGTGCTGAAAGGTTTTACTTAGTAGAGCATCAAATGATTAAGGTGTCAGGAATTACTGGTAAGTGATTGGTGGGACCCGTCATTTCCATCCTCCTATACATCAGGAATATCTGGGTTAAAAAAGCAGCTTACTTAATCATAGTTCTCTGTGTGCAGAGGTGGAAACATCTCTGAGACCTGTGCTCTGTGGGAGATGAAGAGACCTCGTACTTCTAGTCAGACTGTGCAGTGAGAATCTGAACAATATTGTGAAGGAGTGAGCCCTATACACCTGCATGGAACATTTTGTTTTGCCCTATGCCTAACGGCCATTTATCTGTTTAGCTGGAAAGGATTTATGAACTTTAATAAATCTGACTGCTTGAACAAAGAAACTGCAGAACTGTGTGAATGCTGCCTAACACATACCTGAGTAAATCCCTACAATTGCTGTTTTGGATGCGGGCGCTGATTCCGTAGAAGCTGGGCCGGCTCCAGGTTTTTATGGGCCCCGGGCGAAAGAGCCTCAGTGGGCCCCTTTAACACAGACCACGATTCATG
The DNA here is from genome assembly GCA_033576555.1 of Oophaga sylvatica. Classification (NCBI taxonomy): domain Eukaryota; kingdom Metazoa; phylum Chordata; class Amphibia; order Anura; family Dendrobatidae; genus Oophaga; species Oophaga sylvatica. The sequence goes on from JARQOD010000003.1 coordinate 312,962,734, forward strand.
ATGCACAGATACCGCAGAGAAATATGGGTACAGTACAATGCCAAATACTTCACTTCTTTCATTACATGAGTGATATCTATTGTAAATTCTACAATAGCTCAAAAACAGCCAAATCCTCACAGCACATAGTACAGAATGGACAGTACAGTCCTCCATACAATATTATGGGCACCACATAGTCTCCCCTCATCACCCATATAATACCCCATGCAGGATGTCACCCCCCATCCCCCATATAATGCTCCATACAGAATACTGGACCCAAAATAATGCTCCATACAGAATACTGGACCCAATATAATGCTCCATACAGGATACTGGTCCCCATATAATGCTCCATACAGGATACTGGTCCCCATATAATGCTCCATACAAAATATGGAGCTCTCCTCTGCGCTGTACTGCATTCTCCACTGTTACGGCTCAGGAAAGGGCGCTGTGGAAAGACTCCCCATTATAATCATGATTGCCTCCCCATCATCATCATTGCCTCCCCATCATCATCATTGCCTCCCCCTCATCATCATCACCTCCCCATCATCATCATTGCCTCCTCATCATCATCATTTCCTCCCATCATCATCATCGCCTCCCATCATCATCAATGCCTGCCCATTATCATCAATGCCTGCCCATCATCATCATGGCCTCCGCATTATCATCAATGCCTGCCCATCATCATAATCGCCTCTCTAATATCATCAATGCCTGCCCATCATCATCATGGCCTCCCCATTATCATCAATGCCTGCCCATCATCATCATGCTCATTCTGCTCCATCATAATGCCCTCAATATATCATCCTCCATCCATGGCCCATTATCATCAATGCTGCCTCACATGCGCCATCATCATCATCTCCTCCCCATCATCATCAATGCCTGCCCATCATCATCATCACCTCCCCATCATCATCAATGCCTGCCCATTACATCAATGCCTGCCCATCAAAACACACAGACAGCACTACAGCACACAAGCACTCTCTCACATTATCCATACATACATATATACAAACACACACACACACACAAAGCACTGCACTACATATACACACACACTGATACACACACACACACAGACACATACACACACGCCTCACCTGTTCGGCATCCTCGCTTTCTGCCACAGCCGGCCGCTGAATGATGACATCATTCAGCGGCGCTGCTGTTAGAGGAAGCGCCGGCACCCCCTGGAGCCCGAAGCTGCGGCAGCGGAGCACGGGAGAGGTAAGTATTGTGCGCCAGCTGCTGCCGGGGCCCTGAGCAAGCGGGGGGGCCCAGGGGCAGCGCTGACACCGCTCTCCTCCGCTAACGGGCACCGGGGTGCTCGACGGCGAGTGGGCCCCACCACGTGCTCAGGGCCCCGGCACTTGCCCGGGTGTGCCGGGTGCTGACGCCGGCCCTGCGTAGAAGCACTAGTGAATGCGGGATAAAGTTTGTATGTCCTGGATAATGTCACGACGTATAACAGATATATTCTATGATAGTAACCTATATCTAATGTGACATCATTCTATATTACATATAATAGAAAATATCAACATGTATACATAGTATCTGCCAGCAATGTCTTACCTGACATAATATCCTATGAATTGTGGGTCTATACAGTGTACGTGTCACGCTGTCTCTGGATAGAGGTGGACCGGGGTCTAAGCTGACCCTGAACTGGGGTCCTGACTAGTCCCTCTACCTGGAGGTACTGTTAATGGTACAGAGGTCCAGGCCACCAGCGTAACCCTGTCTCCTGTAGATCCCTGACCACTGTAATCTAGTCCTGAGAAGGACCCTGATTACCACCACAGGGAATGGGCAGGTCACAGCTTACACACAGTCTTAGACAAACGAAACAGACAAGGGGTAAAGAAAACACTGTCTTGCATACAAAACTTCCACTACAGAGGAACACAAAAGGTAAAGGAGATAAACAATAAGCGAGGAGAGGAAAAACCACAACAGGCACTCTTAGCTTAAGTCTTCTCAGAAACGATCCGCTCTGCTGGTCTGAATGAATGCTTTCACCGGCAACTTCCCCAGCAGACCAGCAGGTATATGAAGGAAGCTAATTAACAAAACATCAAACGCAGCTGGGCGAGGCTGGTCAGTCCAGCACCGAGAGAGAAAGAATTAACTCCCTCAGTGCCGAAAAACACCCAGCACCAGAAACTCAGCTGTGCGAAGTCAGGGTGTGCAATCGCGACGATCTCCGCCGCGACACACCCGTGACAGATAAAGACAGTGTCAGCATTCCAAAGATGGTCAGAAAGTATAGAGGTCCTTGTGCAGCAATTATTCCAAGTGCAGCAGCAGCAAATGCACATGCAGCAGTATCATATATATAAAACCAGAGTTAATAAAACAACTAATGCTCATACAAGCAAAAGGGCATACTCCAAAAATAGATAATATGCAAACAAACAAGGAGCACTAAGACCCATATAAGGTAAAAAATATATTTATTTATACTCAATAAATTACCATATATATATATATATTAAAAAATCAGAAAATATACATAGATCTATGTATATTGCTGTGAAGGCCACAAACAGACAACAAGATCTGACCTGTTAACAAATCGTTGGACCGGGAATTAAAGACAGTCCCTGTGACGTAACTGATGCTGTGAGGAGTCCCCGGCTGACCCGAAGTGAACTGATTAGCCTGGGAAACAATCAATTAAGCTTCCCAGCTAATCACTTCCTCTCCTGTCAGCCGGGAGAAGAGCGCATTCATTCGGGGGTTTACTGCGAGGCTGGCAGCATTAGCTCCGGTCCCCGCAGTAAACGTGTTAATCCTTTGTGAAGGATTACAGCGTGTGACCTGACTGAGCACTGGAGAGGTAAGAATAATGTTATTTTTATTATTTTTTTTTATTACAGGAGAACAAGGACTTCGCAAGGAGTACCACTACAATAAAAGATGGTCATAAACTGTGTATTTATTTCATTAAAATGATTACTAATTAATGTGTGTGTGTTATTTTTTTTCATTTCATACAATAGGATTAATAATTGAGAGTTGTCTAATTGACATCTCTCAATTATTAACCTGGCTTATTGTCAGTTTCCAATAGCAAGGTGGCCTTAACCCATTATTAACCCATTAGCCACCGCTACAGGGCAATGGGAATAGACGGGATAAGTGCCAGAGAATTTACAATTCTCTTGGTGGTTCGGGGCTACCCGCATTATCACCTGGGTCAAAAACTGGGGTTCATTCTCCGCCAAAGGGGTTGAATCAATGCCCAGCAAAAGAATAGGAGTCCGCAGGGGTACCATGGGAAACCCACAACGTTTGGCAAAGTCAAAATCAATCAGGTTCAGGGCTGCTCCTGAATCGAGAAAAGCCTGAGTGGAAAATCTGGACATGGAGCACGTCAAGGTAACAGTCAAGAGAAATTTAGACTGTACAGTGCCCAAAACAAATGAGCGCAAAAAACGTTTTCCCCGTTTAGGGCAGACTGAAATAGTATGAGAAGCATCTCCACAATAAAAACACAACTTATTACGCTTCCAAAATTCTCGACGCTGAGCCCCAGAAACAACCCCATCACACTGCATGGGCTCAAGGGCCTGTTCAAAAGTTAACACCACCTCTCACATAGTTTTACATTCACGCAAACGTCGTTCAATTTGAATGGCTAATGACATAGAATCGTTGAGCCCCGAGGGAACAGGAAATCCCACCATAACATCTTTTACGGTCTCTGCCAGCCCTTTCCGAAAAAGAGCCGCTAGTGCATCATCGTTCCATTTATTAAGAACTGCCCATTTTCGGAATTTCTGACAATATGCTGTTTCCTGACCCTGGTTGAATGCCAACAAGGTTTTCTCAGCTTGATCAATCACATTAGGTTCGTCGTACAATAATCCAAGAGCTTGAAAAAACACATCAACATTAGCCAGCACAGGATCCCCAGGTGTCAGTGAAAACTCCCAATCCTGAGGGTCGCCGCCAACAGGGAGATGACAATTTTAACCTGCTGCACCGAGTTCCCTGAGGAGGTAGGTTTCAAGGCAAAAAACAATTTACAATTATTCTTAGAGTTCAAGAATTTAGACCGATCCACAAAAAATAAATCAGGAATAGGGATCTTAGGTTCTACAGCAGACAACCGAGTGAGATAGGTAGAAATACTCCGAACTTCAGCAGCAAGCTGCTCAACACGATCGGACAAATGCTTAATTTCCATTGAAGAAAAAGTCCTCCTACAACCCCCAGAGAAAAAGAGGAAAAAATATATAAAAATTCTTACTTTTTTTTTTTTTTTTACTATTCTTTCCTTCTTTTGAGTACCCTAGAATAACGGTTAGGCCGGTGATTCTGTTATGATATGGTAGCTGAGGAGGACAGTAACAAAAATAGCCAAGGCAGCCAGTCACCAGAGAGGTTGGTAACAAATGGATTGCAGACCCCTAAACTAAACGCACAACTAGAAGCAGCCGTGGGAAGTACCTACGTTGACCTAGACGCCTCGAATCAGCCGTAGAGTTAGCTAAGCCTAAAGAAGCGCCCCAAAGAAATAGGTAGCCCCCACACATATATTGGCGGTGAGACAAGATGAAATACAAACGCAGGCAGAAAACAAAGTAAGCAAACGTCATCACAGGAGGCGGAGTTACCTCGCACCTCTCCCGAAGCCGTCTATCAATGCGAATAGCAAGGGCCATAGCGGCCTCCAGTGACGGGGGAGAATCATACTGAGCCAACACATCTTTTAATTTGTCAGATAATCCTTGACAAAACTGGCTCCTAAGAGCTGGGTCATTCCACTGAGTATCTGTGGCCCATCTACGGAACTCAGAAGAAAATTCCTCCACCGGACGATCTCCCTGCTGTATCTTGCGTAACTTCATTTCAGCAAGGGAGACCCGATCCGGATCATCATATACCAGACCCAGGGCTGTAAAAAATCGATCTACTGACTGGAGAGCCGGGGAGTCCGGAGGAAGAGAGAACGCCCAGGATTGAGGGTCCCCTTGTAAGAGCGAGATGACAATTCCCACCCTTTGATCTTCACTCCCCGAAGACTGAGGCCGAGACCGAAAATATAATTTACATGCCTCCCGGAAGGTAAAAAATTTGTCCCGCCCACCAGTGAACCTGTCCGGGAGAGCTACTTTAGGTTCAGATCTGGTTTGCTCCCGGGGGTACAAAACCTTGGACTTAACGTCCGTCAGCTCCATGGACAACCTCTGTAACTGCTGAGCTAACTGGGCTACTGGATCCATGGTAGCTGGGGAGAATCTTTTAGAGTGGCCGGTGAAAATGTCACGACGTATAACAGATATATTCTATGATAGTAACCTATATCTAATGTGACATCATTCTATATTACATATAATAGAAAATATCAACATGTATACATAGTATCTGCCAGCAATGTCTTACCTGACATAATATCCTATGAATTGTGGGTCTATACAGTGTACGTGTCACGCTGTCTCTGGATAGAGGTGGACCGGGGTCTAAGCTGACCCTGAACTGGGGTCCTGACTAGTCCCTCTACCTGGAGGTACTGTTAATGGTACAGAGGTCCAGGCCACCAGCGTAACCCTGTCTCCTGTAGATCCCTGACCACTGTAATCTAGTCCTGAGAAGGACCCTGATTACCACCACAGGGAATGGGCAGGTCACAGCTTACACACAGTCTTAGACAAACGAAACAGACAAGGGGTAAAGAAAACACTGTCTTGCATACAAAACTTCCACTACAGAGGAACACAATAGAGTAAAGGAGATAAACAATAAGCGAGGAGAGGAAAAACCACAACAGGCACTCTTAGCTTAAGTCTTCTCAGAAACGATCCGCTCTGCTGGTCTGAATGAATGCTTTCACCGGCAACTTCCCCAGCAGACCAGCAGGTATATGAAGGAAGCTGATTAACAAAACATCAAACGCAGCTGGGCGAGGCTGGTCAGTCCAGCACCGAGAGAGAAAGAATTAACTCCCTCAGTGCCGAAAAACACCCAGCACCAGAAACTCAGCTGTGCGAAGTCAGGGTGTGCAATCGCGACGATCTCCGCCGCGACACACCCGTGACAGATAAAGACAGTGTCAGCATTCCAAAGATGGTCAGAAAGTATAGAGGTCCTTGTGCAGCAATTATTCCAAGTGCAGCAGCAGCAAATGCACATGCAGCAGTATCATATATATAAAACCAGAGTTAATAAAACAACTAATGCTCATACAAGCAAAAGGGCATACTCCAAAAATAGATAATATGCAAACAAACAAGGAGCACTAAGACCCATATAAGGTAAAAAATATATTTATTTATACTCAATAAATTACCATATATATATATTAAAAAATCAGAAAATATACATAGATCTATGTATATTGCTGTGAAGGCCACAAACAGACAACAAGATCTGACCTGTTAACAAATCGTTGGACCGGGAATTACAGACAGTCCCTGTGACGTAACTGATGCTGTGAGGAGTCCCCGGCTGACCCGAAGTGAACTGATTAGCCTGGGAAACAATCAATTAAGCTTCCCAGCTAATCACTTCCTCTCCTGTCAGCCGGGAGAAGAGCGCATTCATTCGGGGGTTTACTGCGAGGCTGGCAGCATTAGCTCCGGTCCCCGCAGTAAACGTGTTAATCCTTTGTGAAGGATTACAGCGTGTGACCTGACTGAGCACTGGAGAGGTAAGAATAATGTTATTTTATTATTTTTTTTTATTACAGGAGAACAAGGACTTCGCAAGGAGTACCACTACAATAAAAGATGGTCATAAACTGTGTATTTATTTAATTAAAATGATTATTAATTAATGTGTGTGTGTTATTTTTTTTCATTTCATACAATAGGATTAATAATTGAGAGTTGTCTAATTGACATCTCTCAGTTATTAACCTGGCTTATTGTCAGTTTCCAATAGCAAGGTGGCCTTAACCCATTATTAACCCATTAGCCACCGCTACAGGCAATGGGAATAGACGGGATAAGTGCCAGAGAATTTACAATTCTCTTGGTGGTTCGGGGCTACCCGCATTATCACCTGGGTCAAAAACTGGGGTTCATTCTCCGCCAAAGGGTTGAATCAATGCCCAGCAAAGGAATAGGAGTCCGCAGGGTACCATGGGAAACCCACAACGTTTGGCAAAGTCAAAATCAATCAGGTTCAGGGCTGCTCCTGAATCGAGAAAAGCCTGAGTGGAAAATCTGGACATGGAGCACGTCAAGGTAACAGTCAAGAGAAATTTAGACTGTACAGTGCCCAAAATAAATGAGCGCAAAAAACGTTTTCCCCGTTTAGGGCAGACTGAAATAGTATGAGAAGCATCTCCACAATAAAAACACAACTTATTACGCTTCCAAAATTCTCGACGCTGAGCCCCAGAAACAACCCCATCACACTGCATGGGCTCAAGGGCCTGTTCAAAAGTTAACACCACCTCTCACATAGTTTTACATTCACGCAAACGTCGTTCAATTTGAATGGCTAATGACATAGAATCGTTGAGCCCCGAGGGAACAGGAAATCCCACCATAACATCTTTTACGGTCTCTGCCAGCCCTTTCCGAAAAAGAGCCGCTAGTGCATCATCGTTCCATTTATTAAGAACTGCCCATTTTCGGAATTTCTGACAATATGCTGTTTCCTGACCCTGGTTGAATGCCAACAAGGTTTTCTCAGCTTGATCAATCACATTAGGTTAGTCGTACAATAATCCAAGAGCTTGAAAAAACACATCAACATTAGCCAGCACAGGATCCCCAGGTGTCAGTGAAAACTCCCAATCCTGAGGGTCGCCGCCAACAGGGAGATGACAATTTTAACCTGCTGCACCGAGTTCCCTGAGGAGGTAGGTTTCAAGGCAAAAAACAATTTACAATTATTCTTAGAGTTCAAGAATTTAGACCGATCCACAAAAAATAAATCAGGAATAGGGATCTTAGGTTCTACAGCAGACAACCGAGTGAGATAGGTAGAAATACTCTGAACTTCAGCAGCAAGCTGCTCAACACGATCGGACAAATGCTTAATTTCCATTGAAGAAAAAGTCCTCCTACAACCCCCAGAGAAAAAGAGGAAAAAATATATAAAAAATTCTTACTTTTTTTTTTTTTTTTACTATTCTTTCCTTCTTTTGAGTACCCTAGAATAACGGTTAGGCCGGTGATTCTGTTATGATATGGTAGCTGAGGAGGACAGTAACAAAAATAGCCAAGGCAGCCAGTCACCAGAGAGGTTGGTAACAAATGGATTGCAGACCCCTAAACTAAACGCACAACTAGAAGCAGCCGTGGGAAGTACCTACGTTGACCTAGACGCGTCGAATCAGCCGTAGAGTTAGCTAAGCCTAAAGAAGCGCCCCAAAGAAATAGGTAGCCCCCACACATATATTGGCGGTGAGACAAGATGAAATACAAACGCAGGCAGAAAACAAAGTAAGCAAACGTCATCACAGGAGGAGGAGTTACCTCGCACCTCTCCCGAAGCCGTCTATCAATGCGAATAGCAAGGGCCATAGCGGCCTCCAGTGACGGGGGAGAATCATACTGAGCCAACACATCTTTTAATTTGTCAGATAATCCTTGACAAAACTGTCTCCTAAGAGCTGGGTCATTCCACTGAGTATCTGTGGCCCATCTACGGAACTCAGAAGAAAATTCCTCCACCGGACGATCTCCCTGCTGTATCTTGCGTAACTTCATTTCAGCAAGGGAGACCCGATCCGGATCATCATATACCAGACCCAGGGCTGTAAAAAATCGATCTACTGACTGGAGAGCCGGGGAGTCTGGAGGAAGAGAGAACGCCCAGGATTGAGGGTCCCCTTGTAAGAGCGAGATGACAATTCCCACCCTCTGATCTTCACTCCCCGAAGACTGAGGCCGTAGCCGAAAATATAATTTACATGCCTCCCGGAAGGTAAAAAATTTGTCCCGCCCACCAGTGAACCTGTCCGGGAGAGCAACTTTAGGTTCAGATCTGGTTTGCTCCCGGGGGTACAAAACCTTGGACTTAACGTCCGTCAGCTCCATGGACAACCTCTGTAACTGCTGAGCTAACTGGGCTACTGGATCCATGGTAGCTGGGGAGAATCTTTTAGAGTGGCTGGTGAAAATGTCACGACGTATAACAGATATTATCTATGATAGTAACCTATATCTAATGTGACATCATTCTATATTACATATAATAGAAAATATCAACATGTATACATAGTATCTGCCAGCAATGTCTTACCTGACATAATATCCTATGAATTGTGGGTCTATACAGTGTACGTGTCACGCTGTCTCTGGATAGAGGTGGACCGGGGTCTAAGCTGACCCTGAACTGGGGTCCTGACTAGTCCCTCTACCTGGAGGTACTGTTAATGGTACAGAGGTCCAGGCCACCAGCGTAACCCTGTCTCCTGTAGATCCCTGACCACTGTAATCTAGTCCTGAGAAGGACCCTGATTACCACCACAGGGAATGGGCAGGTCACAGCTTACACACAGTCTTAGACAAACGAAACAGACAAGGGGTAAAGAAAACACTGTCTTGCATACAAAACTTCCACTACAGAGGAACACAGTAGAGTAAAGGAGATAAACAATAAGCGAGGAGAGGAAAAACCACAACAGGCACTCTTAGCTTAAGTCTTCTCAGAAACGATCCGCTCTGCTGGTCTGAATGAATGCTTTCACCGGCAACTTCCCCAGCAGACCAGCAGGTATATGAAGGAAGCTAATTAACAAAACATCAAACGCAGCTGGGCGAGGCTGGTCAGTCCAGCACCGAGAGAGAAAGAATTAACTCCCTCAGTGCCGAAAAACACCCAGCACCAGAAACTCAGCTGTGCGAAGTCAGGGTGTGCAATCGCGACGATCTCCGCCGCGACACACCCGTGACAGATAAAGACAGTGTCAGCATTCCAAAGATGGTCAGAAAGTATAGAGGTCCTTGTGCAGCAATTATTCCAAGTGCAGCAGCAGCAAATGCACATGCAGAAGTATCATATATATAAAACCAGAGTTAATAAAACAACTAATGCTCATACAAGCAAAAGGGCATACTCCAAAAATAGATAATATGCAAACAAACAAGGAGCACTAAGACCCATATAAGGTAAAAAAATATATTTATTTATACTCAATAAATTACCATATATATATATTAAAAAATCAGAAAATATACATAGATCTATGTATATTGCTGTGAAGGCCACAAACAGACAACAAGATCTGACCTGTTAACAAATCGTTGGACCGGGAATTACAGACAGTCCCTGTGACGTAACTGATGCTGTGAGGAGTCCCCGGCTGACCCGAAGTGAACTGATTAGCCTGGGAAACAATCAATTAAGCTTCCCAGCTAATCACTTCCTCTCCTGTCAGCCGGGAGAAGAGCGCATTCATTCGGGGGTTTACTGCGAGGCTGGCAGCATTAGCTCCGGTCCCCGCAGTAAACGTGTTAATCCTTTGTGAAGGATTACAGCGTGTGACCTGACTGAGCACTGGAGAGGTAAGAATAATGTTATTTTATTATTTTTTTTATTACAGGAGAACAAGGACTTCGCAAGGAGTACCACTACAATAAAAGATGGTCATAAACTGTGTATTTATTTAATTAAAATGATTATTAATTAATGTGTGTGTGTTATTTTTTTTCATTTCATACAATAGGATTAATAATTGAGAGTTGTCTAATTGACATCTCTCAATTATTAACCTGGCTTATTGTCAGTTTCCAATAGCAAGGTGGCCTTAACCCATTATTAACCCATTAGCCACCGCTACAGGGCAATGGGAATAGACGGGATAAGTGCCAGAGAATTTACAATTCTCTTGATGGTTCGGGGCTACCCGCATTATCACCTGGGTCAAAAACTGGGGTTCATTCTCCGCCAAAGGGGTTGAATCAATGCCCAGCAAAGGAATAGGAGTCCGCAGGGGTACCATGGGAAACCCACAACGTTTGGCAAAGTCAAAATCAATCAGTTAGGGCTGCTCCTGAATCGAGAAAAGCCTGAGTGGAAAATCTGGACATGGAGCACGTCAAGGTAACAGTCAAGAGAAATTTAGACTGTACAGTGCCCAAAACAAATGAGCGCAAAAAAACGGTTTTCCCGTTTAGGGCAGACTGAAATAGTATGAGAAGCATCTCCACAATAAAAACACAACTTATTACGCTTCCAAAATTCTCGACGCTGAGCCCCAGAAACAACCCCATCACACTGCATGGGCTCAAGGGCCTGTTCAAAAGTTAACACCACCTCTCACATAGTTTTACATTCACGCAAACGTCGTTCAATTTGAATGGCTAATGACATAGAATCGTTGAGCCCTGAGGGAACAGGAAATCCCACCATAACATCTTTTACGGTCTCTGCCAGCCCTTTCCGAAAAAGAGCCGCTAGTGCATCATCGTTCCATTTATTAAGAACTGCCCATTTTCGGAATTTCTGACAATATGCTGTTTCCTGACCCTGGTTGAATGCCAACAAGGTTTTCTCAGCTTGATCAATCACATTAGGTTCGTCGTACAATAATCCAAGAGCTTGAAAAAACACATCAACATTAGCCAGCACAGGATCCCCAGGTGTCAGTGAAAACTCCCAATCCTGAGGGTCGCCGCGCAACAGGGAGATGACAATTTTAACCTGCTGCACCGAGTTCCCTGAGGAGGTAGGTTTCAAGGCAAAAAACAATTTACAATTATTCTTAGAGTTCAAGAATTTAGACCGATCCACAAAAAATAAATCAGGAATAGGGATCTTAGGTTCTACAGCAGACAACCGAGTGAGATAGGTAGAAATACTCCGAACTTCAGCAGCAAGCTGCTCAACACGATCGGACAAATGCTTAATTTCCATTGAAGAAAAAGTCCTCCTACAACCCCGAGAGAAAAAGAGGAAAAGATATATAAAAAATTCTTACTTTTTTTTTTTTTTTTACTATTCTTTCCTTCTTTTGAGTACCCTAGAATAACAGTTAGGCCGGTGATTCTGTTATTAGTCACTGAGTGAGGTCAGTGGGACCCAGCTGACCTCACTCAGAAGGCAGAAAAACAAAAGAAAACAAAACCACAGAAACGAGCAGAAAATAGCTTATCTGAAAGTTGCAGCAACTGACTGTTAGGGTTGATTTCCCGCTGCTGCACAAGGGGAGTCTCGAACCCGTCCCTCTGCGGTCTCCCATTCGTCTCCAGCCGCAGTGGAGCCTGCTCAGCAGAGGCGTCAGTCCAGGCATCTTGCCCACTCCACTACTGGGCAGTGACTTGTTGCTTCCTTTCCTGGATCTGCTATTATAGCCAATGCTGGAGCAGACGTCTTTGGGACAAAGTACTGCATTTTCCCTTCTGAGCATGCCCAGAGTGAGATCTCTCATTGGAGATCAGGGGTCACATGCTCAGGTACTGCAGCAGCTCCTATTGGTCCGCCAGGAAGGCCCTGTTACTACGAGTCTTCTGGAACAGGTTTCTCATTGGTCCTTGTTCCTGGAAGGTCCTGTAGCTGTTGCTATAAAAGGGTAGCATGGCTGGGCCGCCATGCGCTAATATCAACCATTGTATGCTATGCACCAGTGTGGTCATGCAAGTGTGTGGTTAGGGACCCGGCTGAAATAAGCCACTAGAATACCGACTTAATCGGTGAGGAGTTTGGTGTGCTAGCTGGTCAGGGTCGGTGTCCTAGATGCCCTAGATTACCGGCATAACCGGTGAGGAGTTTGATTGCCGTATTCAGGGTCTGGCGTTCAGACGCCATAGATTGCGGGTGACTCCCGCGAGGACATTAGCGCATGACCACGTATTATGCTCGCTTAGCAATTATCCGTGTACCTGAGAGCCTGTCAGGACATGGTACTTTTTCTCAGCGGCTCTGTGACGTAACAGGGTTCGCTTTTGATGCTAGACAGCGCCCTAGCGTTTTACTTTGCGGCTCACTGAAGTTAAGTGAGTTTGCACCTATCGCCATATAGCCTGTGGCATCCCGTTAGCGGCTCTGGGGATTAACAGAGTTCGCACTTACTGCCACAACGCGCTACGGCGTTTATTTTTGCGACTCTGCGGGATAACAGAGTTCGCTACTTTCGCCATCTTATTAGCAGCGGGCTTCGCCTGCACAGTGGACCCCGGGCTGCGAACGCACCTCTCTATTATATCTATTAGGTGCGTTCCGCAGACCCTAACATAATATTAGCGCCAGGGTCTGGCTAGTAAAATGGCGGATGACCAGCGTCTAAGGCAGTATATCCAGCAGCTGGAGGGAAGGTTAGCGGCCCTTGAGCGCACAACCTCAGCTGTGGATATTACCGCAGTCGCTGTTCAGGCTGCTAGCGTGGCTGCAGCCAGTTTGTCCTCTGCTACCTCTGTCCCTACATTATCCCACCTCCTGCTTCCTGACAAGTTTGCCGGTGACAGCAAGCAATGTCGGGGATTCGTGAGTCAGTGCTCTATACAGCTCGAGCTTCTGGCTGCACGTTTCCCCACGGATCGGGCACAAGTGGGTTTTGTACTGTCTCTACTCTCGGGCAGAGCGTTGGAGTGGGCAACACCGCTGTGGGAGCGTGACGATCGTGTGGTGCGGAGTGCTCCTCGGTTTTTGGAGGCTCTGAAAAAGGTCTTTTTAGGACCTCAGGTCACGCACGATACGGCACTCCAACTGCTGACAATGTCACAGGGCTTGTCCATGGTCAGCCAGTTCTCAGTCCAATTTCGGACTTTGGCCTCTGAATTAGAGTGGCCAGATAAAGTTCTTATTCCAGTGTTCTGGAGAGGACTGGTAGACCATGTAAAGGACGCTTTGGCTACCAGGGAGATTCCTGCCACACTGGAGAAACTCATTTCTATATCTACCCGCATCGACCTCCGTTTTCACGAGCGGAGGTTAGAGCGGACCCAGTGTAGGCAGAGGTTTCGGCTGGCACCCACCTTTGCCAAACCTCTGGAATTTCCCGTTCGGGCGTCTGACTCCCCAGAGACCGTGGAGAATACTCGAGTGGGATCTAAGTCTCGGACCACTCGAGTATCCGTGGTCTGTAGAGTGTGTCAGCAGTCAGGACATTATGCCAACCGATGTCCCCAGCGAATAAGTAAACGGTCATGTTCCGTGACCATGGGTGCAGGGTCATTAGACGCGAGGGATTTTGCTCCGAAGATGCTCCTTAAAGGGTTAATCTCTCTAGGTTCATCCACCCTTCCCGCCAAGCTTTGTGTGGACTCTGGGGCAGAGGGGAATTTTATGTCCTCCTCCTTTGCCTCTCGCCATTCCATACCGCTGGTGACGCTCGCCGAGCCAATATCGGTGAGAGTGTTGAATGGAGCAATCCTGCCCTCACAAATCACCCACCAGACTGTCACTCTACCTCTGTCTATGTCTCCTTCACATCAGGAGAATATATCCCTTTTTGTCCTTCCTGAGGGAATAGATGAGGTTTTGTTGGGATTACCCTGGCTTCGCCACCACTCTCCCCATATTGAGTGGTCCTCTGGGAGAATACTGGGTTGGGGTGATCATTGCAGAGACAAATGTCTCAGAGAGGACGTTCAGGTTTCCACAACGGAGATACCCATAGATCTTGATTCTCTTCCCAAGGTTTATCGGTCATACGCAGACGTATTCTCCAAAAAGGCAGCGGAGACTCTGCCGCATCATCGCCCTTATGACTGTCCCATAGACCTCTTGCCTGGAACGGAGCCCCTCGGGGAAGAGTGTATCCTCTCTCTCTTCCTGAGACGGAGGCCATGTCACAATACATCCAGGAAAATCTGGCCAGAGGGTTTATTAGGAAGTCAGTGTCACCAGCAGGGGCAGGATTTTTCTTTGTGCAGAAGAAGAATGGAGAATTACGACCGTGTATAGACTATAGGGGTCTTAACGCCATTACCGTTAAGAACAAATATCCTTTGCCCCTAATATCTGAGCTCTTTGATAGGCTCCGGGGAGCAAGGGTATTTACTAAGCTGGATCTTCGTGGTGCCTATAACCTGATCCGCATCCGTGAGGGGGACGAATGGAAGACGGCGTTCAATACCAGAGATGGACATTACGAATATCTTGTGATGCCCTTCGGGCTCTGTAATGCTCCAGCCGTCTTCCAAGATTTCGTAAATGACATCTTCCGGGACATGCTTGCCACCTCTGTGGTAGTCTATCTGGATGACATTCTCATCTTTTCTCCAGATATGGACACCCACCGGAGAGATGTTTGCAGGGTCTTCGACCTCTTGCGGGCAAATTCCTTATATGCGAAGTTGGAGAAGTGTGTGTTTGAGCAGGAGTCTTTGCCATTCCTGGGCTATATCATCTCCACTCAGGGATTGGCTATGGATCCTGCCAAACTACAGGCTGTAATGGATTGGCAAGAACCCCACTCTCTTAAAGCGGTGCAGCGCTTTATGGGGTTCATTAATTACTATCGCCAATTCATTCCCCACTTCTCTACTTTGGTTGCTCCCTTGGTAGCCCTCACCAAGAAAGGAGCCAATCCCAAATTGTGGTCAGAGGAGGTCTCCAAGGCCTTTACTTCAATCAAGTCCCATTTTGCTAGCGCTCCTATCCTACACCGTCCCGAGGTTGATAAGCCTTTTATATTGGAGGTAGATGCCTCGTCCATTGGTGCTGGAGCAGTCCTTTTTCAAAAGGATGCTCAAGGTCGTAAACATCCTTGCTTCTTCTTCTCCAAGACCTTCACACCTGCGGAGAGGAATTATTCCATTGGGGATAGGGAGTTGCTAGCCATGAAGTTGGCCTTTTCTGAGTGGAGACATCTCCTGGAGGGGGCTCGCTTTCCCTTCCAAGTGTTCACTGACCACAAAAATTTGGTCTATTTACAGACCGCCCAGCGGCTAAATTCCCGTCAGGCCAGATGGTCCCTGTTCTTCTCCCGATTCCATTTCACCCTCCATTTTCTCTCAGGGGAAAAGAACATTCGTGCTGATGCTCTGTCTCGCTCCGTGGTGTCCTCTGAGGAGGTGGAGGAGGAGCCTCGGCTGATTGTCCCCACAGAGAGCCTAAGAACTGTGGCTCCGGTTTCGCTTGAGTCTGTGCCTCCGGGCAAGACTTTTGTGCCCATTAATTTGCGACCGGAGGTTCTCTCTTGGGCACACTCGTCCAGGGTGGGTGGACATTTTGGGGCAAAGAGGACATCTGAGTTGCTGGCGAGGACATACTGGTGGCCACATATGGTCCGTGACGTCAGGGAATACGTTCAGGCATGCGTCTCCTGCACAAAGAATAAGTCCCCTCGACAACGGCCAGCTGGGTTACTCTTTCCTTTACCGGTGGCAGACAGGCCCTGGGAGATGGTCGGGATGGATTTTGTGGTTGGCTTACCCAAGTCTCGGGGCTGCACCATCATCTGGGTGATAACCGACCACTTCTCCAAAATGGTGCACTTGGTGCCGTTACCACGTTTACCGTCTGCACGGGCCTTGGCAGCATTATTCATTAGGCATATTTTCCGCCTACACGGTATGCCAGACAAAATTGTTAGTGATCGAGGTCCCCAGTTTGCGTCTCGGTTCTGGAGAGAGCTGTGTCGTTTACTCAGCATTGAGTTGAATCTCTCCTCTGCATACCATCCCGAGACGAATGGGTTGGTAGAGAGGGCCAACCAGACCTTGGTCACATACTTGCGACATTTTGTCTCTGCCAGGCAGGATGACTGGGCATCCTTGCTACCGTGGGCTGAGTTTGCTCTAAATAATGCTGTGGCTGACTCCACCGGACAGACCCCATTCCTCCTGAACTACGGTCAGCATCCGCGGGTACCAATGCCTATGCCCGTGTCTTCCGCCGATTCCAGGGTGGCAGACTGGGCTGTGGAGGCACGGGACATTTGGGACCGCACTCAGGATGCCATTCAGGCCTCCAAAGAGAGGATGAGGTCTTCGGCCGATGCCCATCGGCGCCCCGCTCCTACGTTTGCTCCGGGTGACCTAGTGTGTCTTTCTGCCCGAAACATCAGGCTACGGGTAGAGTCCACCAAGTTGGCACCTCGCTTTTTGGGCCCCTTTAAAGTTCTTGAGCAGGTGAACCCGGTAGTTTATCGCCTAGCCCTTCCGCCTCGCCTTGGTATCACTGACACCTTTCACGTGTCCCTCTTGAAACCCGTGGCCATTTCCCGGTTTTCCGAGTCATCTGCTGGGACGTCGGGTTCATCTACCGACGATCATGAGGTGAATGCCATTGTTGGGTGCAAGGTGGTACGAGGCAAAAAAATTTATTTGGTGGATTGGAGGGGTTATGGGCCTGAGGATAGATCCTGGGAGCCTGCCGAGCATGTTCACGCTCCGCAGCTCATCGCTGCCTTTGAGCGCAGCGAGGCCCAGAGAAGGGGGGCCCTAGGAGGGGGGGTAATGTTAGGGTTCGATTTCCCACTGCTGCACAAGGGGAGTCTCGAACCCGTCCCGCTGCGGTCTCCCATTCGTCTCTGGCCGCAGTGGAGCCTGCTCAGCAGAGGCGTCGGTCCAGGCGTCTTGCCCACTCCACTACTGGGCAGTGACTTGTTGCTGCCTTTCCTGGATCTGCTATTATAGCCAATGCTGGAGCAGACGTCTTTGGGACAAAGTACTGCATTTTCCCTTCTGAGCATGCCCAGAGTGAGATCTCTCATTGGAGATCAGGGGTCACATGCTCAGGTACTGCAGCAGCTCCTATTGGTCCGCCAGGAAGGCCCTGTTACTACGAGTCTTCTGGAACAGGTTTCTCATTGGTCCTTGTTCCTGGAAGGTCCTGTAGCTGTTGCTATAAAAGGGTAGCATGGCTGGGCCGCCATGCGCTAATATCAACCATTGTATGCTATGCGCCAGTGTGGTCATGCGTGTGTGTGGTTAGGGACCCGGCTGAAATAAGCCACTAGAATACTGACTTAATCGGTGAGGAGTTTGGTGTGCTAGCTGGTCAGGGTCGGTGTCCTAGATGCCCTAGATTACCGGCATAACCGGTGAGGAGTTTGATTGCCGTATTCAGGGTCTGGCGTTCAGACGCCATAGATTGCGGGTGACTCCCGCGAGGACATTAGCGCATGACCACGTATTATGCTCGCTTAGCAATTATCCGTGTACCTGAGAGCCTGACAGGACACGGTACTTTTTCTCAGCGGCTCTGTGACGTAACAGGGTTCGCTTTTGACGCTAGACAGCGCCCTAGCGTTTTACTTTGCGGCTCACTGAAGTTAAGTGAGTTCGCACCTATCGCCATATAGCGCTGTGGCATCCCGTTAGCGGCTCTGGGGATTAACAGAGTTCGCACTTACTGCCACAACGCGCTACGGCGTTTATTTTTGCGACTCTGCGGGATAACAGAGTTCGCTACTTTCGCCATCTTATTAGCAGCGGGCTTCGCCTGCACGGTGGACCCCGGGTTGCGAACGCACCTCTCTATTATATCTATTAGGTGCGTTCCGCAGACCCTAACACTGACTTCCAAACTGTACCAGGAAGAGAAAACTAATCACCGGCGAGGATCATGGGAAATTTACTCCCTTAAATCTCCCCAGTCGTCACTCCCAGATCGTCCGCAGCTGGATCCTCAGCTGAAAGTCCTCTGTCAGTCAAGACCGCTTTATTAATATCAACAGCCACTGGAGGGAGCCCCAACTCAGAATCCATAGCATTCACAACAGAGGACCCTCTTCTTAATTGATTGGAAGGGCTTTGGCCCTGAAGAGAGGTCTTGGGGGCCCCGGGAGAATATCCATGCACCTCAGATTTTGTCTAAGTTTCTTTCCAGCCTTAGAAAGAGAGGGCGTAAAGGGGGGGTACTGTCACACCACTCTCACCTGGGGCGGAGACTCCGTGCCTGACGTCACCACTTCCAGTGCCGCGGCCGCTCTGGGGGCATGCACACCTCTCACACTTGATCCCGTGGCTACATTGCTATGCCTGGCGCGCATGCGCGCTCTTCTTTCTTCTGACTGCTGCCACATCATCTCTATGGTCCAGGAGGACCTGATCCGGAAGTCCCTGTGCTCATGCCCTATATCAGGCTGCCCCTTCCTATGGGAGGCACCTGATTATTGTTGTGCTTCCCTGATAGACCTGTTTGGTCTCTGCTCGGTCGTTCCCTGTACTCAGGTCTCCTGTACTGTGGTCTGTCACACGCTCTGCTCTATGATTACTCGTGCTCCTTAGCACACTCTCAGTTCCTACCTTGTCTCCTGTTGTGCATCTTAGCACACCTTCTGCCTTGCCTTGTACTCACGCTTGCTTCCCAGCACATGCTCTGCCTTGCTTGGTACTCCACGTGCCTTGTGCACGTGCCTTGCACTATCCAGTACTCTGCGTGCCCTCACGCGCACACATCTTGCAAAATCCAGTACTCTGTGTGCCCTCGCGCACACGCCTTGCACTATCCTGTACTCTGCGTGCCCTCGTACACACGCCTTGCACTATCCTGTACTTTGCGTGCCCTAGTGCACATGCCTTGCACTGTTCTGTTCTCTGCGTGTTCCCGTGTCCACACTTTGCACACTTCCAAATCCTGCGTACTCCCATCTTCTGTGAGCCAGCCACCTGGTTCCAGCAGTCGTGATACTTTATCCCCCTGGGTCTGCCCCTGACACTCCCTGTATAGGGGGTGGTTCGCACTAGGTCAGCTCGCCCAGGGTGGGTTGGTATCGCGACCCCGTGGGTCCACTCCAGTAGTCATCACAATGTAACTCTGGACCAGGACATTTTTTAGGTCAACGGAGATGCAACACAAGAAGAAGAGGACCCGAAGGGAACAGCGGTCGAGGAAACTCAGATCCCACAAGGGTAACCCGCTCCCAGGTACTTGCCCATTGGTTATAAATATCTCTTCCAGGACATTTTGTATTGCTGAACATAACTTACTGCAGAAAAGTCTATCATTTTGTCCATCCTATCGTTTTAAAACTTTCAATATGGACATCGAGCTACAGCGGTTCTATAGGAACCTTAGACTTAAGGTTCATTTTTCCAAAACCGATACCACTGTGACTCCATCCCCTTGTGTTGGGGAAAACTCAAGTGCAAAGTTACTCACTGCTGCAAGCTTAGGTTTACGAAATAAGAGTACGTATAGGCCTCCAAACAATTCTCATACGTTGGAGACCTTTATCGGCTTAGTTGATGAGTCCTTCCAGAAGCTCAGACGTGATATTAATATGGGGAAATTAAACTTTCCATCTAATCTTATCCCCCCTGACAGACAGTCCCTTGAATCATTGAAGAATTAAAAAGCTTTAATTATAATTATCAAACCGGCTGACAAAGGGGGCGCAAAATTGGTCATGAATCGTACTAGCTATCTCCATGAAGTCAATAGAGAATTGGAGGATAGTAGTATAGGAACTGTATTATTCGTCAAACTCAATTTGACAGGTCGACACGCCCCCTATCATTTAATCCGTCTCCCTGGGATTTGATCTGTCTGGACTTTGATCAGGCTGGGAAATCTGAGCTGCTGGATTTGTGAATTTCAATCAAAGTGATTTATTCGTCTCTATTGATATTTTATCCAGTGGTTTTGATTAGTCTGTGGTGTTTTAGTGAAATACAGACTCTTAGTGAAATATAGACACCAGTATAAAAGGCTTGTTTTATATGTATGTAAAAGTTTGGAGATGTATATTTTAGTAGGACTGACACATGGTGACATCTCAGCTACAGGGTTTGTTAAAGATGGCTTACTTATTAGCAGCAGTGTTGACATGAAGTGTCATGGTTGTATTGTGTATAGAGGTTTGTACAGAGATCACTCTATTGTGAATCTTGATTTATAAGACTCTATTAAGGCCAGGAGTAAACATAGTGATTGTTTCATGTGAGAATACAGGCATAGGATGGTCGCTTTTTCAAGAAAACTGTCCCTACAATTCATCCCTATAGTGTAGTTTAATGTATGGGAGTGTGCAAGTCATATCTGTGTACTGCTAGTCTGTAATTAAAATAAAACTATTTCACAAACTTTTTAACATACCTGTGTTTCGCACCATTATGCCATACCAGAAGCACACGGTGCCATGTACTCTAGTCCATAATATTCGATTTTGAGCACATTATAGCTTAGCAGCCTATGTACAGACTAAAGATAGGGTACGTATCTTTTTAGCAGGAGTGCAGCAGTGATATGTTTCTGAGTCTCATGGAGTTTATTCTACAGTATTATCCAGGATATAGGAACATAGTGAATAAAAACAGGCTACGTATCTTTTTAGCAGGAGTGCAGCAGTATTATGTTTGGAGTTTATTCTATAGTATTATTCAGGAGTTTATTTGTGGGGAAATGTATATGGCCAATTGTGCATATGGGATTTTATATTCTAGTTTATATTGTGTCATTATGACTCTCATCTTATAGTTTTATTCAGAGTTTATATATATTTATTGGCTAGTGAGTGTCTGTTTCTGCAGTGATTACGGGTCATATTATGTATAAGTGGTATGAGACCTTTTCTGTGTGAGGTTTTGTAACGCTGGTATTATCTGTACTTTGTTTTCCAGCGTTACTCTGCATGTCTTTTGCATTAACCCTTTTGCTCCTTTCCCCCTAACCAGCTGGGATACTGTTGTCTGTTACCTATATGGATGCTGCTCAGTTCCCGGCTCTGCTGCGTACCCGTACTTGCGTGAGTGGCTCCGCTGCTTTGCATGACCGCCCGCATGTGCGGTTCCTGACCTGCTGTGAAAGCCGTCCGTAGCTTGCAAAGTCCTCTGCAGTGGTGCATGACTTACTACGTGTGTGGCAGCAGCTTCTGTCAGGCGCCTGGCCTGCTGTGAAGACCATCCGTAGGTTGCAAAGTCCTCTGCAATGGTGCATGATTTACTACGTGTGTGGCAGCAGTCACTGTCAGGCGTTCCTCTGTGATGAGTTGTCTGGCTCTGCATAGGGGGCGCGGCCCACACCTGTCCTGCTTTTATGAGGATTGGGTGTGTATTAGAATTACTGCTCCAGCCTATTGCTGTGAAGCAGCTCATATATAAAGTTCCTCAGCCCTAGTGGGCGTTGCCAGAGCTTCACATTGAATCCACACTGAATCCCTGAACCTAGCCGTATGTGGTTGTGTGTTCAGCTCCTGCTCTGAAGTTGATCAGCTCTGGAGAGCTGATTCCCTGTTCCTGCTGTTTCTTGTTCCCTGATCCTGGATCTAACCCGGTACCTGAATGTCTGAACTGTGTCTTGTGTTTCCGCCTATGCTGGGGGCTGATTACCCAGATCGCCGTTCCTGGAGGCTGTATATCCAGGCCTGTTCCTGCTGTGTCTAATTACCTGAACCCCTGATCCTGGATCGCATCCTGTACCTGACTGTCTGAACTGTGTCCTATGTGTTATGTTTCTGAAATCCTGCTGTGTCCAGAACCCTGTGCCAGTGACTGTGAATCCTTGCTATATAACCTGAGTTCATCTTGGAAGGAGGAGTCCGGTGTGTGCTGAGTTTCTGTTACTCTGTGCTCAGCTTCTGTGCAATCCCCGGCCAGCTCCCGTTGTGCTAGGCGGGGCTTGCACCAGACCGCTGGGGTTCCTTTTCAGGTCGCTGCCAGATGTCCGGATCCTATCCCTGATGACCATTGCCTGATATCCGATGTCCGATGACCATTGCCTGATATCCGATGTCCGATGACCACTTCCAGATGTCCGGATCCTATCCATCTCTACCTGATGTCCGGAGCCTGCTGATCGGTACCAGATGTCCGGAGTCCGATGCCTGTGTTCCAGTCCGTGTCCCTGAGACCCAGTCCGTGTTCCTGTCTGTGTTCCTGACTCTCTGAGATCCAATCCGTGTTCCTGTTGTTCCTGTGCAGTCTAACTCTGTTTCAGCCATCAGCTCCTGATTCCAGTTACCTGTCTGTTACCTGTCGGCTTGCCTGTCTGCCATCCGTCTGCAGTTCCTTCCAGAGGTTCGGACGTCATCTGCAGAGATCCCCGGCTCTTGCCTGCTCACCTAGGAGCGATCATCTGCCATCCGACTGCAGCTCCATCCGGAAGTTCGGACATCATCTGCAGAGATCCCCGGCTCTTGCCTGCTCACCTGGGAGCGATCATCTGCCATCCGACTGCAGCCTACCTGGAGGCTCCACCATATCAGGTCTTATATACCTGCCTGTCCAGAGACTGCCTGGTCACTTGCCGTGACAACCTGCCTGTCCCAGAGACTGCCTGGTCACTTACCGTGACAACCTGCCTGTCCCAGAGACTGCCTGGTCACTTGCCGTGACAACCTGCCTGTCCCAGAGACTGCCCTGGTCACTTTCCGTGACAACCTGTCTGTCCCAGAGACTGCCCTGGTCACTTACCGTGACAACCTGCCTGTCCCAGAGACTGCCTGGTCACTTACCGTGACAACCTGCCTGTCCCAGAGACTGCCTGGTCACTTGCCGTGACAACCTGCCTGTCCCAGAGACTGCCCTGGTCACTTTCCGTGACAACCTGCCTGTCCCAGAGACTGCCTGGTCACTTGCCGTGACAACCTGCCTGTCCCAGAGACTGCCCTGGTCACTTGCCGTGACAACCTGCCTGTCCAGAAACTACCTATATCCCCTGCCGTGATTCCCTGCCCTTTTCCCAGGTACCACCCGCTCTCTTGTCCTGCCGGTTCCTTCTTGGTCTACCCTGTGATGACGTCTGTCCTGGGTCGGTGTCTGATGTTCTCCTGCTGAGCCTGTGCTACGCCTGAGGCCTGAGAGAGAGGCCGTCCTAGTATGCCTGTGTCAGATGACCCTGGACTTCATCAACCCGTGATGACCCCGCCATCGTCTGACGTTCGTCCTGGGCCGGTGTCTGATGTTCTCCTGCTGAGCCTGTGCTACGCCTGAGGCCTGAGAGTGAGGCCATACTAGTATGCCCGTGCCAGATGATCCTGGACTGCATCTACCCGTGATGACCCCGCCATCGTCTGAAGTCTGTCTGAGGTCGGTGTCTGATGTTCTCCTGCTGAGCCTGTGCTACGCCTAGGGCCTGAGAGAGAGGCCATCCAAGTATGCCCGTGCCAGATAACCCTGGACTGCATCTACCCGTGATGTCCTCCAGCACTCGTCTGTGATCCTGAGTCGTGTACCCTTCTCTGATGTGCGGAATCGGAGCCCGGTCTTATGTTTCTGTTTATGTACTTTGTTTCTTTAAGTAAACTTTATGTTTCTTCTTACCTGAAGTTGTGCGGTGTTGTCTAGCCCTGCAGGTCGCCACCTTGCCCACATGCTCAGCTGCCACGGATCCCGGTCGCTGCCCTTCCCTAGTCCGGGCAGGCCCGGGTCTCCCTCCGTGGTCCAGTGGGTCCACATTCTCTTATCATCTGGGACCCATGCCTCACGTCGTCGTGGACTGGCGGCGTGGGAGCATTGGCTAGCTAGGCAAGCTATGCCATGTCCCGGCGCCCCACAGCCGTGGGAAGCGCCACAGGTTTCAGTAGAATAGCCTGGGATGAGCAGCGTTCTTGCAGCACAGGCCTATTTTTAAAGATGCTATGCCATGCTTGTGAACCGCTGAATCATTTTTAAACATTTCACGCCACTCATGCACCCATAGCACACTTATGGTGTACCCGCACCGCTGCAGCTAGTGCTTTTTAGCTAAAAAGGCGTGATATAACTGCCCGCAGGTGATGTTTGTGCCCTTATTTGCATCATTTTCATTATAACCCGCCGGGATCCGTGGAAAAACAACCCTGAAATTCAAAAACTAAGTGCTGTCCGTTAACATTTATGACGCTCAACTTATAGTTTTATTCAGAGTTTATATATTCATTTGCTAGAAGTCTTATGAAATAGCCTGCCACTGTATCTACACTTATCTCAGCAATTCATTGTATACTAAGAAGAATCTTGGCAGGGATTGTTAGAGATAGCTAACTTATTAACAGATGACCCTCACTGCTACTTTTCCTCTTGTCTAACATCACAATACAACCAGGTGGCTCTTCAAAACTATTTGTAAGTCTTCCGGCACAAAGCACATGTGAACAGTTGATGGTAATATTTTGGCACATGACAAATGTTTCTGACTCTCAGTTGCTATTTTATTAGTTACCATACGAATATTGTAGCGAATCAATGTGTATTAAATTGATTACTAACACGATTATGGCAACTTGATAACAAATTCACAACAAATTCGTTATTTTGGGACTATTTTTAACTGTTTCATGTGAGAATACAGGCATAGGATGGGGCCATTACTTATTGTATACTATTTATGTACAAAGATGATACGGAAAATATATGTTTCCAAAGTTTACTGACAGGGAGTACATAGTGGGGAGAGCCCTCTTGCAGTGCTAACCTGACTACAAGCCCTCACTGCTACTTTTCCTCTTGTCTAACATCACAATACAACCAAGTGGTTCTTCAAAACTATTTGTAAGTCTTCCGGCACAAAGCACATGTGAACAGTTGATGGTAATATTTTGGCACATGACAAATGTTTCTGACTCTCAGTTGCTAATACTGATAGACATATTGTGAAGTGACATATAGGGTCCATGTGAGACACCATATTTTTCAACATTTTTGCTCCTTCACAGATTTATTTTGCATTATATTTTTTTATTTTGCTTAAGGATCATGTACAGAGGCGTTTTTATGGTTTAATACTGATAGACATATTGGGAACCGCCATATAGGGTCCATGTGAGACACCATATTTTTCAAATATTAGTTGTGCGTTCGCTACCACTGTCAACCATAGCATCTCTCATGATGCTAGCTATTCTGATCAGCTTATCATATCAACCATGAAGCCTCTTTTAACCCCTTCACAATAATGTACAGAGGAGTTTTTATGGTTTAATACTGATAGACATATTGTGAACTGACATATAGGGTCCATGTGAGACACCATATTTTTCAACATTTTTGCTCCTTCACAGATTTATTTTGCATTATATTTTTTATTTTGCTTAAGGATCATGTACAGAGGAGTTTTTATGGTTTAATACTGATAGACATATTGGCTCGGGCATGCCCGGGCATGCCTGGACAAGTCCGGGCATGCCTGGACAAGTCCTGGTCACGGGTCAGCCGTGGAAAAAACAATACTGAAATTCAAAAACTATGTGCTGGCCGTTAACACACGCATAGTCATCTAGAAAATATTGAGCGAGTTGCTTCACAAACCCTCTCAAGGCATGCTGAATTTCAACGTTCCCGCTATGAGCTACATACATGACCAATTGTATAGCCTGGGCTGCATAGCGTTCTTGTTGCACAGGGCTATTTTTAAAGATGCTATGCCCCTCAGATATAAAAGACCAGCATGTTGGAACGTGTCCCGGCCTATTTTGGCACATGCCCACTCCTATGCATCGATATTGAGCATCGTTCAACAAAAATCACGTACATAGTTTTTACCATAGCTGTGTTTCTGACTCTCATGCCATGCCAGAAAGGCCTATTTTGGCACAGGCCCGCACCTATGCAACGATTTTGACCAGCATTCAACAAAAAATCGGGTACAAATTTTTTAACATACCAGTGTTTCGGACCCTCAGACCATGCCAGAAGCACTCTGTGCCATGTACTCTAACTCATAATATTCGATTTTGATCAGCATTCAACAAAAAATTGGGTGCTAACTTTTTAGCATACCTGTGTTTCTGTAGCGGATACACGGACCCCTACAGCGCATACCTATAGTGTAGCTTAATGTAGGGGGCAAACAGATTATCGCTGGTGCTTGGAAAATACCACATTTCATAGATGGTGGTGATCCGCTGAATCATTTTTAAACATTTCACGCCACTCATGCACCCACAGCACACTTATGGTGAACCCGCACCGCTGCAGCTAGCGCTTTTTAGTTAAAAAGGCCCTTATTTGCATCATTTTCATTATAGTACGACTGGTACATACCCACTCCTATGCAGCGATATTGAGTACCGTTCAACAAAAATCAGGTACAAACTTTTTAACATACCTGTGTTTCGGGCTCTCATGCCATACCAGAAGCACTCTGTGCCATGTACCATAGCCCATAATAATCGATCTTGATCAGTATTCAACAAAAAATTGGCTGCAAACTTTTTAGCATACCTGTTTCTGACTCCCATGTCGTACCAGAAAGACCTATTTTGGCACAGGCCTACACCTATGCAACGGTTTTGACCACTACTCAACAAAAATTGGTTACAAACTTTTAACATATCTGTGTTTCGGACTATCATGTCATAGCAGAAGCACCCTGTGCCATGTACTCTAGACCATAATATTCGTTTTTAGTGTTGAGCGATACGATACTGCAAATATCGGATATCGGCCGATATTAGCTGTATCGGCCTTTCGATTCCGAATACCGATATTTTCGTCATATCGAATACCGGAATCGGATTTGTCACTGTCACTGTGAGTGTCCGTCGGTCGGGTCTGTCAGGAGTCAGCGGCACTTACCTGGCAGAAGATCTCCGGCGGTCACGTCCTGGACTGCTTGAGGCCGCCATTATCTTCTCCCTGGCGGACACATACAGTTTTTCGCGATTTCTGCAGTGACTGCAGGGTAATCCCGGCCGTAAACCAGTCCGATGACGTCACCGCCGGGGAAGCAGGTAATCAGCTGTGCTGCCCCGGGATGACAGGCTCTGCCTGTCATTCTGATGTAGCAGAGCTGGATCGTCGTGGACACTCGTTACTATGGACTGCGTCGGTCAGGTGGTATACTTTTTTTTCTCATTTTTTTACAGGAGATCGATGGCGTCGCAGGATGAGACTGTAATAAAAGTAATGAAAAATGTGTTTTGTTTTTTTTATTAAATTAAAAAACTTTTTTATGAACATTCACCCGTCCGGGTACATCAACAATTTAACTATTTATCAATAATTAACTATTTACATACAGGGACCCTGTCCGGGTTATTTAGACTTCTTTGGCCGGGGTGTTCCAGGTACCACCTGGTACTCTTCTGATGCTTGCCAAACATCCGAGGCACCAAGGACCACCAGGACCTGATGACGTCGTGTGGCCTGTACAGTCAAGTCGTGACCCGCTATCTGGGTCTGTGTGGCCACCTCTTTCATCTCCCTCCGGGTCTGGAACCCTATGTCCTGGACTGAACGAACCCCAGGGGGCCTAACAGGCGCCGGGTACGGGCCAGCTATAGTTATCATGTCCATAGCTGGGGCTGCTGAGGAGACCACTGAGGGAGGCTGGGGAGATTTACGGCGTGGGGTGGGCACTTTTGCAGAGGCCTGGATGTGGGAGGCTGAAGGCTCCGAGGGTCTCACAGGTTCCTGACACTCTGGGGAGTAGGGGTCGCACCTGGTAACATTTAGGGCGTACCACCCATTGTAACCCCAGTGTCGGGTGTAAGTCACCAAGTCTCCTGGCAACAGGTCCCTCCCCGGGTGTCCTTCTGGGAGGTGAGTCTCCACGTCCCGCCGGGTCACAAAAACTTCTAAATAAAGTCCAGGCTCCTGGATGAAGCCCCAACCACCTTTCAATTTAAAGCTCCGTACTGCACCCTTACGCCGCGGCTCCCTCAGGGTTCCTTTATCCTTTCTCATCCGGTCCTTATCTGCCCGGTCCTTCTCCACCTGACGTTGGCGAAGTTTTTGGGTTTCTCGCTGCTCCCTTTGTCGCTCTGCTTCCCGCTCCCAACGTCTCCACTCTTCCTCCTGACGCCGGTTGAAATTCTCCTCCACCAGCAGCTCCATGTCTCCACCACTCCACTGCAGCTTGCGATGTCCGGTTTGCGGCAGCTCTCCTGGCGCCCCCCAGTCCTGGCGGCGCTCCCCTGCGGAGGAAGCAGACGGCTCTAAATCAGATGACAGTCGGGGCTCCGGTACAGACAGGTAGTGCTCTGGTGCTTGCGCGGCCTCCTCCATGAGGACGGGTGTCGCTTCTTCTGTCTCAGCGACGGGGGCAGACAGCGGGATCTGGGGTGCTGACGGTGCTGCGGTTTTTGCAGGAACGGGTGCCTCCACTGCGACAACGTCAACCGGATCACATTGCAAGGGCTCCTCTACTAGAACGGGTGCCTCACCTTCCGGTACAGACACTTCAGGTAAGAGGGATTGGCGCCGCTCCAAGTTTATTTTTAGGGCACGCCAGCTCGCTTCCATCCTGGCGACCTCCTCCCGGTGCCAGGCCAGGCCTCTTAGGGTATCCTCCGCTTCTTGCAGCGTAGGAGGGTTTACAGGTCGGGTGCCCAACGGTGATTCCGTGGCGATCGGGTCGCTTCCGTGGGGGGAGAGCTCTGACTGCTCCATCCCTTCACACTTCTGCTCGTGTCCATTAGCCATCTCTGCCAAGTCACATGTGTCATTAGCATCTGGAGAGGGCCCCTCTTTTGTAGGGAGGCGGGACCTTCGTGTTAGTTTCCGCACACTGAGGAGGATGAGGAGGCGGAACTCCAGAGCTGTGGGGCACGATCTTACATTGCAGTAACATTTACACTGGTCGGCCATCGTTTTCACGCCACTGAGTGAGTGTGTACACCCACGAAGAGCACGCCCTTCTTCTTCACCAGTGCCTCGTCGTGACGCAGATATGGCGGAAAAAGTTGGCAAATACATTCTCTGATGATTTTAGCAATTCTCAAGCACAGAGTCTATTTTACTATGTAGAAGTGTATAAACTATAAATATATGTTTATATATATGTCACAATGACATGTATATATATATATATGTATTCTATGTGTGTATATTTTGTGTTTACAACGAAAGAAAGGGTTTTTTTTGTTGCGATATTTTGTTCCCATAGACTTACATGGGACTTCCGCTATCGGAATCGGATATCGGCGATATTTAGTGATATCGGTTATACCATTCCGATCCGATATTTTTCGATATCGAGCAGTATCGCTCAACACTAT
Source organism: Oophaga sylvatica (assembly GCA_033576555.1). NCBI lineage: Eukaryota > Metazoa > Chordata > Amphibia > Anura > Dendrobatidae > Oophaga > Oophaga sylvatica. Next base: position 312,992,453 of record JARQOD010000003.1, read on the forward strand.
TCGTTTTTGATCACCATTCAACAAAAAATTGAGGCATGTTGAGACGTGTCCCGGCCTATTTTGGCACATGACAAATGTTTCTGACTCTCATGTCATACCAGAAGCACCCTGTGCCATGTACTCTAGACCATAATATTTCACAGCGGGTATTGGACCTACATAGCTTTGTTTTCTCAGCTATTAAAAAAAGTGTGGAAAACTGAAAATCCCGCGGTCTGTGGTAATTTAGTGAGAACCATATAGACAAATCGGGTATCGTCACACACGAGACCACGACACCTCGGGCTATCACATTTACCACTAGTTTTCAAAAACCACTGCCCTAACAATAAAGTAAGAATCGTGGTGACATGCATTGCGGTCTATAAATGTATAGTCTGAAAATTTACCGCTGGTAAAGAACAGTAAAAAGTCGTGCGTACAACTATCAGCCCCAAAACTCTCACCACTATCACAAACACTATTACCTACAGAGGCGCCCCGCGAGAATTTCTGTATGTGTGTATCAAGATGCTCGATGCTTTGACCGATTGTTTGCTCGTGAATGCTGCCATTTCCAGTGACATCATAGTTGTGTAAATGCGCTGGGGCACGTGTACCGACCCCTAGGTTGTAATGCGTGAGCACTTTAATTATTTTTTCAATTCATAACCATACGTTCTCAGGCAGACAGGTTTATTTCACAGAAGTTGACTGTACAATTGTATAATTTTTGTTTAAAAGCATACATTTGCATAATTTTGTTTAAAATCGCACAGTTCTGCGATAATGTCGGGTGTTGGACACGCACTTATCAGTCTTTCATACGTGTCGCAGAAAGATTTTAGTCTGTTCTGCGTGAGTTTATTGTGCACGTACTGTGCAGACATGTCAAGAAACATTTTGGCGTGTTCAGCACTCCATGCGGGTGTTGGCTTGTAAGTCGATCGTCCATCAACCTTCTGTTTTTTACTTACACGACGGCGCGATACAGCGCGTTTCTTTGACGCTAATGCATCGGCTGAATTGGCATCTGCAGCTTCCGCATTGTTATTTGCAGATTCTGTAGCTTGACACAGACGTATATTCTTACGCCTACAACTCGCCGTATTCCCGGGGTGTGCGATTGGCGCGGGGCTTTCTTCACGATCCACGACACACCTGAGTGAAAGAGGTTCCGTTCTCACCTCCGCTCTGTTCTCAAATCCATAATTGGATTGTTGCAAAACTCGCGAATGACGCTCCTCCGTAACTAAAGAAAAGACACGTGGTGTAGTTAACCGCTAAGCGGGCGAGATATAGGAAAAGCTACAGGCCCCACTTTACTCTGATTCAACGCGACATTTGTAAAGCTAACAACACCGATTATCTGTGAAACCGATGCATAATTGTTTGTATAAGTACACTATAGAGAGGCCTAGTCATATATATACTTACAAGTATCCCCAGGGTGCTGATCTACAGAGAATGCTGAATTAACAGACATCACGCTGCTCTATATAACTACAGATTTATATTATTAAAACATGTCTAGCTAAAATAAAATTAACTGCATGGATTTTAGCGTCAGTCTATATTAATTATTAATATTAATAGTAGACGTTATAAATTTACAGCTACAGGGTAATGATGGTAGTGCTTCGGGTGTGAAATATTATTTGAACGCGTTTAGCCGGCATGATGGCCCTGTAAAACATTAATAGATTTTTCTGGCACACAGTTCATGGTATTGACAGAGGGCGTGTTCTCTCTGTTAGCCCCTAATAAATACACCCCTGCTCCCAAGCGATACACAGCTCACCTGTAAGGCTTCGCACCTCGCAGAACACACGCCAGATCTTTAGAGCTAAAGTAGTATTTTTATGGATTTCGTTTCAATTATATTAAGTTTGTGTAGTATTTGCATGAACAGATTAGTCGCGTTTTCATACTTGATCTTTATTTGCTTTAATTCAATAGCGGCCCCTTTTTATTCAAGATGGAGTCCAGACATTCTCGTGGTCAATATTCTGCCATGCTTTCACCAGAACAATCGGGTAAGTTTTACAGCCTATATAGTGTACGCCGTATTGTCTCGGGCTGTCTGAGTCTGCGCTTTGTATATATAAATTATATATTTCATTCTTTCTTATTTAAGAAGCGGGAGTCCATTCAGACTACTCCTATGAGAATCGGTTCATTACGCAGAACCTGTTAAAGGATAGCAACTCTGCTAGCGGGCGACGAGCCTCCAGCTCTCACCAGTCTGTCACAGGCAAGAAACCTGTAGATATATCAGATGTTTTAAGCCTATGTATCTAGTCTGGTAATTAAATACATTTTCTCATACAGATACACCTGTAGCGGACTGGACGGTTGAAAACACCGTGACGGCTGAGCCGCTCGAACATCGCGATTCCGATGTTGAGATCGTGGAGGATCCCCTGGATTCCGGTGTTGAGTTCGTAGAACCGGACTATAATCCTCTAACTCGCGCGATACCCTACGCTCCTAAAAGATGGAGTGATTCGCTAAGCACACGTCGCTGGAACAGAAAAGGTAGCGGGTCCTTGAAACACGAATGTTATGTGTCTGTATCCTCTGTACCCTGCGTACCCACCGTTAACTAGCGGATATATTTTATTTACGCTTGTTACGGTATCTCTGCGAATTTAGCTTTATGCGCGCGGTCCGTGTAGATATCATTTCTGAGGTGATTATATTTTATTTACAGCTGTTAAACTAGCGTGCAGGAGTCTGCAGCTTGAAAAAGAAAACAGCCCCATACGACAACTACCGAACAACTCCACACCGTTTATTTCACCAATCTCTGAAGTACACTACACGTCTCATGCTTGTAAGCATATATGTCTACGCAACTCTATAGTGTAGTTATACACGCAGATAAAAATTTCTGCGGTAGCTAGTTTTATTTACGTGTGTCAAGTTAGCTTTGTGTGTGCTTTGCCATTCATGTATGCTATATTTTATGTACAGCGGCTAAAGTATCGCCCGCGAGGTTGCAGTTTGATGGAGAAATCAGCCCATACGGGCGCGAACGAGCAGCATGATGTCTGTTAATTCAGCATTCTCTGTAGATCAGCACCCTGGGGATACTTGTAAGTATATATATGACTAGGCCTCTCTATAGTGTACTTATACAAACAATTATGCATCGGTTTCACAGATAATCGGTGTTGGTAGCTTTACAAATGTCGCGTTGAATCAGAGTAAAGTGGGGCCTGTAGCTTTTCCTATATCTCGCCCGCTTAGCGGTTAACTACACCACGTGTCTTTTCTTTAGTTACGGAGGAGCGTCATTCGCGAGTTTTGCAACAATCCAATTATGGATTTGAGAACAGAGCGGAGGTGAGAACGGAACCTCTTTCACTCAGGTGTGTCGTGGATCGTGAAGAAAGCGCCGCGCCAATCGCACACCCCGGGAATACGGCGAGTAGTAGGCGTAAGAATATACGTCTGTGTCAAGCTACAGAATCTGCAAATAACAACGCGGAAGCTGCAGATGCCAATTCAGTCGATGCATTAGCGTCAAAGAAACGCGCTGTATCGCGCCGTCGTGTAAGTAAAAAACAGAAGGTTGATGGACGATCGACTTACAAGCCAACACCCGCATGGAGTGCTGAACACGCCAAAATGTTTCTTGACATGTCTGCACAGTACGTGCACAATAAACTCACGCAGAACAGACTAAAATCTTTCTGCGACACGTATGAAAGACTGATAAGTGCGTGTCCAACACCCGACATTATCGCAGAACTGTGCGATTTTAAACAAAATTATGCAAATGTATGCTTTTAAACAAAAATTATACAATTGTACAGTCAACTTCTGTGAAATAAACCTGTCTGCCTGAGAACGTATGGTTATGAATTGAAAAAAAAAATTAAAGTGCTCACGCATTACAACCTAGGGGTCGATACACGTGCCCCAGCGCACTTACACAACTATGATGTCACTGGAAATGGCAGCATTCACGAGCAAACAATCGGTCAAAGCATAGAGCATCTTGATACACACATACAGAAATTCTCGCGGGGCGCCTCTGTAGGTAATAGTGTTTGTGATACTGGTGAGAGTTTTGGGGCTGATAGTTGTACGCACGACTTTTTACTGTTCTTTATCAGCGGTAAATTTTCAGACTATACATTTATAGACCGCAATGCATGTCACCACGATTCTTACTTTATTGTTAGGGCAGTGGTTTTTGAAAACTAGTGGTAAATGTGATAGCCCGAGGTGTCGTGGTCTCGTGTGTGACGATACCCGATTTGTCTATATGGTTCTCACTAAATTACCACAGACCGCGGGATTTTCAGTTTTCCACACTTTTTTTAATAGCTGAGAAAACAAAGCTATGTAGGTCTAATACCCGCTGTGAAATATTATGGTCTAGAGTACATGGCACAGGGTGCTTCTGGTATGACATGAGAGTCAGAAACATTTGTCATGTGCCAAAATAGGCCGGGACACGTCTCAACATGCCTCAATTTTTTGTTGAATGGTGATCAAAAACACATTTTTCATTACTTTTATTACAGTCTCATCCTGCGACGCCATCGATCTCCTGTAAAAAAATGAAAAAAAAAGTATACCACCTGACCGACGCAGTCCATAGTAACGAGTGTCCCACGACGATCCAGCTCTGCTACATCAGAATGACAGGCAGAGCCTGTCATCCCGGGGCAGCACAGCTGATTACCTGCTTCCCCGGCGGTGACGTCATCGGACTGGTTTACGGCCGGGATTACCCTGCAGTCACTGCAGAAATCGCGAAAAACTGTATGTGTCCGCCAGGGAGAAGATAATGGCGGCCTCAAGCAGTCCAGGACGTGACCGCCGGAGATCTTCTGCCAGGTAAGTGCCGCTGACTCCTGACAGACCCGACCGACGGACACTCACAGTGACAGTGACAAATCCGATTCCGGTATTCGATATGACGAAAATATCGGTATTCGGAATCGAAAGGCCGATACAGCTAATATCGGCCGATATCCGATATTTGCAGTATCGTATCGCTCAACACTAAAAACAATATTATGGTCTAGAGTACATGGCACAGGGTGCTTCTGCTATGACATGATAGTCCGAAACACAGATATGTTAAAAGTTTGTAACCAATTTTTGTTGAGTAGTGGTCAAAACCGTTGCATAGGTGTAGGCCTGTGCCAAAATAGGTCTTTCTGGTACGACATGGGAGTCAGAAACAGAGGTATGCTAAAAAGTTTGCAGCCAATTTTTTGTTGAATACTGATCAAGATCGATTATTATGGGCTATGGTACATGGCACAGAGTGCTTCTGGTATGGCATGAGCGCCCGAAACACAGGTATGTTTAAAAAGTTTGTACCTGATTTTTGTTGAACGGTACTCAATATCGCTGCATAGGAGTGGGTATGTACCAGTCGTACTATAATGAAAATGATGCAAATAAGGGCCTTTTTAACTAAAAAGCGCTAGCTGCAGCGGTGCGGGTACACCATAAGTGTGCTGTGGGTGCATGAGTGGCGTGAAATGTTTAAAAATGATTCAGCGGATCACCACCATCTATGAAATGTGGTATTTTCCAAGCACCAGCGATAATCTGTTTGCCCCCTACATTAAACTACACTATAGGTATGCGCTGTAGGGGTCCGTGTATCCGCTACAGAAACACAGGTATGCTAAAAAGTTAGCACCCAATTTTTTGTTGAATGCTGATCAAAATCGAATATTATGAGTTAGAGTACATGGCACAGAGTGCTTCTGGCATGGTCTGAGGGTCCGAAACACTGGTATGTTAAAAAATTTGTACCCGATTTTTTGTTGAATGCTGGTCAAAATCGTTGCATAGGTGCGGGCCTGTGCCAAAATAGGCCTTTCTGGCATGGCATGAGAGTCAGAAACACAGCTATGGTAAAAACTATGTACCTGATTTTTGTTGAACGATGCTCAATATCGATGCATAGGACTGGGCATGTGCCAAAATAGGCCGGGACACGTTCCAACATGCCGGTCTTTTATATCTGAGGGGCATAGCATCTTTAAAAATAGCCCTGTGCAACAAGAACGCTACGCAGCCCAGGCTATACAATTGGTCATGTGTGTAGCTCATAGCGGGAACGTTGACATTCAGCATGCCTTGAGAGGGTTTGTGAAGCAACGCGCTTAATATTTTCTAGATGACTATGCGTGTGTTAACGGCCCGCACATAGTTTTTGAATTTCAGTATTGTTTTTTCCACGGCTGTCCCGTGACCAGGACTTGTCCAGGCATGCCCGGACTTGTCCAGGCATGCCCGGGCATGCCCGGGCCAATATGTCTATCAGTATTAAACCATAAAAACTCCTCTGTACATGAACCCGACATTATCGCAGAACCGTGCGATTTTAAACAAAATTATGCAAATGTATGCTTTTAAACAAAAATTATACAATTGTACAATCAACTTCTGTGAAATAAACCTGTCTGCCTGAGAACGTATGGTTATGAATTGAAAAAATAATTAAAGTGCTCACGCATTACAACCTAGGGGTCGATACACGTGTCCCAGCGCATTTACACAACTATGATGTCACTGGAAATGGCAGCATTCACGAGCAAACAATCGGTCAAAGCATCGATCATCTTGATACACACATACAGAAATTCTCGCGGGGCGCCTCTGTAGGCAATAGTGTTTGTAATAGTGGTGAGAGTTTTCGGGCTGATAGTTGTACGCACGACTTTTTACTGTTCTTTACCAGCGGTAAATTTTCAGACTATACATTTATAGACTTCAATGCATGTAACCACGATTCTTACTTTATTGTTAAGGCAGTGGTTTTTGAAAACTAGTGGTAAATGTGATAGCCCGAGGTGTCGTGGTCTCGTGTGTGACGATACCGATTTGTCTATATGGTTCTCACTAAATTACCACAGACCGCGGGATTTTCAGTTTTCCACACTTTTTTAATAGCTGAGAAAACAAAGCTATGTAGGTCCAATACCCGCTGTGAAATATTATGGTCTAGAGTACATGGCACAGGGTGCTTCTGGTATGACATGAGAGTCAGAAACATTTGTCATGTGCCAAAATAAGCCGGGACACGTCTCAACATGCCTCAATTTTTTGTTGAATGGTGATCAAAAACGAATATTATGGTCTAGAGTACATGGCACAGGGTGCTTCTGCTATGACATGATAGTCCGAAACACAGATATGTTAAAAGTTTGTAACCAATTTTTGTTGTGTAGTGGTCAAAACCGTTGCATAGGTGTAGGCCTGTGCCAAAATAGGTTTTTCTGGTACGACATGGGAGTCAGAAACAGAGGTATGCTAAAAAGTTTGCAGCAAATTTTTGTTGAACGATGCTCAATATCGATGCATAGGAGTGGGCATGTGCCAAAATAGGCCGGGACACGTTCCAACATGCCGGTCTTTTATATCTGAGGGGCATAGCATCTTTAAAAATAGCCCTGTGCAACAAGAACGCTACGCAGCCCAGGCTATACAATTGGTCATGTGTGTAGCTCATAGCGGGAACGTTGACATTCAGCATGCCTTGAGAGGGTTTGTGAAGCAACTCGCTCAATATTTTCTAGATGGCTATGCGTGTGTTAACGGCCAGCACATAGTTTTTGAATTTCAGTATTGTTTTTTCCACGGCTTTCCCGTGACCAGGACTTGTCCAGGCATGCCCGGACTTGTCCAGGCATGCCCGGGCATGCCCGAGCCAATATGTCTATCAGTTTTAAACCATAAAAACTCCTCTGTACATGATCATTAAGCAAAATAAAAAATATAATGCAAAATAAATCTGTGAAGGAGCAAAAATGTTGAAAAATATGGTGTCTCACATGGACCCTATATGTCAGTTCACAATATGTCTATCAGTATTAAACCATAAAAACTCCTCTGTACATTATTGTGAAGGGGTTAAAAGAGGCTTCATGGTTGATATGATAAGCTGATCAGAATAGCTAGCATCATGAGAGATGCTATGGTTGACAGTGGTAGCGAACGCACAACTAATATTTGAAAAATATGGTGTCTCACATGGACCCTATATGGCGGTTCCCAATATGTCTATCAGTATTAAACCATAAAAACGCCTCTGTACATGATCCTTAAGCAAAATAAAAAAATATAATGCAAAATAAATCTGTGAAGGAGCAAAAATGTTGAAAAATATGGTGTCTCACATGGACCCTATATGTCACTTCACAATATGTCTATCAGTATTAGCAACTGAGAGTCAGAAACATTTGTCATGTGCCAAAATATTACCATCAACTGTTCACATGTGCTTTGTGCCGGAAGACTTACAAATAGTTTTGAAGAACCACTTGGTTGTATTGTGATGTTAGACAAGAGGAAAAGTAGCAGTGAGGGCTTGTAGTCAGGTTAGCACTGCAAGAGGGCTCTCCCCACTATGTACTCCCTGTCAGTAAACTTTGGAAACATATATTTTCCGTATCATCTTTGTACATAAATAGTATACAATAAGTAATGGCCCCATCCTATGCCTGTATTCTCACATGAAATAGTTAAAAATAGTCCCAAAATAACGAATTTGTTGTGAATTTGTTATCAAGTTGCCGTAATCGTGTTAGTAATCAATTTAATACACATTGATTTGCTACAATATTCGTATGGTAACTAATAAAATAGCAACTGAGAGTCAGAAACATTTGTCATGTGCCAAAATATTACCATCAACTGTTCACATGTGCTTTGTGCCGGAAGACTTACAAATAGTTTTGAAGAGCCACCTGGTTGTATTGTGATGTTAGACAAGAGGAAAATTAGCAGTGAGGGTCACCTGTTAATAAGTTAACTATCTGTAACAATCCCTGCCAAGATTCTTCTTAGTATACAATGAATTGCTGAGATAAGTGTAGATACAGTGGCAGGCTATTTCATAAGACTTCTAGCAAATGAATATATAAACTCTGAATAAAACTATAAGTTGAGCGTCATAAATGTTAACGGACAGCACTTAGTTTTTGAATTTCAGGGTTGTTTTTCCACGGATCCCCGGCGGGTTATAATGAAAATGATGCAAATAAGGGCACAAACATCACCTGCGGGCAGTTATATCACGCCTTTTTAGCTAAAAAGCACTAGCTGCAGCGGTGCGGGTACACCATAAGTGTGCTATGGGTGCATGAGTGGCGTGAAATGTTTAAAAATGATTCAGCGGTTCACAAGCATGGCATAGCATCTTTAAAAATAGGCCTGTGCTGCAAGAACGCTGCTCATCCCAGGCTATTCTACTGAAACCTCACACAGAAAAGGTCTCATACCACTTATACATAATATGACCCGTAATCACTGCAGAAACAGACACTCACTAGCCAATAAATATATATAAACTCTGAATAAAACTATAAGATGAGAGTCATAATGACACAATATAAACTAGAATATAAAATCCCATATGCACAATTGGCCATATATATTTCCCCACAAATAAACTCCTGAATAATACTATAGAATAAACTCCAAACATAATACTGCTGCACTCCTGCTAAAAAGATACGTAGCCTGTTTTTATTCACTATGTTCCTATATCCTGGATAATACTGTAGAATAAACTCCATGAGACTCAGAAACATATCACTGCTGCACTCCTGCTAAAAAGATACGTACCCTATCTTTAGTCTGTACATAGGCTGCTAAGCTATAATGTGCTCAAAATCGAATATTATGGATTAGAGTACATGGCACCGTGTGCTTCTGGTATGGCATAATGGTGCGAAACACAGGAATGTTAAAAAGTTTGTGAAATAGTTTTATTTTAATTACAGACTAGCAGTACACAGATATGACTTGCACACTCCCATACATTAAACTACACTATAGGGATGAATTGTAGGGACAGTTTTCTTGAAAAAGCGACCATCCTATGCCTGTATTCTCACATGAAACAATCACTATGTTTACTCCTGGCCTTAAAAGAGTCTTATAAATCAAGATTCACAATAGAGTGATCTCTGTACAAACCTCTATACACAATACAACCATGACACTTCATGTCAACACTGCTGCTAATAAGTAAGCCATCTTTAACAAACCCTGTAGCTGAGATGTCACCATGTGTCAGTCCTACTAAAATATACATCTCCAAACTTTTACATACATATAAAACAAGCCTTTTATACTGGTGTCTGTATTTCACTAAGAGTCTGTATTTCACTAAAACACCACAGACTAATCAAAACCACTGGATAAAATATCAATAGAGACGAATAAATCACTTTGATTGAAATTCACAAATCCAGCAGCTCAGATTTCCCAGCCTGATCAAAGTCCAGACAGATCAAATCCCAGGGAGACGGATTAAATGATAGGGGGCGTGTCGACCTGTCAAATTGAGTTTGACGAATAATACAGTTCCTATACTACTGAGGATAATTCAGTGTACAAAAAGTTACCTGGGGAGCCCACAAGTCAGATTAAGAGCCTAATTTCAGTCACACTTATGAAATATACCAATATGGATGTTTTAGACACCAAAACTTGTGAGTACCTTACTAAACACCATCCCATCTTACCTGTTTTTTACACTTTGCCAAAAATTCATAAAAATCTGCAATATCCAACAGGAAGACTCATAGTGGCCTCAACATAATCTTTACTCTCTCCGTTATCCATTTTTCTGTAAAAAATTCTCACTCCTCTCACACAGAAAACAACCTCATTTATTCTTGACACACTTGATTTTCTCCAAACCATCCGTAATTTATGCTCAATGCCAAAGGAGGCCATTCTGGTCTCCTTTGATGTTAAGGACCTCTACACCTATATTCCACATCAATCTGGCATTGAGTGTGTATGAAGGTTCCTCACATCATCTTTAATGAATTCAAATAAAAATTGAGTTATGCCTTGAACTGTTGACCTTAGTCTTAACAAAAAAACTATTTTATGTTCCAGGATACATTCTATTTGCAAATTTGTGACACAGTAATGGGCCCAAATGTAGCGCCTCCAAATGCAAACTGCTATATGGGGAATTTGAAACAGAATGCGTCTGCCCAAATTCTCTTTTCCAGTCACATGCCATTGTCTGGAAAAGGTACATAGAAGACATCTTCTGCATTTGGAATGACTCATTGGAAACCCTGGATATTTTATATCATGAATTGAACCAGTTTTGGCCTGGCCTTAGCTTCACAATGACCAGAGATGTATGGCGGATTCTAACACACATCTCTATTTTCTTCATACAGGTATTTAACTATTTCAAGCTACACTCCCTGATAGAAGTTATGTCTCTTATCCATGTTATGTAAATAAATGCTTATAACTAGAGTTGAGTGAAACAGGTCCATAGCATGAGTTCTGACATGCGGTCGTCGACACGAGCATCAAAGTCGGTTTGCAGGCGCCTTTTCTCAGCCAATGAGCAAGGACGTACACGGGCAGCGGCTAACACCATCTTAGAGAAGGACATTGCAGTGATTGGTTTGCTTTGGGGGGCGTCATAGTGGCTATAAAAGCCCTGACAGTCGACCGCCATTTTACTTCTGCTGATCTTAACAGTAGGGAGAGGTTGCTGACGCTGTTTATCAGTAGGGAGAGAGTTAGGGCTGGAAACAGAAGTTCTCCTGTGCTTATGCTGATAGCAATTGTGCTGTACAGTTAGTGTGTAGTGACAGGGGAGGATTTTCTTGTGTGCAGCAGTGCTGGTTATTAGGCTGCCTGCCAGTGACAGCGGAGGATTTTCTTGTGTGCTGCAGCGGTGGTTAATAGGCTGCCTGCAAGCTGTATTGCTGTGTGTACACTGCAGTGCAGAGTGCTTTTTTACACAGCACTAATACTTTTATTCTTTTTTTCTGCACAGTTACCGAGCTTTCATTTTTTCACACACCGTATAGAGCTGTACGCTCCTCACACACTAAAGTGTACCTGCTGCTTTCACGGACAAATACATGCTGACTATCTGTGTGTGACTTCGGAAATATATACGGAGATTAACAATTACCCCTAGACTGTATACAGCTGTACGCTTGTGATGTAGTACCCTTTTTCCGGTTTTTATATTCTGGTCTAATCCATACTGAACCTGTGAGCGTCTGTGTGTTACTCCTGAAATATATACGGAGAATTAAAATTAACCCTAGACTGTAAACAGCTGTACGCTTCTGATTCATAACCCTTTTTCTGCTTTTTGTATTCTGGTCTACTCCATACTGAGCCTGTGAGCGTCTGTGTCTGACTACGGAAATATACACGGAGATTTACAATTACCCCTAGACTGTATACAGCTGTATGCTTCTGATACATTACGCTCTTTCTGCTTTTTATATTCTGGTGTAATCCATACTGAGCCTGTGAGAGTCTGTCTCTGACTCTGGAAATATATACGGAGATTTACAATTATCTCTAGACAGTATACAGCTGTACGCTTCTGATACATTACCCTTTTTCTGCTTTTGTATATTCTGGTCTAATCCATACTGAGCCTGTGAGAGTCTATGTATTACTCTGGAAATAAATACGGAGATTTACAATTATCCCTAGACTGTATACAGCTGTACGCTTCTGATACATTACCCTTTTTCTCCTTTTTATATTCTGTCTAATCCATACTGAGCCTGTGAGCGTCTGTGTCTGACTCCGGAAATATATACGGAGGTTTACAATTACCTCTAGACTGTATACAGCTGTACGCTTCATATACACTACCCTTTTTCTGCTTTTTATATTCTATTATAATCCATACTGAGCCTGTGAGCATCTGTGTCTGACTCCGGAAATATATACGGAGATTTACAATTATCCCCAGATTGTATACAGCTGTACGCTTCTGATACATTACCCTTTTTCTGCTTTTGTATATTCTGGTCTAATCCATACTGAGCCTGTGAGAGTCTGTGTGTTACTCCGGAAATAAATACGGAGATTTACAATTATCCCTAGACTGTATACAGCTGTACGCTTCTGATACATTACCCTTTTTCTCCTTTTTATATTCTGTCTAATCCATACTGAGCCTGTGAGCGTCTGTGTCTGACTCCGGAAATATATACGGAGATTTACAATTACCTCTAGACTGTATACAGCTGTACGCTTCATAAACACTACCCTTTTTCTGCTTTTTATATTCTATTCTAATCCATACTGAGCCTGTGAGCATGTGTGTCTGACTCCGGAAATATATACGGAGATTTAAAATTACCCATACACTGTATACAACTGGTATCTTCTGATACTGTACCCTTTTTCTGCAATTTTATATACCGTATATACTCGTGTATAAGCCGACCCGTGTATAAGCCGACCCCCCTAATTTTGCAATAAAAAACTGGGAAAAATTATTGACTCATGTATAAGCCGGGTGTATAAACTGCCCTCCTGCTCTGTGCTGCCCCCGTCCTGCTCCCCCATCCAGCTCTGTGCTCCCCCATTCTCCTCTGTACTCCCCCCCTCCTGCTCCATCCTCCGCTGTGCCCTCCATCCTCCCTGTCCTGCTCCATGCTTCCCCCGTCTCCTCCCGTTTCCCCCTCCACCGATCTCCCCCCAGTCATCTCCATGCTCCCCGTCCTCCTTCTCCCCCGTCCTCCTCTATGCTTCCCCCGTCCACCGATCTCCCCCCGTCCTGTTCCATGCTTCCCCGTCCTCCGTTCTCCCCCTGTCCTCCTCCATGCTTCCCCCGTCCTGCACTCCCCCTCTCCAGCTTCCCCCGTCCTCCTCTATGCTTCCCCCGTCCACCGTTCTCCCCCCCCCGTCCTGCTCGTGCTCCTTGTCCTCTCCTCTATCATACTCACCCCTCCCCGTGCCATCGCTGAGCGTCCCTGCAATCTTGCGTTCTCCCCGTCTTCCTGCAGCTCTCTCCAGCACTGAGCGGTGATGTAATACCGCTCATTAAGGGCATGAATATGGAGGCTACGCCCATGGGAGTGGCGTCGCGTCCATATTACATGACCTTAATGAGCGGGTATTACGTCACCGCTCAGTGCTGAAGAGCTGCAGGAAGATGGGGAGAGCTGCAGGATTGCAGGGACGCTCAGCGATGGCACGGGGAGGGGTGAGTATGATCCCAGCCACCGGCTCCTGCCGCGGCACCCCCTCCCCCGCTGGTTTTTGCCCTATGACTCGTGTATAAGCCGAGGAGGCATTTTCAGCACGAAAAAAGGTGCTGAAAATCTCGGCTTATACACGAGTATATACTGTACTTGTCTCATCCATACTGAGCCTGTCAGCGTCTGTGTCTGACTCCGGAAATATATACGGAGATTTACAATTTTCCCCTTCACCGTATACAGCTGTACGCTTCTGATACAGTGCCATATTTCTGCTGATATTTTTGGTACATTTTCCCAAACATGAGGAAGTATGGTGGATGAGGCCTCGGACGTGGGCGTGGGGGTCCAGCTGGTCCTGATGGTGGTGGTGGTGCATCTGCTGATAATGCCAAAAGCACAATAGCACCTAAGGCAGGAGGTATTGAGCCTGCATCACCGCCTTGCTCCAGAAGGCCTGAAAGGCTCCCTTTTCTGGGAGTAGGAAAACCGATTTTAAAGCCGGAGCATCAGGAACAGGTTTTGGCTAACATTGCCGAAACAGCCTCCAGCTCTATCACCTACTCTTCTGAAGTTTCAAAAAATGAAAGCACTGAGTCATCAGTGCAGGCTCCTGGTCAGGAACAAAAAGTGAAGGATGTGGCAGGCCACACTTTAAAATTACTCCATGGAGCTCTTTTCACATACCATGCCTGAGTTATCAAGTTAAATCCTGAATTCCCCAGTCCAAGATGAATCTGACATGGAATGCACTGATGCACAGCCACTGCTAGATGATTCTGCTGGTACATTCACCCAGAGCACTACATTGCCCTCGCAGTCTACTGAGCCAGAAACTAACCCTGATGAAACTCAGGTGCCCCTTCCTGCATACTATACCACCTTACACTGTGACACAGAGGAAGGTTCAAATGAAATTGAAGAGTAGGTGATGGATGACCCAGTTGTTGACCCGGATTTGCATCCATTGGAGGAAGAGGGTGCCGCTGGCAATAGCTCAGAATAGGAGAAGGATCCACAGCAGGCATCAACATCGCAGCAGCGGTTATCTGGCAGACCCGTAGCAGTCCAAAAACGTGTTAACTAAACAAAAAGAGTGGCAGGACAGCTTGGCCAGACGGTCAAATTAGCACAGCGTGCAAGCCCTGAAAATTTATCCCATAGTAGGAAGAGTGCAGTGTGGCACTTTTTTGACCAAAATCCTATTGATGAGGCAAAGGTTAAGAAGTGCGGAAGGACATTTAGCCGAGGTTAAAATCGCCAAAATTTGAATGCCAGTTGCATGCATAGACATTTAATCAGCATGCACTTGCAAGCGTGCAAAACATCAGGTAGCACATGTGCACCTGCTCCGACTGAAGGTAGCCAGCAATGTTACATCGCTTCCCCCACTGTAATCCCACCGGTTAGCACACCACCAGCAAGAAATGTTGAGGTGTCGTTGCAAGGCCAAAGCAGTAAGGGAATCACAATGTTTTTGCAACGAAAAACTGAATCTAGGCCATCACCACCACCACCACCATCACCATCACCAACCCTCTCCCAGTCCGTCATGTCCACCGCTAGTTTCCCCATATGCAGCTCTCAAATCCAACTCACCCTAGCAGACACTCCGAGTAGGACAAGAAAGTACTCATCCTCTCATCCGTGTACACTGGCTTTGAACGCCTACATTGCCAAACTGATCTCATTAGAGATGATGCCCTTCCATTTGGTTGAAAGTGCAGGTTTCCGATAGCTCATGGCCTACGCTGTCCCACACTATGACCAACCCAGTCGGCACTTCTTTTCTAGAAAAGCCATCCCTGCCCTCCACCTGCATGTGAAAGAACGCATTGTCCATGCACTCAAACAATCAGTGAGTGGAAAGGTGCACCTCACAACAGATGCATGGGCCAATAGGCATGGCCAGGGCCGTTACGTGTCCATCACTGCACACTGGGTTAACGTGGTGGATGGAGGTTCCACAGGGGACAGCGGTGGTGGGACAGTGCTGCCTAGCCCACGGTATAGGCAACAGTTGGCTGTAGGCGATCGACTATCCTCTTCTTCCAGAGCGTAGTCACACGAGCACCCCATCTGCAGCTGCAAGTGTTGCACACGAGGTGTCCCACTGTCGAACAGCTAGTGTTAAGTGTCAGCAGGCTGTTTTAAAGATGATG
Source organism: Oophaga sylvatica (assembly GCA_033576555.1). NCBI lineage: Eukaryota > Metazoa > Chordata > Amphibia > Anura > Dendrobatidae > Oophaga > Oophaga sylvatica. The sequence continues at coordinate 313,008,582 of JARQOD010000003.1, forward strand.
TCTTTGGGCGACAACAGACACACCGCGGAGGTACTGGCCGACTACTTGCAGCGAGAAACTGAGTCATGCCTGGGCAGTCTACATCTTGAGCCAGGCAAGGTAGTCAGTGATAACGGCCGTATGTTTGTGGCGGCCATAGCCCTGGCAAAACTCAGACACATACCTTGCCTGGCTCACACCTTGAACCTGGTAGTGCAGTGCTTCATAAATAATTATCTGAAGTTACCAGCCCTGCTCCATAAGGTGCGAAGACTGTGCTCGCACATCCATCGCTTGCCCGTAGACTCGAGTAGTATGCAGAGGATGCAGAGATCGCTCCACCTCCCCAAGCACCGCCTAATCTTAGATGTTGCAACAAAGTGGAACTCCACCATGCACATGGTTGAGAGGCTGTGCGAACAGAGGCAGGCTGTATTGCATTTGTGGGAGGATACACGGGCAGGCAGTTTGAGGGCAGACATGGAGTTGTCGGGTGTTCAGTGGTCAAAGCTGAAAGACCGCTGTAAAGTCCTTCAGTGTTTTGAGGAATGAACATGGCTGGTAAGCGCAGACGACGCCATCATAAGCATGAGCATACCACTTATGGGTCTGCTCATGTAAACTTTGATGCACATTAAGGATCAGGCATCTTCAGCGGAGGGGAAAGAGGAGGAGGAGGGAAGCCTTAATGAAAGTCAGGCATTGTCTGGAAGATGAGGAAGAGGAGGAGGAGGATGAGGGGGATGATTATTTTGGGGAGGAGGATGCTTCTCAGGGGCCAAGAGAAAATGTTGGCTTGCCAAGGTCAGGTACAGGGTTTGTGCATGACTTGAGGGATGACTGTTTGGCAGAAAGTGTTCCTCAACCCACCGTTGTCAGTGCATCATTGACACCTGGAACATTGGCCCACATGTGTGATTATGTCTTGCGGATCCTAAAAAGAGACCCCCGCATTGCCAAAATTATGAAGGATGACGACTACTGGTTGGCCAGCATCCTCGATCCACGCTATAAAGGCAAATTACAGAACATCGTGCCACAAGAGAACGTAGAGCTAGTATTGGCGAGCAAACAAGCAACTCTGGTAAACCATTTGTTAGAGGCATTCCCAGTACACAGCAGCGGTGCAGGTTCTACCACGAGCCGTACTTGGCCAAATGGAAGAGGTGTTCGTGGTGCACACAGCCGAAGTGGCATTGGAGACAGGGGTTTCATGACCATGTTGTGGACTGATTTCTCGAGTAACGCTCACACGACTGGTAAAACTGAATCGATTGCAACAGACAGGAGACAGAAGTTGTCAACTATGGTTCAAAATTGCCTCTCCTCCCCTATCGATGTTCTCCCTCACAGTTCATTCCCCTTTGACTACTGGGCATGGAAACTGGACACCTAGCCTGAATTGGCACAATATGCCTTACATGAGCTCGCTTGCCCTGCTGGTAGTGTGCTATCAGAAAAAGTCTTCAGTGCTGCTGGATCAATCCTGACAGAATGAAGGACCCAGCTGTCGACCCAAAATGTTGGTGATCTCACCTGCATTAAAATGAACCATGCATGGGTTTCAAAGGATTTTGTCCCACCTTCCCCTGATGACACATAGGTTGCCAGGAAAATGGCTCGCTTTTTCCTCCTCTTCCTCCGACTTCTCCAATTCCTCCATTTGCAGCTGCTGAACGTCCAGCCTACACCTCAACATATGCCAGTTTTTCAACCTCCCTAACAGAGCTGTCCCCCTCAGGGCCAGCATCAGCACCTGGCGCACCCGGTCGCCCTGAGTAGGTAGGGGGGCCCACTCGTGGGTGACGGCACTGGCACAGGGCCCCTCCTAGTACACCAGTTTCTCTGACGGTGGGGGGGCCCACTCGCTGTCAGAGACACCGGTGTACTAGGAGGGGCCCTGTACCAGTGCCGTCGCCACAAGTGGGCCCCCCCTGCTTGCTCAGGGTCCCAGCATTTGCAATACTTACCTCTCCCTGCTCCACCACTGTGATGTCTTCCGCGTTTCCTGACAGTGACATTCAGGTCAGAGAGCACGATGAGTCTCATCTGTACGCCCTCTGCCTGAACAGTCCAAGTGCAGAGAGCTGGAAGATGGTGATGCTGAGGAGTCCAGAGTAGAACATTGCCCAGCGAGGAGAGGTATTTCATTTTTTTAAAGGTTTGGAGCAATATATGGGGAGCATTATACACAGGAGAATAATATATGGGCGGCCATTATATATGGAGCATTATATAGGCACATCATACATTGGAGCATCATCCATGGGGCCAATCATATACTGGAGCATCATATGGGGCCCATTATATATGGAGCATTATATAGGCCATCATACACTGGAGCATCATCCATGGGGCCCATCATATACTGGAGCATCATATGGGTCCCATTATATATGGAGCATTATATAGGCCCATCATACACTGGAGCATCATCCATGGGGCCCATCATATACTGGAGCATCATATGGGGCCCATTATATATGGAGCATTATATAGGCCCATCATACACTGGAGCGTCATGCATGAGGCCCATCATACACTGAAGCATTATAAATGTGGCCCATCATACACTGGAGCATTATAAATGGGGCCCATTATATATGGAGCATTATACACTGTTTGCATAATTATTAGGCAAGTTGTATTTGAGAGGATTCTTTTTATTATTGAACAACAACTATGTTCTCAATCATCCCAAAAGACTCATAAGTATCAAAGCTTAAGATTTTTGTAAACTGGGGTGTTTTTTTTTTATTTGGCTATCTTAGGAGAATATCTGTTTGTGCAGGTAACTATTACTGTGCAGAATTATTTGGCAACTTAATAAAAACCAAATAAATACCTTTCTCACTTGTTTATTTTCACCAGGTTAACCAATATAACAACACGAAATTTAGAAATAAACATTTCTGACATTCAAGAACCAAAAAAAAAAATCAGTAACTAACATAGCCACCTTTCTTTATGATGACACTCAAAAACCTTCCATCCATAGATTCTGTCAGTTGCTTGACCTGTTTATGATCAACATTGCGTGCAGCAGCCACCACAGCCTCCCAGACACTGTTCCGAGAGGTGTAATGTTTTCCCTCCCTGTAGATCTCACATTTTATGAGGGACCACAGGTTCTCTATGGGGTTCAGATCAGGTGAACAAGGGGGCCATGTCATTATTTTTTCTTCTTTTAGACCTTTACTGGGAAGTCACGCTGTGGAGTATTTGGATGCATGTGATGGAGCATTGTCCTGCATGAAAATCATGTTTTTCTTGAACGATACCGACTTCTTCCTGTACCACTGCTTGAAGAAGGTGTCTTCCAGAAACTGGCAGTAGGTCTGGGACTTGAGCTTCACTCCATCCTCAACCCGAAAAGGTCCCACAAGTTCATCTTTGATAATACCAGCCCATACAAGTACCCCACCTCCACCTTGCTGGCGTCTGAGTTGGAGTGGAGCTCTCTGCCCTTTACTGTTCCAGCCTCAGACCCATCCATCTGGCCCAACAAGAGACACTCTCATTTCATCAGTCCATAAAACCTTAGAAAAATAAGTCTTAACATATTTCTTTGCCCAGTCTTGACGTTTTATCTTATGTTTATTGTTCAAATGTGGTCGTTTTTCAGCCTTCCTTACCTTGGCCATGTCCCTGAGTATGGCACACCTTATGCTTTTTGATACTTCAGTAACATTGATTTTCCTCAGTTCATGGGCAGCTATTTTGAGCCTTTTTTTATCAACACGCTTCTTGCGACCCTGTTGGCTATTTGCCATAAAACTCTTGATTGGTCAGTGATCACACTTCAAAAGTTTGGCAATTTTAAGACTGCTGCATCCCTCTGCAAGACATCTCACAATTTTTGTCTTTTCAGAGTCAGTCAAATCTCTCTTCTGACCCATTTTGCCAAAGGAAAGGAAGTTGCCTAATAATTAAGCATTCCTTATCTAGGGTGTTGATGTCATTAGACCACACTCCTCCTCATTACAGAGATGCAAATCACCTGATTTACATAATTGGCAGTTGGCTTACAAGCCTATACAGCTTGGAGTAGGACAACATGTATAAAAAGGATGATGTGATCAAAATACTCATTTGCCTAATAATTCTGCACACAGTGTATAGGCCCATCATACACTGGAGCATCATCCATGGGGCCCATCATATACTGCAGCATCATATGGGGCCCATTATATATAGAGCATTAAATAGGCCCATCATACACTGGAGCAACGTTCATGGGGCCCATCATATACTGGAACATCATATGGGGTTCATTATATATGGGGCATCATATAGGGTATGGCGCATCATATGGAGCACATATGGGGCCTTTTCTGTATGGAGCAATATATGGGACCCATCATATACTGTATGGAGCTTTATATGCGACTCATTATACTGTATGGAGCAATATATGGAGCTCATTCTACTCTATGGGGACCGTCCTGTTATGAATGTGTTAGAGATGGTTTCTGAGCAGAGGCTCCCTCTGATGGTTACAGACAGTACTGAACCTTTCAGCGAGGAGTGGCTATTTTGGTTCACTGACTGGTCTGATATAAGGGAGGTTCCCTCCCATGATGGTTGCCGGTGATCAATTGTTCTTGTCTCAATTGTGGTTCCTGGTTCATTTGGAAGTTTGCTGGAGTCTTGCCTGCATCTCCTGCTTTCAGATCAAGATATTTTTTGCTTTTCTTTTTGTGCTTGCTTTTTGCATTGTTATCTGCACTTTTGTGGAGGTCAGCCAGGTCCCCTCCTGGGGCCTGAGCTCCTCACAGTTTATCTGCAGCCACTGTTATTTGCTCATTTGCTTTTTCCTGTTTTTTCAGCGGCTGCGGCTTGGTTTTTGGTCACACTGAGATCTGATTTAGTGGGTGGCGAGATCGTGTGATCTCAGTATTTTTGTAATCAGAATTGTTGGATTTTTGTAGGGTTTTCTGGGTTGCGAAAGTAATCTCTCCTGTACTATCCTATTTAGTCAGCTTGTGGCCCCAGCGTTTGCTCAGTCTATTTTCTGCCTATGTTTGTATTTTCATCTTGTCTAACCGCCATTATATGTTTGGGGGCTTCCTATTTTCTTTGGGGATCTGCTCCGGGGCAGATAGCTTTCATCTTTATGCCTTTAGGTGTAGTTATCTCTCAGGCTGTGACGAGGAGTCTCGGATCAACGTAGGAACGCTCCACGGCTACCTCTAGTTGTGTCGTTAGTTTAGGAATCTGCAACCCATCAGTTACCAACATATCAGGTGTTCGGCTGCCCTGCTGTTGTTCCTGTCCTCCTCAGCTACCGAAACATAACACCGTCCTATATTGTATTGCACATTATATGGGGACCATCATATACTGTAGCATTATGTGGAGCTCATCATATACTGTATGGAACATTATATGGGACCGATTATTCTGTATGGAGCAATATATGGGGCTCATTATTCTGTATGTTGCACTATGTGGTGGCCATAATACTGTATGGAGGAATATACTATCCGTTTTTTGAGCTATTGTAGAATTTAAAATAGATATCAGTCATGTAATGTAAGAAGTGAAGTTGTTAGGGTCTGCGGAATAGATATTGTAGAGAGGTGCGTTCGCAGCCCGGGGTCCACCGTGCAGGCGAAGCCCGCTGCTAGTAAGATGGCGAAAGTAGCGAACTCTGTTATCTTGCAGAGTCGCTAAAATAAACGCCGTAGCGCGCTGTGGCAGTTAGTGCGAACTCTGTTAATCCACAGCGCTATATGGCGGTAAGTACGAACTCACTTAACTTCAGTGAGCCGCAAAGTAAGACGCTAGGGCGCTGAACCAGCGTTATAAAGCGAACCCTGTTGCGTCACAGAGCCGCTGAGAAAAAGACTGTGTCCTGTTTAGACTCACAGGGATACACAGAAAACTGCTGTGCGGATAGCAGTCCGTGATTATGCAGACAGCATCGCAATCAAGCAATCTCATATAATGAAATCCAATCCAGCTCCATATGAAGTAAAAAAATCCTTTATTGAATCGCTTGTCAGCTAAAAATGCTTGCGTGCATAGTAGGTGCTGCGGTACATGTTGCAATTACATGTTTCGCTCCAAAAGATGAGCCTTGTCAAATTGCTAGGCTGCATGCTCACCGCGGACGCCAGCTTTTAAAATAAGCGCCAGTAATTCCAAAACTCACCACCTTCTGTGACATGGTTTGTCTTTAGGTGTGGTTGGTTAATACTACTAAACTCCTTAATGCATTCAGCGAGCATCACTCGCTTTTGCAAGCACACTATTAACCGTATCAATGCCATTTATATACTATTCATCTTTGTTTTTGAATGATGTCTTGATGCTGATCTAATCATTAAAATATAGTAATGGATATGTTTCCGCGGTGAATCTGCTTACCTGCATTACATAAATATATGTTATGCAACTTTTATTTATATGCAAATGTCAAATATAATTCATTTTATTTTATTTTATTAGTAATTATGCTTCATTTTGTTTAAATGTTGATTTCATTTAATAAATTATATTGCATACTTATCAATAAATATACGAAATATCCATTCTATTATTCATACCTAGCGGTTGTCTGGTGTTAAAGTTCATTATATACAACGCTTCCCTCACCTAAGCTTCTTTAATTGATCACCTCCTCTTTCCTGATTTTTCACCCGTTCTAAACCAGTTAATATGAGATTGTCAGTCCTACCCCTGTGATATTGTACACAATGTCGTGCTACCGCCGAAGATAATCTAGTAGCATTCGGTCGTGTTTCACCTAGGTGTTCAGCAAAACGTTTGGATAACTTCCTTATCGTTGAACCGATGTAGTTAATGTTGCATATATTGCAGGTTATCATGTATACCACATTAGTGGTTGTACAACTAATATATGAATATATCCAATGTTTTTTTGTTCCATTAGCTGGTATAACATATTTGGCACCGTTGTTCATATAGGTACAGGCTGGGCATCGATTTCTGCCACAGCGATAATTTCCTTTCATATTTAACCATTGGCTCGATATGTTACTTTTGTCACTGGGAGCAACGCATTGTTTTACTGTTTGCCTCTCTTGGCTACAAAAATACATTTGTCCTTGACTATGTCATGTAATTTTTCATTAACATACATTAGTGGCAATGAATGTTTAACTATGGATACAATTTTATTATATTGTTTAGAATATTTCGTAGTGAATATCAATGCCTCTTCAATTTTGTTATTCTTATTAATTGGAGATACATTTTTGTTATCTAGAAAATTTTTACATATTTCTCTTCAGCTTTTATACGCGCTTGCTTGATGTCCATAATTTTATACGCTCTTTCTTTTAATCTAGCTGTTAATTGATTAGCCTGTTCTTCATATTTAGTTATATCTGAACATTGCCTTCTAATGCGCAAAAATTGACCCATGGGTAATGCTCTATTGTATGTGCTGGATGCATACTATCTGCGCGTAGCAAAACATTACCCGCTTCTGGCTTTCTATAATTTTGATAATTGATTGCTTTGTTATTGGGATTTATGTCTATTAACACGTCTAAAAATGGTATAGTTCTGTCATGAACATTGTGAGTGAAATACAGCAGTAAATTGTTGTGATTTAATTGTTCGATCCATTCTTGTACTTCATTGTTACTACCTTTCCATATAATCAACACATCATCTGCATATCTTCTGTACCATATCATATTGCTTAAATATTTGTTGTCATTAGTAAAAATAATTTTTTGCTCTAAGTATGCTACATACAAATTGGCCAAACTTGCAGAGAATGCCGATCCCATTGGACAACCTTTTATTTGGCTATAATATTTCTTACTGTACAAGAAGTAATAATTTTTTAGTAAGAATGATACTGCTATAAGAATGAAATGCTGCAGTTTCCATTCATATGCTGTATACTCCATAAGACGTCTGCTCCAGCACTGGCTATAATAGAAGGACCAGGAGGGGCAGCAGAAAGTCTCTGCACAGTATTGGAATGGGCAAGACGCTGGGACCGACGTCTCTGCTGAGCAGGCTCCTCTGCGGACGGAGATGGATGGTAGACCGCAGCAGGGATGGCTCGAGATTCCCCCTGTGCAGAAGTGGGAACTCGACCCCTAACAGAAGTATTTGTCATTGTACTATACCTATATTTCTCTGCTGTATCGGAGAATCATGAATTGTGGTATGTGTTAAAGGGGCCCACTGACACTCTTTTGCCCGGGGCACACAAAAACCTGGAGCCAGCCCTACCCCCTCCACAACTTTAGCCAAATAAACCCCAGTTTTCAATGCATAACTATTATTATACAGTAAATTAAGGTTGACAAGCTTAAGTAATAAGAATTTATGTCATTGGCATTGAAATGGGCACTGTAGGTGTTAGGCATCGGGCGACGGCAGTATCTGAACCTGAATACGAGGAGTCTCTGGTCTCCCATCCGGACCCAGGCAAGGTAGATGCTGCTCAGCTTCGCCGTCGATCCCAGCGCCTAGCCAATACCTAAGAGGCACGAATAGTTACGCGGGTCTTTGTGCATAGTAGCCTTAAACCTTGGTTACCGAACAAGAAAAGGCTGATTTAAGCCTAAGTCCAGAAATGCCTGCACTGAGCATGTCCGTGACGTGGCAAGCCATGATTGGGGCTTGAGGTCAGTTGATCCTTTGAGCTGGCATCATCTCATTGGTCACGGATTACATCATCGGTGATGCGATTGACGAGATGGCTGGGGGCGGAGCTTAGACCTTAAATAGCTTGTCTGTCCACGGCTTGGTCAGATCATACTAAAATAAGCAGTGCTCATGTGTGGACGTACCAGAATCTGGGCTCCACGTGCTCGCTAGCTTTGCTCTCCGGGACCTTGCCAGAGTATGCTCGGCTTTCTAGCTCAGGTCCTTCAGGCAGGTTCAGCTTATGCCAGGCAGGTAGCCAATGTTGCAGTCCTGCTACGAATATAGGGTAGCTATACATCCTGAGCAGACTGCGGGGCGTGTAACCTGGGCATCATCTGCCAGTTGAACAGAGAAGCTTGCTCAGTCCGGTCTCACACTGGCTGACAGCACGCAGACATCGCCACCAGCTGAATATTGAAGCTGCGCAGTCCGGACGTAACCCGATTGGCAGCACGCGGGCATTGCCATCAGCTGAATAGTGAAGTTGCTCAGTCCGGTCGCACACCGGCTGACAGCACGTACTCCTGGCGTTAGTCGTACGCATTTCCAGCGGCTGGCACGTAGCTTCTGTGTAGTCAAACAGGGCTACGTCTATACCAGCTTGCAGCACATAGTGCTAACCTAATATCTGGCAAGTGGCTTCTGTGCCATTAACAAGGCTACATCTACGTCAGTTGATATCACATCTCCCGTGAAGTTAACGTAGATAGTGCAAATGCTATATCTTGCTGAATGTGAAGGTCACAGGTAAGATCCTTATATTTAGTTGTCATTTATTACCATTCCTAAACCAAGGGTGTTCGGCAGCAGTGAACATAAACTGCGTCACGGACCCCAGGTTCGGTTGAAATCCATTACATAATAATGTTGTTACAACCGAACTCATAACAGTAGGTGTGTTTACTGTCCTCCACTCCCTGCCGACATTGCTTCCCCATTGACTTGCATTGGGTTTCGTGTTTCAGTCGGACCTCCGACTTTTCCCAATAGACGACCGATTTCGTTCGTCTCAACTTTTGAGAAAGCCAGGTTTCACAAAACCCGACTCAACCCTCCCGGAGGCAAAGTCGCTCATCTCTACATATAACCTAACGTTAAATTCATACATTGGTTGTATAATTTATTCTTTTAAAAGCTGAAACCCTCTGATATTGTTAGAACCCTCTTGTTAGGTTTTTTCAGTTTGCTGGTCACATGACCTTTTTTCTCTATTTAGTCTGGCTCCGCCCTTCTGGCTTTGCTGGACTTCATTGTATTATCTACTCTTAAGCTAGCCGGGTGCTTAGGTGCCTTACTCAGTCAGTTTTGCTGGATCTTAGGATCTCTAAGTAATTTGTTTTCTGTTTTATTTTCCCTGATACAATTTCTGTTAGGAGGTGTCCACCTTTTCTCCCAGTCCCTAGATCTTGTATGGATTCCTCCCTCGCAACTATAGGTCTTCGTTCAGACTAGCTGAGGACTTTAGCGGGTCTGGTCTCAGGATCAGGTTCCCCGTTACATCGTAGGGATCCAGCTTAGTTCTATTGTAGGGACAGAATTCCCTTCTTTCCTTAGTGCTTGTAGCAGATCATAACAGTAAGTCCAGCTCAAAAAAAAAAAAAAAAAATCTCTAAGGAAAGATTTTCTGTTTCCATCATGGTGTCGGTTCAGGATTTGGCTTAACGCCTGCAGGGACTTTCTCTGGAGGTGGCTGAGATCCAGCAACACGTAAGTAGTTGTTCTGGAGCACATTTCGTGGAGCCAAAGGTACGTTTGCCTGATTTATTTTTTGGTGAACAACAAGAATTTTTTTCTTTTAAAAATGCTTGCTTGTTGTATTTCCGTTTGAGACCCAGATCCTCTGTTGATGAATCACAGCGCATAGGGTTCATAATGTCACTTTTGCGCAAAGAACCTCAGGACTGGGCCTTTTCTCTGCAGCCTAGTGATCCATGCTTTAGATCAGTGGATAGTTTTTTTTTCTGTTTTGGGGTTATTGTATGACAATCCTGATCGTGTTTCATCAGCTGAGACAGAATTGAGACGTTTGAGACAGGGATCAGGTAATGTGGAAAAATATTGTACTCACTTCCGAAGGTGGTCCACTCAGGTGGGGTGGAACGATTCAGCTTTGAAAAGTTTATTTCTTGCAGGGTTAAGTGAAAGGGTTAAAGATTTGCTGATTGCTTATCCTATACCTGGTAACTTGCAAGAGGCTATGCAATTAGCCATACGGGTGGATAGGAGACTGCGTGCAAGGGTTAATGAGAGTAAATCTGCCTTGTCAGCTCCAAGTCTGTAGAGGGACTGTACTGACATTGGAGAGCCGATGGAAATTGGAGCAATGACACCTCACTCTCGGGAAAAAGACCGTAGATTTGCTGAAGGTTTGTGTTTTTATTGTGGCAAATCTGACCATTTCATTAAGAACTGTGTGCTTCGTATGAATAAAGAGAAAAAAAGAAATGAGGTTAGTTTCGCCCGTATAGCTTGTTTAAACAATAAAGGTGTCTTTCTTTCTGCTACCACTGCTGTTGAGGAGGAATTAATGGAGTTTCGGGTTTTTGTGGATTGTGGTTCAACTCTCAATGTGATTGAGGGGAAATTTTTGGAAAAACTAAAATTAAAACCCAAACTTCTGTCTTCCCCTATTAATGTGGTTGCTGTGGATGGTTCTCCCTTGAAAAATGTTACTCACAATATCTGTGAATTTCCTCTTACTATTAATGGTGTTCATCAAGAGAATTTGGATTTGGTAGTTTTGAATAATTTGCCCTCACCGGTGATTTTGGGGTTACCTTGGTTAAAATTGCACAATCCGGTACTGGATTGGTCTACCAATGAAATTAAGTCCTGGAGTCCTAATTGTTATGACAAGTGTTGTTACGGGCAGTATTGCTGCTGTAGTTAAGGGGGAGTTACCTGTACCTATTCCGGATTTTTGGAAAGTTTTTTCTGATAAGGAATCGCAGGTATTGCCTCCTCATAGAGATTATGATTGTGCAATTGAATTTGTCCCTGGAGCAACTCTTCCTAAAAGCCGTTTATTTAATCTTACCATTCCTGAGAGAAAGGCTTTGGAGGAATACATACAGACAAGCTTGGCCGCCGGTCACATTAGGCCTTCCAAGTCTCCTGTAGCGGTTGGATTTTTTTTTGTTAAAAAAAATGACGGCGGTTTACGACCTTGTCTAGACTTTCGTGAGATTAATAAAATCACTGTACGCAATCCTTACCCACTGCCATTGATTCCTGATTTGTTTAACCAGTTAGTGGGGGCCAAGTGGTTCTCGAAAATTGATCTTCGAGGGGCATACAATTTGTTGCGCATGAAGGAGGGGGATGAATGGAAGACTGCGTTTAACACTCCACTGGGTCATTTTGAGAATCTGGTTATGCCTTTTGGGCTTTCCAGTGCTCCGGCATTTTTTCAGAATCTTATTAATGACATCCTTAAGGCTGGGTCTCACATAGCGATACACCAGCGATCCCGACAACGATATGCACTTGTCAGGATCGCTGGTGTATCGCTACATGATCGCTGCTGAGCTGTCAAACAGGCAGCTCAGGCAGCGATCTGGGACAGCGACACTGCTGGGTAACATTGCTGTTACCCGCAGTGTACGTTGGATACCAGCGCCCTGATGCAGGGAGCTGGTAACCAAGGTACACGTCGGGTTTCCAAGCGCTGCGCGGTGCCTGGAAACCCGTTGTGTACCTTGGTTACCAGCTCCCTGCATCAGGGCGCTGGTATCCAAGGTACACAACGGGTTTCCAGGCACAGCCCCGCGCCTGGAAACCCGCTGTGTACCTTGGTTACCAGCGGATCGCTGGTCTCCCGCCTGTCACACGCAGCGATGCGTGCCTGTCAGCGGGAGACCAGCGATCAAAAAAATGTCCTGACATTTCAGCGAGATCAGCGATACCCAGCAGGGGCGCTGATCGTCGCTGAATGTCACACACAGCGATATCGCTGGTGAGATCGCTGCTGCGTCACAAAACTAGTGACTCAGCAGCGATCTCGGTAGCGAGATCGCTATGTGAGACGGGCCCTTTAGACCTTTGATCAGCAGAAGTGTGGTTGTGTATTTGGATGACATTTTGATTTATTCACTGGATTTGGAGTCTCATTGGAGGAGTGTTGCGTGAAGTATTACAATTACTGAGTGATAATTCACTTTTTGCCAAGCTAGAAAAATGTGAGTTCGCTGTACAGAGACTTAGTTTTTTGGGCTACATTGTCTCCAGTGAAGGTTTTGAGATGGACCCGGTGAAAGTGCAAGCTGTGCAGGATTGGCCTACACCTATTGGTGTGAAATCAATACAGAGGTTTTTGGGATTCACCAATTATTATAGAAAATTCATTAAAAATTTTTCTGTGATTGCCAAACCTCTGACCGATCTCACCAGGAAAGGTGCTGATGCGGTTCAGTGGACTACTGAGGCCATTGAGGCTTTTGTGTTGCTAAAGGAGAAGTTCAGCTCTGCTCCCATCCTTACGCAGCCTGATGTGACTAAACCATTTTTGTTTGAGGTTGATGCTTCTTCTGTGGGGGTCGGCGCGGTGTTGTCTCAGGAAAAGACGGATGGAGTACATCCCTGTGCTTTTTTTTCAAAGAAATTTTCTGAGTCTGAACTAAATTATGATATTGGTAATCGGGAATTGTTGGCAATTAAACTCGCATTTGAACACTTGCGTCATTTTTTGGAGGGAGCAGAGTTCAAGTCTTCACCGATCATAAAAATCTGGTCTACCTTGATGCAGCCAAACGCTTGAATGCCCGTCAGGCTAGGTGGGCACTGTTTTTCTCGCGGTTTAATTTTACCGTTACTTACATCGCAGGTACTAAAAATGTTAAAGCTGATGCTTTGTCTCGCAGCTTTTCTCCTATGGTGGCTACTGAGGAGGAGGAAAACATTTTGCAAGAGGGGATTGTTATTGCTGTTTTGGACTCTGTGTTGGAAGATGAGATTCTTAAAGCACAGGAGAATGCCCCATCTAACACGCATGGGAGGTTGTTTGTGCCTGGTACCCTGAGGAGAGATTTGTTTGTTGAATGTCATGTCTCTCGGTTGGCAGGTCATCCTGGAATCTCTGAGACCAAGAGACTTGTGGGTCGCAGCTTTTGGTGGCCTGGATGGCAGAAGGAAGTCATTAAGTGGGTGCGTCTTCTCATACTCCTGCTGCGGGGTTGCTTTGCCCTCTGGAGGTCCCTAGTGCACCTTGGACACATTTGGCTATGGACTTTATTACTGACCTTCCCCCCTCTGAGGGTTTCACTGTCATCTGGGTGGTCGTGGACCGTTTTAGCAAGATGTGTCACTTGGTTCCTTTCATCAAACTGCCTTGCGCTAAGACTCTCGCTAAGGCCTTTGTCAAGGAAATTGTCAGACTACATGGCGTTCCTACTGACATTGTTTCCGATATGGGACCTCAGTTTGTGGCTCGTTTTTGGAGCGCCTTTTGTGACAGGTTGGGAGTTCATTTGTCGTTTTCATCCGGATATCATCCTGAGTCTAATGGCCAGACAGAAAGGAAAATCCAGGATGTTGAGCAGTTCTTGCGTTGTTTTGTGACTGATAATCAAGAGGGGTGGTCTGAGTTTCTGCCACTTGCTGAGTTTGCTTTTAACAACCATACATCCGCTTCTGCTGGTTGTTCGCCTTTTTTTTGTTGTACTGGGAGACATCCGTCTTTTGGGTCATTTTCCAAGTTGGGATCGACTGTACCTGAAGAGAAGAATTTTTCTGGTGTTTTGGAGAGAGTTTGGACTGAGGTGCGTGGCAATCTTCAGGAGGCTAACAAAAGATCCAAATTGTATTTTGATAGAAAACGACAAGAGGTTTTGTTTGCTATTGGTGACATGGTTTGGTTGTCCTCTAAGTATCTGCGCTTGAGGATTCCGTCTAAGAAATTGGGTCCCAAGTTTGTAGGGCCCTTTAAGGTGCTTCAGGTTATTAACCAATCTGCTGTTAAGTTGGAGCTTCCTACCTCCTGGAAGATTAATCCGGTGTTTCATGTTTCTCTCTTGAAAAAAGCTGAGGTCTCAGATGGAGACGTCTCGGCCATTGTTCCCCTGGTGGTGGAGGACGGGCAATATGAGATTTCTCGCATCCTAAATTCTAGACGGTATAGAGGGAGTTTGCAGTACCTCGTCGCTTGGAAGGGTTATGGACCCGAGGATAACTCATGGGTGAGGGCGGATGATGTTTCTGCGTCTAGACTTGTTAGAGCGTTTCACAAGAGGTTTCCGGATAAGCCTAAGTCCTAGGGGATCCGGAGGATCCTCTTAGAAGGGAGGGTACTGTTAGAACCCTCTTGTTAGGTTTTTTCAGTTTGCTGGTCACATGACCTTTTTTCCCTATTTAGTCTGGCTCCGCCCTTCTGGCTTTGCTGGACTTCATTGTATTATCTACTCTTAAGCTAGCCGGGTGCTTAGGTGCCTAACTCAGTCAGTTTTGCTTGATCTTAGGATCTCTAAGTAATTTGTTTTCTGTTTTATTTTCCCTGATACAATTTCTGTTAGGAGGTGCCACCTTTTCTCCCAGTCCCTAGATCTTGTAGGGATTCCTCCCTCGCAACTATAGGTCTTCGTTCAGACTAGCTGAGGACTTTAGGGGGTCTGGTCGCAGGATCAGGTTCCCCGTTACATCGTAGGGATCCAGCTTAGTTCTATTGTAGGGACAGAATTCCCTTCTTTCCTTAGTGCTTGTAGCAGATCATAACAGATATGTGGTTTAGATTAAGAAAATAAATTGGCATCAATGCAGAAATATTGATTATTTAATGGACACAGAATAGTCAGATTTTGGCAAGACAAAAGTTTTGTCGCCTGGACATATAATGCACCCAATCCTAGTTTTCATCCTCACCTGTGCTCAGTAAATGATCGGTTAATTAGTGGGTGTGTGTAAAAAGAAACCCAGCATCCAGACCTTCACTTGAACTGCAGCTGGAGCTCTGACAGCATGCCAAAAATCCACCCTGCGACCAAAGCCTGGATTATCAAGAGGCTGAAGACCAGATCCACTGCAAATTTGGCTGGCACCTTTAATGTGTCTCAGCGTCAAGTACAAAGAATTAAAAAAAGATTTGAAGAGACTGGAGATGTGTTTGACAAGTCCAGGTCCGGCAGACCCCACAAGACAACTGCTCAGGAGGAATTTTTGTTGGTTAGAAAATCCAATGGAAGGCCCTCTTCCACTGCAGCAGAGCTCCAACAGGTCTGGTCACCTCAAGTCCCTATGTCAACTAGAACAGTTTGCAGGATTCTGTCTCAAAATGGCCTCCATGGTCGAATCAGTGCCCAGAAGCCAGCACTAAATAAAAGGCAAATAAAAAATCGGGTGGCATTTGCAAAGTCCCACAGCCTGCTAACAGATGGACGCTGCAAAAGTGGCTGACGGTGGATTTTGCTGATGAATCTTCAGTAGAATTACACCACAGACGCCGCAAATACTGGAGGAGACCTATTGGAGCCCATATGGATCCAAAATACACCCAGAAAACAGTTAAATTTTGTGGTGGAAAGATCATGGTCTGGGGTTACATTCAGTATGGGGGTGTGCGAAACATTTGCAAGGTGGCAGACAATATCAATAGCCTAAAATATCAAGAAGTGCTAGCTACCTCTTATTTTCCAAATCATAAAAGGGGTCAAATTCTGCAGCAGGATTGTGCTCCTTCTCGTACATCCATCTCTACAACAAAGTTTCTCCAGGCAAAAAAGATCAAGGTGCTCAAGGACTGGCCAGCCCAGTCACCAGACATGAACATCATTGAGCATGTTTGGGGTAGGATGAAAGAGGAAGCTTGGAAGACTAAACCAAAGAATCTAGATGAACTCTGGGAGTCATGTTAGACTACATTCTTTGCTATTCCTGATGACTTCATTAATAAATTGTATGAATCATTGTTGAACCCCATGGGTGCAGTCATTCAAGCTCATGGAAGTCACACAAAATATTAAATTTGACTCTAATAGCACCACAACTTCATTCACCAATGTTATGCAACATATATTTGTATTTTAAGTTAATTATTTGTTTGAATATCACATTATTTTCTGTGGGCGACAAAACTTTTGTCTTGCCAAAATCTGACCATTCTGTGTCCATTAAATGATCAAGATTTCTGCCTTGATGCCAATTTATTTTCTTAACCTAAACCACATTTCGGAGGGTTTCACCTTTCAAAAGAATAATTTATACAACCAATGGATGTATTTAACGTCAGGTTATAATCTTTTATTTACATAACATGGATAAGCGACATAACTTCTGTTAGGCAGTGTACTTCACTGAATCCTGCATGTGTCCCACCTATGTTATTTATCTTAGCAGCATATATAATGGTATTTAACTATTTCAAGCTACTTCACTGAATCCTGCATGTGTCCCACCTATGTTATTCATCTTAGCAGCATATAATGGTATTTAACTATTTCAAGCTACTTCACTGAATACTGCATGGGTCCCACCTATGTTATTCATCTTAGCAGCATATATAATGTTATATAGTTATTTCATCTTACTCTGCTTGTCCTCTTATGCTATGAGGTAAAGTAACTTTTCAAAGTGATTTATGATACGTGTAGGCCTGGACACTTGTTTATCTGTTCACAACATTTATTGTGTCCTGCTGTTTCAACTTAGTTTGACTGATTGCTTGCGAGTGAGAGAGGAAAAAAAAAAGGAAGTAATCTAAGAACTAGCCTCTATATATTGAGACATAGTCTGGGGAAGCATTTATGCAGGGGTAGCATTTATGTACATTTAATCAAAGTACATGTATCAAAGTACGCCGCAGTTAAACATGGCAGTTAGACAGGGAAGACAAATACAAATCTATTCCCTCTACATTTGAATTACAACACATTCACCATATGCATGTGTATAATTTATATCCTGGCTGCTGCATTCACTCACATCCACCGCCCTTGCATTAACTCTTTACACTCCATCCATATTGCCCCCTCTGTTCTCTCCTCTCCTATGTACAGCACTCACGCTCTTTTCACATTGCTAAACAGCACAAATCCACTCAGTCCCACCATCCAACACACATGACGGTCTCACAAATCACTTAACCATCTGCTCAATCTTTCTATCCTCCTTCTTCTAGTCACAGGAGATATCTCTCCCAACCCCGGCCCCCCATGTTATAGCAAGTCAAACCTTCCAACTGCTTCACTCAAAAACAACTCTAATCTTATTAATATTAGCTGCATGCCTTCTGTCTCTTTTAATTGTGCCCTTTGGAATTCTCGCTCAGTGTGTAATAAACTCCACTTCATCCATGATTTCTTCATTTCAAATTCTCTTAACCTTCCAGCTCTTACTGAAACCTGGATCCAGCAGTTCGACACCACCGCTGCTGCCCTCCTCTCATATGGTGGACTACACTTTTCTCATACCCCAAGATCAGACAACAAAGCAGGTGGAGGCGTTGGTCTGCTCTTATCACCCAAATGTACTTTTCAGGTTATCCCTCAAGTACCCTCACTTGTCTTCCCTTCTTCAGAGGTCCATGCTGTCAGACTCTACATCCCCTTCTCCATGCGAGTGGCGGTGGTGTATCGTCCTCCCGGCCCTTGTCATCAGTTCCTGGAAAAGTTTGCCACCTGGCTACCACATTTTCTTTCCTGTGACATCCCCACCCTCATCGTGGGTGATTTCAACATCCCCACTGCTCTTCCCCTCTCCCAATCTGCTTCTCACCTTTTATCTCTAACCTCCTCCTTCGGCCTCTTGCAGCATACTAACTCCCACAACTTGGTTTTCTCCAAGCTTTGCTCAGTGGATGATTTCACAAATTCCCCTCTCCCACTCTCTGACCACAATCTTCTTTCATTCTCTATCTAGAACTGCCATCCCGCTCAGGTCACCCCCACTTTCCACACATATAGAAACATACAGGCCATTAATACCCAGAAACTTATGAAGAACTTGCAGTCATCATTGGCCCCTATCTCCTCCCTCTCATGTCCAGATTCCGCACTGAAGCATTACAACGAAACCCTGCAAAGTGCCCTGGATGAAATTACACCTCCTATACATAGAACAATATGACTCAGATTGCGATAACAGTGGCACACGCTGCAAACATGTTTCCTGCAGCGGTGCTCCAAACATCTGTGGAGAAAATCTAATCTACCCGAAGATTTCATCAATTAGAAATTTATGCTTAAAACATACATCTCTGCCCTTCACCTCTCCAAACAAACCTATTTTAACACCCTCATCACCTCACTATCCAATAACCCCAAACATCTCTTTGACTCTTTTCACTCCCTACTCAACTCAAGAGTGCAGGCTCCAACCACAGATCTATACGCTGACAAGCTGACCAATTATTTCAAAGAAAAAAATTGACCACATTCAACAGTAAATTATCTCCCAATCCCCTCATACCATGCACTGTCCTCCCTCCCCCACTGCATCTAGCTCACTCTCTGATTTTGAACCAGTCACAGAAAAAGAAATAATCAGGCTCCTTGCATCTTCTCACCCGACCACTTGCATCAGTGACCCCATTCCGTCACATCTCCTCCAGTCCCTTTCCCCTGCGGTCACCTCTCACCTAACAAAAATATTCAACCTCTCTCTCTCTTCCGGTATCTTTCTTCCTCATTTAAGCAAGCCATCATACGTCCATTACTTAAAAAACCATCCCTCAGCCAAAACTGTGCTGCTAACTATAGACCTGTCTCTAATCTTCCCTTCATCTCTAAACTCCTGGAGTGCCTGGTCCACACCTGTCTTATTCGCTATCTCTCAGATAACTCTCTTCTCGACCCTCTTCAATCTGGTTTCCGCTCTTTACACTCTACTGAAACTGCCCTCACTAAAGTCTCTAATGATCTACTGACTGCTAAATCTAATGGTCACTACTCCATGCTAATTCTCTTGGATCTCTCCACAGCATTCGACACTGTGGACCATCAGCTCCTCCTCACTATGCTACACACCATCGGCCTCAAGGACACAGTTCTCTCCTGGTTCTCCTCGTATCTCTCTGACCGTTCCTTCACTGTATATTTTGCTGGTTCCTCCTCCTCTCATCTTCCACTTACTGTTGGGGTTCCTCAAGGATCAGTCCTAGGCCCCCTCCTCTTCTCTTTGTACACCACCCCTATTGGGCAAACAATCAGTAGATTTGGTTTCCAGTACCATCTCTATGCTGATGACACCCAATTATATACTTCTTATCCTGTTATCACGCCTGCCTTTTTTAGAAAACACCAGTGATTGTCTTACCACTGACTCCAACATCATGTCATTCCTCTATCTGAAACTGAACCTGTCAAAAATGGAGCTCCTCATGTTTCCTCCCTCTACTAACCTACCTTTGTCTGACATTGCCATCTCTGTGTGTGGTTCCACCATTACTCCCCAGCAACATGCCCGCTGTCTTGGGGTCATACTTGATTCCAAGCTTTCATTCACCTTGTTACCTCCACCTCAAAAACATCTCTAGAATTCGATCTTTTCTTACTTTTGACTCTGCAAAAACTCTTACTTTTTCTCTTATTCATTCTCGTCTGGACTTTTGTAACTCTCTACTAATCGGTCTCCCTCTTACCAAATTTCTCCTTCTCCAATCTGTCTCGAATGCTGCAGCTAGAATCATATTCCACACCACTCATTATACAGATGCCTCTACCTTGTGCCAGTCAATACACTGGTTACCCATCCATTCCAGAATCCAGTACAAACTTATTAACCTCACCCGCAAAACACTCCATGGCTCAGCACCACCCTACATCTCCTCCCTTGTCTCAGCCTACCATCCTACCCGTGCCCTCCGTTCTGCTAATGACCTGAGGTTAGCATCCTCAATAATTAGAAAATCCCACTCCTGTCTCCAAGACTTCACACATGCTGTGCCAATTCTTTGGAAAGCACTACCCAGGTTAATACGATTAATTCCCAATCCCCACAGTTTTAAGCGTGCCCTAAAAAATGCATTTGTTCAGACTGGCATACAGCCTCAATGCATTAACTTAAATATCCCTGTTGGCCCATTCAAATAATTTTCTACCATAATCAGGTATCTCTTATTGTGTTTTCACCCGCTTTATGCATTTAATAGCCCTTCTTGTCTGTACTGTTACATACTTTGGCTGTTAACTGGCTCATGAAGAATTTCATGAGCACCTTTTTCGAACACTATGGCTGGTCCAAACAATGAAAGCAATTGTTACCATCTACCTTTCGTGTCTCCCCTTTTTCCTCATAGATTGTAAGCTTGCGAGCAGGGCCCTCATTCCTCTAGGTATCTACTTTGATCTGTGTTTATTGTTATGCTGTAATGTTTATTGTCTGTACAAGTCCCCTCTATAATGTAAAGTGCTGCGAAATATGTTGGCGCTATAGAAATAAAATTATTATTATTATTATGAAGACTTTGAACTCAATGTAAGTGGGCATATTAAGATGATTTAAGCCTTTACATAGCCACTCACACCTTTTTTAAGTATTATATATTTGATATTAACCACCTAGTAGAGTTGAGCGATACTTTCCGATATCCAAAAGAATCGGAATCGGAATGGTATCGCCGATACCATTAAATATCGGCGATACCCGATACCGATACCGGAAGTCCCATGTAAGTCTATGGGAACAAAATATCGCAACTAAAAAAACCTCTTTCGTTCCTTGTAAACAGTAAATATACACACATAGAATACATATACAGTCATGGCCAAAAGTTTTGAGAATGACACAAATATTAATTTTTACTATACAGTCTACTGCTTCACTTTTTCTAATGGCAATTTGCATATACTCCAGAATGTTATAAAGAGTGATCACCTTAACAGCAATTATTTGCAAAGTCAATATTTGGCTAGAAAATGAACTTTATCCCCCAAAAAACATTTCAACATCATTGCAGCCCTGCCTTAAAAGGACCAGCTAACCTCTTTTCAGTGATTGCTCCATTAACACAGGTGTGGGTGTTGATGAGGACATGGCTGGAGATCAATCTGTCATGATTAGGTAAGAATGAGACCACTGGACACTTTAAAAGGAGGCTGGTGCTTGGCATCATTGTTTCTCTTCTGTTAACCATGGTTATCTCTAAAGAAACACGTGCAGTCATCATTGCAATGCACAAAAATGGCCTAACAGGGAAGAGTATCGCAGCTAGAAAGATTGCACCTCAGTCAACAATCTATCGCATCATCAAGAACTTCAAGGAGAGAGGTTCCATTGTTGCCAAAAAGGCTTCAGGGCGCCCAAGAAAGACCAGCAAGCGCCAGGACCGTCTCTTAAAAGTGTTTCAGCTGCGGGATCTGGCTACCAGCAGTGCAGAGCTTGCTCAGGAATGGCAGCAGGCAGGTGTGAGTGCATCTGCACGCACTGTGAGGCGGAGACTCTTGGAGCAAGGCCTGGTCTCAAGGAGGGCAGAAAAGAAACCACTTCTCTCCAGAAAAAACATCATGGACAGACTGATATTCTGCAAAAGGTAGAGGCAGTGGACTGCTAAGGACTGGGGTAAAGTTATTTTCTCTGATGAATCCCCTTTTCGATTGTTTGGGACATCAGGAAAACGCCTCATTCGGAGAAGACAAGGTGAGCGCTACCACCAGTCTTGTCTCATGCCAACTGTTAAGCATCCTGAAACCATTCATGTGTGGGGTTGCTTCTCAGCCAAGGGAATCGGCTCTCTCACAGTCTTGCCTAAAAACACAGCCATGAATAAAGAATGGTACCAGAATGTCCTCCAAGAGCAACTTCTCCCAACCCTCCAAGAGCAGTTTGGCGATCAACAATGCCTTTTCCAGCATGATGGAGCACCTTGCCATAAAGCAAAGGTGATAACTAAATGGCTCAGGGAACAAAACATAGAGATTTTGGGTCCATGACCTGGAAACTCCCCAGATCTTAATCCCATTGAGAACCTGGGGTCAATCATCAAAAGACGGGTGGACAAACAAAAACCTAAAAATTCTGACAAAATGAAAGCATTGATTGTGCAAGAATGGACTGCTATCAGTCAGGATTTGGTCCAGAAGTTGATTGAGAGCATGCCAGGGAGAATTGCAGAGGTCCTGAAGAAGAAGGGTCAACACTGCAAAATATGACTTGCTGCATTAACTCATTCTAACTGTCAATATAAGTTTTTGTTACTCATATGTTTGCAATTATTATATTTCTGTCTGTGATAAAAACATCTGTCAAACACACATAAAAACCAGAGGGCAGCAGATCATGTGAAAATATAATATTTGTGTCATTCTCAAAACTTTTGGCCATGACTGTAGTGATGAAAATTTTTTAAAACATTTTCTTGGAATGCAACAAGATAAAATCATTTATTTTTCCATAAAATATGATTTGATTCAGCAAAAGTACTGAAAAGACATATAAAATACCGTATATACTCGTGTATAAGCTGAGATTTTCAGCCCATTTTTTAGGGCTGAAAGTCCCCTTCTCGACTTATACGCGGGTCATATATGGGGGGTCGGCGGGGGAAGTCGGAGCGGGGGTGTCGGATCATACTCACCCCTCCGCCGGCGCGGTCTCTGCAGCCCCCCTGCTTCTCCCACGATCTCCGGCTTCTTCCTGCAGTGGTGACATGGCACCGCTCATTAAGAGGAGACGCTGCAGATAGTGACGCGCCGGCAGAGGGGTGAGTATAGCGATATTTACCTGTCCTCTCTCCACCGCTGCGCGCTGCTCCCTCGTCCGACTCCTCTGGCTGTGAATGTTCAGGCAGAGGGCACGATGACATTGTTAGTGCGCGCCGCGCCCTCTGCTGATCATTCACAGCCAGAGGAGTCGGACGAGGGAGCAGTGCGCAGCGGTGGAGAGAGGACAGGTAAATATCTCAGGTGCTGGAGTCCTGAGCGAGCGGTGACACCAGCACCTGTCCCCCATAGCGCGCCAGTGTCACCGCCTGCTCAGGACATCGGCACCTGGCCCCCAGCGACGAGAGGTGAGTATGTCATTTTTTTGCAGCAGCAGCGCGGCAACATAAGGGACGTATACTATGGGGCATAATCTGGAGCATATGGGGGCATAATCTGGAGCATATGGGGCATAATCTGTAGCATATGGGGGAATAATCTGTGGAACATATGGGGGCATAATCAGGGAAGCATATGGGCATAATCTGTGCAGCATATGGGGGCATAATCTGGAGCATATGGGGCATAATCAGGGGAGCATATGGGCATAATCTGTGCAGCATATGGGGCATAATCTGGAGCATATGGGGGCATAATCTGGAGCATATGGGGGCATAATCTGTGGAGCATATGGGGCATAATCTGGAGCATATGGGGCATAATCTGGAGCATATGGGGGCATAATCTGTGGAGCACATGGGGGCATAATCTGGAGCATATGGGGGCATAATCTGTGGAGCATATGGGGGCATAATCAGGGGAGCATATGGGCATAATCTGTGCAGCATATGGGGGCATAATCTGTGCAGCATATGGGGGCATAATCTGTGCAGCATATGGGGTGTGGTAAGACGACTCGCTCGGCTCTCCTGAAGGCAGACTCAGGACACACGTTCTCTGGGTTTTCTTTCTGCTGGTTTATTATCAGCCATAAACTCATGCAGGTTTCGCAGGAAAAGTAAACATGACCCTTCTGGGTTAAACGGGAAAAGCATAAAAATTACAAACAATAACTCAGTCCATAGATGAGTGGGTTCCGCCCGCTCTCGGTAGCATAAACTGCACTGCTACAGTCCTTGTGGCAAGCTCTGCAGCTTCCACTATCCTGTCTGGAGTCTTTCCTCTCCAGACTACACCAGAGAAAAAAAAACAGGACTGAGCTTTTATACATTGCTCAGCCACACCCTTTTAACATATAACATGCTGGCAGATAAATGAAGTAGGTCTTAGTTCACACAGGAGAGCATCCTGTGTGACACATACCTCCCCTCACATATAAAACCAGTAACACTGTCACATATTCCCCCCCTCTGCCCAAAGCCGGGGTTTTGGGCACCTTCTGACACCAGACATGGAATCCTAGAGAGGGCATCTGCATTCCCATGTAACTTCCCTGGCCTATTCTCCACGTGAAAGTTAAATTCTTGCAGCTCTAGGAACCATCTAGTTACCCTAGCATTTTTTCCCCTCTTTCCCCTCAACCACCTCAACGGGCATGGTCTGATACTAATTTAAACTTCCGGCCTAGTAGGTAATATTTCAGTGTATCCACGGCCCATTTTATGGCTAAACACTCTTTCTCTACTATGGCGTAGTTCTTCTCG
>JARQOD010000003.1:313033525-313055756 GCA_033576555.1 Oophaga sylvatica
TGGGGCATAATCTGGAGCATATGGGGGCATAATCTGGAGCATATGGGGCATAATCTGTAGCATATGGGGGAATAATCTGTGGAACATATGGGGGCATAATCAGGGAGCATATGGGCATAATCTGTGCAGCATATGGGGGCATAATCTGGAGCATATGGGGCATAATCAGGGGAGCATATGGGCATAATCTGTGCAGCATATGGGGCATAATCTGGAGCATATGGGGGCATAATCTGGAGCATATGGGGCATAATCTGTGGAGCATATGGGGCATAATCTGGAGCATATGGGCATAATCTGGAGCATATGGGGGCATAATCTGTGGAGCACATGGGGGCATAATCTGGAGCATATGGGGGCATAATCTGTGGAGCATATGGGGGCATAATCAGGGGAGCATATGGGCATAATCTGTGCAGCATATGGGGGCATAATCTGTGCAGCATATGGGGGCATAATCTGTGCAGCATATGGGGTGTGGTAAGACGACTCGCTCGGCTCTCCTGAAGGCAGACTCAGGACACACGTTCTCTGGGTTTTCTTTCTGCTGGTTTATTATCAGCCATAAACTCATGCAGGTTTCGCAGGAAAAGTAAACATGACCCTTCTGGGTTAAACGGGAAAAGCATAAAAATTACAAACAATAACTCAGTCCATAGATGAGTGGGTTCCGCCCGCTCTGGGTAGCATAAACTGCACTGCTACAGTCCTTGTGGCAAGCTCTGCAGCTTCCACTATCCTGTCTGGAGTCTTTCCTCTCCAGACTACACCAGAGAAAAAAAAACAGGACTGAGCTTTTATACATTGCTCAGCCACACCCTTTTAACATATAACATGCTGGCAGATAAATGAAGTAGGTCTTAGTTCACACAGGAGAGCATCCTGTGTGACACATACCTCCCCTCACATATAAAACCAGTAACACTGTCACATATTCCCCCCCTCTGCCCAAAGCCGGGGTTTTGGGCACCTTCTGACACCAGACATGGAATCCTAGAGAGGGCATCTGCATTCCCATGTAACTTCCCTGGCCTATTCTCCACGTGAAAGTTAAATTCTTGCAGCTCTAGGAACCATCTAGTTACCCTAGCATTTTTTCCCCTCTTTCCCCTCAACCACCTCAACGGGGCATGGTCTGATACTAATTTAAACTTCCGGCCTAGTAGGTAATATTTCAGTGTATCCACGGCCCATTTTATGGCTAAACACTCTTTCTCTACTATGGCGTAGTTCTTCTCGCAGGAGGACAGCTTTCGGCTTAGATAGAGAATGGGATGTTCTTCCCCATTTATTTCTTGGGAGAGTACGGCCCCTAGACCAACCTCTGATGCGTCAGTCTGGACCACAAATTCTTTCTTAAAGTCTGGTGCGACCAGGACAGGCTGTTTGCACAGTGTTAGCTTCAGCTTTTGAAACGCGGTCTCCGTTTCTTCCATCCATTTCACCATGGTTGATTTGGTGCCTTTTAGAAGATCTGTTAGTGGGGCGGCAATCGTGGCGAAATTCGGGATAAACCGCCGGTAGTATCCCACCATTCCCAGGAATGCTTTCACCTGCTTCTTTGAGAGCGGTTGCGGCCAGGTTTGAATTGCCTCCACTTTCTTGATCTGCGGCTTTATTTCGCCTCTCCCAACAACATAGCCCAGGTACTTGGCCTCCTCTTTTCCGATGGCACACTTCTTCGGATTTATGGTAAATCCTGCTTTCCTTAGCGCGTCCAAAACGGCCTGTAATTTAGGTAGGTGACTAGCCCAGTCTGGGCTAAAGACCACAATGTCGTCGAGGTAGGCTGCGGCATACTTCTTATGTGGGGCTAGGATCCGATCCATAGCCCTCTGGAAAGTGGCTGGGGCCCCCTGTAGTCCGAACGGCATCCGTTTGTATTGAAAACAGCCATCAGGTGTTGAGAAAGCCGTCTTCTCTTTAGCCATCTGGGACATGGGGATCTGCCAGTAGCCCTTCGTCAGGTCAAGAGTGGTTATGTACCTCGCCAGTCCAAGCCTCTCGATGAGTTCGTCGACGCGGGGCATCGGGTACGCGTCACACTTGGATACCTCATTTAGCCGACGGTAGTCATTACAAAACCTCCACTCTCCATTGGGTTTCGGCACGAGGACGATTGGGCTCGACCACCCACTTTTTGACTCCTCTATTACCCCGAGGTCTAACATCCTCTTCACCTCAGCCGAGATCACCTCCCAGCGTGCTTCCGGATTCCGATACGGCTTCAAATTCACTCGTACATGTGGTTCTGTCAGCACGTCATGCTCTATCACTTGTGTATGCCCCGGCAACTCTGAGAACAGGTCCCGATTCCGCTGTAGTAATTCTCGACACTGTTGCTTCTGGGCCGGTGATAGAGTCTCTGCAATAGTGACCTCCTCCACCTTGCCTTCTGGTGCGGCTCCCAGGCAAGGAGTTTCCACAGGTTCACGGTCCCGCCACGGCTTGAGCAAGTTTATATGATAGATTTGATGTGCCTTCCTTTGGCCAGGCTGGTGGACTTATAATTAACCTCGCTGACTTTCTCCACCACCTCGTATGGACCTTGCCATTTGGCGAGGAACTTGCTCTCGACGGTAGGGATCAGCACCAAAACACGGTCTCCCGGCTGGAACTGTCTTAGTCTCGCCGACCGGTTATAGACTCTCGCCTGGGCTTCCTGCGCCTGGAGGAGATGTTCCTTTACGATGGGCTTCACCTTAGACATTCTCTCCTGTAACTGGGCGACATGTTCGATGATACTCCGGTGTGACGTGACTTCAGCCTCCCAAGTTTTCTTGGCGATGTCTAGGAGACCTCTTGTATGCCGCCCATATAGGAGCTCAAATGGAGAGAAGCCCGTGGACGCTTGAGGAACTTCTCTGACCGAGAAAAGCAGAGATGGGAGCAGGTAGTCCCAGTCTCTCCCATCCTTTTCAACGAACTTCTTGAGCATCGCCTTTAAGGTCTTGTTGAAGCGTTCCACTAGGCCGTCCGTTTGTGGATGATAAACCGAGGTCCGCAGCTGAGTTATCTGAAGGACTCTGCAAAGCTCCTTCATCACCTTGCTCATGAAAGGGGTTCCTTGGTCTGTTAGGATCTCTTTTGGTAGACCTGTCCGAGCAAAAATATGGACCAACTCTCGGGCTATACTTTTACTGGACATGTTCCTTAGGGGAACCGCTTCTGGATACCGAGTCGCATAGTCCTGACGACCAGGATATATTGGTGGCCCCGAGCTGATTTGACTATGGGCCCACAAGGTCCATGGCAATCCTCTCAAAGGGAACCTCTATCACAGGTAGTGGAACTAAGGGGCTACGGAAGTGGGAGGAGGGAGCGGTTATTTGGCAGGTGGGGCAGGACCTACAAAAATTTTGAATTTCTCGATAACACCCTGGCCAACAAAACCTCCTCAGTATCCTCTCCTGAGTTTTCTCGACCCCTAGGTGTCCCCCCAGAACATGTGAATGGGCCATGTCTAGCACCCGCCTTCTGTATGGCCCCGACACTAACAGCTGTTCCACTATCTCACCGCCCCTCAGTTTGGCCACCCGATATAGCAACTCCCCCTGTACTGCAAAGTGGGGAATCTGGTGTCGGCCCCCGGCTCTTGGGCAACCCCATTACATACAGTAACCTGGTCGAACGCCCCTTTTAAGGTCGGGTCTCGAACTTGAGCAGTCCCAAAGTTCTCTCTGGACATATCTAACGTAGGTAGGTCGGCCTCCTCGGTCACCGTCTCATCCTCATCACCGACAAGGACGCACAGTGGGAACTCCTCTCTCTGAGACTCTGTCGGGGTTTCTTCTTCAAGGATCTCGCTTTTCGCCATGCTACTTAGTCCAGTTCCCTTCCCCCACAAGTCCCAGAATAAGGAAAAATCACGGCCCAATATGACGGGATGTATCAGGTCCTTTACCACCCCGACTTCATGGGACTGGGCACCACAGTCTGTCCCCACTGTTACTGTGGCCACGGGATAGTCCTTGGCGTCACCATGGATGCACTGAACACCCAGGGTTTTGGAAGGGATCAACTGGTGGGGAAGGGATGCTCTGATCAAGGTCACCAGACTCCAGGAGTCCAACAGCCCAAGCACTTTTATTCCATTAATGGACACTGCACACGCCTGCGGTCCCTTGCCGGGTCGACAGTCCACGCTACAGGCTGGATAGGCATAATAGGAGACGCGTCTGCCTAGGCTGCAGTCCATGGGCTCAGGGGATATTTGACACTTGGCGGCTATATGTCCAGGGTTGTGACATCGCCAGCAAACTATATCTTTCCCACTTGTTCTAAAGGCCCCTTCAATAGGAGTGGGACGCCCCCCAGTGGTGGCTCTAGACCCCTTCCGTGGTGAACCCACCCCCTTTTGGGTATCCCAGTAGGGAGAAATGACTGCATCCGGTTTCCCAAGAGATCTCTCAACTACCTGGTACCTCTCTACCAGGCCGATAAAGTCATCTGCGTTCTGGGGATCACCCTGGGCAACCCAGGTCTGTACTGACTTGGGAAGGGAATGCATGAATCTATCAATCACCACCCGCTGAACCATCTGGGCCGGAGTGGAGGACTCCGGTTGTAGCCACTTCTGAACAAGATGCAATAGGTCAAACATCTGCGAACGAGGGGGTTTGTTGCTAGCATGCGCCCAGTGATGAACTCGCTGGGCTCTTACTGCCATATTTACTCCCAGACGTGCTAAGATCTCTGTCTTTAGTTTGGGATACTCCTTAGCATCTTGCAGCGCCAAGTCAAAATACGCTTTTTGGGGTTCACCCGATAAATATGGAGCCAGAACCTCTGCCCACTGTGCTGGTGGAAGTCTCTCCCGATCAGCCACCCTCTCAAAAACAGTCAGAAATGCTTCTACATCATCCCCAGGGGTCATCTTCTGCATGGCCCACCTTACCGCCTTCCTGACGTGAGAATCATCAGTCGGCCCTGGGGTTGGGGTGGCCGCCCGGCTCTGGATGGCGTCCGCCAAAAGCTGTATCTGTTGTTGCGCCTCCTGCTGGTGCTGCTGCTGCGACTTTTGCTGCAACTGGATCTGCTGAAGCAACAGTTTGGTCGTCTCCTGGTGCTGCTGCTGCATGCTCTGCTGGGCCTGCTGTATGCTCTGCTGGCTCTGTAGGTGTTGCTGCTTTATGCTCTGCTGGGCCTGGACCAGGTGCTTAACGAGCTCCTCCATGCTGCCGGACTTCTCTAGCTGTCTGGCAGCCTTCACCCAGGACATCCACCGGTCTTTGTGGCAGGTACACGTGTTCCTGGAATCTTGCACGCACTCTCACACCAACTGTGGTAAGACGACTCGCTCGGCTCTCCTGAAGGCAGACTCAGGACACACGTTCTCTGGGTTTTCTTTCTGCTGGTTTATTATCAGCCATAAACTCATGCAGGTTTCGCAGGAAAAGTAAACATGACCCTTCTGGGTTAAACGGGAAAAGCATAAAAAAAAAAAAACAATAACTCAGTCCATAGATGAGTGGGTTCCGCCCGCTCTCGGTAGCATAAACTGCATTGCTACAGTCCTTGTGGCAAGCTCTGCAGCTTCCACTATCCTGTCTGGAGTCTTTCCTCTCCAGACTATACCAGAGAAAAAAAAACAGGACTGAGCTTTTATACATTGCTCAGCCACACCCTTTTAACATATAACATGCTGGCAGATAAATGAAGTAGGTCTTAGTTCACACAGGAGAACATCCTGTGTGACACATACCTCCCCTCACATATAAAACCAGTGACACTGTCACAGGGGGCATAATCTGTGGAGCATATGGGGGCATAATCTGTGGAGCATATTGGGCATAATCTGTGCAGCATATGGGGGAATAATCTGTGGAACATATGGGGGCATAATCTGTGGATCATACAGGGGCATAATCAGGGGAGCATATGGGGGCATAATCTGTGCAGCATATGGGGATAATCTGTGGATCATACGGGGATATAATCTGTGCAGTTTATGGGGGCCTAATCTATGGAGCATATGGGGGCATAATCATTTTTCACCCTAGGTTTATACGCGAGTCAATGAGTTGTCCCTGTTTTTTTGTGGCAAAATTAGGGGGGTCGGCTTATACATGAGTATATACGGTAATTGGTATAATCATAATATCTAAAAAAGATACTTCTAATATTTAGGATGACTAGTCTATAGTGTTAAAAATACTTAATCTTTTCTTCTCCAAAATAAAAAAAAATCACTAACGTTGATTATGTGATTTAATGGATCCAATTAAAACTACAATTTGTCCTGCAAAAAACAACTTTGTTGAAAGGAAAATAACAATTATTTAGCTCATGGCCCACACAGAAACTGTGACTGTTTGTTATAAAAGCGTAGGGACTTGCATCACTATATAATACATATGAATAGCATTTTATTATTTCTATGTATGAATTAGGGATGCATGTAGGTATAGCATAAAAATTATATTTCCATAGGTGCTCTACGGTGGTGTGCATAAAGTCTTAAAGAAGCACTCCCATCAAAGTTTGTATCCTCTTAATATATTGCAATGATCATACTAAATGGCACTATTTACTTACAATTGCTCATTTAGACTTTGTACCCAGTTAATTATTCTCTTTTCCCTCCACTTCTCCTCCTGCCGGGGACTTTGCAGTGATATAAAATTGTAGTTCTAATATGTTTCATGCAGGGAAAATAAACTTTTTGTTTCTACATAGAGCTAAAAGAATTCAGCTAGTCTATTTTCTAATCACTAGATGTCATAGACATAATGGGAAAGAGAAGAATTAACTGAGTAGAAGGTTAAAATGAGCAACTGTAAGTACACAGTGCTATATACCGATTTCAAAACTTTTATTGGAGTGCTTCTTTACCCTGGACAACTGTTTATATTTTTATGTTTTTGTCAACTTCTTGTATGCTTTCTCGTCAAAATAGTTTCAAAATAAATATACAAAAATGTCCGGAAGGTAAAACGTATATATTTTTCGCCTACATTTGAGGTTCCAAAGATTATCATCTGTGGACGAAATAAATAGCAATTTTTAAAAAAATCATATAAAAATCTATTTTATGGTTTTGAGGTTTTGAGTGTACAAGATGAAGTACAAGATTTGAGTCACATAGTTTTTTCATGCTTCTCACTGCTAAAATGTAATTCTGTCTGAGAATGTAAGTTAACACTAATGTGTCAGTCAGGTGTGGGGACACGCTTTCTAGATACTTTACTTTTCAATTTTGGATACATGTTCATATATTTTTATTATTTCACCCTTTTGTTTTTAACCTTTTTTCTATTCTCTAGGACTAATATTGTTGCCATGGTGTTCTTTATTTTCTGAGACACGTCATATCATGTTTCATTTATTATTGTTTTTCAATAGTAAATTCCTTTCAATTTCCAAACTGATGGAGAATTTTATGTATAATATATATATATATATATATATATATATATATATTGTAAGTGATCCATAATATATCGCACTTACAATGTTTCATCTTAAAATGTCAACAACATTGAGAACATGGCAACCCTAAGACCAAACATGGCTTTCATCTTTCTTAGCACTTCAGATGTTAATATTTAAATAAATATAGGACGCTATTGTGGCTGACATTATTATTTCCTTCCACTCATCCCTGAGCAAACCAATATCCTCATACATTGCTTTATTTGAACGAGTGAAAAGGGAGGGAAGGCGTATTTTTTTAGTATTATGATTCAATTTCTCCTTATCAGCAGAACCCTGAGCATACAGAAAGGAAATATATGTGTGGGGTTTATTAAAAAGGAAGCAAATAGAATAGCATGAAGAGAGTGAGGGAAAGAAATAAAAATGCTGTGAGGAGAAAGGAGAGGAGAGCGCAGAGGAAGCAATGAATTACAGTAGGTAGAATCAATGCATGAAATCTTAAACCAAGTAAAAGAATTTAATGAAGAAATAACAGAAGAAAAACAATAATCACAATTAAATATTCTGAATTGAACAGCAGGTAAAAACACGATAGTATGGATGGAAGTGGAATAAACTGCAGTCATGTTTGCTGATTTGAAGTGACCTCACATTTGTCCGCATCCCATTTATGCAATTTATTTCAGATGTGCTACACGTAGACGTGACCTGCTATTCAGTACATAATAATACACAATCACTTCATAAAAAATAAAATGTTTTTTTTCAAGCACCAAAACAAAAAAGATCATATTAACCCCTTAGTGACTGAGCCAATTTTGACCTTTACGGCCAAGTCAAATTTTACAATTCTGACCGGTGTCAATTTATGTGGTTATAACTCTGCAATGTTTCAATATATCCCACTGATTCTGAGAATGTTTTTTCAAGACATATTGTACTTCATGATAGTGGTAAAAATTTTACGAAATGATTTGCATTTATTTATAATAAAAATGGAAATTTGACCAAATTTTGCAAATTCTTCAATTTTCAAAAATTTTTTTGTGCCCTTAAATCAGAGAGTGGTATGTTAGGGTTCGAGTTCCCAATGCTGCACAAGGGGAATCTCGAGCCATTCCCACTGCGGTCCCCCATCCGTCTCCGACCGCAGTGGAGCCTTCTCAGCAGAGACGTCGGTCCCAGCGTCTTGCCCATTCCAATACTGTGCAGAGACTTGCTGCTGCCCCTCCTGGATCTTTTATTATAGCCAGTGCTGGAGCAGACGTCTTTGGGACGAAGTCCTGCGCTTCCCCTTCTGAGCATGCCCAGGGTAGGATCTCTCATTGGAGTTCAGGGGTCACATGTTCAGGTACTGCAGCAGCTCCTATTGGTCCGCCGGGAAGGTCCTGAAACTACATGTGTTTTGGAACAGTTTCTCATTGGTCCTTTTTCTGGCAGGTCCTGTAGCTGTTACTATAAAATGGTGGCATGGCTGGGCCGCCATGCGCTAGTATCAAATCTGATAAGTGCTTGCGCCAGTGAGGACATGTATGCATGTGGTTAGGTCTGGCTGAAATAGTGTTAGGGTCTGCGGAACGCACCAAATATATAAAGTGGAGAGGTGCGTTCGCAGCCCGGGGTCCACCGTGCAAGCAAAGCCTGCTGCTAGTAAGATGACGAAAGTAGCGAACTCTGTTATCCCGCAGAGTCGCTAAAATAAACGCCGTAGCGCGTTGTGGCAGTAAGTGCAGACTCTGTTAATTCACAGAGCCGCTAACGGGATGCCACAGTGCTATATGGCGATATGTGCGAACTCACTTAGCTTCAGTGAGCCGCAAAGTAAAACGCTAGGGCGCTGTCTAGCGTCGAGAGCGAACCCTGTTACGTCACAGAGCCGCTGAGAACAAACGCCGTGTCCTGTCAGGCTCTCAGGCACACGGTTAATTGCTAAGCGAGCATAATACGTGGTCATGCGCTAATGTCCTCGCGGGAGTCACCCGCAATCTATGGCGTCTGAACGCCAGACCCTGAATACGGCAATCAAACTCCTCACCGGTTTGCCGGTAATCTAGGGCATCTAGGACACCGACCCTGACCAGCTAGCACACTAAACTCCTCACCGATTAAGTCGGTATTCTAGTGGCTTATTTCAGCCGGGTCCCTAACCACACACACGCATGACCACACTGGCGCATAGCATACAATGGTTGATATTAGCGCATGGCGGCCCAGCCATGCTACCCTTTTATAGCAACAGCCACAGGACCTTCCAGGAACAAGGACCAATGAGAACCTGTTCAGAAGACTAGTAGTAACAGGGCCTTCCTGGCGGGCCAATAGGAGCCGCTGCAGTACCTGAGCATGTGACCCCTGATCTCCAATGAGAGATCTCACTCTGGGCACGCTCAGAAGGGAAAATGCAGGACTTTATCCCAAAGACGTCTGCTCCAGAACTGGCTACAATAGCAGATCCAGGAAAGGCAGCAGCAAGTCACTGCCCAGTAGTGGAGTGGGCAAGACGCTGGAACGACGTCTCTGCTGAGCAGGCTCCACTGCGGCCGGAGACGAATGGGAGACCGCAGCGGCACTGGTTCGAGACTCCCCTTGTGCAGGAGCGGGAACTCGAACCCTAACATTACCCCCCCTCCTAGGGCCCCCCCTTCTCTGGGCCTCGCTGCGTCAAAGGCAGCGATGAGCTGCGGAGCGTGAACATGCTCGGCAGGCTCCCAAGACCTATCCTCAGGCCCATAGCCCCTCCAGTCCACCAAATAAAACTTTTTGCCCCGTACCACCTTACACCCCACGATGGCGTTCACCTCATGGTCATCCTGCAGATGAACCCGATGTCCCGGCAGATGACTCAGAAAACCGGGACATGAGCACGGGTTTCAGGAGGGACACGTGAAAGGTGTCGGAGATACCCAGGCGTGGTGGAAGAGCTAAACGGTATACCACAGGGTTAACCTGCTCGAGGACCTTGAAAGGACCCAGGTAGCGGGGTGCCAACTTAGTGGACTCAACTCGCAGCCTGATGTTACGGGCGGAGAGCCACACCAAATCCCCAGGAGCAAATGTAGGAGCGGGGCGCCGATGGGCATCGGCCGAAGACCTCATCCTCTCTTTGGAGGCCTGAATGGCATCCTGCGTGCGGTCCCAAATGTCCCGTGCCTCCACAGCCCAGTCTGCCACCCTGGAATCGGCGGAAGACACGGGCATAGGCACTGGTACCCGCGGATGCTGACCGTAGTTCAGGAGGAATGGGGTCTGTCCGGTGGAATCAGCCACAGCATTGTTTAATGCAAACTCAGCCCATGGTAGCAAGGATGCCCAGTCATCCTGCCTGGCTGAGACAAAATGTCGTAGATATGTGACCAAGGTCTGGTTGGCCCTCTCTACCAACCCATTCGTCTCAGGATGGTACGCTGAAGAGAGATTTAACTCAATACTGAGTAGACGACAAAGCTCTCTCCAGAACCGAGACGCAAACTGGGGACCTCGGTCACTGACAATCTTGTCCGGCATGCCGTGTAAACGGAAGATGTGCCTAATAAACAACGCTGCCAGAGCCCGTGCAGAAGGTAACCGTGGTAGTGGCACCAGATGCACCATTTTAGAGAAATGGTCGGTGATTACCCAAATGATGGTGCAACCCCGAGACTTGGGCAAGCCCACCACAAAGTCCATCCCAACCATCTCCCAGGGCCTGTCTGCCACCGGCAAAGGGTAAAGTAACCCAGCTGGCCGTTGTCGTGGAGACTTATTTTTGGCGCAGGAGACACACGCCCGAACATAGTCCCCAACATCACGGACCATATGCGGCCACCAATATGTCCTCGCCAGCAACTCAGATGTCCTCTTTGCCCAAAGTGTCCACCCACCCTGGACGAATGTGCCCAAGAGAGTACCTCCGGTCGCAAATTAGTAGGCACAAAAGTCTTGCCCGGGGGCACAGACTCTAGCGAAACCGGGCCACTGTTCTCAGGCTCTCTGTGGGGACGATAAGCCGAGGCTCCTCCACCTCCTCCTCCGAGGACACCACAGAGCGAGAGAGAGCGTCGGCACGAATGTTCTTCTCTCCTGAGAGGAAATGCAGTGTGAAATGAAACCGGGAGAAGAACAAGGACCATCTGGCTTGGCGAGAATTAAACCGCTGGGCTGTCTGAAGATATACCAGGTTTTTGTGATCCGTGAAGACTTGGAAGGGAAAGCGAGCTCCCTCCAACAGATGTCTCCACTCCGAGAAGGCCAACTTCATTGCTAGCAACTCCCTGTCCCCGATGGAATAATTCCTCTCTGCTGGTGTGAAGGTCTTGGAGAAAAAGAAGCATGGATGCTTCCGACCTTGAGCATCCTTTTGGAAGGGACTGCTCCAGCACCAACGGACGAGGCATCCACCTCCAATATAAATGGCTTATCAACATCGGGGCGATGTAGGATGGGAGCTCTAGCGAAATGAGACTTAATAGACGTGAAGGCCTTGGAGACCTCTTCAGACCACAATTTGGGATTAGCTCCCTTTTTGGTAAGGGCAACCACGGGAGCTACCAAAGTTGAGAAGTGGGGAATGAACTGACGGTAGTAATTAATGAACCCCATAAAGCGCTGCACCGCCTTTAGAGAGTGGGGTTCTTGCCAGTCCATCACCGCCTGTAGTTTGGCAGGATCCATAGCCAATCCCTGGGCGGAGATGATATAGCCCAGGAAAGGTAAGGACTCCTGCTCAAACACACATTTCTCCAACTTTGCGTAAAGGGAATTTGCCCGTAGGAGGTCGAAGACCCTGCCAACATCCCTCCGGTGGGAGTCAATATCTGGAGAGAAGATGAGTATATCATCCAGATAGACTACGACCGAGGTGGAGAGCATATCCCGGAAGATGTCATTGACAAAGTCTTGGAAAACGGCTGGAGCATTACAGAGCCCAAAGGGCATCACCAGATATTCGTAATGCCCATCCCTGGTATTAAAAGCCGTCTTCCATTCGTCCCCTCACGGATGCGAATCAGGTTATAAGCACCGCGCAGATCTAGTTTAGTGAATACCCTTGCTCCCCGAAGCCTATCAAATAGCTCAGAGATCAGGGGCAACGGGTACTTGTTTTTAACGGTGATGGCGTTAAGACCCCTGTAATCAATACACGGACGCAATTCTCCGTTTTTCTTCTGCACGAAGAAAAATCCCGCCCCTGCCGGTGACACCGACTTCCTAATAAACCCTCTTGCCAGGTTCTCCTGAATATATTGCGACATGGCCTCTGTCTCAGGAAGAGAGAGGGGATAGACCCTTCCCCGAGGAGGTTCTGCGCCAGGCAAGAGGTCGATAGGACAGTCATAGGGGCGATGAGGCGGAAGAGTCTCCGCAGCCTTCTTGGAGAACACGTCTGCATATGACCAGTAGTGCTTGGGAAGTGGAGTAAGATCTGCGGGTAACTCAGTAGTGGTAACCTGAACGCAACTTCTGAAACATCTGCCTGTACATGCATCACTCCAACCCAGTATCCTACCCGAAGTCCACTCTATATGTGGAGAGTGGAAACGGAGCCAAGGTATACCTAGTAGGATCTCGTCTATTCCCTCGGGAAGGACGAGTAGGGAAATAAATTCCTGATGGGAAGGAGATACAGACAATGCAAGTGGGACAGTCTGGTGAGTAATTTGTGAGGGCAATGACGACCCATTCACTACCCGAACAGTCACTGATTTGTCAAGCGCCACCAGAGGTATTGCATGACGGCGAGCAAAGCTAGAGGACATGAAATTCCCCTCTGCTCCTGAGTCCACGCAAAGGTCGGCGGTGAGAATGGAAGTACCAACAGTGATTGTCCCTTTAAATGTTATCTTGGAGGAAAATGCCGCTGTCTCTAGTGAACCTCCTCCCAGGGCCACTAGACGCGATCGCTTCCCCGATCGCTGTGGACATCTGTTGGCATAGTGTCCTGTCTGCTGACAATGGTTACAAACCACGGATACTCGGACGGACCGAGACTTAGGTCCTGCATGAGGAACTTCTGTGGCCTTTTGAGGTTCGGACGCCAGATCGGGGAATTCGAGAGGTTTGGTAAAGGTAGGAGCCAACCGAAACCTCTGCCTACACTGGGCCCGCTCCAACCTCCGCTCGTGAAAACGGAGGTCAATGCGGGTAGATATGGAGATAAGCTTCTCCAATGTGGCGGGAATCTCCCTGGTAGCCAAAGCGTCTTTAACATGGTCAGCCAGTCCCCGCCAGTAGATAGGAATAAGAACTTTATCAGACCAATCTAGCTCAGCAGCCAGAGTCCGAAACTGGACGGAAAACTGACTGACCAAAGACGAACCCTGTGTCAATGCCAGCAGTTGTAGCGCCGTATCGTGGGTGACCTGGGGTCCTAAAAAGACCTTTTTAAGAGCCTCCAAGAAACGAGGAGCACTCTGCACCACACGATCATCGCGCTCCCACAGCGGCGTTGCCCACTCCAACGCTCTGCCGAGAGTAGAGAAAGTACAAAACCCACTTGTGCCCGATCCGTGGGAAAACGTGCAGCCAGAAGCTCAAGATGTATAGAGCACTGACTCACGAATCCCCGACATTGCTTGCTATCACCGGCAAACTTGTCAGGAAGCGGGAGGTGGGATAATGTAGGGGCAGAGGTGGCAGAGGACAAACTGGCTGCAGCCACGCTAGCAGCCTGAACAGCGACTGCGGTAACATCCACAGCTGAGGTTGTGCTCTCAAGAGCCTCCAACCTACCCTTCAGCTGCTGGATGTACTGCAATAGACGCTGTTCGTCCGCCATTTTACTAGCCAGACCCTGGCGCTAATATTATGTTAGGGTCTGCGGAACGCACCAAATATATAAAGTGGAGAGGTGCGTTCGCAGCCCGGGGTCCACCGTGCAAGCAAAGCCTGCTGCTAGTAAGATGACGAAAGTAGCGAACTCTGTTATCCCGCAGAGTCGCTAAAATAAACGCCGTAGCGCGTTGTGGCAGTAAGTGCAGACTCTGTTAATTCACAGAGCCGCTAACGGGATGCCACAGTGCTATATGGCGATATGTGCGAACTCACTTAGCTTCAGTGAGCCGCAAAGTAAAACGCTAGGGCGCTGTCTAGTGTCGAGAGCGAACCCTGTTACGTCACAGAGCCGCTGAGAACAAACGCCGTGTCCTGTCAGGCTCTCAGGCACACGGTTAATTGCTAAGCGAGCATAATACGTGGTCATGCGCTAATGTCCTCGCGGAAGTCACCCGCAATCTATGGCGTCTGAACGCCAGACCCTGAATACGGCAATCAAACTCCTCACCGGTTATGCCGGTAATCTAGGGCATCTAGGACACCGACCCTGACCAGCTAGCACACTAAACTCCTCACCGATTAAGTCGGTATTCTAGTGGCTTATTTCAGCCGGGTCCCTAACCACACACACGCATGACCACACTGGCGCATAGCATACAATGGTTGATATTAGCGCATGGCGGCCCAGCCATGCTACCCTTTTATAGCAACAGCCACAGGACCTTCCAGGAACAAGGACCAATGAGAACCTGTTCAGAAGACTAGTAGTAACAGGGCCTTCCTGGCGGGCCAATAGGAGCCGCTGCAGTACCTGAGCATGTGACCCCTGATCTCCAATGAGAGATCTCACTCTGGGCACGCTCAGAAGGGAAAATGCAGGACTTTATCCCAAAGACGTCTGCTCCAGAACTGGCTACAATAGCAGATCCAGGAAAGGCAGCAGCAAGTCACTGCCCAGTAGTGGAGTGGGCAAGACGCCTGGAACGACGTCTCTGCTGAGCAGGCTCCACTGCGGCCGGAGACGAATGGGAGACCGCAGCGGCACTGGTTCGAGACTCCCCTTGTGCAGGAGCGGGAACTCGAACCCTAACAAATAGGCCCCTAAAATACCGGCACCTCTGGTGAGGAGATTGTATGCACGTGTTCAGGGCTTGGCTGAAAACGCCATTAGAATACCGGCTACTCTGGTGAGGAGATTGTTGCTTGTGTTCTGACTGCATGACCTCAGACTGCAATCTGCTTATCAGTCATCTGTGTTCCCTGTGAGTCTAACAGGACACAGTCTTTTTCTCAGCGGCCCTGTGACGCAACAGGGTTCGCTTTATAATGCTGGTTCAGCGCCCTAGCATTTTACTTTGCTGCTCACTGAAGCTAAGTGAGTTTGCAAATATCCCATATAGCGCTGTGGCATTCCCGTTAGCGGCTCTGGGGATTAACAGAGTTCGCACTAACTGCCACAGCGCGCTAAGGCGTTTATTTTAGCGACTCTGCGGGATAACAGAGTTCGCTACTTTCACCATCTTACTAGCAGCGGGCTTCGCCTGCACGGTGGACCCCGGGCAGGGAACGCACCTCTCTACAATATCTATTAGGTTCGTTCTGCAGACCCTAACAGTGGTGTCACACAAAACAGTTCATAAATAATATTTCCCACATGTTTAGTTTACATCAGCACAATTTTGGAAACTTTTTTGTTAGGAATTTAGAAGTGTTAAAAGTTGACCAGCGATTTCTCAAATGTCCAACAAAATTTACAAAATCATTTTTATAGTGACCACATCACATTTGAAGTGACTTTCAGGGGTCTATATGACAGAAAAGCCTCAAAATGATACCATTCTAAAAACTGCACCCCTGAAGATGTTCAACAGAACATTCAAGAAGTTTATTAACCCTTCAGTTGCTTCACGAGAACTGAAGCAAAGTGGGAGGAAAAAAATGAACATTTAACTTTTTATCACAAAAACTTTACTTTAGACACAAGGGTAGCAAGAGAAAATGGACCCCAGCATTTATTGTACAATTTCTCCTGAGTATGCTGATGCCTCATATGTGGGGAAAATCCACTGTTCGGGCGCAGAGCAGGTCTCAGAAGGGAAGGAGTACCTTTTGACTTTTTGCACGCAAAAATGTCTGGAATTGAAAGCAGATGCCAAGTCATGTTTGAAGACCTCCTGATGTGCCTAAACAGTGGAAACCTCCTACAAGTGACCC
This sequence comes from Oophaga sylvatica, assembly GCA_033576555.1. Taxonomy (NCBI): domain Eukaryota; kingdom Metazoa; phylum Chordata; class Amphibia; order Anura; family Dendrobatidae; genus Oophaga; species Oophaga sylvatica. Next base: position 313,049,867 of record JARQOD010000003.1, read on the forward strand.
CATTTTGGAAACCACATCCCTCAAGGATTATATCCAGGAGTATAGTGAGCATTTTGAACCCAAAGGTACGACAGAAATTGATAGCATTATGTTGTCATATTGAACATATAGTCATTAGTATTGGGCACAGGCGCTCGTACTCCAGTTTGTATTGGGTGCTAGGGAATGCACCAAATTTCATGGGTGCTTGACTAACATGACCGTAACACAACCCAAACCCTAACGTCAACCCTAACCCTAACACAACCCTAACCACAACTCTAACCCCAACCATAACTGAAAAGAATGGAAAAAAAATACAATTTGTGTGCAGTAGCTGCAGCGATAACAGTACAGTAGAAATCTAAGACAGCGATGGCAAGGAGATGCTTGGCAGTTTAGGGCCAGCAGCAGTAGCCCTCATAGCAGCAATACCACAGTATAGATCAGGGTTCCCCAACTCCAGTCCTCAAGGACCACCAACAGGTCATGTTTTCAGGATTTCCTTAGTATTGCCCAGGTGATAATTGCATCACCTGTGCAATACAAAGGAAATCCTGAAAACATGACCTGTTGGTGGGCCTTGAGGACTGGAGTTGGGGAACATGGTATAGATGACATGATGGACATTGAGTTGACGCCTGGCAGGGCGTAGTTCATTGACTTTGAGGGTAGCAAATTGGTGTGGATGACAGTCAATGGACAGGCAGGCAGACAGATGATATGGCTGATTTAATCATTTACATCAGCTGTTGATGCAATAAAATCTGCACTTAGCCATGGATGATTCATTTTGACAAATATTAGGTTTTCTATGCCTGCAGCAAATAACCTTATTTGCTTTGGTTTGACAAATCCAATGGTCTCAATGAATACCCTTTCTGACATTGCACTGGATACTGGATATGCCTGTACTACCATTGGAAAGTGGGTCAGTTCTTGCCATTGGGCCAATTTGTTGGCCTAGAAATCCATGGAGTCCGGGCTCAGGGTATCTGCCTGAGAAAGGACATAACCTTGCTACAACTTAGCTTAGCTTTTCATATGGTGCATCTGTTTTGCTTATGTGTGCCAGGTTGTCTCAATGGCAGAAAAAAACATCAGGTCCATCATGTCATATATTCAATGGGTGTTGCTGCTACCTTGGCTACTTGTTGTACTTGTAACCCTAGCACTGGCATAAGCAGAATAACATTGTGTCCACATGGATCTCAGATGGGTTTGCTGGTCAGTTGATGGCAGGCATTTGCTTGGTGAAAGCTTTGCAGAACAGGTAACAGAGTTATTCTGATAGAAAGCCAACTTGGACTGCTTAAAACACTTGGAACTAACTTGGAAGCTAACTTGGAAGCTGGAAAAAATTCCCCCATTTTGCTTTTACAGCAAGGGTCTAAAAGCATGAATATCCAATAGTCATTAATTTGCTTCATGCTAAAACTATGCCTTTTCTTCCCAAAGTATTTCAGCATATACTTTGCCTTGTCTGTCAGCACAATCAAGGTCCTCCTTGTTTCATTATCAAAACCCCACAGTGATGGTTGGTTCATTGGCCAAAGTCATCTTAATTTTCGCTCTGACTGTAATTTTCCTCCCTGCCCAAAGTCTATGAGGTCCTCCACTTCCACCTGCTCCTGATCTTCTTCCTCATCCAATAGCTGCAACATCAAACATGTATCTTCAGGGTCCCCAAAAGATATAGTACAAAGCTGAACAGTTGCAAAATGGTGATCTCCCTCCTTACCCTCTTGCATACTAGTGAGTGTTTTCGCCAAAATAAATATTAGCGGGATTACATTGCTGATCCACACATTTGTCTGCTGACAAATTTTGTCATCTCTTCAAACTAAGCAACCCACATCCACCATTAACTTCCAGCATTGGATTTCAAATTAACCCACACTCCAATTTGACTGCTGCTTGATGCAGTCTTTCACTGCTTTATGCTGTTCATACAAACATTGCACAAAAACAACGTCAAATTCCAGCATGTAGTGACATTGCAACTCAAATGGTGCAGTGGAAGCCTTTTTTTCACAAAGCCAAGAGGAAATGATTTGCCATCACCCTTCTCAAGTGTATATTTTTGAGAAAGAAACCTTGAACTATTAAATTTAGGTCGTAGACCATGCATGGAGCGTGGGTTATTTTGCTTGACCGTAAGGCAGCGAGAATGTTCCCTGCATTGTCGCTCAGGACAATTAGAAGGTGCAACTCGCAGAAAGCCAGCAAGTGTAAGACCTACCTCTTGATGCACAGTAAGAACTCTTTTGCATTTTGGCTTTTCTCCCTCAGGGTCTAAAGCTGCAAAACTAGTTGGCAGTGCTTTGCCTTGCATGAGCGAAAAGATTGAGGTTACCATGTGTAATCAACGATGTGCCGTGTGCTTGTTGGGAATGAAGTCATGTCAGTAAAGCAGGTTCTGAAGGACTTCTAAGAAGAGACAGATAACTGCTGCCTGATGCTGCACTTTCAGTCACATAGGCTTCATCAACTGTCCCAGATTTGGTATTGTATCATTGCTGCTGAAAACATTCATCCAGTGAGCAGTGAATCTCATGTATTGCCGCCAGCCATAGTTGTAGAGTACTTTGAAGCTCAAAGACAAGTGCAGAGAGCTACCTACATTTTCTGTTATGATTTGGTAGCTGAGGAGAGAAGGCAAAAACGGCAATACACCAAAGAGGTTGGAATCTACTGGATTGCAGTACCCTGACTAACCACCACAACTAAAGGCAGCCGTGGAGCGTTCCTACGTTGGTCCTAGACGCCTCGTCACAGCCTGAGAGGTTAACTACACCTAAAGATAGAAAGAGGAAAGCTATCTGCCCCGTAGCAGATCCCCAAAGAACATAGGAAGCCCCCAAACATGTAATGGCGGTTAGACAAGAGGAAATACAGACACAGACAGAAAATAGTATGAGTAGTGTTGAGCGATACTGCTCGATATCTAAAAATATCGGATTGGAATGGCATCGCCGATATCACTAAATATCGGCGATATCCGATTCCGATACCGGAAGTCCCATGTAAGTCTATGGGAACAAAATATCGCAACTAAAAAAACACTTTCTTTCCTTGTAAACACAAAATATACACACTTAGAATACATATATATATATATACATGTCATTGTGACATATATATATATACATATATTTATAGTTTATTCACTTCTACATAGTAAAATAGCCTCTGATTCAATTGCCGGGTAAAGCCGGCATTTGTGAAAAGACAGAAGCACCCGAGGGTCCAGTCGCCACAGAGATGTTGCATCGCACCCAGCGGTGTGACAACTTACTCTCAGGTAAGGAGGAAACACCCCATTGACTCCAACCACTGCATTCAACAGTACACTATGCCAGCTGAGTGTAGGCGGACCCAATGGATGGTCTAGCTCAGGCTGGTTAGAACAGGGTGTAGCTAGTTGGATGGGAGGGGTTGAGGCAGCCTTATGCTGCATGCCTTTGTAGTAAGAATTGTTTCCTTTCCTGCTTTCTTACTACGTCGCATACTCCACTCTGCTACATCACTCTGCACCATTGCTCTATCTCACATCTATCTGCCCTGGAAGGATACCGTCTTACCTGTACAAGACTTATCACCTAGCTGCACTACACCATCCCTGCCAGAGGACCTGCACACAGCGCTGGTCACCCTGACCAGGTACTACAGGTGGCGTCACGACAAACTACACAAACATTCTATCATCCCCTGGAAATATCCCACATTCCAGTGAGCGACCAGGGCATGGACATAGCTGTGCTACCCGTCACATCCCCCATAGAAGTCGACGGGCTCGTGCCGAGTACCCCCAAAACCTGTGGCTCTGTGCGACTCAACTTTGGCGTCACGAACAGGATTCAGAAGCTCGCTATAAGCGAGTCCTGTGTGCCTTAATTGAACTGTTTTTTTGCTTGAGAATTGCAAAAATCATCATAGACTGTATTTGCCATTTTTCCGTCATATCTGCGCCACGAGGCACAGGTGAAGAATAAGGGCGTGCTCTCGTGGGCGTACACTCACTCCGTGGCGCGAAAAGATGTCCGCACACTCTAAATTGTTGTGAATGGGTTTGAGATGAGTTCTGAGCAGAGACTCCCTCTGGTGGTTACAAGCGGTACTGGTCTGTTCAGTGAAGATTGTGAGGACTGGGAATCAGGTGTTACTGACTGGTCTAAAGGGTATGCCACACTGAACAATATCGCTAACGGGATCGCTAAAAAACGTCACTATTTAGCGATCCCGTTAGCGATGTTGTTCAGTGCGGCAGCTGCCAGCGACGAGCTTCCTGCTGTGATCTCGCTTGTCGCTGGAATCGTTCCGGACCCTATTTTCTCGTCGGCGCTCCCGCTGGGTAAGTATATATCGCTAGTGTGGCACCTTTTCTTAGCGATTTAGCGGTACTTTTGTACCGCTAAAGTCGTTAAGAAGATCGCTAACGGCGATAGCGTCGTTAACTATATCGCTAAATGTGGCCGCACTTAGCGATATAGAAACAATCCCGCTAGCGATCGCATTAGTATGCGTCGTTATCGTGATCGCTAGCGGGATTGTTTAGTGTGGCAGTACCTTTATATAAGGGAGTCACCTTCCCATCAGGGTTGCCGGTGATCAATTGTTCTGGTCTGAATCCTTCATTCCTGTTTCCCTTGTAGCCTGCTGTGTCGTGTCTGCATCTCCTGCTAACAGATAAGACATTTTCTTCTTTTTGTTTTTGTACTATATTTTTGCATTTTGTCCTCCACTTCTGTGGGGGCCTTCTGGGTCCCCTTCGGGGACTTTTGCCCTCTCAGTTTAGTTCAGCCACTGATGTTTGTACTTTTGCTTTTTCCAGTTTTTTCAGTGGCTGCTGTTTTGATTTTGTTACACCAGAGAACTAATTTAGGTGGTAGAGGTCGTGTGATCTCAGGTGATTTTGAAATTAGTAGAGTTGGTGCTTTTCAGGGTTTTCTGGGATTGCAGTAAGTACCCTTCCTATCCTTTTCTATTTAGTTAGTTTGGGCCCCAGCGTTTGCTAATACTATTTTCTTTCTGTGTCAGTATTTCTTCTTGTCTAACCGTCATTACTTGTTTGGGGGCTTTCTATTATCTTTGGGGTTCTGCTCCGGGCAGATAGCTTTCCTATTTCTATCTTTAGGTGTAGTTAGTTTCTCAGGCTGTGACGAGGCGTCTAGGACCAACGTAGGAACGCTCCACGGCTGCCTTTAGTTGTGGTGGTTAGTCAGGGTACTGCAATCTCATAGATTCCAACTGCTCTGGTGTATTGCCTTTTTTACCTTCACTCCTCAGCTACCGAAACATAACACTGGTGTATTTCCTTTTTGCCTGCTCTCCTCAGCTACCAAAACATAACAGTATCACCGGCCTAAAAATTGAAAATTGTATGGTACTCACAGAAGGGAAAAAATATTGTGAAAGAAAAAAGGTTGTCAGAGTTGTCAGAGATATTTTTCTATTTGTTGCATTTTTTTTTTCCCTCTGTATCTCTGGGTGCTGGGGAGGATCTTTTCTCTCAATGGAGTTTGCACGGTTGTCTGGCCGTGTGGATCAGCTTGCCACTGAGGTTCAGAGTATTGCTGCATATCTTGCTAGGTTGCCTGTTGTGGAACCTAGGATCCCCATGCCAGATTTGTTTTTGGGGGATCGAGCTAAGTTTCAGAATTTCAAAAATAATTGTAAATTGTTTTTTGCCTTAAAATCTAAGTCCTCAGGGAACGCAGCGCAGCAGGTTCAAATTATCATCTCTCTCCTGCGCGGCGATCCTCAGGATTGGGCTTTTTCCCTGACACCTGCGGATCCTGTTTTGAGTGATGTTGATGCATTTTTTCAGGCTTTGGGGTTATTGTACGATGAGCCTAATGTCACTGATCAAGCTGAAAAAGCCTTGTTGGCATTAAATCAGGGGCCTTAT
>JARQOD010000003.1:313055856-313095211 GCA_033576555.1 Oophaga sylvatica
TTAGGTAATGGCACAAGATGTATCATTTTGGAAAACCTATCACAAATCACCCAGATGGTGGTCATTCTCTGAGAAACAGGAAGATCAGAAATGAAATCCATAGAGATATGGGTCCATGGTCTCTTGGGCACAGGCAATGGCATCAACAAACCACTAGAGCGAGAGCAAGGCTTGGAGCGAGAGCAAGTCCCGCAGGACTGCACAAATTCCCTGACATCACGAGACAAGGTAGGCCACCAAAAGGACCGACTAACCAAGTCTCTGGTACCAAAAATTCCGGGATGCCCAGCCAATGCGGAACAATGAATCTCAGACATCACACTCTTTTTCCATTGGTCCGGGACAAACAATTTTCCAACAGGGCAGCGCTCGGGCCTATCCTCCTGACACCCCTCCAGAGCAAGTCTCAAATTGGGCGAGATGGCGGAAAGAACTACACCCTCTTTCAAAATAACAGAAGGATCAGATAACTCAGGAGAGTCCGCAAGGAAACTCCTCGAGAGGGCATCCGCCTTAACATTCTTAGTGCCAGGAAGAAAGGAAACCACAAAATTAAAACGTGTGAAAAACAAGGCCCACCTGGCCTGTCTAGGATTGAGTCGCTTGGCAGATTCCAGATAGACCAGATTCTTATGGTCCGTAAGGACCACCACCTGATGTTTGGCTCCCTCCAGCCAATGTCTCCACTCTTCAAAAGCCCAATTCATGGCCAATAACTCCCGATTACCTACGTCATAATTACGTTCAGTAGGAGAAAATTTTCGAGAGAAAAAGGCACAAGGGTTACTTTTAGAGGTCTCTGGATCTTTTTGGGACAAAACGGCACCTGCCCCAATTTCAGAGGCATCAACCTCCACCTGAAATGGCAGAGAAACATCAGGCTGCCGTAGAACAGGAGCAGAAGTGAATCTCTGCTTAAGTTCCTGAAATGCAGAGACTGCCTCAGGAGGCCAATTCACCACATCAGAACCCTTTCTGGTCAAATCAGTTAATGGTTTAACAATAACCGAGAAATTACCAATAAATTTACGATAAAAATTGGCAAAACCCAAAAATCTCTGAAGAGCCTTTAATGAAGTAGGTTGGACCCAATCACAGATGGCCTGAACCTTGACCGGGTCCATTTCAATAACAGATGGGGACAAAATGAATCCCAGAAATGAGATCCTCTGTACGCCAAAAAGACACTTTGATCCCTTCACATACAGAGCATTCTCTCTCAAAATCTGGAATACAGTTCGAACATGTTTCACATGAGAGTCCCAGTCATTAGAAAAAATCAAGATATCATCCAAATAAACAATCAGAAATTTGTCCACAAAATCCCTGAAAATGTCATTCATGAAGGACTGGAAGACGGAAGGAGCATTAGTGAGCCCAAAGGGCATCACTAGGTACTCAAAATGTCCTTCAGGGTATTGAATGCCGTCTTCCATTCATCCCCGTGCTTAATGCGAATAAGGTTATACGCCCCCCTGAGGTCAAGCTTGGTAAACCAAGTAGTGTTTTTCACCCTGGAAAACAGGTCAGAAATCAAGGGTAACGGGTATTGATATTTCACAGTAATATTGTTCAAGAGACGATAATCAATACACGGCCTTAATGAACCATCTTTTTTGGCCACAAAGAAAAAACCGGCACCTAAGGGTGAAGAGGATGGTCTGATATGACCCTTCTCCAATGATTCCTTGATATAAGACCGCATAGCGTCATGTTCAGGTACAGACAAGTTAAAAAGGCGACCTTTAGGGAATTTACTACCCGGTACTAATTCAATAGCGCAGTCATAGCTCCTATGGGGAGGCAAGGATGCAGATTTACTTTCGCTAAACACATCAGAAAAATCAAACAAAAAGTCAGGAACATCCTGAGCCTGGGGGAGGCAGAAAAAACAGGAGTGTTGGTATTAACACATTGGCAGCCCCAACTGGTTACAGACACAGATTTCCAATCCAAAACAGGATTATGAGACTGTAACCAAGGGAAACCCAGCACGATAATGTCATGCAGATTATATAGAACCAAAAATTTGCAGCACTCCTGGTGATCAGGTTCAACCCTCATTATCACCTGAGTAGAAAACTGGGGTTTATTCTCAGCCAAAGGGGTAGAATCGATCCCCAGTAGGGGAATAGACTTCTGTAGGGGTATCAAGGGAAACCCACAACGTTTAGCAAAATCATAATCCATCAGGTTAATAGCTGCTCCAGAATCAACCAAAGCCTGACCAGAAAATGAGGACAGAGAGCATATCAGAGTGACAGTTAATAAAAACTTAGTCTGAACACTACCCAAGACAACTGAGCGTGCAAAACGTCTTCCCCGCTTAGGGCAGACTGAAATAGCATGAGAGGCATCACCACAGTAGAAACATAACCCATTGCGCATTCGAAACTCATGACGCTGTGCCCCAGACACCACTCTATCACACTGCATGGGTTCAGAAGCTGGTTCACAAGGCAACACCATTCCACGCATACTTCTCCGCTCACGCAAACGTCTGTCAATTTGAATCGCTAATGACATAGAATCATTGAGACCAGAGGGGACAGGGAATCCCACCATAACATCCTTTACATTATCTGACAGACCCTTCCGGAAAAGGGCCGCCAAAGCGTCGTCATTCCATTTGGTCAGGACTGCCCACCTACGGAATCTCTGACAGTATAACTCAGCGTCATCAAGCCCCTGATTTAATGCCAACAAGGTTTTTTCAGCTTGATCAGTGACATTAGGCTCATCGTACAATAACCCCAAAGCCTGAAAAAACGCATCAACATCACTCAAAACAGGATCCCCAGGTATCAGGGAAAAAGCCCAATCCTGAGGATCGCCGCGCAGGAGAGAGATGATAATTTGAACCTGCTGCGCTGCGTTTCCTGAGGACTTAGATTTTAAGGCAAAAAACAATTTACAATTATTTTTGAAATTCTGAAACTTAGCTCGATCCCCTAAAAACAAATCTGGCATGGGGATCCTAGGTTCCACAACAGGCAACCTAGCAAGATATGCAGCAATACTCTGAACCTCAGTGGCAAGCTGATCCACACGGCCAGACAACTGTGCAAACTCCATTGGGAGAAAAGATCCTCCCCAGCACCCAGAGATACAGAGGAAAAAAAAAAAAAATGCAACAAACAGAAAAATATCTCTGACAACTCTGACAACTTTTTTTTCTTTCACAATATTTTTTTTCCTTCTGTGAGTACCATACAATTTCAATTTTTAGGCCTGTGATACTGTTATGTTTCGGTAGCTGAGGAGTACAGGTAAAAAAGGCAATACACCAGAGCAGTTGGAATCTATGAGATTGCAGTACCCTGACTAACCACCACAACTAGAGGCAGCCGTGGAGCGTTCCTACGTTGGTCCTAGACGCCTCGTCACAGCCTGAGAAACTAACTACACCTAAAGATAGAAATAGGAAAGCTATCTGCCCCGGAGCAGAACCCCAAAGATAACAGAAAGCCCCCAAACATGTAATGGCGGTTAGACAAGAGGAAATACTGACACAGAAAGAAAATAGTATGAGCAAACGCTGGGGCCCAAACTATCTAAATAGAAAAGGATAGGAAGGGTACTTACTGCAATCCCAGAAAACCCTGAAAAGCACCAACTCTACTAATTTCAAAATCACCTGAGATCACACGACCTCTACCACCTAAATTAGTTCTCTGGTGTAACAAAATAAAAACAGCAGCCACTGAAAAAACTGGAAAAAGCAAAAGAACAAAACTCAGTGGCTGAACTAAACTGAGAGGGCAGAAGCCCCAGGAGGGGACCCTGAAGGCCCCCAAAGAAGTGCAGGACAAAATGCAAAAATATAGCACAAACACAAAAGAAGCAAAAGTCTTATCTGTAAGCAGGAGATGCAGACACGACACAGCAGGCTACAAGGGAAACTGGAATGAAGGATTCAGACCAGAAAATTGATCACCGGCAACCCTAATGGGAAAATGACTCCCTTATATAAGACCAGTCAGTAACACCTGATTCCCAGTCCTCACAATCTTCACTAGCACCGCTTGTAACCACCAGAGGGAGCCTCTGCTCAGAATTTATCTCAAACCCATTCACAACATTAACCCCTACATGTCTGAAATTTTGCACAAATACACTCATGTAATTGTAAGTTCTAAACAAATATCAAAATACAGGAAATGACATGGTTAACTGTGTGGAAACAATGTATCATTTCATGTCGGCTTCTGTGATTTCACAAAAGCCGGCAATTGAATTAGCGGCTATTACAGTATGTAGAAGTCTAGGAACTATAAATATATATATATATATGTAACATTTCCAGGGGGTATAGCTCTAGGATCGCTGTCTGGGTAGACAGAATGGCCCGAAAACAGTTCATTCAGACAGCAGTTCTGGTGAAAACTGGCCGCAACCAGCTTTATTAAAGTCCACAGCAAACAGATAAAAATAAATCATAAACGGAAAACCTGGGCTTGTCTAGCCACTATTTACACTTAGATAGATTGCCCTGTCTAACCGGGTCCCGGCTCTACCAGCCAGGGCCAAAACAACACATATGATATATGTTACCAGTATGGAGTTTCACAGATACTCCTCCTTGTGTCTGAAGGCACATCCAACGTCCAGACTTGAGAGAGATCCACTCCTATACAGCCGTTATTCACACGGATTCTCACTGAGACTACTCCTGTGTCCGGGGTACCTCCTGCACCCAGACTGAGATAGCTCACACTCCTGGAGACGCTTCTTGTGCCGGGACACCTCCCTGTGTCCAGACTGAGCGTACTCCCACTCCCGTAGACTGCTTCTTGTGCCGGGACACCTTCCTGTGTCCAAGCTAAGCCAGCTCCCAATCCTGGAGACTGCTTCCTTGTGCTGGGACACCTCCCTGTGTCCAGACTAAAGACAGCTCCCAATCCTGGAGACTGCTTCCTTGTGCCGGGACACCTCCCTGTGTCCAGACTAAAGACAGCTCCCAATCCTGGAGACTGCTTCCTTGTGCCGGGACACCTTCCTGTGTCCAGACTAAAGACAGCTCCCAGATTGTGTTTGCAGACACCTACTTCTGGTCTCCTAATTAAGACCTGAGTAGTTTCAGGCCTGAGCTGCAAGTGTGTAATGAATGAAAGGTGTAGTGACCTTTCTCCACCACTAGGTTTACAAAGCCACACATTTCCCTTATACCTAGGTGAAATGTACACCCCATTCAACACACATTCCTTTACTGTCTCACATATCCCCTCCCTCTTCTCCAGACCGGAGGGCTGGTCATCCAGACCGGAGGGCTGGTCAACAATCCAACAGAGACAGTGAACTCTGGACCAGTCATGGCCCTCATCAGCTTCATCCTCACCACTGCCATTGCCAACATCAACTTTCTCTTCATCTGAAGCATCCGCACTACCCTGTACCCTCCCAGGCCTATACTCTCTGCGGGCCTCGGGTATCCTGCACGATTTCATCTTGACCTTAGGGCCGGGCTCATTTTCGATATAGTGCCTGGCCAGAGAAGTACGACCCGACACATCAGAACACCTCTGCTGATTCTTCCACCGAACCTCTCGTACCTCCTGTCCTTGGTGCACTGACCATGTGTCACCAACTATCACAGAAGGTATAGGGGTTTTTTCACTTTTCTCCAGTTCCCCACTTTCAGGCTCTTCTGGCAAGACATGCCCAGAAGCCCCACCGTCCGTCTCACACTCTACTTCCTCAGCCACATCTGGCTCACTGTCAGGGCTATACCCTTCATTTTCATTCACATTCTGCTCACTGTCAGTGTTATACAATTCATTTTCATTCACATCCGGCTCACTGTCAGTGTTATACAATTCATTTTCATTCACATCTTGATCTGGAACCTTAGTTAACATGTCATCCACAACATTAACTGCACCATCTGGTCCCTCAAGTATGTGACTATGTGACAACCCCAGCACTATACTTCTATACAGTTCAGGCACTAGGAGCTGACTCACGACCTCTCCCTGGACCTCAGTGTCCCCATACAACAGGCTATCGTCCATGGCAGCATGAGGAAACCTCTCCTCAGAGCCAGGCTCCTGGGAAACCTCATTTAGAACAATCATATTTTCCTGTGCTGTTTTAAGAGTGGGGTCTCGCCACTGCTCACTCTCAAAATTGTCACAGGACACAGGCAAGTCAGGGACACTCGGTTCCCGAGAACCACCATCCTCGTCTCCCAACATCACCTGCAAAGGAATTTCATCACCATCACAGTCATCATTATTATCAATATCATTATCATGACTATGATCAGTATCATCATCACTATCATGATCATCATCACTATCATTATCAGCATCAGATCATTATCATGGTCATCATCATTATCATGATCATCATCATCATTATCATGGTCATCATCATTATCATGATTATCATCATCATTATCATGGTCATCATCATTATCATGATCATCATCATTATCACATAAATTTAACGGCCCACTAGCATTGTGTTCCGCCCCTCGGGACTGCGCACCCTCAATAGGAGCTTCATCACACTGTCCATCAGAAACATTTCTCCCCCAGAGATCCTTAGACCGGGAAAGTCATTACCCAATATGACGGGGTGCACCAGGCTCTTCACTACCCCCACTTCATATGAAACCTCCCCGAGTTTAGGGACCAAGTCCACGGCAGTCTCTGGGTAGACTTTGGTGTCTCCATGGATGCACACCACACTCAGGTGCTTATCAGGGATGAAGTCCCTATCAATCAGGCTGTCACATACGGAAGTCACTGGACTCTCTGAGTCGAAGAGGACCTGTGCTGGGCAGTCATTTACAACCACCGGGGACACCTGTGGTCCAGTCTCTTCGGCTGAGGTGGACACACACACAGGTTCTGCGCAGGGAGAGGGACCTGCCAACATCACGGCACATAGGCTCCCCCTCTAGTGAACAGCCGGCTGCAATTTCACGACATCTCCAACACTGTCCACCACAATCACCCTCCCATATGTCCCCTCGGGCCTGAACCCGCTTATCAGCATACCCCATGTCCCCAACAGCTGGAACGCTCTTACCGGGAGAGTTCAGCATCCGGGAACTCTGAAGTAACGATCTCTCAGACGGCTGTACCTCAGGAGGACATGCTTGGGTGTAGTGTTCCACTATCACCTTTTCAACTCCATAATCAGGTTTGCTGACTGCAGACTCCCAACTGCAACTCCAGTCATGAACTCCCCTGGCACGGGCTGTCACCGTAACACCCAGCCGGGTACGAATCTCCGCTTTCAGCTTGGCATAGTCTTGGCTGTCCTGCTCGCTCAGGTTAGCACAGACCCTTTGGGGCTCTCCAATCAGATAGGGGGCGACCATCATGGCCCATTCAGATAGGGGCAGATTCTCTTTCTCTGCCAGTCTCTCAAACCTAGTGAGATATACCTCCACATCATCACGAGGTGTCATCTTTTCCAGGGACCGTCTTACCGCCTTCTTTACAGCGGACAAGGCCGGTACCTTCACAACATTACTCTGGGACGAGGTACTGAGAGCTGCAATCTGCTTCAACAACCGGTTATTCTCCTGCTGTTGTAGCTGGCACCGCAGCTGCATGCTCTGCTTGGCCTGTACCAGGTACTCAACGAGCTCCTCCATACTGCCGGACTCATCTGTCTCAATCACAGCAGTCTTATGTTGCATATTAACTTGCGCCATTTGTTCAAACAGCGCCTCCATGCTGTCATCCATGCTGTCAGACTTCTCTGTCTTAACAACGGCAGTCTTCACTCAAGACATACACACTCTACAGTCCTTTCCATAGAAAAATTCAGCTCTGCTGTGCAGACACTTTTTTTTTTTTTTTTTTCTGTGCAAAGTCTATTAGGGCTCCTGTCTCTTTAAGACTGCTCCACAGACTTTTCTTTTGCTGCTGCACATTCCACAGTCATTTTCACAACAAGTTCAGCTTTGCTGTGCATACATTTTCTCTCTGCAGACCCTATCAGGGCCACTGTCTCTCCAAGACTGCTCCAAACAGACGTTTCTGCTGACACACTTTTTTTTTTTTTTTTTTTTCTCTGCTGCTATTTCAACAGACTTCACCTTTATTGCTGTCTCTAAGCCTCTGTGCTGCATGCACACTCCAGCACTAACTGTATCAGCCACTGCGCTGCCCCAGCATTCTCCGCCAATTGTAACATTTCCAGGGGGTATAGCTCTAGGATCGCTGTCTGGGTAGACAGAATGGCCCGAAAACAGTTCATTCAGACAGCAGTTCTGGTGAAAACTGGCCGCAACCAGCTTTACTAAAGTCCACAGCAAACAGATAAAAATAAATCATAAACAGAAAACCTGGGCTTGTCTAGCCACTAATTACACTTAGATAGATTGCCCTGTCTAACCGGGTCCCGGCTCTACCAGCCAGGGCCAAAACAACACATATGATATATGTTACCAGTATGGAGTTTCACAGATACTCCTCCTTGTGTCTAAAGGCACCTTCAATGTCCAGACTTGAGAGAGATCCACTCCTATTCAGCCGCTATTCGCACGGATTTCTCACTGCGACTACTCCTGTGTCCGGGGTACATCCTGCACCCAGACTGAGATAGCTCACACTCCTGGAGACACCTTCTGTACCTGGACCCCTTGTCCAGATTAAGCGTGCTCCCACTCCTGGAGACTGCTTCTTGTGCCGGGACACCTTCCTGTGTCCAGACTAAAGACAGCTCCCAGATTGTGTTTGCAGACACCTACTTCTGGTCTCCTAATTAAGACCTGAGTAGTTTCAGGCCTGAGCTGCAAGTGTGTAATGAATGCAAGGTGTAGTGACCTTTCTCCACCACTAGGTTTACAAAGCCACACATTTCCCTTATACCTAGGTGAAATGTACACCCCATTCAACACACATTCCTTCACTGTCTCACAATATATATATATACATGTCACAATGACATGTATATATATATATATATATATATATATATATATATATGTATTCTATTTGTGTATATCTATTCTTTCTATTCTTTATTAAAGCTGTCAGTGTGATTTTACAGTATAGCCGGGGATGAATTGCCGGCTTTTCTAAAGGACACCGATGCGATTTAATCGCAAGTCACACATGCGGTCCGTTTGTAATCAGATTTTTCATCGCTCCCATAGACTTGCATTGGCGATAGTCGACCCACAATATTGCACACGGACGTTTAAAACAGACCACAAAAAATCTGATACTGGGAGCTGCTCATAGATTAACATAGGGCAGACTGCAATACGATTTTTCATCGTATTGCAGTCGTCCGATTCTGTGACCAGTGTGACGCCGGCCTAAGATAAGAAGTATAAAATCCTTTAATCGGAGACTATAATACTTCTACATCATAAGAATAAATTCTAACAAATTCTAGCAATTAAAGGCAAAACATTAACCCTTCTATATCAATTTCCCCCTTTTGTAAATGGTATAACCTTTGCCACAGGGTCAGCTGATGTCCACAAAGGAGATACTGTTTCATGGGTCTAGTATCCATAAGGGGGCTTCCTACCTGCTTTGCCCATCCACCCTCAGTGTGGACACTCACTTCCCTCGTCAGCAGTGGTTATGTGGTGTCTATGATGCACTATGGAAGGTTCAGCCTTAGAATATTTTCTTACACATACACTATTCAATGGCTTAGATATTACATATCTCAGCGGTTTTTTGGCTACATAAAGCAATAAACAAAACAATAAAATTTGCATGTAAGTCTGTATAATACCAGAAATCCATCCTGCTAGGCCACTAAACCAATTGGCTGGATTTAAAAATGAGAATGTCTTACCCCACCAGGAGTCTCTATTTGCACTGTGTTGCATTAACCATCTAAGTTCACCTATTTTATCTATACTGGCCTTGACCTGGAGATTACCAGTGGGGTCAATATAATTGGAACAGGTGGGACCAATTATTTGACACATTCCTCCTTCTTTTGCTCTCAGGTAATCTAGTACTATAGTATGTTGGTTAGTAACTATGATTGTTTCTTTATTGTATTGTTTCATTAAGAGCCTCAAGAACCTGAAAAATATGATCATCCAGGTAGTCAGTAGCCTCCACTAACTTATCCCACATTTATGTTATGAAGAGGTATATTAGCATACTACTGAATATTTTATTTGCTATCCTCATTTGTACTAAATGTGGCCTAACATTTGGACGAGGCTTATTGTCTGCAGCCCTTCTATACAAGGTGTGAATTAGTACTGCTGCTGTGTCTGTTTTACTATGAGGAACTATGAAAGTGGCTAGTGTTAGTTTGGCAAGAGTCCAAAACCCTCTTATGTCGGGGCTCACCCACCTGATACGATGTCCACAAACTAAGAATACTCCTTCAGGGAGATCACAAATGTGACGAGGGATCTGCATACATTGGTATAAATTCAAATGTCCCAACATAGGTTTACGGGTGCACCACGTATTATTATTATTCATTTGTTTTCCGTTTATACCAAATGTACATTTACCCCTTTCTTTCCTTATTATTTTACCAATAGATGTTTTACAGCCTTCAACACCATCTTGGTACACCGTCTCATTAATCTGTGTTTTATCATGGGTGTATATACGAAAGCAATTATTATCCCCACCACAGGTATCTGCGTCCTTTGTGTTGGAGACTGAACCACAATCCATCATTGGCAATGAGGTCTGAATGAGGGATCTCAGTCCTCCTCTTGGTGACCACATTTCAAACATCTGAATCATACTTTTACCACCACATTTGTACCTTAGGTTGCGTTATATTAAACTGGAACCAGGGACTAGCTGTCCATCCAATTATGGGCAATGAGGCAGATATGTCACGGGGCACATCTTATCCCCAAAACTTAGACTGAGTCCAGGTCTCATTGCGTATGCAGCGTGGTGTTAATACCTTTCATGGCTCCAGAGGTAAGACTAAGTACGGCATAGTCCTTGCAGATACTGGGCTGTGTGAACAGATCCAACAGTCTTTTGGTTTTTGTCCTTCCATGTCCTTTATAAGAAGAACATGATGTCAAATAAGTTTGCTGTCCGAGTCAATATTTAAAAGTTTATCCAGTGTCCCTGTAAGGTGCAAAAATCCTGCTTTTTCCAGCAAGGTGATTAGTAGATCAGTCATTCTGCCAGTGAAGAGACCTTTTTTCAAGTGACTGGCGTGGATCCATATGAGCTTTCCCTCAAATTTCACTGAGGTGGATGTGGTCAGCTTGACTTGGAACGAGCCGTCAAACCGTGAATCTAGGCTACTTCTCATGTGTCTGCATATGAGCACCAATCACCTGGATTCAGCTGATGCACGTCTGCACTTGCATTAGGATCTAGAATGGATGAGGAAACATGTTTATGCACCACATTAAGTCTTTTCTACAAGGCCTCGACATAGGATGTCATAGAACCGTGTTGCATTTGTAGTACCTGTGGGAAGCACAGACCAGTCTTTGGCACACTACCAAACAGGACTTCAAAAGGAGACAATCCTGTCTTTCTATTTGGAGTGTGTCTGACTGAAAAGAGTGCAAGAGACAAGCACTCTACCCAGTCCTTTCCTGTGTCTGCCATGGCCTTTTGAATTTTTAGTTTAAGTGTCCCGTTTAGTCTTTCCACTTTGCCAGTACTTTGTGGTCTATATGGTGTATGAAATGATTGTTGTATTCCTAGTGCCTGCATGATATCCTTCATTATTTCTCCAGTGAAGTGTGTACTATTTTTCTATGGTCTCTGGGACACCATATCTGCAGATCAGTTCTTTCATCAGTTTGTCTGCAGTCGTTTTGGCATTTGCGCATTTTACCAGATAGGCTTCCGGTCAACCAGAGAAGAGATCTACACATACTAGGACATTTTCATACACTCCTACCTTGTGTAGCTGTACAGTCATGGCCAAAAGTTTTGAGACTGACACAAATATTATATTTTCACATGATCTGCTGCCCTCTGGTTTTTATGTGTGTTTGACAGATGTTTTTATCACAGACAGAAATATAATAATTGCAAACATATGAGTAACAAAAGCTTATATTGACAGTTAGAATGAGTTAATGCAGCAAGTCAATATTTGCAGTGTTGACCCTTCTTCTTCAGGACCTCTGCAATTCTCCCTGGCATGCTCTCAATCAACTTCTGGACGAAATCCTGACTGATAGCAGTCCACTCTTGCACAATCAATGCTTTCATTTTGTCAGAATTTTTAGGTTTTTGTTTGTCCACCCGTCTCTTGTTGATTGACCACAAGTTCTCAATGGGATTAAGATCTGGGGAGTTTCCAGGCCATGGACCCAAAATCTCTATGTTTTGTTCCCTGAGCCATTTAGTTATCACCTTTGCTTTATGGCAAGGTGCTCCATCATGCTGGAAAAGCCATTGTTGATTGCCAAACTGCTCTTGGAGGGTTGGGAGAAGTTGCTCTTGGAGGAGATTCTGGTACCATTCTTTATTCATGGCTGTGTTTTTAGGCAAGACTGTGAGAGAGCCAATTCCCTTGGCTGATGAGCAACCCACACATGAATGGTTTCAGGATGGTTAACAGTTGGCATGAGACAAGACTGGTTGTAGAGTTCACCTTGTCTTCTCCGAATGAGGTGTTTTCCTGATGTCCGAAACAATCGAAAAGGGGATTCATCAGAGAAAATAACTTTACCCCAGTCCTCAGCAGTCCACTGCCTGTACATTTTGCAGAATATCAGTCTGTCCATGATGTTTTTTCTGGAGAGAAGTGGCTTCTTTGCTGCCCTCCTTGAGACCAGGCCTTGCTCCAAGAGTCTCCGCCTCACGGTGCGTGCAGATGCACTCACACCTGCCTGCTGCCATTCCTGAGCAAGCTCTGCACTGCTGGTAGCCCAATCCCGCAGCTGAAACACTTTTAAGAGACGGTCCTGGCGCTTGCTGGTCTTTCTTGGGCGCCCTGGAGCCTTTTTGGCAACAATGGAACCTCTCTCCTTGAAGTTCTTGATGATGCGATAGATTGTTGACTGAGGTGCAATCTTTCTAGCTGCGATACTCATCCCTGTTAGGCCATTTTTGTGCATTGCAATGATGACTGCACGTGTTTCTTTAGAGATAACCATGGTTAACAGAAGAGAAACAATGATGCCAAGCACCAGCCTCCTTTTAAAGTGTCCAGTGGTGTCATTCTTACTTAATCATGACAGATTGATCTCCAGCCATGTCCTCATCAACACCCACACCTGTGTTAATGGAGCAATCACTGAAAAGAGGTTAGCTGGTCCTTTTAAGGCAGGGCTGCAATTATGTTGAAATTTGTTTTGGGGGATAAAGTTCATTTTCTAGCCAAATATTGACTTTGCAAGTAATTGCTGTTAAGCTGATCACTCTTTATAACATTCTGGAGTATATGCAAATTGCCATTAGAAAAAGTGAAGCAGTAGACTTTGTAAAAATATTTGTGTCATTCTCAAAACTTTTGTCCATGATTGTATGTAGTCAATTTGCAGTCTCTGAAACCGGTAGAGAGGCCTGAGTGTCGCTTTCTTGGGGTCTTTTACTGTTTTACCTGGGTTGTGCTGTGCACAGATGAGGCATGACTGCATGAGTTTTGCGACTGTGCAACTGGAACCAGGAGCAATCCAAAAGGCATTTACCATAGTACACATGTGACTTTTCAAGGTGTGAGCTGGGCCATGTGTTGCCTGCGCCATGCCTGGGAACAGGGATCTCGGTTATCACAATTTATCCTTATTCTCCCATACTCCATTTGAGTTCAGCTCAGCTCCCATTCTCCCCCAATGTTCCTTCTCTGTTTGGGCAGCCTGTTGCTGGAGAGATTTCAGAACATCTAGGCTCAGTGTGGCTGGAATTCGCTGACTCCCCGCCACTATCCCCTGCTCCCTGGGCTGCTTTGTTGCTACTTTAGCAGCCTTGTCCGCCGTTCTGTTGCCCTCTATCTCCACAGAGCCACCTTTTGTGTATGCTTTCACCTTAATTATGCCAACCTGGACTGGTAACATCGATGCCTTCATTAATTGTTTCACCAGCTCTGCATTTTTAATGGGCTTACCAGCTGATGTAAGAAACGCTCTTCTTCTCCCGATAGGGACATAATCATGAGATATTCCCCATGCATAATTTGAATCTATGTAAATATTAGCGACTTTACCTGCAGCAGCTCTACACGCCTCAGTGAGTGCATTCAACTCTGCCTCCTGTGCTGACATGTGAGGAGGGAGTGGTCCAGCTCGGATTACCTCATGTGAGGATACTACTGAATATCCAGTGTAGAATCACCCATCCTGGTGGTATCTGGAACCATCTACAAAAAACTCAAAATCTGCATTAGGAACAGGTTTTTTCATGAACATGTGCAAAACCCACTGTCTCCTGACTCATCAGTTCTTTGCAGTCATGTTCGTGCATCATGTCAAAGTACTCTTCCTCACTTGCTAATACTGTCACCAATTCCCCCTTTTCTGAATCCACAGGCAGAAGGGTGGCTGGATTCAGAACATTACATGTTTTGAAGGTGACATATTCAGGAATTAGTAGAGCACATTCAAGTCTGAGCTGTCAGGCCATAGACAGGTGTACGAGTATGGCATGTATGTCATGTGGTGAGTAAATTGTCAAAGGAAAAGTCAGTGTGATCTCACGAATGTCTTTCCTAGCAGTAGTGCAGCAGCCCCTATAGCACGGACACAAGTAGGAGACCCTCTGATCACTGGGTTTAATTGTGCTGAGTAGTAAGCTATCAGTCTCTGTTTTCTACCATGCTGTTGTGTCAGCACTGCCTGTTTTCTCTCTTCAGTCAGATGTCTTGTACCTTCAGCAATACAGTGGCCTAGAAATTTCACCTTTTGTTTGCCATACTGTAATTTGTCATGTGAGACTTTGCAACCCTTTTCTGCTAAAAAGGAAACTGTAACTTCCTTGCAGGACATCTGGTCCGGGCAGCAGAGCAAAAGGTCATCCATGTACTGTAATAGTACATTCTTTGGCTGAAAAAATACTGACAATCAGGGTGTACCTGTACAGAGAAGAATTTTCCCTGTCCTCAGACATTTTGGTGTTAGTTGTCAGTTTCACTGCTTTTGTCATATACACCATTGCTGCAATCTTACACAAATGTTTATCTGAGAGGGGACTTGTGACTGTAATACCCTCAGGAGAGTACTGTACGGTGGCCCGGATAGCTCTCAACACATCTGCTCCCAGCAAATTCAGGGTTATTGTCACTAACAATAAGCTTTGTAAGCACCTCTTGGCTATCTCGCAATTTTAGTTTTATTTGTTTAGTCATAGGGACTTCAGTCACTTGTCCCTCTACCCCCACACATTCCACAATCTCCTTAGTAATTATGTCTGGCATTATCAAGTCTTTGTGCACCACAGTCCAGGCTGCCCCAGTGTCAATTAAAAATTTTGCCTCTTTCCCCCCTGACATTGTTATGGTGGTCATCAAGGCAGGACCAGGTCTGGAGGGGACAAGAAGAGGGCACACATTTGTCACTGGGTTGCCAGTTTCCTAGTCTGAGTGTGAAGGAGGTGGAAGACTGGTCTGCTTAGTCTCTTTTGTAGGGTTTTTGCAGTGGCTGGCGTAATGTCCATTTTCTTCCCAATTCCAGCACCTCACTGTTTCTAGGTCCTTAGAACCCCTTCTACGTCTCCACTGTTTTCCTTGTGCTCTGGCATACATGACAGGTCATCTTATCGTCCTTGTTTGTTCAACTCCTTTAGCCACCTTCAGGAGGTCTTTCGGATCTACATTTCTCCATTCAGGTCTGACTGTCTGACCTGAGTCTCATAAGCCTTTATTCATACCATCAATGAATGCATTCACCAGTAGTTTAACATCAAGTGGGTTTATAGGTCTGTACCCCATGTCTCCCCACTTCAGCTGTATCCGTTCAAAGTACATCTCTACACTCTCTCCTTTTTGCTGTGTCACATCAGTCAGGAGTACAGACTGCTCTGATTGTTTCACTGTAGCGCATTGTTTTAGTGATTCACAGTAAAATTCAGAGATATCAGCTAATTGAATTTCAAAAGATCTGCTCATCTCTACTAGATAGATATTCTCATTAATTGGTATTTTGTTTGTTATATGTTGCTCTATATTTTTAAAATAAAAAGTTGTTTTAGTAGTGGTGCAGCTAAACATGTAGACTGTGCAGGCGTCAGATTGCCAGCCCCGCAGTGTAAATACATGATAACACACTGCGGGGAGTGATCTGGGGAAAGAGAAAGAAACAGGCGCAATAGTCTTCTGACAGTTCCCAGGCAGCGCGCACTGCGCATGCCTGAGGACTGTTACAACAGCGCAGGCGCCCCACAGAACCGAACTGAAAGAAAAACAACTCTGGAGGAGGCGCGGTGATGCTGAATGGGGTTGATGGACGGCTGGGGGGAGGATGAGTCAGGGGACATACCTCAGGGACGCAATTAGGGTATGGGGACCTAATTTTAAAACTCTGTATTTCAGCGTTGCAGGGGACCAGAAAAAAAAGAGCCACCTTCACAGACTGCTGCCTTAGTGCTGCTGAAGGTGGCTCTTTTACTTAAAAACATCCGGGGGGGTGACAAGTTCCCTTTAATGTCAAAAATTTCACCTTAAAGTTTACTAACTGCAAAGTGCAGGGGGATTTAATTACCTTGCCTTATGATGAACCATACGTGGTAGAGGTTCAGCAGGTTGGAGTGAAGAAGTGAGGCGAGATGATGCAGCGGAGTAACGAGCTTCCGTGCCTTTTCCTTGCCCACCCATAAGGCAGGTGATGAGTTGGTGATATCAATGGTGGTGGAGCATTATCCCGGCTGGTGACAGATGCTCTAAGCAGTTCTTTTGTCCTGTGGTGCGGCCACGGCTCCCGCATTGTGCCTGGGTACTTGCGCCATTCAGCGTCCAGCCAACAAGGACCTGTGTGACGTGGAGGATCACACGAGGATCACGTGACTGATGGTCGGTAAGGAGCGGCAGACCTCTTGCCCTTGGAATGCTATATAAACTAAATGAACAAAAAATATTTTGTACTTTGTGCAAACTCTGGCATGGCTCATCTTTTTTCAGGCTTATTCATTTTGATGGTTGATGATTGTTTGAGCACTCACATCATAGCAGGGAAACAATAATAGTAGTATCTCAATGATAATGTTAAGGTAATACAAATATTGTTTCCTCCAAATAGGAGTGTTAGTATATATGCATATTAGCTATGGCAACATGTGAGCAACTATGCAAAACAGTTTAGAAGTAAATAAGCATAAATACCAGCACTGAAAAATGTGTGCCAGGGACCTGGCGATCAGCAAGACTAACGCCTACCCACCCCCTCCCCCCTCGAAACAAACTTTTTCTTTTGGTCGGGGCTAGTCTCTGCTTTTCCTGCTTGTTTTTTTAACTCCTTCAGTACATTTAAATCTATCTGAATTAGTCATGATTCACATTGCAACTTTGGACGACACAGGATTTTATTATTATTATTATTCATTTTTATAGCGCCATTTATTCCATGGCGCTTTACACGTGAGAGGGGGCCCGTATAGACAAGTACAATAAATATGAGCAATACAGGACACACATAAGTACAGAAGGAGAGAGGACCCTGCCCGCAAAGGCTCACAATCTATAGGGGATGGGTGAGGAAACACTAGGAGAGGGTAGAACTGGTTGTGCGGCAGTTCAGTAGACTGAGGATCACTGTTGGTTGTAGGCTTATCGGAAGAGGTAGATCATCAGATTCTTTTTGAAGGTTTCCATGGTAGGCGCGAGTCTGATGTGTTGGGGTAGAGAGTTCCAGAGTATGGGGGAGGCACGGGAGAAGTCTTGTATGCGGTTGTGGGAAGAAGAGATAAGGGGAGAGTAGAGAAGGAGATCTTGAGAGGATCGAAGGTTGCGCGAGGGTAAGTAACGGGAGACCATGTCACAGATGTATGGAGGAGACAGGTTGTGGATGGCTTTGTATGTCATAGTTAGGGTTTTGAACTGGTGCCTCTGGACGATAGGAAGCCAATGAAGGGCTTGGCATAGGGGAGAGGCTGGGGAATAACGGGGAGACAGGTGGATTAGTCGGGCAGCAGAATGTAGGATGGATTGGAGTGGTGCCAGGGTGCTGGAGGGGAGGCCAGAGAGTAGGAGGTTGCAGTAGTCAAGGCAGGAGATGATAAGGGCATGAACTAGTGTTTTTGTGGTATCGTGGTCAAGGAATGCACCGATCCGGGAAATATTTTTGAGTTTGAGATGGCAGGAGGAGGCTAGGGTTTGGAAATGTGGCTTGAAAGAAAGGGCAGAGTCAAGGATCACCCCGAGGCACTGAGCATGCGGGACTGGGGAAAGTGAGCAGCCGTTGACATTGAGGGATAGGTCTGGTGGAGGCGTAGAGTGAGATGGGGGAAGATGATGAATTCTGTTTTGTCCATGTTCAGTTTTAGAAAGCAGCAGAAAACAAAGCTGAAATAGCAGACAGACAGTTTGGGATTTTTGTCAGTGAGGAGGTGAGGTCAGGTCCAGATAGGTAGATCTGCATGTCATCGGCATAGAGATGATACTGCAAACCATGGGATTCTATGAGCTGTCCCATGCCGAAGGTGTAGATGGAGAAGAGTAGGGGTCCTAGAACTGAGCCTTGAGGAACACCGACAGAGAGGGGGCGAGGTGAGGAGGTGATGTGGGAGAGGGAGACACTGAATGTTCAATCTGTTAGATATGATGAGATCCAGGATAGGGCCAAGTCTGTGATGCCCAGAGATGAGAGAATCTGGAGCAGGAGGGAGAGGTCCACAGTGTCGAAGGCAGAAGACAGGTCCAGGAGAAGAAGGACAGAGTAGTGTCGCTTGCTCTTGGCGGTTAGTAGGTCGTTGGTGACTTTAGTTAGGGCAATTTCAGTTGAGTGATGCAGTCGGAAGCCTGATTGCAAGCGGTCAAAGAGGGAGCAGGAGGAGAGGTGGGAGGACAGTTCGAGTTATACATGCTGTTCCAGTAGTTTTGAGGCATAAGGGAGAAGAGATATCGGGCGATAGATAGACGCAGAGGATGGATCAAGGGAGGACTTTTTGAGGATCTGTGTGATTGAGGCATGTTTGAAGGATGAGGGGAACACACCATTTGTAAGTATGAGGTTGAAGAGGTGTGTTAGAGTAGGGATGAAGACTGTGGCGAGGTTAGGGATGAGGTGGGACGGGAGCGGGTCAAGTGTGCAAGTGGTGAGGTGTGATCTTGAAAGGAGGGTGGAGAGCTGATCTTCTGTCATGGTGGAGAAGTTGGTTTTGGAGGAACAGGGCTGAGCAGCTAAGAGGGGCATTGGGGGCTGTCTGTGGGCCAAAGCTTTCCCTAATCGTATCAATCTTCTTCTTGAAAAAGGAGGCAAAATCTTCAGCAGTAATGAGATGAGAGGGGGGAGGTGGTGAAGGACGAGTAGAGAATTGAAAGTGTTGAAGAGCTGTTTAGGGTTGTGAGACAGGGAGGATATGAGAGATGAGAAGTAAGTTTGCTTTGCGGCAGTGAGTGTGGACTTGAAGCTGGTGAGGGACTGCTTGTTTGATATGAGACCAAAGATTATGATGTGTGGCTGCTATATCTTGGTAATGTACAAGTTAATGCTGTTACATGGCAACATGGCAACGCCAGGGCTACCACGATAATGAATTTTCAGAAAGACCAAGTTGGATTCTTTGTGACTTGCCTGTTGTGTTCGTAACAGGTCACAATGTAACCTCCCTTCACTCATCACGACCACTCCCTTCACTCATCACTTAAGTCGTCTTGTAATCTGAGCCTTATTGTAGTGTTAGATACATTGACCCATCAATAACAAGAAGACAGTAACCCTGGACACTGTTTCTGCAAGGAGACCATGGAATGTAGTGCATGCAAACCAAGATAACACAAACCTGAAATCTGTTGGTGTCTATCAGCAGACTGAGCTAACAGTTTCAGAATAGTTCCTCTCATGAATTGTCCCTTTGTGTATTACACTTAACGACCGCCGATACGCCTTTTAACGGCGGTCATTAAGGGTACTGAAACCACAGCGCCGTTATTTAACGGCGCTGTGGAAAAAGCCTATAGCGCCCCCCAGAGTCGGATTTTCTCCGGGGTCTCGGCTACCAATTTTGGGGTTCAAATTTCTCTTGTAACCCTTGGGAAAATAAAAAATAGCTGGCTAAAAAAATCATTTTTGAGGGAAAAAAAAAATTATTTTCACGGCTCTGCGTTTATAAATTTCTGTGAAACACTTTGGGGGTCAAAGTGCTCACCACACATCTAGATAAGTTCCATAGGGGGTCTAGTTTCCAAAATGGGGTCACTTGTGGGGGTTTTCCACTGTTTAGGCACATCTGGGGCACTGCAAATGGAACATGACCCCATCAACGTCTGCATTCCAAAACATTATTACTTCCTTTCCAAGCCCTGCTGTGCGCCCAAACAGTTCCCCCCCCACATATTTGGTATCAGCGTACTCAGGACAAATTGGACAACTTTTGGGGTCCAATTTCCTTGTGAAAAATCAAAAATTTGGGACTAAAAAATCATTTTTGTGGAAAATTGTTTTTTTTTTTCACACCCAGGCATTATAATCTTTTGTGAAACACTTGGGGGTTCAAAGTGCTCACCACAGATCTAGATAAGTTACTTAGGGGGTCTAGTTTCCAAAATGGGGTCACTTGTGGGGGTTTTCCCACTGTTTAGGCACATCTGGGGCACTGCAAACGGAACATGACCCCCATCAACGTCTGCATTCCAAAACGTTATTACTTCCTTTCCAAGCCCTGCCGTGCGCCCAAACAGTTTCCCCCCCACATATTTGGTATCAGCGTACTCAGGACAAATTGGACAACAACTTTTGTGGTCCAATTTTCTTGTGAAAAATCAAAAATTTGGGACTAAAAAATCATTTTTATGGAAAATTGTTTTTTTTTTCACACCCAGGCATTATAAACTTTTGTGAAACACTTGCGGGTTCAAAGTGCTCACCACAGATCTAGATAAGTTACTTAGAGGGTCTAGTTTCTAATATTGGGTCACTTGTGGGGGTTTTCCACTGTTTAGGCACATCTGAGGCACTGCAAACGGAACATGACCCCCATCAACGTCTGCATTCCAAAACTTTATTACTTCCTTTCCAAGCCCTGCCGTGCGCCCAAACAGTTTCCCCCCCACATATTTGGTATCAGCGTACTCAGGACAAATTGGACAACAACTTTTGTGGTCCAATTTTCTTTGTGAAAAATCAAAAATTTGGGACTAAAAAATCATTTTTATGGAAAATTGTTTTTTTTTTCACACCCAGGCATTATAAACTTTTGTGAAACACTTGCGGGTTCAAAGTGCTCACCACAGATCTAGATAAGTTACTTAGAGGGTCTAGTTTCTAATATTGGGTCACTTGTGGGGGTTTTCCACTGTTTAGCACATCTGAGGCACTGCAAACGGAACATGACCCCCATCAACGTCTGCATTCCAAAACTTTATTACTTCCTTTCCAAGCCCTGCCGTGCGCCCAAACAGTTTCCCCCCCACATATTTGGTATCAGCGTACTCAGGACAAATTGGACAACAACTTTTGTGGTCCAATTTTCTTGTGAAAAATCAAAAATTTGGGACTAAAAAATCATTTTTGTGGAAAATTGTTTTTTTTTTTTCACACCCAGGCATTATAAACTATTGTGAAACACTTGGGGGTTCAAAGTGCTCACAACAGATCTAGATAAGTTCCATAGGGGGTCTAGTTTACAAAATGGTGTTACTTGTGGGGGGTTTCCACTGTTTAGGCACATCAGGGGCTCTCCAAACACGACATGGTGTCCAATCTCAATTCCAGCCAATTTTGGTTTGAAAAAGTCAAACGGCGCTGCTTCCCTTCCAAGCCCTGCAGTGCACCCAAACAGTGGTCCCCCCATATATGGGGTATCAGCGTACTCAGGACAAATTGGACAACAACTTTTGTGGTCTAATTTCTCCTGTTACCCTTGGGAAAATAAAAAATTGGGGACTAAACGATCAGGTTTGTGGAAAAAATATGATTTTTTATTTTCACGTCAGGCCGTTATAAGCTTCTGTGAAGCACTTGGGGGTTCAAAGAGCTCACCACACATCTAGATAAGTTCCTTAGGGGGTCTAGTTTCAAAAATGGGGTCACTTGTGGGGGGTTTCCACTGTTTAGACACATCAGGGCCTCTACAAATGCGACATGGCGTCCAGCCAATTCTGTGTTGAAAAAGTCAAACTGCGCTCCTTCCCTTGCGACCTCTGCCGTGCGCCAAAAAAGTGGTTTACCCCCAGATATGGGGTATCGGCATGCTCAGGACAAATTGCACAAAAACTTATTGGGGTCTTGTTACCCTTGGGAAAATAAAAATTGGGGTGAAAAGATCATTTTTGTGGAAAAAATATGATTTTTTATTTTCACGGCTCTACGTTATAAACTTGTGTGAAGCACTTGGAGGTTCAAAGTGCTCACCACACATCTAGATAAGTTCCTTAAGGGGTCTAGTTTCCAAAATGGGGTCAATTTTTGGGGGTTTCCACTGTTTAGGCACATCAGGGGCTCTCTAAACGCGACATGGCATCCAGCCAATTCTGCGTTGAAAAAGTCAAACGGCGCTTCTTCCCTTACGACCTCTGCCGTGCACCCAAAAAGTTGTTTACCCCCACATATAGGGTATCGTCATGCTCAGGACAAATTGCACAAAAACTTTTGAGGTCTTGTTAACCTTGGGAAAATAAAAATTGGTTTACCCCCACATATGGGGTATCGGCGTATTCAGGAGAAATTGCACAACAAATTTTGTGGTTCATTTTCTCTTTTAACACTTGTGAAAATAAAAATAATTGGTTCCGAATTAAAGCTTTTGCAAAAAAAGTTAAATGTCAATTTTTTCCTTCCACATTGCTTCAGCTCCTGTGAAGCACCTGAAGGGTTAATAAACTTCTTGAATGTGGTTTTGAGCACAATGAGGGGTGCAGTTTTTAGAATGGTGTCACTTTTGGGTATTTTCTATCATATAGACCCCTCAAAGTGACTTCAAATGTGATGTGGTCCCTAAAAAAAAATGGTGTTGTAAAATGAGAAATCGCTGGTCAACTTTTAACCCTTATAACTTCGTAACAAAAGAAAATTTTGTTCCCAAAATTGTGCTGATGTAAAGTAGACATGTGGGAAATGTTATTTATCAAGAAATTTGTGTGACATATCTCTCTCTGATTTAACGGCATAAAGATTTCAAATTTGAAAATTGCGAAATTTTAAAAATTTTCGCCATATTTCCGTTTTTTTCATAAATAAAAGCAAGTCATTTAAACATGTTTTTACCAATAATGTGAAGTACAATATGTCACGAAAAAACAATCTCAGAATCAGCGGGATTCGTTAAAGCGTTCCAGAGTTATAACCTCATAAAGTGACAGTGGTCGGAATTGTAAAAATTGGCCCGGTCATTAAGCTGCAAAATGGCTCTGTCACTAAGGGGTTAACAGTGATAGGTCCTCTTTAAATCTTCAGTATGCAGTAATAGATATGGTTAGATCTCTCGGCTATATAGAAATGTTGCAGTAATGAGAGTCATTCCAATCTGTATTTGAGGGAATAACCATGGCACTAAATGTAATATTCTTCTTTTAGAAAAGTGCACCCAAAATATTTCTTATCATGGAACATAACATAAACAGATTATGGACCAGTAGAAGTGCTAAGTAAGCTCAAAACGGATATAGTCTGTCAGGCTCTCTCATCACCCGCTACCTGCACTCTGCCCTTTATTATGGCTTGATGTCACGCTTCACCATGGAATAAAATTGCACATCAAGAAGGATCTGGGTGAGTGCTCCAATTCTTTCATTTTCTTATAATTTACCTTGATGTTACCTATGAGAGTGCACGACCCTTTAGAGACCCTAAGGAGGCATATTGAGGTGTGAACCAGTGAACATTGCTTGATTCCAGCAACTGGTGCCTAATTCTCTTTTTACAAATAACATAAACAGATAGTACTCTCCCTCCAGTGCCAGCTCTCTGACTCTTAACA
This sequence comes from Oophaga sylvatica, assembly GCA_033576555.1. Lineage (NCBI taxonomy): Eukaryota > Metazoa > Chordata > Amphibia > Anura > Dendrobatidae > Oophaga > Oophaga sylvatica. The sequence goes on from JARQOD010000003.1 coordinate 313,079,805, forward strand.
GCAAGGACATATATCATGAGCTGCTGAGCTCAATGCTTGGCTATGACAATAATGTGAGCTGTTGATGTGTTGTGTCACCACTGTGGTCAAAACACAGAGACTGATGAATGGCAGAGTCAGTGATGGACTTGGACATCTGATTTTGTTACATGAAAGAAAACATTTTGGTGTCCATTTTGGTAAACCCCTTTAAAATTTCAATGGACAAAGTAAAAAAATATTTATTGAAGTGTCAACATATCTTGCTTCACACAGTGCACAATGGCCCATGTTTCAGGCATACAGTATATAGACTTTGATCACAGACTACATGGGACGTGAAGCGTGTGTTTGAAGTGGAAGCTGACAGGGAGATACTACCATATATTAGTCATTTCATACTGTATGGTGCAAACTATTCTGACATCTCAAGAAAAATTATCACTTTTTCAATTCTTCAAGTGCAACAATTAATGCCTTCGTTATTCCTTGAAAAAAATCTTTTATGACTTCACTCTGTTTAATAATTTACATATTTCTATTTTCTGAAGGGAGGTTTTCTAGTGGAATTATTTTAACCCTCTCGTAGGATTTATTGTAAATTTGAAGAAAATGTGGTGATAATGATAAAATATGAATAATAAATCCTATTTGTACATTAAATTGGCCCATTGCTTTTCTTAGATTGTATGCCCCACATATAGTAAACCACAGTCACAGTAATTATATAAATGACAAATGTATAACTAAAATGAAACTATACGGAAATCCTTTTGAATCACATTTGTTCAGAATTATTTCTTGTTGCTCAGGATGGAAATAGGATGGGATAGAGGAAAGTTTTCTTTCCAAACTTATAGCTTAATTGTAAAGTGCTGCAGAATTTGTTGGTGCTATATAAAATAAAATTAATTTTTATTTGTTATTTTTATAGAATCTCACCAAATTAGAAAAGAGACTCATTTGATTAAGTTTTCAATAGTGATGAGCGAGTATACTCGTTGCTCGGGTTTTCCTGAGCATGTTCGGGTGTCCTCCGAGTATTTTGGCGTGCTTGGAGAGTTAGTTAGTTTTTGTCACCGCAGCAGCATGATTTGCGGCTGCGAGACAACCTGAATACTTGTGGGGATTTCCTAACAAACAGGCATTCCTCACATGTATTCAGGCTGTCTAGCAGTCACAAATCATGCAGCTGCAGGGACAAAAACTAAATCTCCAAGCATGCCCAAATACTTGGAAGACACCCGAGCATGCTTGGGAAAACTCAGCAACCAGTATACTCTCTCATCACTAGTTTTCAATTATTTTCCTCTTAAGATGTCTTGGGCTATGATGTTTTTATTGTTTTAACAGTTATTACTGGTCTATTCAGAATAAAACTTTTCAACATTTGTTCAGATCTCAAACTTTTTGAATATCATTTCAAAATATGGCAAATGGCTTTACTTTCCACACTAGTAAAGTATTGAAATAGCTGCTACAAAAAGTCTTTTTTTGGCTGTGCTGGCTGAACACTTTTCCTTCAGGCATTCCTTCTGCTTTGTTTTCAGATTTCATTGTTAGGCTGACTTTATTAATCTCTCTGGATAGACTTTTTATCATCTCATTGTCAGTATTTTAATTGATCTTTATAGTTTGGAATTTCTGCATTGTTCTTTGGGATACACCTGAATTGGCTAAAATGCACATTTCTTTTTATCTTCCTACAAAAAGTATTTGAGTCAACCTTCTTAAATTGTAAAATTACCAAATTGCTAATGTTCTATTTCTACATTCAAATACAAAATATTCTTATTTTAGGGTGAAAGATAAACCCCAGTTTTTACTATTTAGTTGATTGACATCACATGGCTTGCTTTTAGATGCCTTGCAGATAGAACAAGCTATCTCTCTGTGCCAATTTGCGTAACTGGTTGTGACTAGAGTTGAGCGAAACAGGTCGTTCATTTTTAAAAGTCGCCGATTTTTGCCAAAGTTGGGTGTTAGGGATCGAATTCCCGCTGCTGCACAAGGGGAATCTCGAACCAGTCCCGCTGCGGTCCCCCATCCATCTCCGGCCGCAGTGGAGCCTGCACAGCAGAGACGTAGGGCCCAGCGTCTCGCTCAGTCTAATACTGTGCAGAGGCTTGATGCTGACTCTTCTTGTTCCTCTATTATAAACAGTGCTGGAGCAGGCAGTGTTGGGACTAAGTCCTGCATTTCTCCATCTGAGCATGCCCAGGGCAAGATCTCCCACTGGAGATCAGGGGTCACATGCTCTGTAACAGCAGCGACTCCCATTGGACCGCCAGGAAGGTCCTGAAACTGCTTGTGTTCTGGAACAGTTTCTCATTGGTCCTTTTCTGGAAGGTCCTGTAGCTGCTACTATAAAAGGTGTGCATGACCGCTCGACCATGCGCTAGTATCAATTGTGTTATGTGCTTTGCGCCAGTGTGATCATGCACGCATGTGTTTAGGGCTCTGCTGAAATAAGCCCCTAGAATACTGGCACCTCCGTGAGGAGATTTGTATGCATGTGTTCAGGGCTTGGCTGAAATAGCCTCTAGAATACCGGCTACTCCGGTGAAGAGTTGCTTGTCTGCGTTGCTGACTGCATGACCACGGACAGCAATTATCTGTGTACCCCTGTGGTGTTAACAGGACACAGTCTCTATCTCTGCGTCTTTACCTCAGCGACTCTGTGGTGTACCAGAGTTCGCTTATACTGCCATATAGTGCCACAGCATCTATGTTTGCGACTCTGTGAAGTAACAGAGTTTGCTTGTACCGCTATCTTACTAGCAGCAGGCTCTACCTGCACGGTGGACCCCGGGCTGCGAACGCACCCATTATTTATATTTATTTGGTGCGTTCCAAAGACCCTAACATACTACTAGCGCCAGGGTCTGGCTAGTAAAATGGCGGACGACCAGCGTCTGTAGCGGTACATCCAGCAGCTGGAGGGTAGGTTGTCGACTCTAGAGCGCACAACCTCAGCTGTGGATGTTACCGCAGTCGCTATTCAGGCTGCTAGTGTGGCTGCAGCCAGTTTGTTCTCTGCTACCCCTGCTCCAACTTTTTCCTGCCTCCCACTTCCAGACAAGTTTGCTGGTGACAGTAAACAATGTTGGGGTTTCGTGAGTCAGTGCTCCATACATTTAGAGCTTCTGGCTGCACGTTTTACTACGGAGCGGGCGAAAGTGGGTTTTATCATATCCCTTTTGTCAGGCAGGGCGTTGGAGTGGGCAACGCCGTTGTGGGAGCGCGATGATCGTGTGGTGCAGAGTGCTCCTCTCTTCTTGGATACTCTGAGACAGGTCTTTTTAGGACCTCGTGTCACACACGATACGGCGCTCCAACTGTTGGCAATCACCCAGGGATCATCCATGGTCAGCCAGTTCGCCATCCAATTTCGGACTCTGGCCTCTGAGCTGGAGTGGCCAGATAAAGTCCTTATACCAGTGTACTGGAGGGGACTGGCAGACCATGTGAAGGATGCCTTGTCCACCAGGGAGATTCCCGCCACACTGGAGGAGCTCATTAACATATCTACCCGCATCGACCTCAGTTTTAACGAGCAGAGGTTGGAGCGGATCCAGTGTAGGCAGAGGTTCCAGCTGGCGCCCACCTTCGCCAGACCTCTTGAATCTTTCGTTCAGGCGCCCGATTCCCCTGAGGCCATGGAGGTTTCTCGAGCGAGACCTAAGTCTCGGGCCGCTCGAGTACCTGTGATTTGCAATGTTTGCCAACAGTTAGGGCATTATGATAATAAATGTCCACAGCGGTCGGGAAACGACCGTGTCTAGTAATCATTGGAGGAGGTTCACTAGACACAGCAGTACACGCCTCCAAGTTGTTCTTTAAGGGGACAATCAATTTAGGCTCATACACTATAACAGTTACGCTTTGTGTGGATTCTGGAGCAGAAGGAAATTTCATGTCCTCTACCTTTGCTCTCCGCCACTCAATACCTCTGGTGATGCTCGTCAAACCAGTGACTGTTCGAGTAGTGAATGGGTCGACACTGCCTTCACAAATCACACATCAGACCATCCCTTTCACGTTATCTATGTCCCCTTCCCATCAGGAGATTATCTCACTTCTTGTCTTTCCCGAGGGAATAGATGAGATATTGCTGGGGATGCCCTGGCTCCGTTTCCATTCCCCACATATTGAGTGGATCTCTAGGAGGATATTGGGTTGGAGTGAGTCATGTAAAGGCAGATGTATGAGGGAATGCATTCAGGTGGCTACTACAGAGATACCCGCAGATCTTACTTCCCTTCCCAAATACTATTGGGGTTATGCAGACGTGTTCTCCAAGAAGGCTGCGGAGATCCTTCCACCTCACCGTCCCTATGACTGTCCTATTGACCTCTTGCCCAGAGCAGAACCTCCTCGGGGACGAGTCTATCCTCTTTCTCTCCCGGGACGGAGGCTATGTCTCAATACATTCAGGAAAATCGGGCAAGAGGATTCATTAGGAAGTCAGTGTCACCTGCAGGTGCGGGGTTCTTCTTCGTCCAGAAGAAGAATGGAGAATTACGTCCATGCATCGATTACAGGGGTCTTAACGCCATTACCGTTAACAATAAATACTCATTGCCCCTGATTTCTGAGCTCTTTGATAGGCTCCGGGAGCAAGGGTATTTACCAAATTAGACCTGCGGTGTGCTTATAACCTGATTCGCATCCGTGAGGAGGACGAATGGAAGACGGCTTTTAATACCAGGGATGGGCACTATGAATATCTGGTGATGCCGTTCGGGCTCTATAGTGCCCCAGCCATTTTCCAATGACTTTGTTAATGACATCTTCCGGGAGTTGTTTTCCACCTCGGTCATAGTCTATCTGGATGTTATTCTCATCTCTCCAGATATTGATTCCCACCGGAGAGATGAGTGCAGAGACTTCGACCTCTTGCGGGCAAATTCCCTTTATGCAAAGTTGGAGAAATGTGTGTTTGAGCAGGAGTCTTTACCATTCCTGGCTATATCATCTCCCAGGGATTGGCTATGGATCCTGCCAAACTACAGGCTGTGATGGACTGGCAAGAACCCCATTCCCTTAAAGCGGTGCAGCGCTTTATGGGGTTCATTAATTATTATCGCCAGTTCATTCCCCATTTCTCAACTTTGGTAGCTTCCTTGGTAGCCCTCACCAAGAAGGGAGCAAATCCCAAATTGTCCGAAGAAGTCTCCTAGGCTTTCACCTCAACTAAGTCTCATTTTGCTAGCGCTCCCATCCTACACCGCCCTGATGTTGATAAGCCATTCATATTGGAGGTGGATGCCTCATCCGTTGGTGCTGGAGCAGTCCTCTTTCAAAAGGATGCTCAAGGTCGGAAGCATCCTTGCTTCTTCTTCTCCAAGACCTTCACACCAGCGGAGTGGAATTATTCCATCGGGGACAGGGAGTTGCTAGCAATGAAGTTGGCTTTCTCTGAGTGGAGACATCTGTTGGAGGGGTCTCGCTTTCCCTTCCAAGTCTTCACCGACCACAAGAATTTGGTATATCTTCAGACAGCCCAGCAGCTTAATTCTCGCCAGGCCAGATGGTCCTTGTTAATCTTCCGGTTTCATTTCACACTCCATTTTCTCTCGGGAGAGAAGAACATTTATGCCGATGCTCTCTCTCACTCTGTGGTGTCCTCTGAGGAGGAGGAGCCTCGGTTTATCGTCCCCACAGAGAGCCTGAGAACAGTGGCCGCGGTTTTGCTAGAGTCTGTGCCTCCGGGCAAGACTTTTGTGCCTACCAATTTGCTACCGGAGGTACTCTCTTGGGCACATTCGTCCAGGGTGGGTGGACACTTTGGGGCAAAGAGGATATCTGAGTTGCTGGTGAGGACATACTGGTGGCCGCATATGGTCCGTGACGTTGGGGACTATGTTCGGGCGTGTGTCTCCTGCGCCAAGAATAAGTCTCCTTGACAACGGCCAGCTGGGTTACTTTACTCTTTGCCGGTGACAAACAGGCCCTGGGAGATGGTTGGTATGGACTTTGTGGTGGGCTTACCCAAGTCTCGGGACTGCACCATCATTTGGGTAATCACCGACCATTTTTCCAAAATGGTTCATCTGGTGCCGCTACCACGGTTACCTTCTGCACGGGCTCTGGCAGCGTTGTTCGTTAGGCACATCTTCCGTCTACATGGCATGCCGGACAAAAATTGTCAGTGACCGAGGTCCCCAGTTTGCGTCTCGCTTCTGGAGAGAGCTTTGTCGTCTACTCAGTATTGAGTTAAATCTCGAGACGAATGGGTTGGTAGAGAGGGACAACCAGACCTTGGTCACCTATCTACGACTTTTTGTCTCAGCCAGGCAGGATGACTGGGCATCCTTGCTACCATGGGCTGAGTTTGCACTGAACAATACTATGGCTGACTCCACCGGACAGACTCCATTCCTCCTAAACTACGGTCAGCATCCGCGGGTTCCGGTGTCCATGCCCGTGTCTTCCGCCGACTCCAGGATGGCAGACTGGGCTGTGGAGGCACGGGACATTTGGGACTGTACCCACGATGCCATTCAGGGATCCAAGGAGAAGATGAGGTCCTCCGCCGACGCACATCGGCGCCCCACTCCGACTTTTGCTCCTGTGGACTTGGTGTGGCTCTCCACCCGTAGCATCAGGCTGCGAGTTGAGTCCACTAAGTTGGCACCCCGCTACCTGGGTCCTTTCAAAGTCTTCGAGCAGGTTAACCCTGTGGTATACCGTTTGGATCTTCCACCACGCCTGGGTATCTCCGACACCTTTCATGTATCCCTCCTGAAACCCGTGCTCATGTCCCGGTTTTCGGAGTCATCTTCCGGGACATCGGGTTCATCTACAGACGATCATGAGGTGAACGCCATCGTAGGGTGTAAGGTGGTACGGGGCAAAATATTTTATTTGGTGGATTGGAGGGGTTATGGTCCTGAGGATAGGTCCTGGAAGCCTGCCGAGCACATTCATGCTCCGCAGCTCATCGCTGACTTTGAACGTATCGAGGCCCAAAGAAGGGGGCCCTAGGAGGGGGGTAATGTTAGGGATCAAGTTCCTGCTGCTGCACAAGGGGAATCTCGAACAAGTCCAGCTGCGGTCCCCCATCCATCTCCGGCCACAGTGGAGCCTGTTCAGCGGACACGTCGCTCCAAGCGTCTTGCTCAGTCTAATACTGTGCAGAGGCTTGTTGCTGCCTCTTCTGGTTCCTCTATTATAACCAGTGCTGGAGCAGGCAGTCTTGGGACTAAGTCCTGCTTTTCTCCATCTGAGCATGCCCAGGGCAAGATCTACCATTGGAGATCAGGGTCACATGCTCGGTTACAGCAGAGACTCCCATTGGTCCACCAGGAAGGTCCTGAAACTGCTTGTGTTCTGGAACAGTTTCTCATTGGTCATGTGATCATGCACGCATGTGGTTAGGGCTCGGTTGAAATAAGCCCCTAGAATACCGGCACCTCAGGTGAGGAGATTTGTATGCACGTGTTCAGGGCTTGGCTGAAATAGCCTCTAGAATACCGGCTACTCCGGTGAAGAGTTGCTTGTTTGCATTGCTGACTGCATGACCATGGACTGCTATCCGCACAGCAGTTATCTGTGTACCCCTGTGGTGTTAACAGGACACAGTCTCTATCTCTGCTTCTCTACCTCAGCAACTCTGTGGTGTAACAGAGTTTGCTTATACCGCCATATAGTGCCACAGCATCTATGTTTGCGACTCTGTGAAGTAACAGAGTTCGCTTGTACCGCTATCTTACTAGCAGCAGGCTCTACCTGCACGGTGGACCCCGGGCTGCGATCGCACCCATTATTTTATATTTATTTGGTGCGTTCTGCAGACCCTAACATCGGGTTTCTTGAAACTTAACCCGACCGTGGAATGAGTTCGGTCACATGTTCGGTGACCATTTTGCTGGAGTCGGTTTTCCCCTACACTTTAAGCGCCTTTTCTTGGCCAATGAGCAAGAATGCAGGCTTTGGGCAACGGGATGACATAGCCAGTGGCCAGCACCATCTTAGAGAAGGGCATTGCAGCGATTGGCAGGCTTTCAGTGGCGTCACAGTGCATATAAAATCCCTCAGCGCCCACCGCCATTTTACATCTGCCGAACTCAGTGTAGGGAAGGTTGCTGGCGGTGCGTCTGAGCAGGGAGAGCGTTAGGCAAGGCCTTAAAAAAATTACTTTCTGCTGATAGCGATTAGCTGTACAGTGACTGTGCAGTGAGAGGGGAGGATTTTGCTGTGTGCAGCAACGCTGTTTCTTAGGCTGCCTGCCTGCCAGTGACGCTGTAGCAATTGCTTGTGTGGAGCATCACATCTGATTAGTAGGCTGCCTGCCTGTGATAAGGGGGCAATTAATTTGGTGGAGTAGCAGAGCTGCCTGCCAGTGACAGTCTAGAAATTGCTTGTGTGGAGCATCACATCTGATTAGTAGGCTGCCTGACTGTGATAAGGGGGCAATTAATTTGGTGGAGTAGCAGAGCTGCCTGCCTGTGACAGTGTACAAATTGCTTGTGTGGAGCATCACATCTGATTAGTAGGCTGCCTGACTGTGATAAGGAGGCAATTTATTCCCCATTGACTTGAATTGGGATTCGACTCTGACCCGACCATTTCCGTTAGTCGGCCGACTTCGTTTGACTCGACTTTTGAGAAACTCGGGTTTCACGAAACCCGACTCGAACTGAAAAAAAGCAAAGTTGCTCATCTCTAGTTGTGACCTAAGTCCCCAGCACAGTCTCATTTTTCTAATAGTCAGAATCGAAAAAAAAATTACAGACACTCACAACTTTGATACTCTTCTTCATTTTAAAAGTAAAACACAGCTACACATTTCTGCCCATTCCAAGCTTTCATCAAAAGCTAAAGAAACAGACTTACAATATATGAATAGAAATCTTAGGGAAATTATATTAATTTGTTTGAAGTATAAATTCAGATTTTAATTAATTGATAGTTAAAGCAGCATCATATGTATTCATGTAAAGGATAACGAAAAATATTTTTAATCTTCAACCATAAATATAACTAAAGTACAGCAGCAGTATATATTCTACCAAAGCTAAGAAAATTATAAATTTAATCACTAATTAATTTATCTCATAGATTTCTTATAATGCTAAAAGTACTAATTTTGAATATCAATTTCCATAAAAAGTAGAAACAGAAGGGTTATATGTTTCACATTGATCAACTAGTCTTCGTCTCCTGGGTCCAAAATTTGTAGTGTATTGATCCAAAATGCTTTTCTGAGAAGAAAAATATTTAGAATTGAGAGTCCTCAGTGGTTGATACCTTTTAATGGCTAACCGAAAAGATGGTAACAAATTGCAAGCTTTCGAGACTACTCAGGTCTCTTCATCAGGCAAAGACTAATACAAGAAACTTTTTACGTTACCACTAGAGTTGAGCGAAACAGGTCGGTCAGATTCATAACTCGCCAACTTTCGCCAAAGTCGGTTTCGCCGAGCGAAACCCGACCATAGCATGAAGTCGGCCGTGCGGTAGTCGACCCGAGCGCCAAAGTCGGTTTTCCCATAATGCTTACAGGCGCCTTTTTTCAGCCAATGAGCAAGGACGTACACTGTGGGCAACGAGATGCAGTGATTGGCTTGCTTTGGGGGCGTCATAGTGTCTATAAAAGCCCTGACCGCCGACTGCCATTTTACTTCTGCTGATCTTAACAGTAGGGAGAGGTTGCTGATGCTGTTTATCAGTAGGGAGAGAGTTACGGCTGGAAACAGAAGTTCTTATGTGCTTGTGCTGACAGCAATTGCGCTGTACAGTTAATATGGAGTGACGGGAGGATATTCTTGCATGCAGCAGCGCTGGTTATTAGGCTGCCTGCCAGGGACAGGGGAGGATTTTTTAAGTGTGCAGCATTGCTGGTTCTTAGGCTGCCTGCTAGCTGTATTGTTGTGTGTACACTGCTGTGCAGACTGCTTTTTACACAGCACTAATACTTTTATTCTTTTTTTCTGCACAGTTACCGAGCGTTCATTTTTTCCCACACCGTATAGAGCTGTATGCTCCTCACACACTACTGTGTACCAGCTGGTATCACGGACAAATACATGCTCACTATCTGTGTGTGACTCCGGAAATATATACAGAGATTGAAATTTTCCCCTACACTATATACACCTGGTATCTTCTGAAACAGTACCTTTTTTCTGCTTTTTATATTCTGGTCAAATCCATACTGAGTGAGCGTCTGTGTGTGACTCTGGAAATATATACGGAGATTTACAATTACCCCTACACTGTATACAGCTGTACTCTTCGGATACAGTACCCTTTTTCTGCTTTTATATTCTGGTCTAATCAATACTGAGCCTGAGAGCGTCTGTGTGTGACTCTGGAAATATTTACGGACATTTACAATTTTCCCCTATACTATATACATTTGGTATCTTCTGATATAGGACCCTTTTTCTGCTTTTTCTATTCTGGTCTAATCCATACTGAGGCTGTGAGCGTCTCTGTGTGACTCCGGAAATATATACGGAGATTTACAATTACCCCTACACTGTATACAACTGGTATCTGCTGATACAGTACCCTTTTTCTGCTTTTTATATTCTGGTATAATCCTTACTGAGCCTGAGAGCGTCTGTGTGTGACTCAGGAAATATATATGGAGATTTACAATTTTTCCCTATAGTATATACACCTGGTATTTTTTAATACAGTATCCTTTTCCTGCTTTTTACATTCTGGTCTAATCCATACTGAGCCTATACTATATACATTTGGTATCTTCTGATACAGGATCCTTTTTCTGCTTTTTATATTCTGGTCTAATCCATACTGAGGCTGTGAGCGTCTGTGTGTGACTCCGGAAATATATACGGACATTTACAATTTTCCTCTACACCGTATACAGCTGTACGCATCTGATACAGTACCATATATCTGCTATTTTTGGTGCATTTTCCCAAACATGAGGAAGTATAGTGGAAGAGGCCGTGGACGGGGGGGCATCCGGTACTGATGGTGGTGGTGGTGCATCTGCTGGTAGTGCCAAAAGCACAATAGCACCTAAGGCAGGAGGTGTTGAGCCTGCATCATCGTCTGGCTCCAGAAGGCCTGGAAGGCTCCCTTTTCTGGTAATAGGTACACCGCTTTGAAAGCCGAAGCATCAGGAACAGGTTTTGGCTTACATTGCCGAAACAGCCTCCAGCTCTATCGCTTCCTCTTCAGTAATGGCCGGAGCTGAGCCTCCCCTCCTAAAAAATGAGGCATGGGCGGAGGCCAGCATGACGGGGGGTTGGAGGGTTTACAAGGGGGAGGAGCATTTAGATTAAGGGGCGGTGGGTAGTTTATAAGGCTAGGTAAGGGGCGGTCCCCCTTTCCAGTTCCCACTTTTGCCTCCATCAGCAGTCATCAGCAGGACTTACCATGCCTGTCAATATGGCGCTGGAGCGTCTCAGGACCACGGCCTTGTCGCAGTCTCCAGGATGGCTGGAGGCGCAGGTCGCAACCCTGATCCAGGGGACCCCCGGGCAGTCGGCTGGTCCTTCGCAGCGGGAGTGGCATCCGAGACCGGTGAGGCCTCCAGAACGGCTCTCGCCCGCTGAGGCTCCCTGGACCTTGCGTCGGCGTAGGAGCCCCTCACGGGACCCTCCAGGCCGGGCGCCGCGCAGTACTCGCGCCAGCAGGCCCCGGCTTGGGAGGAATCCGAACAGCCAGCGAGGTCCTGCAGAGGTGATTAGGCCTCCGCCTCGTGGCACTCAGGAGGCGGAGCCATCACGCACCGGGCGGCTTACCAGAGCAGCGTCCTCGGGAGGCCGCGGCAGCTCCGGGCCTGCAGCGCGGCCTGCCTTCCTCAGCACCTCCGGATTGTCGCGGCCGAGGTGTCGGCTGGCACAGCAGGTCAGCGGTCTTTCTCCCCATCGGTGGTGGGGCTCCAGGTCCGTCGGAGGGCCGCCGCAGCAGGGTGCCTGCAGGGCGGCCTGCCTCCATCAACAGCTCCAGACCTTCAGCGGCTGAGGTAACAGCCGGCAACACTGGGCAGCAGTCTTCATCCCCCATGCACTGCGGGGTTCTGTATATGTCGGGGGGCCGCCGCTGCGTGGCTACGACCAGGCGACTTGCCTTCGCCGCCGATTCCATAACAGATTTCCCAGATAGTGGAGCAGCGGCCTGCAGCATGGCAGGGCTGGGGCCGCCAACCCCCATGGACAGCGGGAGGTGGTTCCATGCAGGTGTCTCTGGGGTGCTGCGGGGGGCCACTTCTGCGCATGGCAATGGAGCGGCATCGGGTGCTACGGGTGTGGCAACCCAGGCGTCATCGCCTTTCGAGGATGAGCGGGCTGAATCACCACGGGGGCTTAGGCCTTACTCCCCCGATTTTCCCGAAGAGGCTTCCAGAAGTCAACAGCAGGCCGTCGGAGTCGTCGTGGCGGACCAAGAGGGATGCATCTCAGGAGCCAGGTTTTCCGGCTGGAGGGCTCACAGCTCCCTCGCAGCCTGGTGAGTGTACTTCTATGTCAAGTGTCTGTCATCCGCTTTTGTCTTCTTCACTGTTTGGGGTCGATCAGTCGGGTGCTGGTCACAGTGTTGGGGGGCGGCCGAGGTGGCGGGGGGCATTAGGGAGATGTTAGTTGATGTGCGCAATTTATTGTCATGTTTGGAGAGGGGGTTTATTACTCCGTCTCCTTTGGCGGCATGGGTTGGGTCGCAGGTTGGGGGCAGATGGGTTTGAGCGGGTCGGAGAAGGTGGGGCGCAGTGCCGAACCAGTGTCGGTGTCGGTGCAGACAGAAAAGGAAAAAGAGTGTCTGGTGCATTTGGATGATAGGGCCCATGGGGAAGTATACGTATGCTTTGAGGGCCCCCTCGGGGCGCACATAAAGAAGGAAGTGAAAGAGCGTATTTGGAAAGACGAGTATGTGGAAATATTCTCTTTGTTGCCTCTGGAGAAATTTAATTTGGACAAAAGTAAAAAAGAGTATAGTAAGAAAGAGGAGGAGGAAAAACGGAGGTGGCGTTTAATTCCTCAGACTTTTGTTAATTGGCAGCAAGCGTTTGCCATTTTAGCAAGCGTTATCGGGAAAAAGCTCCGGACAATTGTTCTGCATTATTTAGCTACTTTGACGCCATAGGGGAGGCATACAGGGTGTATGGGGGACAGGCTTGGCTTAGGTATGATGAACAATTCCGGCAAAGGAAGGATGTTCGTCCTGCAATTCGTTGGGACCAAAAGGATATTGGTCTGTGGATGAGAGTTATAGTGCAAAATAATTTGGGCATTCCATTCATGGGGGGGCTGGGGGCACCAGCCAGAGTAGCAACAATGTCGGGGCAGCGGGTGGAAGTGGTCAAGGGCAAACAGGGGGCATAAGTTGGGGGTGTGCTGGCAGTATAATGACGGCCAGTGTAAGTTTGGGGCGAATTGTAAATTTAAACACATCTGCTCCAACTGCAATGGCACCTCACATGGAGCATCTAAGTGCTTTAAAAAAGGGAAGCCAAAATCTGGGAGTGCTACTTCACAAGGGGGTGACTCCAGTGAGTCTGGAAAGGATGGTCCCTTATCTAAATAGATATGCGGACAAGGAGAAGGAGGCATTGTTGTATAATGGTTTTAAGGACGGTTTTGTTATCCCTCATCCCCCGTTTGTCATTCCGCAGGTACTTAAGAATTTGCGTTCTGCACTGTTGCATAAGGAGGTTGTTGCGGAAAAACTGGCAAAGGAAGTTTTGTTAGGTCCATGGCGGGCCCTTTTGTGTCTCCACCTTTTCCTGATTTGTTGGTTTCCCCTTTGGGTGTTGTTCCAAAAAAGGAGACAAATAAGTTTCGCCTTATTCAGCATCTTTCTTACCCGCGGTAAGAAATGCCAATGATGGCATTGATCCTGAGATTTGTTCAGTGGTTTATTCCTCTTTTGACGAGGCTGCGCGGTGGGTGAGGAAGTGGAGTCGCGGGGCCCTCATGGTTAAGACCGATATTGAATCCGCTTTTCACTTATTACCGGTGCATCCAGATAGCCTGAGGCTGCTGGGCTGCTTTTGGGTAGGCGGGTTCTTTGTTGACAGGTGTTTACCCATGGGGTGTTCTTTATCATGCGCGTATTTTGAAGCTTTCAGTTCCTTTCTTGAGTGGGTGGTGCGTACATGTCAGGTTGCGAATCGGTTATTCATTATTTGGATGACTTTTTGTGTGTTGGTCCGGCGGATTCTTTGCGCTGTTATAGGATTTTGAGAGCAATCGAGTGGGTGGCGGAGTGTTTCGGGGTCCCTTTGGCGCCTGGTAAAACCGAGGGTCCGAGTACATGTTTGTGTTTTTTGGGATAGTCATTGACATGGTGGAATGGGAATTCAGGCTGCCTGAGGATAAGTTGTCGGCTCTGCGTGCTGAAATGGGCAGAGCACGCCGTTTGAAGAAATCGTCATTGCGAGATCTTCAGTCGTTGCTAGGGAAGCTAAATTTTGCATGTCGAGTTATGCCGATGGGGCGAGTTTTTTCACATAGGCTGGCAAGCGCTACGGCAGGGATTAGAGCCCCTCATCACTTTAATCAGGTTGTCGGGGGAACTCAGGGCGGATTTGGCGGTTTGGGATTCTTTTTTGGAGGGGTACAATGGCCGCTCATTGGTCATGGCTTAGGTTGTCGAGAATGATACGTTGGAGTTGTTTACGGACACAGCAGGCGGTGTTGGCTTTGGGGCATACTTAAAGGGACGGTGGTGTGTATCACGTTGACCTGGTGAGTGGGTAACGGCAGGCTTGGTACGCAACATAACATTGTTGGAGATCTTTCTGATCCTTGTGGCAGTGCACTTGTGGGGGCAGAAGTTTTGGGACCGTCGGGTGCATTTCAATTGTGACAATATGGGAGTGGTATGTGCGAATAATGGGCTTGCTGCATCTTCTCCCCATGTTGTTCGAGTGTTGCAACAATTGGTTTTGTTATGTTTGTCCCTGAATGCACACGTGACTGCAACGCACGTTCCGGGTGTTAAAAACGACATAGCTGATTCTCTTTCTCGTTCACAGTGGGATCGTTTTCGCTCATTGGCCCCAGAAGCGGAGTTCGAGGGTTTAGCTTGCCTGGAAGAGCTGTGGTAGGTGGTTTATGGGCTGCAGAGTCGCTGATTTGGTCGTCGTTGGCCCCCAAAACTTGGGAGGCTTACCAGGCAGTATGGCGAATGTGGGAAGAGGTTCTTGGAGCTGTTCCAGCTACGGGGCTCAGGGTGGATCAGGAAGGAATTTTGTTGGCTTGGTTGACTCATTCTTTCCGCATAGGTGCGACGACGGAAGAGGCAGCTAGGGGTCAGGGCTCGTCTATCCAACGTATTGGGGGTTGGAAGTCTAATCGATATCTGAGTTACATTAGGCCTTAATTCGAGACGGGGGCGTCGGTCTGGTACGGGTGTGGGACGTGTGATGTTTCGAAGTAGTTTCGGGGTGTTTTTGTATTTTAGCATTGTTTTATCTTTTCAGGTATCGAGCCCCTGCTGGATGG
>JARQOD010000003.1:313095311-313192694 GCA_033576555.1 Oophaga sylvatica
AAGACTTTTGTGCCTCCAAATTTTTTGCAACCGGGGGTACCTTTTGGGCACATTCGTCCAGGGTGGGGGGAAACACTTTGGGGCAAAGGGGAAAAATCGGAGTTGCGGGTTGAGGACATACTGGGGGCCCCGCTATGGCCCCGTGACGTTGGGGATTTATTTTTTCGGGCGTGTTTTTCCCCCCTGCGCCAAGAATAAGTCTCCTTGACAACGGCCAGCGGGGTTTTTAAACTCTTTGCCGGTGACAAACGGGCCCTGGGAGAGGGTTTGGGGTATGGACTTTGTGGTGGGTTTAAACCCAAAGTCTGGGGACTGCACCATCATTTGGGTAATCACCGACCATTTTTCCAAAATGGTTCATCGGGGCCGCTACCCGGTTACCTTCTGCCCCGGGCTCTGGCAGCGTTGTTCGTTAGGCACATCTTCCTCTACATGGCATGCCGGACAAAAATTGTCAGTGACCGAGGTCCCCAGTTTGCGTCTCGCTTCTGGAGAGAGCTTTGTCGTCTACTCAGTATTGAGTTAAATCTCGAGACGAATGGGTTGGTAGAGAGGGACAACCAGACCTTGGTCACCTATCTACGACTTTTTGTCTCAGCCAGGCAGGATGACTGGGCATCCTTGCTACCATGGGCTGAGTTTGCACTGAACAATACTATGGCTGACTCCACCGGACAGACTCCATTCCTCCTAAACTACGGTCAGCATCCGCGGGTTCCGGTGTCCATGCCCGTGTCTTCCGCCGACTCCAGGATGGCAGACTGGGCTGTGGAGGCACGGGACATTTGGGACTGTACCCACGATGCCATTCAGGGATCCAAGGAGAAGATGAGGTCCTCCGCCGACGCACATCGGCGCCCCACTCCGACTTTTGCTCCTGTGGACTTGGTGTGGCTCTCCACCCGTAGCATCAGGCTGCGAGTTGAGTCCACTAAGTTGGCACCCCGCTACCTGGGTCCTTTCAAAGTCTTCGAGCAGGTTAACCCTGTGGTATACCGTTTGGATCTTCCACCACGCCTGGGTATCTCCGACACCTTTCATGTATCCCTCCTGAAACCCGTGCTCATGTCCCGGTTTTCGGAGTCATCTTCCGGGACATCGGGTTCATCTACAGACGATCATGAGGTGAACGCCATCGTAGGGTGTAAGGTGGTACGGGGCAAAATATTTTATTTGGTGGATTGGAGGGGTTATGGTCCTGAGGATAGGTCCTGGAAGCCTGCCGAGCACATTCATGCTCCGCAGCTCATCGCTGACTTTGAACTATCGAGGCCCAAAGAAGGGGGGCCCTAGGAGGGGGGGTAATGTTAGGGATCAAGTTCCTGCTGCTGCACAAGGGGAATCTCGAACAAGTCCAGCTGCGGTCCCCCATCCATCTCCGGCCACAGTGGAGCCTGTTCAGCGGACACGTCGCTCCAAGCGTCTTGCTCAGTCTAATACTGTGCAGAGGCTTGTTGCTGCCTCTTCTGGTTCCTCTATTATAACCAGTGCTGGAGCAGGCAGTCTTGGGACTAAGTCCTGCTTTTCTCCATCTGAGCATGCCCAGGGCAAGATCTACCATTGGAGATCAGGGGTCACATGCTCGGTTACAGCAGAGACTCCCATTGGTCCACCAGGAAGGTCCTGAAACTGCTTGTGTTCTGGAACAGTTTCTCATTGGTCATGTGATCATGCACGCATGTGGTTAGGGCTCGGTTGAAATAAGCCCCTAGAATACCGGCACCTCAGGTGAGGAGATTTGTATGCACGTGTTCAGGGCTTGGCTGAAATAGCCTCTAGAATACCGGCTACTCCGGTGAAGAGTTGCTTGTTTGCATTGCTGACTGCATGACCATGGACTGCTATCCGCACAGCAGTTATCTGTGTACCCCTGTGGTGTTAACAGGACACAGTCTCTATCTCTGCTTCTCTACCTCAGCAACTCTGTGGTGTAACAGAGTTTGCTTATACCGCCATATAGTGCCACAGCATCTATGTTTGCGACTCTGTGAAGTAACAGAGTTCGCTTGTACCGCTATCTTACTAGCAGCAGGCTCTACCTGCACGGTGGACCCCGGGCTGCGATCGCACCCATTATTTATATTTATTTGGTGCGTTCTGCAGACCCTAACATCGGGTTTCTTGAAACTTAACCCGACCGTGGAATGAGTTCGGTCACATGTTCGGTGACCATTTTGCTGGAGTCGGTTTTCCCCTACACTTTAAGCGCCTTTTCTTGGCCAATGAGCAAGAATGCAGGCTTTGGGCAACGGGATGACATAGCCAGTGGCCAGCACCATCTTAGAGAAGGGCATTGCAGCGATTGGCAGGCTTTCAGTGGCGTCACAGTGCATATAAAATCCCTCAGCGCCCACCGCCATTTTACATCTGCCGAACTCAGTGTAGGGGAAGGTTGCTGGCGGTGCGTCTGAGCAGGGAGAGCGTTAGGCAAGGCCTTAAAAAAATTACTTTCTGCTGATAGCGATTAGCTGTACAGTGACTGTGCAGTGAGAGGGGAGGATTTTGCTGTGTGCAGCAACGCTGTTTCTTAGGCTGCCTGCCTGCCAGTGACGCTGTAGCAATTGCTTGTGTGGAGCATCACATCTGATTAGTAGGCTGCCTGCCTGTGATAAGGGGGCAATTAATTTGGTGGAGTAGCAGAGCTGCCTGCCAGTGACAGTCTAGAAATTGCTTGTGTGGAGCATCACATCTGATTAGTAGGCTGCCTGACTGTGATAAGGGGGCAATTAATTTGGTGGAGTAGCAGAGCTGCCTGCCTGTGACAGTGTACAAATTGCTTGTGTGGAGCATCACATCTGATTAGTAGGCTGCCTGACTGTGATAAGGAGGCAATTTATTCCCCATTGACTTGAATTGGGATTCGACTCTGACCCGACCATTTCCGTTAGTCGGCCGACTTCGTTTGACTCGACTTTTGAGAAACTCGGGTTTCAACGAAACCCGACTCGAACTGAAAAAAAGCAAAGTTGCTCATCTCTAGTTGTGACCTAAGTCCCCAGCACAGTCTCATTTTCTAATAGTCAGAATCGAAAAAAAATTACAGACACTCACAACTTTGATACTCTTCTTCATTTTAAAAGTAAAACACAGCTACACATTTCTGCCCATTCCAAGCTTTCATCAAAAGCTAAAGAAACAGACTTACAATTATAGAATAGAAATCTTAGGGAAATTATATTAATTTGTTTGAAGTATAAATTCAGATTTTAATTAATTGATAGTTAAAGCAGCATCATATGTATTCATGTAAAGGATAACGAAAAATATTTTTAATCTTCAACCATAAATATAACTAAAGTACAGCAGCGTATATATTCTACCAAAGCTAAGAAAATTATAAATTATATCACTAATTAATTTATCTCATAGATTTCTTATAATGCTAAAAGTACTAATTTTGAATATCAATTTCCATAAAAAGTAGAAACAGAAGGGTTATATGTTTCACATTGATCAACTAGTCTTCGTCTCCTGGGGTCCAAAATTGTAGTGTATTGATCCAAAATGCTTTTCTGAGAAGAAAAATATTTAGAATTGAGAGTCCTCAGTGGTTGATACCTTTTAATGGCTAACCGAAAAGATGGTAACAAATTGCAAGCTTTCGAGACTACTCAGGTCTCTTCATCAGGCAAAGACTAATACAAGAAACTTTTTACGTTACCACTAGAGTTGAGCGAAACAGGTCGGTCAGATTCATAACTCGCCAACTTTCGCCAAAGTCGGGTTTCGCCGAGCGAAACCCGACCATAGCATGAAGTCGGCCG
The DNA here is from genome assembly GCA_033576555.1 of Oophaga sylvatica. NCBI lineage: Eukaryota > Metazoa > Chordata > Amphibia > Anura > Dendrobatidae > Oophaga > Oophaga sylvatica. The sequence continues at coordinate 313,099,076 of JARQOD010000003.1, forward strand.
TGCGGTAGTCGACCCGAGCGCCAAAGTCGGTTTTCCCATAATGCTTACAGGCGCCTTTTTTCAGCCAATGAGCAAGGACGTACACTGTGGGCAACGAGATGCAGTGATTGGCTTGCTTTGGGGGGCGTCATAGTGTCTATAAAAGCCCTGACCGCCGACTGCCATTTTACTTCTGCTGATCTTAACAGTAGGGAGAGGTTGCTGATGCTGTTTATCAGTAGGGAGAGAGTTACGGCTGGAAACAGAAGTTCTTATGTGCTTGTGCTGACAGCAATTGCGCTGTACAGTTAATATGGAGTGACGGGAGGATATTCTTGCATGCAGCAGCGCTGGTTATTAGGCTGCCTGCCAGGGACAGGGGAGGATTTTTTAAGTGTGCAGCATTGCTGGTTCTTAGGCTGCCTGCTAGCTGTATTGTTGTGTGTACACTGCTGTGCAGACTGCTTTTTTACACAGCACTAATACTTTTATTCTTTTTTTCTGCACAGTTACCGAGCGTTCATTTTTTCCCACACCGTATAGAGCTGTATGCTCCTCACACACTACTGTGTACCAGCTGGTATCACGGACAAATACATGCTCACTATCTGTGTGTGACTCCGGAAATATATACAGAGATTGAAATTTTCCCCTACACTATATACACCTGGTATCTTCTGAAACAGTACCTTTTTTCTGCTTTTTATATTCTGGTCAAATCCATACTGAGTGAGCGTCTGTGTGTGACTCTGGAAATATATACGGAGATTTACAATTACCCCTACACTGTATACAGCTGTACTCTTCGGATACAGTACCCTTTTTCTGCTTTTATATTCTGGTCTAATCAATACTGAGCCTGAGAGCGTCTGTGTGTGACTCTGGAAATATTTACGGACATTTACAATTTTCCCCTATACTATATACATTTGGTATCTTCTGATATAGGACCCTTTTTCTGCTTTTTCTATTCTGGTCTAATCCATACTGAGGCTGTGAGCGTCTCTGTGTGACTCCGGAAATATATACGGAGATTTACAATTACCCCTACACTGTATACAACTGGTATCTGCTGATACAGTACCCTTTTTCTGCTTTTTATATTCTGGTATAATCCTTACTGAGCCTGAGAGCGTCTGTGTGTGACTCAGGAAATATATATGGAGATTTACAATTTTTCCCTATAGTATATACACCTGGTATTTTTTAATACAGTATCCTTTTCCTGCTTTTTACATTCTGGTCTAATCCATACTGAGCCTATACTATATACATTTGGTATCTTCTGATACAGGATCCTTTTTCTGCTTTTTATATTCTGGTCTAATCCATACTGAGGCTGTGAGCGTCTGTGTGTGACTCCGGAAATATATACGGACATTTACAATTTTCCTCTACACCGTATACAGCTGTACGCATCTGATACAGTACCATATATCTGCTATTTTTGGTGCATTTTCCCAAACATGAGGAAGTATAGTGGAAGAGGCCGTGGACGGGGGGGCATCCGGTACTGATGGTGGTGGTGGTGCATCTGCTGGTAGTGCCAAAAGCACAATAGCACCTAAGGCAGGAGGTGTTGAGCCTGCATCATCGTCTGGCTCCAGAAGGCCTGGAAGGCTCCCTTTTCTGGTAATAGGTACACCGCTTTGAAAGCCGAAGCATCAGGAACAGGTTTTGGCTTACATTGCCGAAACAGCCTCCAGCTCTATCGCTTCCTCTTCAGTAATGGCCGGAGCTGAGCCTCCCCTCCTAAAAAATGAGGCATGGGCGGAGGCCAGCATGACGGGGGGGTTGGAGGGTTTACAAGGGGGAGGAGCATTTAGATTAAGGGGCGGTGGGTAGTTTATAAGGCTAGGTAAGGGGCGGTCCCCCTTTCCAGTTCCCACTTTTGCCTCCATCAGCAGTCATCAGCAGGACTTACCATGCCTGTCAATATGGCGCTGGAGCGTCTCAGGACCACGGCCTTGTCGCAGTCTCCAGGATGGCTGGAGGCGCAGGTCGCAACCCTGATCCAGGGGACCCCCGGGCAGTCGGCTGGTCCTTCGCAGCGGGAGTGGCATCCGAGACCGGTGAGGCCTCCAGAACGGCTCTCGCCCGCTGAGGCTCCCTGGACCTTGCGTCGGCGTAGGAGCCCCTCACGGGACCCTCCAGGCCGGGCGCCGCGCAGTACTCGCGCCAGCAGGCCCCGGCTTGGGAGGAATCCGAACAGCCAGCGAGGTCCTGCAGAGGTGATTAGGCCTCCGCCTCGTGGCACTCAGGAGGCGGAGCCATCACGCACCGGGCGGCTTACCAGAGCAGCGTCCTCGGGAGGCCGCGGCAGCTCCGGGCCTGCAGCGCGGCCTGCCTTCCTCAGCACCTCCGGATTGTCGCGGCCGAGGTGTCGGCTGGCACAGCAGGTCAGCGGTCTTTCTCCCCATCGGTGGTGGGGCTCCAGGTCCGTCGGAGGGCCGCCGCAGCAGGGTGCCTGCAGGGCGGCCTGCCTCCATCAACAGCTCCAGACCTTCAGCGGCTGAGGTAACAGCCGGCAACACTGGGCAGCAGTCTTCATCCCCCATGCACTGCGGGGTTCTGTATATTCGGGGGGCCGCCGCTGCGTGGCTACGACCAGGCGACTTGCCTTCGCCGCCGATTCCATAACAGATTTCCCAGATAGTGGAGCAGCGGCCTGCAGCATGGCAGGGCTGGGGCCGCCAACCCCCATGGACAGCGGGAGGTGGTTCCATGCAGGTGTCTCTGGGGTGCTGCGGGGGGCCACTTCTGCGCATGGCAATGGAGCGGCATCGGGTGCTACGGGTGTGGCAACCCAGGCGTCATCGCCTTTCGAGGATGAGCGGGCTGAATCACCACGGGGGCTTAGGCCTTACTCCCCCGATTTTCCCGAAGAGGCTTCCAGAAGTCAACAGCAGGCCGTCGGAGTCGTCGTGGCGGACCAAGAGGGATGCATCTCAGGAGCCAGGTTTTCCGGCTGGAGGGCTCACAGCTCCCTCGCAGCCTGGTGAGTGTACTTCTATGTCAAGTGTCTGTCATCCGCTTTTGTCTTCTTCACTGTTTGGGGTCGATCAGTCGGGTGCTGGTCACAGTGTTGGGGGCGGCCGAGGTGGCGGGGGGCATTAGGGAGATGTTAGTTGATGTGCGCAATTTATTGTCATGTTTGGAGAGGGGGTTTTATTACTCCGTCTCCTTTGGCGGCATGGGTTGGGTCGCAGGTTGGGGGCAGATGGGTTTGAGCGGGTCGGAGAAGGTGGGGCGCAGTGCCGAACCAGTGTCGGTGTCGGTGCAGACAGAAAAGGAAAAAGAGTGTCTGGTGCATTTGGATGATAGGGCCCATGGGGAAGTATACGTATGCTTTGAGGGCCCCCTCGGGGCGCACATAAAGAAGGAAGTGAAAGAGCGTATTTGGAAAGACGAGTATGTGGAAATATTCTCTTTGTTGCCTCTGGAGAAATTTAATTTGGACAAAAGTAAAAAAGAGTATAGTAAGAAAGAGGAGGAGGAAAAACGGAGGTGGCGTTTAATTCCTCAGACTTTTGTTAATTGGCAGCAAGCGTTTGCCATTTTAGCAAGCGTTATCGGGGAAAAAGCTCCGGACAATTGTTCTGCATTATTTAGCTACTTTGACGCCATAGGGGAGGCATACAGGGTGTATGGGGGACAGGCTTGGCTTAGGTATGATGAACAATTCCGGCAAAGGAAGGATGTTCGTCCTGCAATTCGTTGGGACCAAAAGGATATTGGTCTGTGGATGAGAGTTATAGTGCAAAATAATTTGGGCATTCCATTCATGGGGGGGCTGGGGGCACCAGCCAGAGTAGCAACAATGTCGGGGCAGCGGGTGGAAGTGGTCAAGGGCAAACAGGGGGGCATAAGTTGGGGGTGTGCTGGCAGTATAATGACGGCCAGTGTAAGTTTGGGGCGAATTGTAAATTTAAACACATCTGCTCCAACTGCAATGGCACCTCACATGGAGCATCTAAGTGCTTTAAAAAAGGGAAGCCAAAATCTGGGAGTGCTACTTCACAAGGGGGTGACTCCAGTGAGTCTGGAAAGGATGGTCCCTTATCTAAATAGATATGCGGACAAGGAGAAGGAGGCATTGTTGTATAATGGTTTTAAGGACGGTTTTGTTATCCCTCATCCCCCGTTTGTCATTCCGCAGGTACTTAAGAATTTGCGTTCTGCACTGTTGCATAAGGAGGTTGTTGCGGAAAAACTGGCAAAGGAAGTTTTGTTAGGTCCATGGCGGGCCCTTTTGTGTCTCCACCTTTTCCTGATTTGTTGGTTTCCCCTTTGGGTGTTGTTCCAAAAAAGGAGACAAATAAGTTTCGCCTTATTCAGCATCTTTCTTACCCGCGGGTAAGAAATGCCAATGATGGCATTGATCCTGAGATTTGTTCAGTGGTTTATTCCTCTTTTGACGAGGCTGCGCGGTGGGTGAGGAAGTGGAGTCGCGGGGCCCTCATGGTTAAGACCGATATTGAATCCGCTTTTCACTTATTACCGGTGCATCCAGATAGCCTGAGGCTGCTGGGCTGCTTTTGGGTAGGCGGGTTCTTTGTTGACAGGTGTTTACCCATGGGGTGTTCTTTATCATGCGCGTATTTTGAAGCTTTCAGTTCCTTTCTTGAGTGGGTGGTGCGTACATGTCAGGTTGCGAATCGGTTATTCATTATTTGGATGACTTTTTGTGTGTTGGTCCGGCGGATTCTTTGCGCTGTTATAGGATTTTGAGAGCAATCGAGTGGGTGGCGGAGTGTTTCGGGGTCCCTTTGGCGCCTGGTAAAACCGAGGGTCCGAGTACATGTTTGTGTTTTTTGGGGATAGTCATTGACATGGTGGAATGGGAATTCAGGCTGCCTGAGGATAAGTTGTCGGCTCTGCGTGCTGAAATGGGCAGAGCACGCCGTTTGAAGAAATCGTCATTGCGAGATCTTCAGTCGTTGCTAGGGAAGCTAAATTTTGCATGTCGAGTTATGCCGATGGGGCGAGTTTTTTCACATAGGCTGGCAAGCGCTACGGCAGGGATTAGAGCCCCTCATCACTTTAATCAGGTTGTCGGGGGAACTCAGGGCGGATTTGGCGGTTTGGGATTCTTTTTTGGAGGGGTACAATGGCCGCTCATTGGTCATGGCTTAGGTTGTCGAGAATGATACGTTGGAGTTGTTTACGGACACAGCAGGCGGTGTTGGCTTTGGGGCATACTTAAAGGGACGGTGGTGTGTATCACGTTGACCTGGTGAGTGGGTAACGGCAGGCTTGGTACGCAACATAACATTGTTGGAGATCTTTCTGATCCTTGTGGCAGTGCACTTGTGGGGGCAGAAGTTTTGGGACCGTCGGGTGCATTTCAATTGTGACAATATGGGAGTGGTATGTGCGAATAATGGGCTTGCTGCATCTTCTCCCCATGTTGTTCGAGTGTTGCAACAATTGGTTTTGTTATGTTTGTCCCTGAATGCACACGTGACTGCAACGCACGTTCCGGGTGTTAAAAACGACATAGCTGATTCTCTTTCTCGTTCACAGTGGGATCGTTTTCGCTCATTGGCCCCAGAAGCGGAGTTCGAGGGTTTAGCTTGCCTGGAAGAGCTGTGGTAGGTGGTTTATGGGCTGCAGAGTCGCTGATTTGGTCGTCGTTGGCCCCAAAACTTGGGAGGCTTACCAGGCAGTATGGCGAATGTGGGAAGAGGTTCTTGGAGCTGTTCCAGCTACGGGGCTCAGGGTGGATCAGGAAGGAATTTTGTTGGCTTGGTTGACTCATTCTTTCCGCATAGGTGCGACGACGGAAGAGGCAGCTAGGGGTCAGGGCTCGTCTATCCAACGTATTGGGGGTTGGAAGTCTAATCGATATCTGAGTTACATTAGGCCTTAATTCGAGACGGGGGCGTCGGTCTGGTACGGGTGTGGGACGTGTGATGTTTCGAAGTAGTTTCGGGGTGTTTTTGTATTTTAGCATTGTTTTATCTTTTCAGGTATCGAGCCCCTGCTGGTATGGATTTTCGGTCATTCCTTCGTCCACTGGGGAGCGTTGCGAGCTGATGTCAGGAATGAGGGCCGACAATTGGGATTCCCCAGGTCTATGGCGGTGGTGCGATGGCTCGGCTTTAGGGGGATGCAGTGGAGAAGGGTGTTGCCCGAAATCCATGGCTGTGCCCGGTTGGACCATGCCCTTGACATCTTGGTACTCCACGTGAGGGGGAACGATCTCGCTGTGCGACCTTTCCGGGAATTGATAAAGGATATTAAGCAGGATTGCTTGCGGTTGTGGGTGTTATATCCTGGGGTTACCATTGTCTGGTCTGAAATTGTTCCACACAGGCATTTGCGTAATATGAGGTCCCTGGCAAAGGTTAATAAGGCCAGGATAAAGGTTAATAGGGCCGTATCTTCTTTTATTGTTCGAAACGACAGTGTGTTTGTGCTGCATTTTTACCTTGAGAAGGGTGAAGAAGATTTTTGTTTGGCCGACGGGGTCCATCTAAATGCAGTTGATTCGGACATTTGGGCCCTTGGTATTCAAGAGGGCATAGAAAGGGCCATAGCGTTGCGGGTTCAGGGGGCCTCCGGCCATTGAGGGTTTCAATGGGCCCTCGTTGTGGCGGTTCAGGGGGAGTCCTTGAAGTTGTTTGGAAATTGGTTTGGGGGGATTGTTGTGTTAATGTAGCTGAGGAGAAAAAGCAAAAACGGCAATACACCAGAGAGGCTGGAACCTATTGAATTGCAGTAACCTGAACTAACCACACAACTAGAGGTAGCCGTGGAGCGTTCCTACATTGATCCTAGATGCCTCGTCACAGCCAGAGAGATAACTACACCTAAAGGCAGAAAGAGGAAAGCTATCTGCCCCGGAGCAGATCCCCAAAGAAAATAGGAAGCCCCCAAACATGTAATGGAGGTTAGACAAGAAGAAGCACGGACACAGACAGAAAATAGAATGAGCAAAAGCTGGGGCCCAATCTGTCTAGACAGAAAAGTACAGGAAAGGATTCTCGCTGCAATCCAAAAAAACCCCTAAAAAATACCAACTCTTCTGATTGCAAAAACACCTGAGATCACATGATCTCTACCACCTAAATCAGATCTCTGGTGTAACAAAATTTACCACCAGGCTGTAATGTATGTAGTACAGTTCATATAGCGTCTTGTGCTTGGGTGCGATGAAAATACATGAGACACAGGTTTGATATAGAAGGTCTTGTATTACTTCATACAAGTAGCAAAAATAGTCACACGGTTTGCAGATACAGAAGCAGGAGACACAGCAGGCCAGAGTAACTTAAGCTCAGCAATCACTCTCCACAACAGGTTCAGGATCTTCTTCTCTGTTACAGTAAGTCCATGCAAACGTGGATCTTTCAAAGAGCAGGGTTCCAGAGTCCACAAGTGTTCAGAGTTCCTCAGTAGGAATAGCTGGAGTACATAGTCCAAGGCTTCCAGGAGTCAGGTCACAGGTTCACTGCAGGCTAGATTCTGAAGCACTGATTGCTCAGCTGTGGCTGCTTAAGAAGCAAGAGGGAGAGAATCAGGGCGGGAACATGAAAGCTGAAAACTCCATATTGACTGAGGGCAAGATAGCTGCAGCAAGACAGAAAGCAAAATGGCTGACGGAAAACTGAGTTTCAAGAACATGTACAAAGAACCTTACATTACTCCCCCCTTAGGGACAACCTCCGGATGGCCTCAGACCAGGCTTGTCTGGGTACCTCTGATGAAACTGGCGGAGCAAACGAGGAGCATTAACGTTATTGACTGGTTCCCATGAGTTGTCCTCCACTGGGTAGCCCTGCCATTTAATCAAATATTGTAACTGATTTCTGTATAACCTGGAATCTAGAATTCTTTCCACCACAAATTCTTCCTGACCATCGACTAGCACTGGGTCAGGGCAAGGAGAAGAACGTCCAGGAAACGTATTGGGTGTTGCAGCCTTTAGTAGGGATACATGAAAGACAGGGTGGATTCTCATAGTTCTAGGCAGTTGAAGACGACAAGCAACGGCACTTATAATTTTACTGATTTTATAGGGTCCAATGTACTTATGTCCCAACTTAGACGATGGAATCCTTAACTTAAGATTTCTGGTTGACAGCCAGACCAGGTCTCCTACCTTGAAAGCTGGTGCAGGTTTACGAAATTTATCTGCTGCTTTCTTGTACCTTTCCTGAGCCAATTCCAGATTCTCCTTTAGAAGATCCATATTCTTCTGTAAAGACGTGATTCTTTCGGCCACTGATGGTAAAGGCATTTCTATGGGAAATCGTGGAAGAATGTTAGGATGATAACCTAGATTGGAGTAAAAAGGAGACTGCTTAGTGAAGGCGCTCTGAGAGTTGTTATAAGAGAACTCAGCCAATGGAAGTAGATCCACCCAATCATCCTGTAGGTGGCAGATAAAGCAGCGGAGATACTGCTCCAGAGTTTGATTGGTTCGTTCGGTCTGTCCATTAGTCTGGGGATGAAAAGCAGAAGAAAGGTTTACTTTAATGTCCAATGCTGCACAGAAATTTTGCCAAAACCTTGAAGTGAATTGCACCCCTCGATCCGAAATAACCTCATCCGGTACTCCATGTAAGCGAAACACATCTTTACTCATCAAATCTGATGTCTGTTTTGCAGTGGGTAAGCCGACACAAGGAATAAAATGAGCTGCCTTTGTTAGACGGTCAACCACCACTAGAATGGTGTTTTCCCTTGAGAGGTTGGTAACTCCACAATGAAGTCCATAGAAATGGATCCCCACGGGCGGGACGGGGTGGGAAGAGGTTGCAACAGACCAGTTGGTGAGGAGCGAGGTGTTTTGCATCTTGCACAGACTTCACATGAAGTGACATAGTTTAAAACATCCTTCCTGCAAGTGGGCCACCAAAAGAAACGAGAAAGAAATTCCTGTGTCTTTAGAATTCCTCTATGCCCAGCTATCTTGGAATCGTGAATGAGTTGCAATACTCTCAATCTGACTGTTTCAGGAATATACAGACGTTGTCCCAGAATCCACACACCATTCTTAAAGACAAGACTTACGTCCCTTGGGGGTTGTGCCAACAAGGAATCCGCATGGTATGCTTCCTTGATGTCCTTAAGTAGGTCTTGATTATGAATCACTCCCAGAAATCTAGAGTCAGGAAGAATAGTCTTAGGAGGAGCAAGTGGACGGGTCTCTGCTGAATGAATCCTAGAGAGTGCATCAGCCTTTCCATTGCGCGATCCTGGTCTATAAGAAATGACAAAATTAAATTGGTTTAAGAAAAGATTCCAGCGAGCCTGGCGAGGAGTCAGGCACTTAGCCGACCTGATAAATTCAAGGTTACGATGGTCTGTCAGGACGACTATTTGCTGTGCAGCTCCCTGAAGAAGGTGTCTCCATTCTTTGAAGGCGGCAATAATGGCCAACAACTCTCTATTGCCCACATCGTAGTTCCTCTCAGCCGAAGACAACTGCTGGGAAAAGAAGGCACAGGGATGCAAGACATTCTTCTCACCTGTTCTCTGAGAGAGTATAGCTCCAACGGCACAATCTAAAGCATCCACCTCTATTATGAAGGCAAGTTCGGGGTTGGGATGTACCAAGATAGGTGCGGTGGTAAATTTATCTTTTAGACGAGAAAATGCTTCCTGGGCTTGGGGAGTCCAGGAGAACCTAGACTCTTTCCGGGTAAGTTGGGTGATAGGTGACACTACCTCAGAGAAATTCCTAATGAAACGTCTATAGAAATTGGCAAACCCGATGAAGCGCTGCACCTCCTTCACATTTCTAGGACTTGGCCAATCCTTGATGGCTTGGGTCTTACTTCCATCCATACTAATTCCTTGTGTAGACAGTACATACCCCAGAAATTGAATTTCGGTCCTATGGAATTCACACTTTTCAAGTTTGATGTAAAGATGGTTTTGTCTTAGACGTTCCAAGACCATTCTCACATGTCCATGATGTTCCTCTGTGGAGTTAGAAAAAATTAGAATATCATCCAAATAAATCACCACGAATGTATCTAGGAGATCCCTGAAGATGTCTTTCACCAAGTGTTGGAAAGTGGCTGGGGCGGTACTCAGACCAAAAGGCATAACTAGATATTCAAAGTGTCCATAGCGTGACCTGAATGCAGTCTTCCATTCATCCCCAGGTCTAATACGGACCAAGTTATAGGCCCCACGGAGATCCAATTTAGAGAAAATTTTGGCATGCCGCACTCTCTCCAATAACTCAGGAATTAAAGGCAATGGATAACGGTTTCTAATAGTAACCTTATTGAGTTCCCTATAGTCTACGCAGGGTCTCAGAGATCCATCTTTCTTCTTCACAAAGAAGATGGGTGCACCTGCAGGAGATGAAGAGGGGCGTATGAAGCCCTTAGCTAGATTTTCGTCTATGTAATCCTTTAAAGCCTTTAGCTCAGGCCCCGCCAGGGGGTAGATCTTACCAAAAGGTATCTCTGCTCCAGGCAATAATTCAATTGGACAATCATATGGACGGTGAGGGGGAAGCTGGTCAGCGTTCTTCTTGTCACATAAATCCACATAGTCCTGGTATACAGCTGGTAGTTCAGGGACTGACATGGTTCCTTTAGGAACAGAGCAAGCTGAAACTTCTGGACTCATCTGTTTCTCTGGAAAGTGTAATTCCTTGGTCTCCCAGTTAATGGTAGGGTTCTGAGCCTGCAGCCATGGTAGCCCTAGAATAATGGGAAAGTGGGGAGAAGAGATAAGCATAAAGGACAGTTTCTCTTGATGATCTTTACCCATAAGGACCCTCAAAGGCTCCGTTTCCTGATCCACTGGTCCAGAGGTCAGCAGGGAGCCATCCACAGTTTCCATCTGTACTGGAGTAGCCTTCTTCACTGAACGTATCCCCTGTTTCAGAGCAAAGGAGACATCCATAAAATTCCCACTTGCCCCTGAGTCGATCATAGCAGAGCTAGACACCCAGACTGAGTTAACCCAGAGTTTGATGGAAAGGAAGCAATGAGAATTGTTTTTCCTACAACTCAGCTGGGACACCGCTGAGGAAACTTGAAAAATTGCAGCGTTTACACAGTCATCGTCCTCAGAAGTAACGGAGTTTAAGTCCTAGAAATCAAGATCTGTTGCTGCAGATCTCTCTGGAGCCTGAGGCTCGGACCTGACAGATCTCCTCTCGCAACACTCACAGTGAATGAGTGCTGCAGTAGTCTTACGAGAACGGCTGGGGCAGTTTATAATGAAGTGCCCTGACTTACCACAATAGAAACATAGATTTTCCTTAAAACGATGTTCCTTGCGTGCATCACTAACCCGTCTTTGTAAAGAGTCTACCTGCATGGGTTCAGGTTCAGGTTCCCGTGTGATCCTACTCAAAGGTTCCTTAGCTGGGGAGGAAGGTAGGAAAAGGTTAGTGCGATTGCTTTCGAACCATCTCTCTTGCCTGCGTTCAGTCAGGCGAGCATCAATACGGATGCAGTAGTTAATAAAGTCACCTAACGCAGTGGGAGGGTCGGCACGAGCAAGTTCATCCTTAATTAGTGGAGACAACCCCTTTCGAAAAATAGATTTTTTGGCGGAACTGTCCCAGGTGGTATCAAGGGCCCATGTCCTGAAATCCAAGGCATATTCGGCTACCGAGTGCTTACCTTGGCGCAAAGTTAACATGGCTGCTTCAGCTGTTGCACCTCGATTGGGGTCATCAAACACCTGCCCCATGGCTGAAATGAAAGCATCAAGATGATCCAAACATTCATCCTCAATCTCAATTTGATTGCCCACATCAAAGCCTTGTTGGTAAGTAACATAATTATAGTAAGCACTTTAGATCGTTCATTGGGAAATTGTGAAGCATGTGCAGAAAAAAAACAGATTGCATTGGTTAATAAATCCCCTGAATTTTTCACGTTCACCGCCAAAACGAAAAGGGGGCAACTTGGGAATCCCAGAACTTGGGGCTACGGTAGGAGCCTGGACTCGCTCCTCTAGAACCTCAATCCTGGCTCGCAAATCCTGGGCAGTCTGTCCAAACACTTGCAAATTGTGATTAGTGAGGTCCTGTAGGTTTGTAAAACGGGTTTTTATAGTCTGTAAATCTGCAAGGATATTATCAGTCACTCCGCAAAGTTCCTTTATGCGGGCCTCCATTTTCCAGATCTTTTAAGACAGGAGTACTGGAAGGAGAGGAGAAAAGGAAAAAAAAAAAAAAACAATAGTGTTTACCTGTGGTAACACTGCAGAGAGAAAAAAAAAATTAAGGGAACTGCTCACCTGGAATGGTTGTGAGAAGTCACAACCACTATCATCACAGAAAGTTCAACCGGACACCTGATATCCACAGTTACAGCAGACACAAAAGAGGGAAGAGAAAAAAAAAAACAATAGTGTTTACCTGTGGTAACACTGCAGAAAAAAAAAAACTTAAGGGAATTTCTCACCTGGAATGGTTGTGAGAAGTCACAACCACTGTCATCACAGAAAGTACAACTGGACATCTGATATCCACAGTTACAGCAGACACAGCCTTCCCAGACCCAGCAGACACTAACGTTTTGGCTTCAGAATCTTGTAATGTATGTAGTACAGTTCATATAGCGTCTTGTGCTTGGGTGCGATGAAAATACATGAGACACAGGTTTGATATAGAAGGTCTTGTATTACTTCATACAAGTAGCAAAAATAGTCACACAGTTTGCAGATACAGAAGCAGGAGACACAGCAGGCCAGAGTAACTTAAGCTCAGCAATCACTCTCCACAACAGGTTCAGGATCTTCTTCTCTGTTACCGTAAGTCCATGCAAACGTGGATCTTTCAAAGAGCAGGGTTCCAGAGTCCACAAGTGTTCAGAGTTCCTCAGTAGGAATAGCTGGAGTACATAGTCCAAGGCTTCCAGGAGTCAGGTCACAGGTTCACTGCAGGCTAGATTCTGAAGCACTGATTGCTCAGCTGTGGCTGCTTAAGAAGCAAGAGGGAGAGAATCAGGGCGGGAATATGAAAGCTGAAAACTCCATATTGACTGAGGGCAAGATAGCTGCAGCAAGACAGAAAGCAAAATGGCTGACGGAAAACTGAGTTTCAAGAACATGTACAAAGAACCTTACACAGGCACTAATTCAATAGCAAAAGGAAAAGCAAACCAGCTCACCAACTACCACGGCAGGTGCACGGAACGACGTCTGACGAACGTCCAGGAAGGTCCAAGGAAAAAGAGGGTGTTCCAGCTCCTTAAAATTTCAAAATTTTATTCATCCATTTGGTATAAAATACAAAGTGGTAAATGCTCCATGAAGGAAGCCGCATACAGCAACGCGTTTCGATCAGACGATCTTCATCAAGGCTGCTATACATATGTGAAACATGCAGACCTATATATAACCCACGGACCAATGAGATTCAAATTGACAATCACATGATAAGCTAAAGGTCCTGGAAGGTAAATTGCGATCACAAATAGTCAAAAGGTCCTTTTGAAACAGTGCAATGAACATCATTAAAATTACAAAAATTAGCGTTAAAAAAGAAAACACAATATGGCAAGAGATCACAATCAATAGTTATAATGATACATCAACTCATTCCTTTTGTTTAATCCATTCGGGTATCTCGTGTTTAAGGAAAAGATCCAAAAAGCTTCCCTGGTCAGTAAATGTCTGGCGACATCCCCACCTCGCACTGATTTAGTGACTCTTTCTATGGCGCTAACCTGGAAGGACGTAGTATTGCGATCGTGAGAAAGAATAAAATGTTTGGAAGCCGCCGATACATTTCGATTTAGATTAGTAGTATTTCCAATATCAGATAAATGCTCCGAAATCCTTGTTTTTAATTTTCTAGTTGTACACCCCACGTATGACAAGCTACAGGAAACACAATTAATTTTATAGACCACATGTGTTGAATTGCAGTTAATATACTGTTTGATATCATAACTAACAGATTGGTTATTATTACTAAAGGATTTGGTGACTAAAGCATGTCTGCATGTCCTACAATTATTTGCGCCACATTTGAAAAAGCCCTTAAATTTTAACCATGTGTCATTTTTAATATGAGCATGAAACATACTGGGGAAACCCTATTGCCTATAGATGGAGCCTTTCTGGCTATAATATTTACACCTGGTTGTAAAATTTCACATAAAGTGTCATCTTCATATAAAATCGGTAGAAATTTGTTGATAATCTTTTTTATTTCTCCAAATTGTGGGCTAAACTGCAAACTAACAAAAGAACGATCGCAAAATGGATCGCTATTAGGCGATCGTGAAACTTCACCATCAGAATTGATGAGATTATCACGTTCCTTCTGGGTTACAATTCGCCGAGCTCTGTTTATCATCCAACGCGGATAATTTCTATTAATCAATTTGTCATCTACCATTTTAAACTGTTCCTCCAAATTAGTCTGTGAACTACAATTTCTCTTAATTCTGATATACTCGCCCAGAGGAATGGATTTGATTGTATGCTTAGGGTGACTACTGCCAGCATGTAAAATAGTATTACCCCCAAATGGTTTAATATGTGTTTTGGTACAAATATTTTGTCCCTCAATTCCACATAAATCCAAATCCAAAAATGACATTAGACTGGAATGATATCTATTCGTAAAACGAATATTGAAATTATTATTTTCAATGTAATCAATAAACTTCGGTATGGCAGATACATCGCCACCCCAAATGATTAGGATGTCGTCGATGTATCTGCCATACCAGACCAAAGAGTCACAAAAGGGATTTTCAGCAGAAAAAATGTAATTAGACTCCCAAAAGGCCATAACAAGATTAGCCAGCGATGGTGAAAATTTAGCACCCATCGCTACTCCAGTGCGTTGAAAAAATTATGAGTAAGAAGAAAAAAAGTAACCTGCAAAAGAAAATTAATTAAATCATCAGAATACTGACTGAACCTTTGTAAGTGAAACTGAAGCGCTGTCATTGCAATATGATGTGGAATGCAGGTATACAAAGAAATAACGTCACAACAGAGCCACGTAAAATTACTGCTCCAGATCCTATTTGAAAACATTCTGAGGACGTCTTTCGAATCTTTCGACGTCTGAAATTATCATCAAAATGTCAGACAAAGGTGGAGTGGTTGTTGTGATGAATAAAAATGATTATCATGATAAAATGATGGATCTTTTACAAGATAAAGACACTTATGAAGAATTAGATAGTAATCCATCTATCAAATTTAAATCTGAAGCTGATATCATCATTAAAGAGGGTCTCACTTTAGGAGTGATAACTAAGAAGCAAGCAGAATATTTAGAAGTCTCACATCCGATCCTTCCAATTATGCATGGGTTACCGAAAATTCATAAGGAGAAAAAAATCCCTCCGATGAGACCAATTGTTTCGGGCATCGGTTCAGCTAATGAACACTTGGGAGAATGGGTGGACTCTCTGCTACAACCCCTGGTGCGTAGGACTCCTGGCTTCATTAAAGATTCGAAAGACGTCCTCAGAATGTTTTCAAATAGGATCTGGAGCAGTAATTTTACGTGGCTCTGTTGTGACGTTATTTCTTTGTATACCTGCATTCCACATCATATTGCAATGACAGCGCTACAGTTTCACTTACAAAGGTTCAGTCAGTATTCTGATGATTTAATTAATTTTCTTTTGCAGGTTACTTTTTTTCTTCTTACTCATAATTTTTTCACTTTTGATAATAAATTTTTTTTGCAACGCACTGGAGTAGCGATGGGTGCTAAATTTTCACCATCGCTGGCTAATCTCGTTATGGCCTTTTGGGAGTCTAATTACATTTTTTCTGCTGAAAATCCCTTTTGTGACTCTTTGGTCTGGTATGGCAGATACATCGACGACATCCTAATCATTTGGGGTGGCGATGTATCTGCCATACCGAAGTTTATTGATTACATTGAAAATAATAATTTCAATATTCGTTTTACGAATAGATATCATTCCAGTCTAATGTCATTTTTGGATTTGGATTTATGTGGAATTGAAGGACAAAATATTTGTACCAAAACACATATTAAACCATTTGGGGGTAATACTATTTTACATGCTGGCAGTAGTCACCCTAAGCATACGATCAAATCCATTCCTCTGGGCGAGTATATCAGAATTAAGAGAAATTGTAGTTCACAGACTAATTTGGAGGAACAGTTTAAAATGGTAGATGACAAATTGATTAATAGAAATTATCCGCGTTGGATGATAAACAGAGCTCGGCGAATTGTAACCCAGAAGGAACGTGATAATCTCATCAATTCTGATGGTGAAGTTTCACGATCGCCTAATAGCGATCCATTTTGCGATCGTTCTTTTGTTAGTTTGCAGTTTAGCCCACAATTTGGAGAAATAAAAAAGATTATCAACAAATTTCTACCGATTTTATATGAAGATGACACTTTATGTGAAATTTTACAACCAGGTGTAAATATTATAGCCAGAAAGGCTCCATCTATAGGCAATAGGGTTTCCCCCAGTATGTTTCATGCTCATATTAAAAATGACACATGGTTAAAATTTAAGGGCTTTTTCAAATGTGGCGCAAATAATTGTAGGACATGCAGACATGCTTTAGTCACCAAATCCTTTAGTAATAATAACCAATCTGTTAGTTATGATATCAAACAGTATATTAACTGCAATTCAACACATGTGGTCTATAAAATTAATTGTGTTTCCTGTAGCTTGTCATACGTGGGGTGTACAACTAGAAAATTAAAAACAAGGATTTCGGAGCATTTATCTGATATTGGAAATACTACTAATCTAAATCGAAATGTATCGGCGGCTTCCAAACATTTTATTCTTTCTCATGATCGCAATACTACGTCCTTCCAGGTTAGCGCCATAGAAAGAGTCACTAAATCAGTGCGAGGTGGGGATGTCGCCAGACATTTACTGACCAGGGAAGCTTTTTGGATCTTTTCCTTAAACACGAGATACCCGAATGGATTAAACAAAAGGAATGAGTTGATGTATCATTATAACTATTGATTGTGATCTCTTGCCATATTGTGTTTTCTTTTTTAACGCTAATTTTTGTAATTTTAATGATGTTCATTGCACTGTTTCAAAAGGACCTTTTGACTATTTGTGATCGCAATTTACCTTCCAGGACCTTTAGCTTATCATGTGATTGTCAATTTGAATCTCATTGGTCCGTGGGTTATATATAGGTCTGCATGTTTCACATATGTATAGCAGCCTTGATGAAGATCGTCTGATCGAAACGCGTTGCTGTATGCGGCTTCCTTCATGGAGCATTTACCACTTTGTATTTTATACCAAATGGATGAATAAAATTTTGAAATTTTAAGGAGCTGGAACACCCTCTTTTTCCTTGGACTAATTCAATAGCGCAATCATAGCTCCTGTGAGGGGGCAAGGATGCAGATTTACTTTAACTAAATACATACGAAAAATCAGTCAAAAAGTCAGGAACATCCTGAGACTGGGGAGAGGCAGAAAAAACAGGAGTGTCAGCATTAACACATTGGCAGCCCCAACTGGTCACAGACACAGATTTCCAATCCAAAACAGGATTATGAGACTGTAACCAAGGGAAACCTAGTACAATAATGTCATGCAGATTATGCAGCACCAGAAATTTGCAACTCTCCTGATGATCTGGTTCAACCCTCATTATCACCTGAGTAGAAAACTGGGGTTTATTCTCAGCCAAAGGGGTAGAATCAATGCCCAGTAGAGGAATAGACTTCCGCAGGGGTATCAAGGGAAACCCACAAATTTTGGCAAAGTCAAAATCCATCAGGTTAATAGCTGCTCCTGAATCAATAAAATCCTGAGCAGAAAATGTGGACAGGGAGCAAATCAGGGTAACAGTCAACAGAAATCTGAACACTACCCAAGACAACTAAGCATGCAAAACGTCTTCCCCGCTTAGGGCAGACTGAAATAGCATGAGAGGCATCACCACAGTAGAAACATAACCCATTGCGCTTTCAAAACTCATGATGCTGTGCCCCAGAAGTCACTCCATCACACTGTCATGGGTGTGTCGCCACGAAGATCGTCATTACACAGCCTGACTTCTCGCAGCTGAGTTTTTGGTGCTTTGTGTTTTTCGGCAAGGAGGGAGTTAATTCTCTCTCTCTGTGCTAGATGAGGCCCAGCCTCGCCCAGCTGCAGTCAATGCTGCAGTAGTGGGACTCCTTCAAATACCTGCCGGTCTGTTAGGGAAGTTGTCGGTGAAAGCATTCCTTGCAGAAAAACAGAGCGGCTCGTGGTACTTTGGAGTTTGGAGTGAAGTGTACTTGGTGTGGTTTTTTCCCTTCCTCGCTTTATCATTTATCTCCTTACCCGTTGATGTTCCCTCTGTTGTTGTGTTGTGAGGTTTTGTATGCAAGGTGGTTTTTGGTTTTCCCCTTGTACTGTCTCGTTTGTCTAGTACTGTGTGTTGGCTTATATTATCCTGTTCCCTGTTGTTGTGATTGGGGTCCTTCTCAGGACTAGATTACTGAGGTTCAGTGATCCTCAGGAGGTAGGGGTTACGCTGGCGTGGACCTCTGTACCTTTAACAGTACCTCCAGGTAGAGGGATTAGTCAGGGCCCCAGCTTAGGGTCAGCTTAGGCCCCTGACCTCCTGTACGCAGAGACAGCGTGACACACACTGCATGGGCTCAGAAGCTGGCTCACAAGGCAACACTATCTCACGCATACCTCTGCGCTCACGCAAACGTCTGTCAATTTGAATAGCCAATGACATAGAATCATTGAGACCAGAGGGAGCAGGGAATCCCACCATAACATCCTTTACATTATCTGACAGCCCCTTCCCAAGAAGGGCAGCCAAAGCATCATCATTCCATTTGGTCAGGACTGCCCACTTTCGGAATTTCTGACAGTACAACTCAGCATCTTCAAGACCCTGATTTAATGCCAACAAGGTTTTTTCAGCTTGATCAGTGACATTAGGTTCATCGTACAATAACCCCAGAGCCAGAAAAAATGCATCAGTATCATTCAAAACAGGATCCCCAGGTGTCAGGGAAAAAGCCCAATCATGAGGATCGCCGCGCAGGAGAGAGATGACAATTTGAACCTGCTGTGCTGCGTTACCTGAAGACTTAGGCTTTAAGGCAAAAAACAACTTACAGTTATTTTTGAAATTCAGAAATTTAGCCCGATCCCCCAAAAACAAATCTGGCATGGGAATCCTAGGTTCCACAACCGGCAACCCAGCAAGATAGGTAGCAATACTCCGATCCTCAGTGGCAAGCTGATCCACACGGCCAGACAACTGTGCAAACTCCATTGAGAGAAAAAAAAATCCTCCTCAGCACCCAGAGAAAAAGAGGGAAAAATGCAACAAACAGGAAAAAAAATCTCTGACAACTCTGAGAACTTTTTTTCTTTCCACACTATTTTTCCCTTCTGTGAGTACCATACAATTTTTAGTTGGGCCAGTGATACTGTTGTGTTAAGGTAGCTGAGGTGAAAAAGCAAAAACGGCAATACACCAGAGAGGCTGGAACCTATTGAATTGCAGTAACCTGAACGAACCACACAACTAGAGGTAGCCGTGGAGCGTTCCTACGTTGATCCTAGGCGCCTCGTCACAGCCTGAGAGATAACTATACCTAAAGGCAGAAAGAGGAAAGCTATCTGCCCCGGAGCAGATCCCCAAAGAAAATAGGAAGCCCCCAAACATGTAATGGCGGTTAGACAAGAAGAAGCACGGACACAGACAGAAAATAGAATGAGCAAATGCTCGGGCCCAATCTGTCTAGACAGAAAAGTACAGGAAAGGATTCTCACTGCAATCCAAAAAAGCCCTAAAAAATACCAACTCTTATGATTGCAAAAACACCTGAGATCACACGATCTCCACCACCTAAATCAGATCTCTGGTATAACAAAACTAAGCCGCAGCCACTGAGAAAACAGGAAAAGCAAATGAACAAATAACGGTGGCTACAGATAAACTGAGAGGAGCACAGTCCCCAGGAGGGGACCCGGCTGACCTCCACAGAAGTGCAGAGAACTATGCAAAAAGCAAGCACAAAAATAAAAGCAGAAAATATCTTATCTGAAAGCAGAAGATGCAGGCAAGACTCAGCAAACTTCCAAATGAACCAGGAACCACAATTGAGACAAGAACAATTGATCACCGGCAACCATCATGGGAGGGAACCTCCCTTATATCAGACCAGTCAGTGATCCCAGATTGCCATTCCTCGCTGAAAGGTTCAGTACTGTCTGTAACCACTAGAGGGAGCCTCTGCTCAGAAACCATCTCTAGCACATTCATAACAGGGGACTCAGTGTATAGGGTCTCCTCCGTCTGAACTTATGTGGATCGTGATCTGTTGAAACGTGGACGGGGAGTTCCCACAAGAGTGGGCGGATCCCCAAGTAGCTTGGTGAACAACATATCTCGGTTGTTGGTGCTCCCGAGCCTGTGGGGTAACGGCTGGGAGTAAGAGGTTGGGTGTTGTTCACAGCATTTTGGGTCAATTCACCATGATTTTTGTGGCTTCAAGGACTCCTCCACAATGTTTAAGTATGGTACATTGTTAATATTGTTAATGTTGTTTGTATATAAATAAAGGCTGCTGTGGACATATGTATTTCAAAGAATTACTGGCTCTTGTGTTTTGGTGAATGGGTAGCGGGATCATACTTATATGGGGATGGGTTTGGTCATTGGGAGGCGTTGACTCCATCCAGGTAAACAACTTGACAATACCAACGTCAAGTAATAGCCGGAGCTGAGCCTCCCCTCCTCAAAAATGAGGCGTGGGCGGAGACCAGCATGACAGAGGGGTTGAAGAGTTTACAAAGGGGAGAAGCATTTAGATTAAGGGGGCGGTGGAGGGGTTTATAAGGCTAGGTAAGGGGCGGTCATCCTTTTCAGTTCCCGCTTTTGCCCCCATCAGCAGTCCCACCCTCCCTCCCTGTATGCTATGGAACGTCACCGTTTGTATAATTTTTGGGTCATGTCGGTTCAGGGGGGGAGTCCTTAAAGTTGTTTGGAAATTGGTTTGGGGGGACTCAGTGTATAGGGTCTCCTCCGTCTGAAGTTATGTGGATCGTGATCTGGTGAAACGTGGATGGGGAGTTCTCACAAGAGTGGGCGGATCCCCAAGTAGCTTGGTAATCAACAAATCTCGGTTGTTGGAGCTCCCGAGCCTGTGGGGTAACGGCTGGGTGTAAGAGGTTGGGTGTTGTTCACAGCATTTTGGGTCAATTCATCATGATTTTTGTGGCTTCAAGGACTCCTCCCCAATGTTTAAGTATGGTACATTGTTAATATTGTTAATGTTGTTTGTATATTAATAAAGGCTGCTTTGGCCATATATATTCCAAAGAATTACTAGCTCTCGTGTTTTGGTGAATGGGTAACGGGGTCATACTTATATGGGGGATGGGTTTGGTCGTTGGGAGGCGTTGACTCCATCCAGGTAAACAACTTGACAGTACCAACATCATGAAGTTTCAAAAAATGCAAGCACTGAGTCTTCAGTGCAGGCTACTGGTCAGGAACAACACCTTTCTTTGTGTCTTTCTCCCCCACCAAAAGTGAAGGATGCGGCAGGCCACACTTCAGATTACTCCATGGAGCTGTTTTCACATACCATGCCTGGGTTATCAAGTCAAATCCTGGATTCCCCAGTCCAAGATGAATCTGACATGGAGTGCACTGATGCACAGCCAATGCTATATGATTCTGCTGGTACATTCACCCAGAGCACTACATTGTCCTCGCAGTCTACTGAGCCAGAATCTGACCCTGATGAAACTCAGGTGCCCCTTCCCGCATACTATACCACCTTACATGGTGACACAGAGAAAGGTGCAGATAAAATTGAAGAGGAGGTGATGGATGACCCAGTTGTTGACCCGGATTTGCATCCATTGGGGGAAGAAGGTGCCACTGTCAATAGCTCAGAAGAGGAGGAGGATCCGCAGCAGGCATCGACATCGCAGCTGCGGTTATCTGGCAGGCCCATAGCAGTCCAAAAAGGTGTTAAAAAAAACAAAAAGAGTTGCAGGACATCTTGGCCAGACAGTCATATTAGCACAGCGTGCAAGCCCTGAAAATTTATCCATTAGTAGGAAGAGTGCAGTGTGGCACTTTTTTGATCAAAATCCTATTGATGAGGCAAAGGTTATCTGTAAGTAGTGCGGAAGGATCTTTAGCCGAGGGAAAAATCTCCGAAATTTGAATACCAGTTGCATGCTTAGACATTTAAACACCATGCACTTGCAAGCGTGAACGGACTACAAAACATCAGGTAGCACATGTGCACCTGCTCCGACTGAAGGTAGCCAGCAACGCTACATTGCTTCCCCCACTGTAAGCTCACCGGTTAGCACACCACTAGCAAGAAATGTTGAGGTGTCGTCACAAGGCCAAAGCAGTCAGGGAATCACAATGTTTTTGCAACCAAAGACTGAATCTAGGCCATCACCACCAACACAACCAACATCACCATCACCAACCCCCTCTCAGTCCGCCATGTCCACCGCTAGTTCCCCCATATGGAGCTCTCAAGTCCAGCTCACCCTAGCAGACACTCTGAGTAGGGCAAGAAAATACTCATCCTCTCATCCGCGTACACTGGCTTTGATCGCCTACATTGCCAAACTGACTCATTAGAGATGATGCCCTTCCGTTTGGTTGAAAGTGCAGCATTCCGAGAGCTCATGGCCTATGCTGTCCCACGCTATGACCTACCTAGTCGGCACTTCTTTTCTAGAAAAGCCATCCTGCCCTCCACCTGCATGTGAAAGACCGCATTGTCCATGCACTCAAACAATCAGTGAGTGGAAAGGTGCACCTCACAACAGATGCATGGGCTAGTAGGCATGGCCAGGGACGTTACGTGTCCATCACAGTGCACTGGGTTAATGTGGTGGATGCAGGGTCCACACGGGACAGCGGCGATTGGACAGTGCTGCATAGCCCACAATATAGGCAACAGTTGGCTGTAGGCGTTTGACCCTCCTCCTCCAGAAGCAAAAGCTCATCGACAGAGCACAGTCGCAAGAGCACTCCATCCGCAGCTGACAGTGTTGCACACGAGGTGTTCCAATATCGAACAGCCAGTGGTAAGCGTCAGCAGGCTGTTTTAAAGATGATGTCCTTGGGTGACAACAGACACACGGCGGAGGTACTGGCCGACTACTTGCAGCGAGAAACTGAGTCATGGCTGGGCAGTCTACATCTTGAGCCAGGCCAGGTAGTCAGTGATAACAGCCGTAATTTTGTGGAGTCCATAGCCCTGGCAAAACTCAGACACATACCTTGCCTGGCTCACACCTTGAACCTGGTGGTGCAGTGCTTCATATATAATTATCCGGAGTTACCAGCCCTGTTCCATAAGGTGCTAATACTGTGCTCGCACATCCGTCGCTCGCCCGTAGACTCCAATCGTATTGCACAGGCTGCAGCAATTTCTCCATCTCCCCAAGCACCGCCTAATCATAGATGTTGCAACAAGGTGGAACTCCACCATGCACATGGTTGAGAGGCTGTGCGAACAGAGGCAGGCTGTAATGGATTTGTGGGAGAATACAAGGGCAAGCAGTTTGAGGGCAGACATGGAGTTGTCGGGTGTGCAGTGGTCAAAGCTGAAAGACCTCTGTAAAGTCCTTCAGTCTTTTGAATAATGCACACGGCTGGTAAACGCAGGTGACCCCATCATAAGCATGAGCATCTCACTTATGCGCCTGCTCATGCAAACTTTGACACACATTAAGGATCAGTCGTCTGCAGCGGAGGAGGAAGAGGAGGAGGAGGTGAAGGGAAGCCTTGATGACAGTCAGCCATTGTCTGCTTAGGGAAAAGTCCTGGACGAGATGGAGGAAGAAGAGGAAGAGGAGGATGATTATTTTGGGGAGGAAGATGGCTTGCCAAGGTCAGCTCCATTGTTTGTGCGTGACTGGAGGGATGTGGATTTGGCAGAAAGAGCTCCTCCACCCACCACTGGCAGTGCATCATTGACACCTGGAACATTGGTCCACATGTGTGATTATGTCTTGCGGATCCTAAAAAGGGACCCCGCATTGCCAAAATTATGAAGAATGACGACTACTGGTTGGCCAGCATCCTCGATCCACACTATAAAGGCAAATTACAGAACATCAAGCCACAGGAGAACCTAGAGCTAAAATTGGCGAGAAAACATGCAACTCTGGTAAACCATTTGTTAGAGGCATTCCCAGCACAAAGCAGGGGTGCAGGTTCTACTGGGCCAAATGGTAGAGGTGTTCGTGGTGCACACATCCGAAGTGACGTTGGAGACAGGGGTTTCATGACCATGTTGTAGACTGATTTCTCGAGTACCGCTCAGACGACTGTTAATACTGAATCGATTGCAACAGACAGGAGACTGCAGTTGTCAACTATGGTTCAAAATTACCTCTCCTCCCCTGTCGATGTTCTCCCTTACAGTTCATTCCCCTTTGACTACTGGGCCTGTAAACTGGACACCTGGCCTGAATTGGCACAATATGCCTTACAGGAGCTCGCTTGCCCTGCTGGTAGTGTGCTATTAGAAAAAGTCTTCAGTGCTACTTGATCAATCCGGACAGAAAAAAGGACCCGGCTGTCGACCCAAAATGTAGGTGATCTCACTTTCAATAAAATGAACCATGCCTGGGTTTCAAAGGATTTTGTACCACCTTCCCCTGATGACACATAGGTTGCCAGCAAAATGGCTCGCATTGTCCTCCTCTTCTTCCGACTTCTCCAATTCCTCCATTTGCAGCTGCTGAACGTCCAGCCTACACCTCAACATATGCCAGTTTTTCCACCTCCCTAACTGGGCTCTACCCCCAGAGCCGAAGTCAGCACCTGGCGCACCCTAACAAGTGCCGGGCCCTGAGTAGGTGGGGGCCCATTTGCCGTCAGAGACATCGGCGTACTATGAGGGGCCCTGTGCCAGTGCCGTCGCCCACGAATGGGCCCTTGCACTTGCAATACTTACCTCTTCCTACTCCACCGCTGGGACGTCTTCCGCATTTCCTGACAGTGACATTCAGGTCAGAGAGCATGATGACATCACGTCTGTACGCCCTCTGCCTAAACAGTCCAAGTGCAGAGAGCTGGAAGATGTCAACGTGAGGAGTCCAGAGTAAAGCAGTGTACAGGAGGGAGGTATTCATATTTTTAATGCTTGGGCAAATAAGGTTAGCATTATACACTGGAGAATTATATTGGGCCATGAAACACTTGAGCATCATAGATAGGGCCATTATAACTGGAGCATTATAAATGGGGCCCATTATATATGGAGCATTATATAGGCCCAACATAATTGGAGCATATCATGGGGCCCATCATACACTGAAGCATTGTAAATGGGGCCCATTATACACTGGAGCATCATAACGGGGCCCATTATACACTGGAGCATTTAAATGGGGCCCATTATATATGGAGCATTATATAGGCCCATCATACACTGGAGCATCATCCTATATGGGGCCCATCATTCAACTGGAGCATTATAAATGGGGTCCATCATACACTGTAGCATCATATACGGGGCACATTAGACACTGGAGCATCATATTGGGCCCATTATATATGGAGCATTATATAGGCCCATCATACACTGGAGCATCATCCATGGGGTCCATCATATACTTGAGAATAATATGGGGTTCATTATTTATGGGGCATCATATAGGGTATGGATCATCATATGGAGCACATATGGGGCCTATTCTGTATGGAGCATTATATGGAGCCCATTCTGTATGGAGCAATATATGGGGCCCATCATAAACTGTATGGAGCTTTATATGCGACTCATTATACTCTATGGAGCAATATGTGGGGCTCATTATACTCTATGGGACTGTCCTATACGGCACTGTATGGCACATTATATGGGGACCATCATATACTGTAGCATTATGTGGAGCTCATCATATACTGTATGGAACATTATATGGGACCAATTATTTTGTATGGAGCAATATATGGGGCTCATTATTCTGTATGGCGCACTATGTGGTGGCCATAATACTGTATGGAGGAATATACTGTCCGGCTTTTGAGCTGTTGTAGAATTTAAAATAGATATTAGTCATATTATGTAAGAAGTGAAGTATTTGGCATTGTACTATACATATATTTCTCTGCCATATCGGAGCATCATGAATTGTGGTATGTGTTAAAGGGGCCCACTGAGACTCTTTGGGCCGGGGCCCACAAAAACCTGGAGCCAGCCCTGCCCCACCCCAACTTTAGACGAATAACCCCCAGTGTTGTGAATACGGTGGAGGCGACTTCGGAGTTGGGGCTCCCTCCGGTGGTTGCTGAGGGTAATGAACCAATTGCTGAATGGCCTTCAGCTGGGTCTGAATGGTCTGATATAAGTGACTTGAACTCCCATCAGCCTTGCCGGTAATCAATTGTTCTTCCAGGTCTTGCTTGGAGCTCAGCTTGCATTCCTGCTTTGATTCAGATGAGTGATTTGCTGTTTTATTTTCCCTGTTGGATTTTCCTTGCTGGTTCTCTGCCTTGCAGTGGACTTCAGCCTATTCCCCTTTTGGGGCCTGACGCTGCAATTGTGCTCAGTTTGTGTTTGCACTTTTGCTCTGTTCCTATGTCACTTTTTATTTGCTGAATTGTTGTGTTACACCAGAGATCTGATTTAGGTGGTAGAGATCGTGTGATCTCAGGTTTTTGTTAATCAGAAGTGTTGGAATTTTTGTCAGGGTTTTTTTTGGGTTGCAGTCAGAATTCTTTCCTATACTTTTCTATCCAGACAGATTGGGCCCCAGCGTTTGCTCATTCTATTTTCTGTCTGTGTTCGTATTTTCTTTTTGTCTAACCGCCAATACATGTTTGGGGGCTTCCTATTTCTTTGGGGATTCTGCTACGGGGCAGATAGCTTTCATCTTTCTGCCTTTAGGTGTAGCTATCTCTCCGGCTGTGACAAGGCGTCTAGGATCACCGTAGGTACGCTCCACGGCTACTTTTAGTGTTGCGGTTAGTTTAGGGTCCTGCAATCCAATAGTTTACAGCCTCTCTGGTGTATTGCTTCTTTGGCTATTTTTGCAATTTCTCCTCAGCTACCGAAACATAACAGTATTACCGGCCAAACTGAAAATTATATGGTACTCAACAGAAGGGAAAAATAGTAAAAGAAAAGAAAAAAGGGAGTTGTCAGAATTTTTTTTTTTCTGCCTGTTGCATTTTTTCCCTCTTTTTTCTCTGGGTGCTGAAGAGGATTTTTTTTCCTCAATGGAGTTTGCACAGTTGTCTGGCCGTGTGGAGCAGCTTGCCTCTGAGGTTCAGAGTATTGCTACCTATCTTGCTAGGTTGCCGGTTGTGGAACCTAGGATCCCCATACCAGATTTATTTTTGGGGATCGGTCTAAATTTCTGAATTTCAAAAATAACTGTAAGTTGTTTTTTGCCTTAAAGCCTAAGTCCTCAGGGAGCGCAGCACAGCAGGTTCAAATTGTCATCTCTCTGCTGCGCGGCGACCCTCATGATTGGGCTTTTTCCCTGACACCTGGGATACTGTTTTGAATGATGTTGATGTATTTTTCCAGACTTTGGGGTTATTGTCCGATGAACCTAATGTCACTGATCAAGCTGAAAAAACCTTGTTGGCATTAAATCAGGGTCGTGAAGACGCTGAGCTGTACTGTCAGAAGTTTCGAAAGTGGGCAGTCCTGATCAAATGGAAAGATGATGCTTTGGCAGCCCTTTTTCAGAAGGGTCTGTCAGAAAATGTAAAGGACGTTATGGTGGGATTCCCTGTTCCCTCTGATCTCAATGATTCTATGTCTTTGGCTATTCAAATTGACAGACGTTTGCGTGAGCGCAGAGGTATGCGTGAGATGGTGTTGCCTTGTGAGCCAACTCCTGAGTGCAGTGTGATGGAGTGACTTCTGAGGTTCAGCGTCATGAGTTTCGAAAGTGCAATGGGTTATGTTTCTACTGTGTTGACGCTTCTCATGCTGTTTCCGTCTGCCCTAAGCGGGAAAGACGTTTTGAACTCTCAGTTGTCTTGGGTAGCGTTCAGACTAAATTTCTGTTGACTGTTACCATGATTTGCTCCCTGTCCACATTTTCAGATCAGGCTTTTGTTGATTCAGGAGCAGCTATTAACCTGATGGATTTTGACTTTGCCAAACATTGTGGGTTTCCCATGATACCCCTGCAGAAGTCTATTCCTTTACTGGGCATTGATTCTACCCCTTTGGCTGAGTTTAAACCCCAGTTTTCTACTCAGTTGATAATGAGGGTTGAACCAGATCATCAGGAGAGTTGCAAATTTCTGGTGTTGCATAATCTGCATGACATTATTGTACTGGGTTTCCCTTGGTTACAGACTCATAATCCTTTTTTGGATTGGAAATCTGTGTCTGTGACCAGTTGGGACTGCCAATGTGTTAATACTGACACTCCTGTTTTTATGCCTCTCCCCAGTCTCAGGATGTTCCTGACTTTTTGACTGATTTTTCGGATGTGTTTAGTGAGAGTAAGTCTGCATCATTACCTCCTCACAGGAGCTATGACTGCGCTATTGAGTTAGTGCCTGGTGGTAAATTTCTTAAAGGTCGCCTTTTTAATTTATCTGTACCTGAACACGATGCTATGCGATCTTATATCAAGGAGTCTTTGGAGAAGGGTCATATCAGACCATCCTCTTCACCCTTGGGAGCCGTTTTTTTCTTTGTAGCCAAGAAGGATGGTTCATTGAGGCCGTGTATTGACTATCGCGTCCTGAATAAAATCACTGTTAAATATCAATATCCGTTACCCTTGATTTCTGACCTATTTTCCAGAGTGAAAAGTGCTAGTTGGTTTACCAAGCTTGACCTCAGGGGGCGTATAACCTTATTTGCATTAATCACGGGGATGAATGGAAGACGGCGTTTAATACCCCAGAGGGGCATTTTGAGTACCTAGTGATGCCTTTTGGGCTTACTAATGCCCCTTCCTTCTTCCAATCCTTCATGAATGATATTTTCAGGGATTTTGTGGATAAATTTCTGATCATTTATTTGGATGATATCTTGATTTTTTCCAACGACTGGGACTCTCATGTAAAACATGTTCGGACTGTGTTCCAGATTTTGAGAGAGAATGCACTGTATGTGAAGGGATCAAAGTGTCTTTTTGGTGTACAGAAGGTCTCATTTCTGGGATTCATTTTGTCTCCGTCTGTTATTGAAATGGACCCGGTCAAGGTTCAGGCCATCTGTGATTTTGTTCAACCTACTACATTGAAGACTCTTCAGAGATTTTTGGGTTTTGCCAAATTTTATCATAAATTTATTGGTAATTTCTCCGGTATTGTTAAACCATTGACTGATTTGACCAAAAAGGGTTCCAATGTGGTGAATTGGCCTCCTGAGGCAGTTTCTGCGTTTGAGAAACTTAGCAGAGATTCATTTCTGCTCCTGTTCTACGGCAGCCTGATGTTTCTCTGCCATTACATGTTTGGGGGCTTCCTATTTCTTTGGGGATTCTGCTACGGGGCAGATAGCTTTCATCTTTCTGCCTTTAGGTGTAGCTATCTCTCCGGCTGTGGCGAGGCATCTAGGATCACCGTAGGTACGCTCCACGGCTACTTTTAGTGTTGCGGTTAGTTTAGGGTCCTGCAATCCAATAGTTTCCAGCCTCTCTGCTGTATTGCTTCTTTGGCTATTTTTGCAATTTCTCCTCTGCTACCGAAACATAACACCCCAGTTTTCAATGCGTTATTATTATTATAAAGAAAATTAAGGTTAACAAGCTTAAGTAATAAGAATTGATGTCGTTGGCATTGAAGTGGGCACTGTAGGTGTGTTTACTGTCCTCCACTCACTTTGCTTCCCCATTGACTTGCATTGGGTTTCGTATTTCAGTCGGAACTTCGACATTTGCCGATAGTCGGCCGATTTCATTCGACTCGACTTTTGTGAAAGTCGGGTGGTCCGAAACCCGACTCAACCCTCCCAGAGGCAAAGTTGCTCATCTCTAGTTACCACCACCTCCTAGGGGGTTGTACTTGCCAATATCTTGACATTTCAGCTGGACGACATAATTAAATTTGTCTTCAAAGTGATAGGGGAGCTGTAGTAATATATTGCCCCATCTAATAGTAGAATTGCGCTAGTTTATGCGGACTCTTAGATGTTGGATATTTACTGTGACATATAGCAGTCCGAATGGACATTTAACCAAATAAAACACAATGCTTGATTCACAGGTAAAGAAACCATTAATCCTATAAGAAAAGCCTGTACAGGGATAGAGAAAGTATTCACCTCCTAATAACAATGTTTCACCTTTGAGCAATTTAAGCATGTGTATGTTCCCTTTCTTCTAGCAGATAAGAATATCTATCTCTGCATGGTATTCTCATTGCCAAAGTCAGTTTAGACCAATTTATTCCGAATATTAGGTAGTTTTTTATTACAGACCAAAGGGGTTTTGTATCAAGATATGCCTGTTGCAAAAAGTGACCCCTAGCCAGACTCTTTTGATTATAATCTTTTAAAGCCTCTCTTTTTGGCAGAGAAAGATTAAAGAAGTTGTCCACTACAATGTGTAGTGAGCAGATCGATTTAAACCTTGTAATTAAGGATTCCATCAAATATCTTGCATTTACAAATGTGCCTGTGAGCGACACTATGACTGTACACTCATCCCCATCACATGACCCCTGGCAGTGGTTGCCTCTGATGTCCTGTGATGTCATGTCAACTTCCGGAATTGGAAGCTGACTCTGCATCACTGAGGCGAGACCCATTTTCTCTGTATGTCTGGGCTGTGGGCAGAGTTTCACTCCAGATGATGTAATCCTAAGGTAAACACCTGATAAAGGGAGCAGATCGTTCCTGAAATTTGTTGTTTGTTGAATAACTCCACTTTTGTTATCTGATCTGGGTGGTTCCTGACTCACAGCATGTGCTCTGTGTATTTCCAGCACCCATTTTTCATCGTTTTTCACTTTATCAAGGCTCCTGAGCAGGACACCAAGAGCGGGCACAAGTTGCTGCAGCATTCCAGGATCACCATCATTACCAATTAGAATCAGCATTTTGGTTGTGCTTGGCATGCGCAACTTCCAGAGTGGAATTACTATTCTCCCACCGCATATGTGTTGTGACATTCTTCATGTTACGGATCTGCAACTCAGGACTTCGGCAGAAGGGGGAGAAGCTGAACCTGTACTAGGACTAGACTGAAGCCCTACGATGGAGTGGGAATCCTATTCCTTGGGAATAGACACACCGATGTTTCCTAGGCTAAACTCAAACGAAGACCTAAAGGTAGGGAGAAGGGTATCCCTGAACGATCTAGGGACTGGTAACAAAAAAACAGGTAACCTCCTAGTAGGAAAATAGAGGAAGCTGCAGAAACGAAAGGAAAACCAAAAAAACAAAGCTGGCAGAACTAGGGATCCCAGAACTGCTCAATATCAAACACAGAAAGCTATCAAAGCACCTAGCCAGAATTCTAGCGGGTTAACACTGTTGTCCAGCAAGGACTGGGAGGCAGGTGCTGGGTAATAATGGGTGATACAATCACCTGACCTTAGACAAACCCAGCACCAGGGGAAAAAAAAACAGTAGCCAGTAGGGATGAGCTTTCCGATATTGCAATATCGGAAATCGGCCCGATATTTGCTATATCTGAATTCCGATTTCCGATTCCGATATTTTTTTCACATCAGAAATCGGAAATCCCATAATCCTTCAGCCTCTGAGCGCTCCGCAGAGCCAATCAGGAGCTGAAGAATTGCTGACAACATTGTGTAACTCCCCTAAGCTTGGTAGGAGGCGTCCAAACTTGCTAGCTAGGGGCTGCACTGCGATTGGCTGGATGGTGTGATGAGGCAGTATAAAAGGCTGCGCCTGCCATTTTAGCCTCACTCTACTGTGAAAGCAGATAGGGATAGGTTGCTGTTGGAGGTAGGGAGAGATCTCGAATCTAATAGTGAAATTGCCATTCTGAATCCACCAATAGAGATGAAGACAGGGAGTAAGGGACGTCCCTGTGGCGGCCGCGGAAGAGGTGCATCAGCAGCCTGACATGGTGCACATCCAGAGCAAGCAGCACGCCCAAGTCACTCAGCACCTACTTTCAACCCGGCAGCAGTCATTTATGTGCAGCTTGTTAGGAGCACAGGGCCATAGGCTGATAAGAGAGGATCAAGTAGAAACTGTTGTTGGTTGGATGGCAGCTGAGGCATCCACTTCAATGAGCGCAGCATCCTCCCAGGACCTCTCCACCACATCGGGTTAGGCCACTGAAGAGCAGCACCCATCTGCTTCTTCATCGCCCACTAAATTGCCCAGACAATCAGATGGCCAGGAGCCAACTTTAACCCTCTTCTCAGAATCTGTTGGCTTGGAATCTGTGTGCCAGCCAGACAGCATTCCTGCAGCTGAAGAAGAGCTAGTGTGTACAGATGCGCAACCACTGTGTGCGTCTGAGAAAGAAGTGGAGGGTGGGTCAGTGCCCACAGTGACCAGACCCCAGTTAGCAGATGATGATGAAACTCAGCTGCCAGTTTCTGCTGATGAAAGTGTATTGGATGATGAGGTCCTTGACCCATCATGGCATGCTGAGGGGCAGCAAGCAAGTAGGGATAGCTCAGAGGAAGAGCTTGCATTTGTGGCGCAGCGTGGCCATCCACATGGGAGAGGAAGAGGGAAAAATTTGTTGTTTGCTCCCTCAACTTCAGCACCCGTTAGGAGCAGGGCTCGTTTAAAGAGCACAAGGGGTGCGCCCAAGAGTTGTGGTGCATGGGCCTTTTTCGACCAAGTTGCAGATGACGTTACAGTAATCAGATGCAAGCTTTGTCGACAAACTGTGCGGAGAGGGAAGAACGTCAGCAACCTTAATACCACCAATATGTTGATGCATGTCATGAAGAGGCACCCTGTGGAGTGGCAGCATCACACCCAAGAAGATTCGCCACCTGCAGCTGGTCCCCCACCTTCCATCTCTTCAGCCACCTCTTCCTCCAGCTCGCAAACAGCTGCTACCGCTTCCTCGCCAGAATGCCAGGGTGCATCTGCAGGCAGTGTTGACACACTGTCTATACTTCATCAGCATCAGCATCCCAATCGCTGGCATCCTCACACTTCCAATCCAGTGTGCAGCCATCTGTCACACAGGTGTGGGAGAAAAGGCGCCCGTACTCGGCAAAGCACCCACGAGCACAGGGCATGAATTCTCGCATTGCCAAACTGCTTGCAGTGGAAATGCTAACATTCTGGCTGGTGAGCAAGCCAGCCTTTATCAATATGTTGGGGTTTGCGTTCAAGCATGGCTGCATCGCGCCTTTCAGCCATGCAGCGCAGATTGGACCTGCCCGAGCACCGCATCATTGTTGACCTCCCCACCAGGTGGAATTTGACTTTGCATATGCTGCGGAGGTTGTGTGAGCAGCAACCTGAAATTATGGAGTTGCAGCTGCAGCAGGCGCAAAGTAGGCGACACACATCTCAGCCCTCCCACTTTACAACCACAGAGTGGGCAACCATGAAGGACATATGCACCATTTTGAAGAGCTTCGAGGACTCCACTCTGATGGTGAGCGCGGATGCTGCCCTACTCAGCCTGACTATTCCCCTTATATGCCTTATAGAATCATCACTTAAAGGACTAAGGGATGAGGTTTCTCAGGAGGAGGAGGAGTATGATGAGACACTTGCACCAACCAGGCAATGTTCATTGG
Source organism: Oophaga sylvatica (assembly GCA_033576555.1). Lineage (NCBI taxonomy): Eukaryota > Metazoa > Chordata > Amphibia > Anura > Dendrobatidae > Oophaga > Oophaga sylvatica. The sequence goes on from JARQOD010000003.1 coordinate 313,132,670, forward strand.
CCCGGTTGGTACAAAGCTCTGTGGGTGCCTCACAAAGGTCCAGGCAGGACACAGCAAGCGAGGAGGATGAGGAGGACTATGAGGATGAGCTAGAGGAGGAAAGTGCACAGCGCTCTACTAGTAGTCACCAGATAGAGCATGGATGGGGTGATGCAGATCAGCCAGAGCACATTCCTCCAGCTGGTGACAGCGATGCATGGCCAGTTGACAGCCTTCAGCACATGAGTGACTTCATGCTGCAGTGCCTGAGAAAAGACCCACGCGTGGCTCATATTCTCCACACAAATGACTACTGGGTGGCCACCCTCTTAGATTCACGTTACCGGGACAGCCTTGAAAACCTAATTACACCGTTGAACCGGAAGCGTAAAATGCAGGAGTATCAAGAAGCACTGGTTAATTCACTCATGTACTCTTTTCCACCGCATAGCAGTGATGCGTGTGCACTAGCAGGCACCTCAGTGCGTCCTGGGCCCAGCGGAATCCGTTCAGAAGCCGGTAGCAGAAGCAGTACATCTGCTACTGACAGGTTTAGTATACCCAACCTGTTCCAACGGTTTCTGAACTCGCAAACAGTTCGGGCACCATCAGCACAGACAGTGCAACGCACTAGGAGGCAACGTTACCGTGACATGGTGGCACAATACCTCTTCACCCCTGTGAGTGGGCTTCAGGATGGATCTGCCCCCTTCAGGTTTTGTGTCTCCAAGTTGGATACATGGCCCGAGCTTAGCCAGTATGCCTTGGAGGTCCTGGCTTGTCCTGGTGCCAGTGTGATTTCTGAATGCGTCTTTAGTGCAGCTGGCAATGTACCAGACTATCCGCTGCAAATGTGGACCGGCTTACATTCCTAAAAATGAACTAGGCCTGGATTTCTGGTGACTTTTGCTGCCCTGGGCCACAGTACACATGCATGGTTGGTAGCAGTATGCATGCTCTGTCATGTGCCTATGTTGCACACAGCGTAATCTGTTATGCCCGAGCTCTGGCCTCTACTTGGTAGCACCTGGTTCTGTGACTGACTCTTTCACCTCATACTGTTTTCCATTGGCTCTAGTACCACCAGCTAGTGCCCATTTCTGTGACTGCCACTTTCACAGCATGCCGTGTTTCTGGGCTCTAGTACCGCCAGCTAGTGCCCATTTCTGTGACTGCCACTTTCACAGCATGCTGTGTTTCTGGGCAACAGTACCGCCAGCTGTACCTCGTTAGACCAAAGTGGAAAAAAAGGACAAATGCCAAACACCTATAGGCAGAAGCACAAGAGGCGGGATCCAGCCACGCCGGCTGTTTCGTGGCAGTGAAGTGCAAACACAGGTGCCTCCCCCAAAGGTAAACCGAGTTCCAGCATCGCCAGCTGGTTCTCGGGAGTGCCCAAGGGCACGGGTACCTCCTGCTCCAAACCGTGTTTCGACAACGCTCGCTCTAACCCTAACCCTTACCCTACTAACCATAAACCCCAACCCTACCCCAACTAATCCTAACCCAAAGAAAAAACACCGCTGTTAAGAAGATGGCGACCAGTTTTCCTGCTACTTTTTTCGCTCTGTGCATTTTTCTAGCGATTTTTTTGCTCCTCTGCCTCTGCATACTCCTTCCCCATTATCCTGAGGTGTTTCCCCTCCATTTTATCCATTATATAGCACTGTAGTGGTCATTTTGTAAATCCCGATTTTTTTCTCTCATTGACTTGCATTGATATTGGAAATCGGAAATTCCGATATCCAATATTTTTCCAATATCGGAAATCGGAATTCCGATACGATTTCGGGCAATATCGCTCATCCCTAGTAGCCAGCTAACCACAACAATATGGTGGATGGTCAAAACGAAATAGATTCTAACACTTCACATGAAGCAGAGTCTCTTTTGGTTTACATTTACTATTTATGTAACAATACATGACAATACATGACATCATATTAGGAAACATTATGAGCCAATAAGAACCTTACACATTGTAGGAGAAAGTAGATCTGGGAATTATTCATCTTTTTTTAACAGGGAATAATTCTACTGCATGAATCCTAGATTGTGCTGGATGTTAGAATATAAAGATGTTATGACTCATGTGAGAAAGAATAAGTCTTCCTTCCATTTCAGTGACTCAACATCCTTATCATAATTCAATGATTCAACATCCTTAATGAGGAATGTCATGTTGAAGTAAGAAGGTTGTTGGGCCAATAGTTTTTAGAGAACCAAGATGATGGAATGGAATACGTGACTATCAGTGAACCAAAAGCCTATATATTAGTCTACTTTGTGGTTTTTCAATGTTTTTATGGACCTTCAGAAGGTGATAAAATAAAAAAGTCTTCAAGGATCCTTCCCCCATCAGAAAATTAATTTGACTTTTTCATGAATCTCTAAATAAATGAAGGTTGTACCTCAATCAAAATTTCTATAGTGTTACATTCCAGTTATGAGAAATATTTCCCATCACCCACAATGCTGAGCGCTTCTTTCAGGTATGTGACCCTGGATGAAAATAAATCCCCTTTATTTACACAGGGAATAATTATGCTTGCACTTCCTTTTAAAATCTTCAAAATGGTCTGAAACTCATTAACAGAGTAACAGTCATTTTAATTTTTTTTTTCATAAATCAATAGTACACATGAAAATAAGCAAATTTCTAATATAAGTTAGCAAAAAAGTTTGCTTTTTTTCTCTGACAGTAATGGGAAAATGTCTTCACTGAATACAAATTTTATCTCAGAATTCAAAATTTTTTAATAATGGCTGATCATTTTTTGCAGAGAAAGAAGCAGATTTCTCTGATAAGATATATTACAAATTTGCTTATTTTCATAAGTAATATTGATTTGTGAAATAAAAATTAAGATAAGGTTATGTTTTGATAGCAGATGATAAAATGTCTAGAGATGATTGCTCAGATGATAGTTTGATTAAAAACTGAATTTTGGAGCTATTAATTTTATGTATGTAGGTATCTTGTCCTGACTTTCGATTTTCTTTCATGCTAAACTTGCCATTTTGAGTTGGCTTTCTTTTTCTCAATATCTCAAAGTGCCATTGAAATATGTTTTTTTTCAGAAAGGCATTGAAATATAAAAATAAATCAAATCTTTTAAAACTTTTTTACTGCCAAAAGGAAACCATTATTAAAAACTAATATTTTATGAGTATTTAACATATGGGAGGATAGATAAAATGTATTATTTTGCATCAAACTGGACAATCTCTTTTTAATTAGCTCTTCATCCCTCTAGATTCTTTGGATTCCTCATACTCTATACTAGTTCTAAGTTTCTTTTTCTTCATGTTCTTGTTTCTCTCATGTGATTGGCTAAAAATAAATATTGTATACTGTTACCATTTGCCACTCTCTGGAAAAACACATTAGAAACAACGGTCCATGGAGATTACATGTGAGAAATAACCTGATGGAAATTTGTTTTATGTGTGTTATGTGTGTGATCAAGAGGTGGCAGGTTGGAGTTTAGGAACATCTAATCATAAAGATAACAGCAGAGAAGACTATGGTGGACTTATCTAGGCTTTCACAAGATCCATCTTCCTACAGAGTGTTCATTCATCAAGTCGCCATTGCTTGAAATCGAGCCAGAGGTGGTTAAAAAATACATCACGTGAGGTGGTATTTTTGGGATCTTATGCATTTTAGATGAAAACAATAGTTTTGGCGATGTCTTATTATCAGGACTCATCAGATTTCTGTTGGTTGCCCTAAATGATTTCACACCTCATTGATTCCATTTCTCTTTTGATCTTATTTTTATTCTTGAATTTGCTTCATTTGAGATTGATGCACTGCTCTATTTCCAAATTTTTTTGTAACTGAGGAGAAAACAATGTGTATCATAATTGTAACAGTCATGTTAATGATGCACTTCCATCAGTTTTTATCCTCTTAAAATATTGCAATCATCATATTATATAGCACTATGTACTTACAATTGCTCATTTTGCCTTTCTACCCAGATAATTATTTTCTTTTTTTTTTATGTAGAAGCAGGAAGTTTCTTTCCCCTGCATTTATCCTTCCCGTGTTCAATTCCTGACTCAGCTGCTCCACTGCTTCCTTTTGCCAGGAACTTTTACAGTGTCTTACTACTCATACAGGAAAAATAAACTTCCTGTTTCCACATAGATTTTAGAAAGATTCAGCTAGTCAGTTTTTAATCATGTAATGTCATAGATCTTAATGGAAAATACATGAATCATCTAGGTAGAAAGGCAAAATGAGCTTTTTTAGTATACAGTGCTATATAATATGATGCAATATATTCACACGAAAAAAAATATATGTGAGTACTTCTGTAGTTTTTTTTTTAAATTCTAGAGATGAGCAAGAATTACTAAGATGCTCATTTCGAGTAATGAATATAATTGGAGTCAATGGGAAATTTGAGTGTTTTTCTGGCAGACCATATAGGGAGATCTGGGTGGCAGTGAAAATGTTGAAATGGATGGAAAAAGCGCTGAATGAAAGGAAAACCCGCATGGGGGAAACCCCTGGAAGCATTTGTGACACCCAGATCGCTGCTGAGAAAAATGGTGTCACACTTTTACTCCATCTTAAGGACTGATAATAAATCATTCAAAATTGACAAGAAATTGGAGTTTGCAGGAAAAAAGTGTTAAGAATCATTTTCCTTCATAATATTTATATATAAAGCAAAATTTAAAAAAAATATATAATTTAAGTAAACCAAAATTGATTTTATAATTAAAAAATTATAAATTTCAGTGTAATTTATGAAGGAAGCAAAAAGTACCAAAAGAAGTAACTCAGAGGGACTCAGATATATCCTGTATTAGACATAAAAGAAGGCCTCATTAACATTCTGTTCAAATTGTAATGTATTGGTACTCCTCTAGAATCTTAAAGTCTGTGCAATTAGTGCAAATCCTGGCAAAAATTACAAGCAGAGTCATCCACACACCCTTGAAGGCACAAACTGTAGTGCCTCATTCAAATATTGTGAACAAAGTGTAGTTGTGTTACTCCTACGCTCATAAAAGTTCTGCACACAGTGCAAAACCTGCCAATAATTACAAGCAGGGTCATCCATACACCCTTTAAGGCACCAACTGGAGTGCTTCAAAAAATTAAGAAAATGTACTTATGGTATTTGGTCATAAAGGCTTTGCACAAAGTGCAAAGCCCCCAAAAAATTATAATGAGGGTCATCCAGTCATCCATAGACCATAGAAAAGAAACAACTGGCGGGCCTCATTCAAACATTGAAGTTTAAAAACACTTCATGCTGTCATCTGGTGATGTGGAAAAGTTGGGTCTAATCCAGGCTTTGTTCATTGCTATTAAAGTGAGCCTGTCTGTACTTTCTGTTGAAATGACCAGCCCAGTGGCAGTAAAAACCCACTCAGACAAGATGCTAGTGGCAGGGCAGCACAACACCTTCAATGCATAGAGGAACAGCTCATGCCAGTTGTAGGACTTTGAGACCCAATAGATGATGGTCACAAATGAATTATGGAGTACACTGTTTTTGTTGACCAGGGAATTACTTGACCATCTTTGAAAACTTTTCACTCCTTGTCAAAAATACCTAGTCATCAGGGCCTGAATGCTGGTTTGCTGTCATGGAATTGACCCAGGCCTTTGACAGCGTACCCCTGAATCTGCTGTTCCTGGTGTGTGTCTCCTTTGCTTTTCCACCTTCATTGGGGCAAGCAGATTGTCCCTGCTGCTAGCGCTGTCTGGTGATTTTTTCAACATATTGAACAGACCAAAAGTTTGGACACACCTTCTCATTCAAAGATTTTTCTGTATTTTCATGACTATGAAAATTGTACATTCACACTGAAGGCATCAAAACTATCAATTAACACATGTGGAATTATATACTTAACAAAAAAGTGTGAAACAACTGAAATTATGTCTTATATTCTAGGTTCTTCAAAGTAGCCACCTTTTGCTTTGATTACTGCTTTGCACACTCTTGGCATTCTCTTGATGAGCTTCAAGAGGTAGTCACTGGAAATGGTCTTCCAACAGTCTTAAATGAGTTCCCAGAGATGCTTAGCACTTGTTGGCCCTTTTGCCTTCACTCTGCGGTCCAGCTCACCCCAAACCATCTCGATTGGGTTCAGGTCTGGTGACTGTGGAGGCCAGGTCATCTGACGTAGCACCCCATCACTCGCCTTCTTGGTCAAATAGCCCTTACACAGCCTGGAGGTGTGTTTGGGATCATTGTCCTGTTGAAAAATAAATGATGGTCCAACTAAACGCAAACCGGATGGAATAGCATGCCGCTGCAAGATGCTGTGGTAGCCATGCTGGTTCAGTATGCCATCAATTTTGAATAAATCCCCTACAGTGTCATCAGCAAAGCATCCCCACAACATCACACCTCCTCCCCATGCTTTACGGTGGGAACCAGGCATGTAGAGTCCATCCGTTCACCTTTTCTGCATCGCACAAAGACACGGTGGTTGGAACCAAAGATCTAAAATTTGGACTCATCAGACCAAAGCACAGATTTCCACTGGTCTAATGTCCATTCCTTGTGTTCTTTAGCCCAAACAAGTCTCTTCTGCTTGTTGCCTGTCTTTAGCAGTGGTTTCCTAGCAGCTATTTTACCATGAAGGCCTGCTGCACAAAGTCTCCTCTTAACAGTTGTTGTAGAGATGTGTCTGCTGCTAGAACTCTGCTAGAACTCTGTGTGGCATTGACCTGGTCTCTAATCTGAGCTGCTGTTAACCTGCGATTTCTGAGGCTGGTTACTCTGATAAACTTATCCTCAGAAGCAAAGATGACTCTTTGTCTTCCTTTCCTGGGGTGGTCCTCATGTGAGCCTGTTTCTTTGTAGCGCTTGATGGTTTTTGCAACTGCACTTGGGGACACTTTCAAAGTTTTCCCAATTTTTCGGACAGACTGACCTTCATTTCTTAAAGTAATGAAGGCCACTTGTTTTTCTTTACTTAGCTACTTTTTTCTTGCCATAATACAAATTCTAACAGTCTATTCAGTAGGACTATCAGCTGTGTTCGACCAGACTTCTGCACAACACAACTGATGGTCCCAACCCCATTTATATGGCCAGAAATCACACTTATTAAACCTGACAGAGCACACCAGTGAAGTGAAAACCATTCCCGGTGACTACCTCTTGAAGCTCATCAAGAGGCTGACAAGAGTGTGCAAAGCAGTCATCAAAGCAAAAGGAGGCTACTTTGAAGAACCTAGAATATAAGACATAATTTCAGTTTTTTCACACTTTTTTGCTAAGTATAAAAATTGCACATGTGTTAATTCATAGTTTTGATGCCTTCAGTGTGAATGTCCAATTTTCATAGTCATGAAAATACAGAAAAAGCTTTCAATGAGAAGGTGTGTCCAAACTTTTGATCTGTACTGTATTTTCCACAAAGGCTTTCTGGTATATCACTATTTTAAAAAAAACCTCTTCTCAGAAAGAAGAGATGCAAACTGTTCCTTGTAGCTTGTGTCTAGTAAGGTGAGCAACCAGTTCTCTTTTTATTCCAAGATGAATGTGACATGAGGGTCGCGGGAAAGGCACCTACAGCCAACACTTCCCTGTCTCCACCATGACGACAACTCTCCATTTCCTTCTCCACTTCCATCTATTCCTCCTCATTCCCCTCCTCAGCCCAACCATGTAGGAAAGATGTGACAAAGATTGTGTGGGTACTGGTCCCATTTGCAATATCAGCCAGCTCCTGTTCCACCTTCTCTTCTTCAGCCTTTACCTCCACATTGTTACCCAATATGCACTGAGGAGATGGTATGAGGCTAGGGTAGTATCTCCCTTTCTCATGTCTTGCTCTGTCTCCACCTGGTCCACATGGAAAGCTTCATGTTTAAATGCCAGCAGAGACTGCTTAAGTAGCCAAAGAAGCGGTATTGTTGAGCTGATGATGGCATCATCACCGCTCATCATCTCTGAGGAGTCCATAAAGTCTTGGAGAATGGCAGAAATGTCAGACATCCATGCCCACTCTTTATTTGCTATGCTTGGAAGCTGACTAGAATTCTGACAGGCGTGTTGGTGCTGGTATTCACCAACTGATCTCTGCTGCTCACAAAGCCTTGCCAGCATGAGCAGTGTAGAATTCCAGCTTGTGGGGACGTTGCCCCCCAGTCAGTGAGCTGGCACGTGTGTGAGCCAGAGCAGCAGCAGCTGTAGCTGACTTGTGGAAATGGCCGCTGATGCGGCGTACCTTGACCAGAAGCTCTGGCGAATCTGGGTAGGTTTTCAGAAAACTGCTGAACTACCAAGTTGAGCATGTGGACCAATAAATTGTATTTTTGTGTGCTTGCCAAGCTTCACAGCTGCCACCTGGTTACACCCATTATCACACACGACCATGCCTGGATGCAGGTTCAGCCGTAAGAGAGACAGATATGTCTTGTCTGTTATTCATTTCAACAATTCTGCGCGGTGTGCAGTTTGTCTCCTAGACAAATTACCTTCAGCAGAGCCTGTTGCCACTTCGCTGATGGGAGGGGATGTAGGAATTTTTTGTAGGAGGTGGGGGAAACCCTAATAGAAGTAGGGTCAGCAAATCTTGTCATCGGTAACTCCTGTGCCATGCCAAGGTGGCCCCGGCCTCCAAAATTTTATATACTCCTACACTCTTAAATGCTTTGCAAAATGTATAAAGTGAGGAAAAATCTATAATGAGGGTAATTAAGTTACCCTCTTCAGGTGTCTGCTTCCTTTTCTCTTCCTCGGGAGGTTGGCGTGACGGCCTCCACCTGCTTCCTGGAGCCCAATTCCCAGGTTCCTGGGCTGTAAGGGACCAGGCTTCGAGGTAGTGCCGGAGCACCCAACAGGCTTAGTGGGCGAAAGCCCCCTGTGTCACCTTCCCTATTGCCTGCTCCCAGCTTGGAGGTGGGGAACCCCAAGAACAGTGCAATTGGGGTGGCAGCCCCGTCTCAAGCTGCGTCAATGAGCCTCTGCCAGGTCCATTCATTTTTCAAGAAGGGTTTATCCTGCTCCCTTCCTTCTCAGATCACATCCACCGCCTACCAGCGATGTTGACCCTCCAATTTGAGGAACGTGACCTTGGATCCAGCTGTAAGCTCTTGCAGCCTTCCAGGAAAGTGTTCTGTCTCTCCTGCTCATGGTTGAACAATATGTGATGAGAATTCGCAAATGTTTCTATGGACCTCCATCTCCGTTGTACATAATGTACTTACCTCGGGATGTTAACTGTCAGTACCTTGCAATTAGCAGGCCCGCTATCATCTCTCCAGCCCTGGTATTGGCTCACCTCCTTCTGTCTTGTGACCATCATAGGCCCTGCAGTCCACTCACTAGTTGCTGGATTCTAACTCTCCCCTCTGTAGTCTGCAAGAACCCTAATGGTGAAGTCTGCGGCCTGGGTTCGGACCTTGGTGTTTCTGGGAAAGTGTAAGGTTCCGCACCACAGGTTACTGCCACGTGTCCTGTCATGCCAGCTTTGGCTGGCTCCGATATTCCTCTGGTCGCTCACTCGGCGGTCCCATGAAATTCTGCCATTTGATCACACACACTGCATACCAGCGATGTTGACCCTCCATTTTGAGGAATATGAACTTGTTTGAAGCCATCAGCTCTTGCAGCCTTCAAGGCAAGTGTTCTGTCTCTACAGTCCGCTGGTTGAACGAGATGTGATGTCGGTTCCCAAACTCTTCTATGGACCCTCATCTTCATATATAATGACCTTTCCCAGGGATGCCAACTGTCGATACCTTTCGGCTAGTAGGCCTGCTAGCATTTTGCAAGCCCTGGTCCTGGCTCATCTCCTCTCTTCCAACCAGCCTAGGACCCGCAGTCCACTTGCTAGTTGCTGAATCCTGGCTCTCCTGTCTGCAGTCCGCAAAAACCCCAACAGTGAAGTCTGCGGCCTGGGTTTGGGCCTTGGTGGTTTTGGGAAAGTGACCGGTTCAGGACTACAGGATACTGCCACCTTCTCTGTTATGCCAGCTTTGTCTGGCTCTGGTAATCCTCCAGAGCCTTGCAGGACTCTGCCATCTATGTTGCCTTGTTTCCCAGTAAGCACGTTACACTGTATAGATTACTAATGCATTCCAGAAAAAATTTGAACACTTTTTTGGTGTGTTTTTAATACCCCTGAATTTCACCCCAGAGCACATAATACTCTATGGATCAATAGCTGAACACAGAATTTTTTTCTCTTTTTTGGAGTGCTATAAACCACTGAAATGTAATCAAGAGCACGTAATACTCTGTGAATGAGTAACTGAATACCCCAAACATTTTTAATGCTTTTCTGGATTGTTATTTAGTATTTACCATTGAAATGCAACAGAAAGCATGTAATACTCTTTGGATGAATAATATAATACCGAAACATTTTGAACACTTTTTTGAAGTGCTATATACCACATAAAAGTACCACTTAGCATGTAATATTCTATAAATGAGTAGTTGAATACATACAAATTTTTCAATGCTGTTTTGGAGTCTTATATACCACTGAAATTGAAAAAAATGAAACAAGCACTGTATGAATGACTAATTAAATACAGACGCATTTTTAAACACTTTTTTGGAGTCTTATATATCACCAAAAAGTCACAGAAAGTATCTAATACTGTATGGATGATTAGTTGAATCCAGACAAATTTTTAACCGCTTTTTTGGAGTCTTTTATACCATGAAAATGTCACAGAAAGCACCAAATACTTTATGGATGACAAACTGAATGCAGACAAATTTTTTAAATTTTTTTTAGAGTTTTAGATACCACTGAAATTTAACAGAAAGCACCTAGTACTGTATAGATGACTAATTGAATCCAGACAAATTTTTAAATGCTTTTTTGTAGTCTTATGTAGAGATAACTGAACTTGTTTGTAAAAGATTCGCCAATTTCAAATATTGCACATTTGAATTTGTGTTTGGATTCCCGAGCATTTCAATTAAAAATCAGCAAAATTCGGCCAAAGCTAGGTAAATGATTGAGTTTCCACTTATGCTTTTGTTAGGACTTTTGGTATGATAATGGTTCTGTACTATGAGTGGCAGGGAAGTGTTTGATGTGGGGAGGAGGTGGAGAGAGGTCAGAGTAGCAGCAGATTGTACTTTTGCTTTTATTAACTTAATGTGTGGAGATTCCGTTAGCCAGTCATGGAGCATAGACCATCCACAATGTCCAGACACAAGGGCTTCTTTCATTGGCTGCTGAAGTTACATGTCCCTTTCACATAAAAAATGAACATGTTTTTGCGCCATTTTGTCAGTGTAATGCCACAGAGAGGCTGTTCCTGCTGCTGTTGCTGCAAGCTGTCAGATAGCTAGTTAGGGAGTTTATTGTCATCTAGTTCATCTATATAGGATCCTGCATCACATTGACCTTCCATCATCTAAATCCTGTGTTGTTCAAGCAAGAGTACACATTTAGAATCTAAATTGTTTGTGCTGATAAAGTGGTGCTTCCAGGAGAGTCCACATTTCAGAATCTAAATGTTTGTGCTAAAACTGTGTTGCAGGCATAAGTCCACATTGCAGAATCTAAATAATTTGTGCTATTACTGTGGTGCAGGCCGGAGTCTACATTTCAGATTCTAAATAATTTGTGCTAATAGTGTGATGCAGCCAGGAAAGTCCGTATTTCAGAAACTAAATTGTTTATGCTAGTAGTGTGGTGCAGGCAGGAGTTCACATTTCAGAATCTAAATCATTTATGCTAATACTGTGGTACACAGATAAGGAGGGTTTGTGGATAATCTGTGCTGTTGGTATCCCATATAATAAATCCAAATTGAGACAGAAAGAACATGCGGTTATTCTTTATAAAGTCTATGCGTTTTGAAGTACTACAGACTTCTTCATCAGGACTAGTTTTTTTCTAAGACTGTGGTGCAGGCAGAAGTCCACATTTTAGAATCCAAATAATTGTACTAATACTGTGGTGCAAGCAGGAGTCCACATTTCTGAATCTAAATCGTTTGTGCTAAAAGTGAGGTGCAGCCAGGGGAGTCCACATTTTAGAATCTAAATCGCTTGTGCTAATAGTGTGGTGCAGGCAAGGGTCCACACTTCAGAATCCAAATAACCATTTGTTCTAATTGTGTTGTGCAGCCAGGAGAGTCCACAATGCTGAATCTAAAACATTTGTGCTAATAGCGTGGTCCAGACATCAGGCCACATTTCTGAATCTAAATCCTTTCTGATAATAGTGTGGGCCATACACCAGGCCACATTTCAGAATAAAAATAATTTGTGCTAATAGTGTAGGCCTGACACAAAGCAACAATTCAGAATCGAAATAATTTCTGCTAATAGTGTGGTCCAGACACCAGGCCGCATTTCTGGATCTGAATCCTTTCTGCTAATAGTGTGGTCCAGACACACTATCTCAGAAAATAAATCCTGAATGTTAATTTAGTGACAGGTGACTGACAGGTCTGGGCCTAGGGTTGTGAAACAGATGGTTAAAAGAGGGGAAGAGTACATCCAACCTGAGTGTGGAAAAAGTGAGGTCATGGTGGAAGGGGGAATAGGCTTGGTATTTACTGTAAGGTATAATTGGGTTAAGTGGTAATGTTGCTGAAAGCTCTACTGAAGAAACACCGTTTTGTCCTATCCAAAGACAACAGACAACATCTGTTACTGCACTGGATACTCAACTCCATTTCTTTGGAAAGAGTCACATCAAATGGCCTCTCCTCCTCTTCCTCCACCTTAACATCAGAAACAGTACAATCCTCAGAGGTGGCACCCAAATTAGCCTTGTTTCCTCACACGTCACAACTCTCACATTCACGATGTGCTAGTCTGGGAATCTCACTGTGCTAAAATGCAGACTAGCAGTCTTTGCCAAACACTGGCATCCCATCAACTCAATCTGTTGCTTCTTCCTCCTTTGTCACTGTAGCACGAGTTCTCACACAGGTCTCTGGCCACAGAACCTTCACTTGTTCACCCCCTACCATCGAGGTGAGTTAGAGCCCGTCAGCTGTTCCAGAAGTGGACATAAATGCTGCTTTTGTTTCACTGAGCACACTACATCTTTCTCAATCCACCATAACATCTCTGCATGCACTACCTCTTCTAGGTCCTCCACCCGCACTCTAAACTTGTCCCTTAATGAGACACATGTTCCAAGAGTGCAAAGAAAATCCTCCACATCCGTACTTCACAGCCACTGTTCAACACAATCAGGTAGTGTTTAAATTAATATGTCTTGGGTATCACAGTCACACAGCTCAAGAGTCGTGGACAGTTATCCAGGTCAAGTTTGAGCAATGGCTGTCTCCACTGAACTGGAGCTAGGAAAGGCCATGTGCGATAACGAGGCAAACCTGGTTGTGGCCCTACACACACACATACCTTTCATGGCTCACATTCTCAACTTGGTTGTACAGCAAATTCTCTACCAGTATCCAAGCCTGAATGCACTACTGTAGAAAGCAATGTCTCTTTGAGCTCACTTCCTCCGTTTGCACTCCTCAGGTCATCGTCTTGCATCGCTACATAGGTTTTTCAGCATACCAGTAAATTGTTTGATATGTAATGTACTGACACAGTGGAACTCCACTCTGCACTTGTTGTAGCGACTGGGGCAGCAGCAACAAGCACTGGTGCAGTATGTCCTTTTGCATAGCCTGGGTTAATGCAATAAAGATGTGATGCAAATCACGCTTGCAGAGTGGGCACAGATGAATGATCTCTGCACCCTTCTGCACAGTTTCAAAAATGGCTTCTAAGATTTTAGCGCTGATGATGCAATGATCAGCATCAATATTCCAGTCATCTACATGCTTGTGCACACTTTAAATAGTCTGCAGGAGGAGATGGTTATCCCAAAGAAAGAGGTGGAAGCAGAGGAGGATATGCAAGGGATAAAAATTTCTTAAAGTTCTGGACTGTCATCGCACAGGCAGGTGCCATGGAAGGGTGGATTACAGTGATCGTGGAAGGCTCATGTTACCAGACAAACTGTTAGTAAAGGTGCAGGAGCTGAGGAACAAATGGTGTAGGATGAGGAGGAAGAGATTATGGGCACTCACTAGTCAGGAGATGAAGAGGATAATGATCCCCTCTCTGTTGTCCTTGGTTGGTGGGAGGGGACGAAGGAAGCAAGCTTGAGTGTTACCTCACCTCCAACACACCACGGACTTGGACCTCATGGAAGCACCCAACACATAAGTGCCTTCTTGCTGCACTATCTGCAACATGATGACTGTATTCTTATGGTTAGAAATAGTGCTGACTGCTGGGTTGCCACTCTGTTAGATCCAAAGTAAAAGAGTACATTTTGCATATATGGTTTCCCCCTAGAAAGGGAGACACACATGCTGGAGTATCGAATCATGCTTGTAGACAAACTTAAGAGTGGTTTTACCAAAGACATCAGTGAGGTACACAGTGTGCCGCAGTGGACTCTGCTCAGCTTAGACGTCAGTCCCAGCGTCTCGCTCAGTCTGGCAGTGTGCAGAGGATTACTGTTGCTCCACCAGGCTCTGCTATTGTGGCCAGTACTGGTTAGCAGCAAGCAGACATCTTTAGGACAAAGTCCTTGTTTTCCCTTTCTGAGCATGCCAGGGTGAGATCTCTCATTGGAGATCAGGGGTCACATTCTCAGGTACTGCAGCAGCTCCTATTGGTCCGCCAGTAAGGTCCTGTGACTACTGGTGTTCTGGAACAAGTTTCATTGGTCGTTGTTTCTGGCAGGTCCTTTAGCTGTTACTATAAAAGAGTGGCATGGCTGGGCCGCCATGCGCTAATATCAATTGCATTATGTGCTATTGCGCCAGTGTGATCATGCATGCATGTGTTTAGGGACCCGGCTGAAATAAGCCCCTAGAATACCGGCACCTCCGGTGAGGAGATTTGAGTGCAAGTGTTTAGGGACCCGGCTGAAATAAGCCCCTAGAGATTGCTTGCTTGTGTTGCTGTCTGCATGATCACGGACTGCTATCCGCACAGCAGTTATCTGTGTATTCCTGTGAGTCTAACAGGACACAGTCTTTTTCTCAGCGGCTCTGTGATGCAACAGGGTTCGCTTTATAACGCTAGTTCAGCGCCCTTTTACTTTGTGGCTCACTGAAGTTAAGTGAGTTCGTATTTATCGCCATATAGCGCTGTGGCATTCCCGTTAGCGGCTCTGGGGATTAACAGATTTCGCACTAACTGCCACAGCGTACTACGGCGATTATTTTAGCGACTCTGCGGGATAACAGAGTTCGCTACCTTCGCCATCTTGCTAGCAGCGAGCTTCGCCTGCACGGTGGACCCCAGGCTGCGAACGCACCTCTCTACAATATCTATTAGGTGCGTTCCGCAGACCCTAACCCAGTGTAAGTGTAGACCAGCCCATGTACTGGCAGAACAGAGTACAAGTCTGACACATTGTGAACGACTGGAGAGGATGATATAGTAGTATCTAGAGTTTAATATCAATGCTTCAGGAGGGGTTTGACACTGGGTTGACACTCTGTTAGATCCATGATACAAGATTAAATTTTTCCAGCTGCTTCCCTCCCTGGAAAGGGATGTGCTCATGCTGGAGTATCAAAACATGCTTGCAGACAATCTCAAGAGTGATTTTGCCCAAGACAGCGGTGAGGCACTCAGTGTGCTCATGTCATGTCAAGTCATGTCATATCTAGACATCCAACCTCTGGAACGTCAAGGTGTCATCGCAAAAACATTAGCAGCAGCAGTCTTAAGTGACATAAACAATTTCTGTGATCGTTTCTCACATTTTTTTAGACAAGCCCTTGCAGCAACAAAACAGAGTACAAGTCTGACACATTGTGAACAAATGGAGAGGATGGTGCACTTGTATCTGGACCTTAATATCAATGCTTTAGGGGAGGTTTGGACCCCTTTGCATTTTGATCTTCAAAAATGGAAGAGCAGCCTGAGCTCACCTTGGAAATTTTGGCATGCCCGGCAGCCAGCACAACGTGTCTTCAGTGCTGCTGATGGTATTCTGATGGATGAGTGGATCTGGCTGTCCCCCTGAAAGTGTAGACTGCTTAACTTTCATCAAGATGAACAAGTCATGGATCTCCATTGACATTTGCACCCAAGTCACAGACTGGGCAGACTAGGTGATGGTGTAGTTTTTAATGTGCTGCATTGTTATTGCAGTCTGTGACACCTTTGTCATGGCTTCTGTGCCTGCTGTTGAACTTGCTACTGTTGCTCATGTTATAAACAATTTTTTGAAATGTGGAGACTCCAAGTTGGGTTTATATCTGGTGGGCTGCCTGTAAAGAAATGGGTTACTGAGCCCCAGTTTACTATTTCTACTTTGAGGAAATTAATCCCACTTTAGTTGTGTGTGGCAATAATTATTTGAAACGTGGAGACTCCAAGTTGGGTCTCCATCTGGTGCATTACCTGTAGTGGAAGGGGTGTCAGAGTTCCATTATACTATTTCTACTCTGGGGAAATTTATGCAACTTTAGTGGTGCATGGCAATCATTTTTTGAAATGTGTGGACTCCAATTTGGGTCTCCTTCATGTGTGTTTCCAGAATTTGGTAGGGCTCTCAGAGCACCAGGCCAACACCTGTAACTCATCCACCTGTTAATGATCAATGTTTAAGCTAGAAATATTTATCCAAACTCTGTCCCAGGTTCTGCCCCATGCATCCATGCTGCCCATTTATACTCTGGGTAAATTGATGCCACTTTTCCTGGTGTAAACTACTGATATGATATGTTTTGGCAGCTTTTGGGCTCCCCAAAGGTGCTGTCTATGCATTTCGATTTGCCCCCGAATTAATTCATTGTTGTTCGGATATTTTCAGTAAATTGTTCAACAAACTGTTTACTGAAATGTTCGACCAACATCTGGAAGTTTCCTGATCCTAACAGAACTGAACCTTAAGGCTATGTGTACACGATGCGGATTTCTTGTGGATCCACAACTTTTTTTCCGCACAGAAATGCTCCAAAAATGCAAATGATTACTGAAGCAATGTTAATCAATGACACTCCAGAATTGTTGTTCACATGCTGCAAAAAATTCCGTCCTGATTCGCAGCGTTTTATTTTCTGCAGCATGTCAATTCCTTTTGTGGATCTGCAGCGTTTCTGCACTCATTGACTTCCATTGAGTCAGTCAAATCCGCAGCAAAACCACAGGTGTAAAAAGGTTTGCCGATTTGCTGCCAAAAACGCTGCAGAAAAGGACATGATGTCAGAAGTAGGAAGAGCGTGTGGGTGGAGAATATGTGTGTGGGCGGAGAATATGTGTGAGTGGAGAATATGTGCGTTTCTGTCTGGGGGAGTCTATGTGCGTGCGGGAGTCTGTGTGTGTGTGCAGCTGTGTGCGGTTGTCTGCGATTATGTGCAGTAACGCTATCACCGGTACTGTCAGTCACAGCGCTGCGGGATCATGCTGGCAGATGTCAGCGTGATTCCGCAGCTGACTGTGACCCGCGGTAAAAAAGCAGGCATGGGCCGATGAGACTACTGCTCCCATCGGGCTATGTCTACTGTCACTTATAACAGTGACAGCAGGTGCCGCTGATGGGAGAGTAGTATCATCTGCCAGCTCCTGTGCTCACAGTTAAAAAAAAAAGAAAATTACATACATATTCACATAAAAATCAAAGCCCATTATACTCACTTCACACCAAATCCCCGATGCCCTCGTTTGCTAGAAATAATGTAAAAAAATTAATCAACATATACTCCCTGTCCGCCGTAGTCCAGGTAATCCGAGTGCCCCACGGCGATCTCATGTGTAGAATAGTCACATCGGGAGATGTGACCGCTCCACTCAGCCTCCAACAAACACTGACATCAGGCAATCGCTCCTGGGTTGTATCACTGAGCCGCGGTGAGAGTTCACTGGAGTTCATCAGCTTCGGTACTCTCACTTACTGCACCTCTGCATGGGAAAGTTCTCACGGTAGTGCCATAAGTGAGAGCACCAGAGCTGAGGAACTCAGGTGAACTCTCAAGGCAGCGCAGTGATACACTGCGGGAGCGATCACCTCCTGTCAGTCTATCACCGGAGGTCAGGTAGAGCAGTCACATCTCGCTATGTGACCGTTCTACACGTGAGATCGCCGTGAGACACTCAGTAAATGGACTACGTTGGACAGGGAGTATTATATGTTGGTTTATTATTTTATTTTTGTTGCAGGAGACGAGGGAGTTGTGGAAAACGCGTTCAGTAATTATGGTAAATTAAGATTCAATAAAGGAGCCTGTGTGATTATTTGAAATAAAGGACTTTATTCTGGCTGTATCTTTATTTACCATGTAACTATGTGATTAGTAATGAATAGGTGTCTTATAGACACCTCTCCATTGCTAACCTGTGGGTTTGATGTCACCTTACAAAACAAAGATGACATCAACCCCACAAATATGAACTCCACTTGCCACCTCTAAGTGGGAAGAGCGAGGCTAAGTGCCAGAATTGGAGCATCTATAAGATGCACCATTTCTGGTGCAGCTGAGAGCTCATGTTTTTAGCCTGGGGTAGTGCCAACATCCATGGCCCCTTCCCAGGCTATTAATATTAGCCCGCAGCTGTCTGTCTAGCCTTTGCTGGTTAGATTTTATAGGGGGACCCCATGTTAATTTTTTTCTGGGGTTCCCCTGTAAACTAGCCAGTAAAGGCTGTGCGATGATATTAATAGCCTGGGAACCCTTATGGCTTTGGCTCCTTTCCAGAATATTAAAATCAGCCCTCAGCTTTCCCTCTGCTGCTTATAAAAATTAAGCGGGAGCCCACACAATTTTTTTAAAAAAAATTTCAAAAATTAACAGATATTGAGTTTCACGCAGATTTTGTGTGCATGTGTCTTTATATAACTCTTTATGTACCATTTTACTAATGAGGGTACCAAGTTGACACCTGTTTATTACTAAACCTTGGGCTTGGTATTACATTTATATATATATATATATACATATATATATATCCACACACGTGGTCAAAATTGTTGGCCCCCTTGTTTAATGACAGAAAAACCCACAATGGTCGTAGAAATTACTTGAATCTGACAAAAGTAATAATAAACTAAAAATCTTTGAAAATTAACAAATGAAAGTCAGACATTGCTTTTCAACCTTGCTTCCACAGAATTTAAAAAAAAAATAAAACTCATGAAATAGGCCTGGACAGAAATGATGGCACCTCTGAAAATAATGTGACAAAAGGGAAATGTTAAATCAAGGGGCGTCCACTAATTAGCATCACAGGTGTCTATATTCTTGGAATCAATGAATGGGCCTGTGTAGAGGGCTACAGATGCTCACTGTGCTGTTTGGTAACATGGTGTTATGAGCTCGGTTGCAACAACTTTAATATATAATGGATTGCAACCAAACCCGGGGTCCTCGATGCAGTTAATGTCACTGCTGCCGAATACCCTTTGGCTAACAGGGTAACAACTGACAACTTAAGGATTAAATTAGATCTCGCGTGTGTTACTTCACACTAGAGGAGATGTAGAATTGTCACTATTTCCGTTAGGCCGGGATCACACATGCGACAAAAACGTCCGATGGTCGCATGTGAAATCCCAGCTCTGGCACCGGCACTCGGGAGTGGAGTGCGCGGTTGCATGTAATTATATGCAGCCGCTCGCTCCACACCCGAGTGCTGGCGCCAGAGCTGGGATTTCACATGCGACAATCGGACGTTTTCGACTGATGTGCTATCGACTGGCGTAGATGTAGCCCTGTTAATGGCACAGAAGCCACTTGCCAGATATTAGGTTTGCACTATGTGCTGAAAGCTGGTATAGACGTAGCCCTGTTGACTGCACAGAAGCTACGTGCCAGCCGCTAGGAAGTGCGTGCGACTAACGCCAGGCGTACTTGCTACCAGCCGGCGTAAGACCGGACTGAGCAACTCTCTGTTCAGCTTGGCATGCGATGCCCAGATTACACGCCCTGCAGTCTGCTCAGGGTGTATAGCTATCCTATATTCGTAGCAAGACTGCGCCAAATTGGCTACAGGTTACGCGCCCCGCAGTCTGCTCAGGGTGTATAGCTACCCTATATTTGTAGCAAGACTCCGTCACATTGGCTACCTGCCTGGCATAAGCTAAACCTGCCTGAAGGACCTGTGCTAATTAGCTGAGCGAACTCTGGCATCGGCAGGTCCCGGAGAGCAAAGCTAGAGAGCACGTGGAGCCCAGATTCTGGTACGTCCACACATGAGCACTGCCTATTTTAGTATGATCTGACCGCGACGCGGACAGGAAAGCTATTTAAGGGCTAAGCTCCGCCCCCAGCCATCTCGTCAATCGCATCACCGATGATGTCATCCGTGACAAATCTGGCGGTGCCAGGTCATAGGATCAGCTGACGTTAACCACAAATCACGGTTCGCCATGTCACGGACATGCTCAGTGCAGGCATTTCTGGACTTAGGCTATAACAGCCCGGTCTCCTTCTGTAAACTATGCTTAAGGCTACTATTAACAAAGACCCTGGAGACAGCTTGTACTCTCTTGTACTGGCTAGGTGTTGGGATTGATGGTGAAGCTAAGCAGCATCTGGCCTGGATGGGGACCACTGATGCCTCAGATCCAGTTTCAAATCCAGCTGTTGTCTGACGCCTAACATTATCCCTCCCTCTAACATCCCCCCACCTGATGATCAATGAGCCAGGGGCATCAATATTGTCCAAAATTTTGAAAGAACCCATAAAACGGGAGGCGAACTTAGCAGATTCCCCGCGTTCTCTAATATTGTGAGTCGCGAGACAGGCCTTGTCGTCCTGGGATATTATGGGGCCTGGACAGAGATAATTGTCAACGGACTGTCTCTGATGGGACGATTTCTCTCTCGCACAAGTTGTAGCACCTCATCCGATCCACCGGGAATAATGAGAAAAGAAATAACCTCCTGGTGACCCTGAGGAAATGACATAGTGAGAGAATCGACCGGTGGGTGATCTGCGTGTCCAGCAGTGAACCGTTGACTACCTTAATGTTCATTTGTTTGGGCAGTAACTCCATAGGAATGGCATGTCTCTGGGCAAAGGTTAATGACAAAAAATTGCCATCTGCCCCAGAGTCCACCCACGCCTTGGCAGAAACCGCAGTTGCTTCGAAGAGCAACGTTACCTCATATATTAGTTTGGAGGTAGAGGTCCCTGAATCTAAAACACCTCCTCTAATGGTGGTTAGACACTCTTGTTCCTCCGCCCGCTTGGAACCCTTATTACTGTGGCACTCCAAGAGATGTGTAGGATGGGAACGAGAGGACCATTTTCTAGTCAGGGATATATCCATAGGCTCAGGTTCCGTGTCAAGAACGGCGGGTTCGGAAAGAGGTTTAGAAAATGACGGTGCCAACTGGAACCGAGGTTTAGAGACCTCCAGCTCCAACTTGCTTTCTGCATGACGTAAATCTATTCGGTTGGCAAGAGTCATTAACTCTTCCAGAGAGGTTGGAATATCCCTGGTGGCTAGAGCATCTTTTATATGCCCAGCCAGACCCTTCCAGAACAGCGGGATTAGCGACGGTTCAGACCAATCCAGTTCTGCCGCTAATGTTCTGAACTGGACTGCATAGTGACTGGCCGTGGTCGAACCCTGTACTAATGTAAGAAGCTTAAGAGCCATATCATGTGTAACCTGAGGACCGAGGAACACACTTTTTAGGGTGAGTTTCCACGGTCAGGAAACGCTGCGTGTTTGGCGCTGTGCGCTGGCGCAGCGCCAAACACGCAGCGTCCAGATGTTACAGCATAGTGGAGGGGATTTCAAGGAATCCCGTCTCCACCATGCGTAACAATACGCAGGTGGCAAACCTGCGTAAACGGACATGCGGCGCGTCTTTTCAGACCGCAGCATGTCCTCGCGTATTGCGGCGACGGTGCGTCGCCGCAACAGAATTAACACAGGGCTATGTAGCCCTGCGCTCTTTCCGGAGGTGTTCCGGAGGTGTCCTGAACACCTCCGGAAAGATCGCGCGTCATAAAGGGGCGGGGCTTAGACGGAGCGGAATTTCCGCTCCGTCCAAAGCGCTATGGTTCCGGACCGTGGAACCATAGCCATAGGGTTCTAAGAAAGAGACCTGCATTTGCCACTACCGGATCATTCTGTTCCCACAGAGGAGTAGCCCACTCGAAGGCTTTGCGAGTAAGTAGAGATACGTCAAAACCCACTTTGGCCCTTTCGGAGGGGAACCGTGCCTCCATCATTTCCAGCTGAATGGAGCATTGGTTAATAAATCCTCTGCAGGATCTGCTGTCACCAGAAAATTTTTCCAGGAGAGCAAAGCGGGGTAAAGAAATTTTAGCAGCTATCGCAGCATTATTTACGAGACTTGCTGCTTGTGCGGCTGCCTGCGAAGCTATTGCAGTGAGATCAGCAACCGGAGCGGCCTGCTCCAGAGACCTAAGTCTGGCCTCTAGTTGCTGAACATAGCGCTGCAGCTGCCATGGTCGGCTAGACCCTGGTGGTCAGATACTGTTGTGAGCTCGGTTGCAACAACTTTAATATATAATGGATTGCAACCGAACCCGGGGTCCGCGATGCAGTTTATGTCACTGCTGCCGAATACCCTTCGGGTAACAGGGTAACAACTGACAACTAAAGGATTAAGTTAGATTTCGCCTGTGTTACTTCACACTAGGGGAGATGTAGAATTGGCACTATCTCCGTTAACGTCACGGGAGATGTGCTATCGTCTGGCATAGATGTAGCCCTGTTAATGGCACAGAAGCCACTTGCCAGATATTAGGTTTGCACTATGTGCTGCAAGCTGGTATAGACATAGCCCTATTGACTGCACAGAAGCTACGTGCCAGCCACTAGGAAGTGCGTGCGACTTAAGCCAGGTGTACGTGCATAAGCCGGCAAGGCCGGACGAAGCAACTCTCTGTTCAGCTTGGCAGGCGATGCGCAGACTACGCGCCCCGCAGTCTGCTCAGGGTATATAGCTGTCACGGGTGTGTCGCGGCGGAGATCGTCGCGATTGCACACCCTGACTTCGCACAGCTGAGTTTCTGGTGCTGGGTGTTTTTCGACACTGAGGGAGTTCATTCTTTCTCTCTCGGTGCTGGGCTGACCAGCCTCGCCCAGCTGCGATTGATGTTTTGTTAATTAGCTTCCTTCATATACCTGCTGGTCTGCTGGGGAAGTTGCCGGTGAAAGCATTCATTCAGACCAGCAGAGTGGATCGTTTCTGAGAAGACTTAAGCTAAGAGTGCCTGTTGTGGTTTTTCCTCTCCTCGCTTATTGTTTATCTCCTTAACCTTTTGTGTTCCTCTGTAGTGGAAGTGTTGTATGCAAGGCTGTGTTTTCTTTACCCCTTGTCTGTCTCGTTTGTCTTAGACTGTGTGTAAGCTGTGACCTGCCCATTCCCTGTGGTGGTAATCAGGGTCCTTCTCAGGACTAGATTACAGTGGTCAGGGATCTACAGGAGACAGGGTTACGCTGGCGGCCTGGACCTCTGTACCATTAACAGTACCTCCAGGTAGAGACAGCGTGACACGTACACAGTATTGACCCACAATACATAGGATATTATGTCAGGTAAGACATTGCTGGCAGATACTATGTATACATGTTGATTTTCTCTATTATATGAAATTTAGAATGATGTCACATTAGATATAGGTTGCTATCTTTGAATATATCTGTTATACGTCGTGACATTTTCACCGGCCATCTAAAGATTCTCCCCAGCCACCATGGATCCAGTAGCCCATTTAGCTCAGCAGTTGCAGAGTTTGTCCATGGAGCTGACGGACGTTAAATCCAAGGTTTTGTACCCCCGGGAGCAAACCAGATTTGAACCTAAAGTAGCTCTCCCGGACAGGTTCACTGGTGGGCGGGACAAGTTTTTTACTTTCCGGGAAGCATGTAAATTGTATTTTCGGCTGCGGCCGCAGTCGTCGGGGAGTGAGGATCAGAGGGTGGGAATTGTCACTCGCTCTTACAAGGGGACCCTCAATCCTGGGCGTTCCCTCTCCCCCCGGGCTCCCCGGCTCTCCAGTCAGTGGACCGATTTTTTACAGCCCTGGGTCTGGTATATGATGACCCGGACGGGTCTCCCTTGCTGAAAAGAAGTTACGTAGGATACAGCAGGGAGATCGTCCGGCGGAGGAATTTTCTTCAGAGTTCCGTAGGTGGGCCACGGATACTCAGTGGAATGACCCGGCTCTTAAGAGCCAGTTTTGTCAAGGTTTATCTGACAAATTAAAAGATGTGTTGGCTCAGTATGATTCTCCCCCGTCACTGGAGGCCGCTATGGCTCTTGCTATTCGCATTGATAGACGGCTTCGGGAGAGGTGTGGGGTAACTCCGCCCCCTGTGATGACTCCACCTCCTTCTAAAGTCCCTAATATTGAGGTTCCCCTGGTTTGTTCCGAGGAACCTATGCAGTTGGGAGGGACATCATTCCGAGGGAGGGGATCGGCAGTGCGCCGCAAAACAAGAAGGTGTTTCTTCTGCGGGAGAGAGGGACATTTTATTGAGGTGTGTCCATCCCGTACTGTACTGAGCAAGAAGTCGCCGGAAAACTATTAATCCCAGGTTGTGTGGTGGACGACAATCTGGGAGTATGTATTTCGTCCCCAAGTCCGTCTCAGTTTCTCGTACCAGCGGAGGTGGTGGTAGGTACGAGAACTGAGAGGATTTCTGTTCTTCTGGATAGTGGGGCCGCGGCTAATCTGGTGGACACTCGGTTTGCCCAGGTGCAAGGTATGCAACTGAGTGTATTGGCCAAACCTATCCCTATATTCTCTATTGACGCCAGGCCTCTCGGTCAAGGTAGCTTTGTGCAAGCCGTGCATAACATAGACCTTCGAGTGGGGGCAATACATAAAGAACTATTGTCTTGTTATGTGTTGGAGGGCCTTCCCACTCCTATTGTGTTGGGACTTCCTTGGTTAACTAAACATAACCCAGTTATTAATTGGCAATCCAGAGAGATAAGCCAGTGGGGTGAATTTTGCAATAGTAACTGCATGAACACGGTCATCGGTACGGTCGTGCCTAGAACCTTACCTCCTTTTCTGGAGGACTTTGAGGATGTGTTTTCAGAGGAAGGGTGTCAAGAATTACCTCCTCATCGCGCATATGACTGTGCTATAAAATTGCTTCCTGATGCTAAGTTACCAAAATCTAGGTTATATAACCTTTCTGGTCCTGAGAGGCAAGCTATGAAGGATTACATTTCGGAAAGTCTGGCCAAGGGGCATATTAGACCTTCATCTTCCCCAGTGGCCGCGGAGTTCTTCTTTGTGAAGAAAAAGATGGAGGCCTACGCCCTTGCCTGGATTTCCGTGAGCTTAATCGGATTACGGTCCGAGATCCGTATCCGCTCCCACTTATTCCTGATCTCTTCAATCAGATTGTGGGCGCCAAATGGTTCTCTAAGTTGGATCTCAGGGGGGCGTATAATCTGATTAGGATAAAGGAGGGGATGAGTGGAAGACGGCGTTTAACACTCCGGAGGGACATTATGAGAACCTTGTCATGCCTTTCGGTCTGACTACTGCCCCGGCGGTGTTTCAACATTTTGTTAATGACATCTTTCGCCACCTAGTGGGACAGTTTGTTGTCATTTATCTAGATGACATCTTAATTTACTCGCCGGATCTTGTGTCTCATCAGGAGCATGTGAGACAAGTGTTGCAGATCTTGCGAGATAATAAACTGTACGCCAAATGGGAGAAGTGTGTATTCGCTGTACAAGAACTTCAGTTTTTAGGATTCTTGGTGTCAGCCTCCGGTTTCCGTATGGACCCTGGGAAAGTGAAGGCTGTGCTTGAATGGGATCGGCCAGAGGATCTTAAAGCACTGCAGCGTTTCCTGGGGTTTGCTAACTACTACCGGAAATTTATTCGTAATTTCTCATCTGTTGTCAAACCTCTCACTGACATGCCAAAAAAGGGACAGATTTTTCTAGGTGGTCTGACAAAGCTTGTCAAGCATTTTCCTCCTTGAAAAAATGTTTTGCTTCAGCACCCATACTCATCCAACCTGATGCATCACAACCGTTCATTGTGGAGGTAGACGCATCTGACGTAGGAGTGGGTGCGGTATTATCTCAAGGTCCGTCCCCTGGTAAATGGCATCCGTGCGCTTTCTTCTCTAAAAAATTGTCGTCCGCCGAGAGGAATTATGATGTCGGCAATAGGGAACTCTTGGCCATTAAGTTGGCTTTTGAAGAGTGGCGTCACTTTTTGGAGGGGGCAGTCCACCCGGTCACCGTCATTACTGATCACAAGAATCTGCTGTATTTAGAGTCTGCAAAAAGTCTGAATTCCAGACAAGCTAGATGGTCGTTGTTTTTTACCAGGTTTAATTTTGTCGTCACATATCGTCCTGGGTCAAAAAATGTAAAGGCTGATGCCTTATCTCGTAGTTTCCCGGGGGCCGGGAAGACGGATGACCCGGTTCCTATTCTTCAGGAGGGAGTTGTGGTGTCGGCTGTATGCTCTGAGCTTGAGGAGGAGGTATTGGAGGCTCAGGGGGACGCCCCTGTAGGACCTCCAGGGAAACTGTTTGTTCCAGATCAGTTAAGACAAAAGGTTATCGAGGCACATCATAATTCTGCTTTGGCAGGACACCCAGGGAGTAAAGCAACTGTAGATCTCGTTTCTCGCCGGTTTTGGTGGCCTAACTTAAATAAAGAGGTGGTAACTTTTGTCGCGTCCTGTGGGGTATGTGCGCGCTCTAAGACCCCACATACCCGTCCGTCTGGGGCCCTTTTACCGTTGAAAATCCCGGAGCGTCCATGGACCCATCTGTCTATGGACTTCATTACGGACCTTCCTCCGTCTTCAGGTAAAACTGTCATACTAGTCGTAGTTGACAGGTTCAGCAAAATGGCACATTTTATTGCTCTTCCTGCTCTTCCTAATGCTAAAACTCTGGCGCAGGTGTTCATTGGGGAGATTGTGAGACTTCACGGGTTGCCTTCCGATGTGGTGTCGGATCGGGGGTCTCAGTTTGTGTCCAAATTCTGGAAGGCATTTTGTTCTCGTCGGGGGATGCAGTTGTCATTTTCTTCGGCTTTTCATCCGCAGACCAATGGTCAGACAGAGCGTCTGAATCAGAGCTTAGAGACATATCTCCGGTGTTTTGTCTCAGAGAACCAAGAGGACTGGTCTTCTTTCTTGCCTCTGGCAGAGTTCGCTCTTAACAATAGGCGGAGCGAGTCCACTGGTAAGTCCCCGTTTTTTGGGGCATATGGTTTTCACCCCCAGTTTTGTACTTTCAATGGGGGGGGCTCTTCTGGGGTTCCTGAGGAGGAACGATTTTAGTCGTCACTTGCTTCAGTGTGGAGAGGAGTGCTTAATAATCTGAGCACTATGGGGAACCGATACAAACGTATGGCTGATAGGAGGAGAGTGTCTGGTCCGGACCTAAGTGTGAACGATCTGGTATGGTTGTCTACCAAGAATATAAAACTTAAGGTTCCCTCCTGGAAACTCGGTCCCAGATTCATCGGGCCATACAGGATCAGTTCAATAGTTAATCCGGGTGGCGTTCCGTCTTAACCTCCCTCCTACATTTAAAATCCACAATGTGTTCCACAAATCGTTGCTTAAGAGGTACGTGGCACCAGTTATACCGTCACCTCTACCTCCTCCTCCAGTGGTGGTCAATGGTAATTTGGAGTTTCAGGTATCGAAGATCATTGACTCACGTCTGAATCGCCGGTCCCTTCAGTACCTTGTTCATTGGAGGGGTATGGTCCTGAGGAGAGGATGTGGGTTTCTGCGTCGGATATTAACGCAGACCGTTTGGTTCGGGCCTTCCACACTACTCACCCAGATAGACCAGGCCCTGAGGGTCCAGAGGCCCCTCGTAGAAGGGGGGGTACTGTCACGGGTGTGTCGCGGCGGAGATCGTCGCGATTGCACACCCTGACTTCGCACAGCTGAGTTTCTGGTGCTGGGTGTTTTTCGGCACTGAGGGAGTTCATTCTTTCTCTCTCGGTGCTGGCTGACCAGCCTCGCCCAGCTGCGAATGATGTTTTGTTAATTAGCTTCCTTCATATACCTGCTGGTCTGCTGGGGAAGTTGCCGGTGAAAGCATTCATTCAGACCAGCAGAGCGGATCGTTTCTGAGAAGACTTAAGCTAAGAGTGCCTGTTGTGGTTTTTCCTCTCCTCGCTTATTGTTTATCTCCTTAACCTTTTGTGTTCCTCTGTAGTGGAAGTGTTGTATGCAAGGCTGTGTTTTCTTTACCCCTTGTCTGTCTCGTTTGTCTAAAGGGTATGCCACACTGAACAATATCGCTAACGGGATCGCTAAAAAACGTCACTATTTAGCGATCCCGTTAGCGATGTTGTTCAGTGCGGCATCTGCCAGCGACGAGCTTCCTGCTGTGATCTCGCTTGTCGCTGGAATCGTTCCGGACCCTATTTTCTCGTCGGCGCTCCCGCTGGGTAAGTATATATCGCTAGTGTGGCACCTTTTCTTAGCGATTTAGCGGTACTTTTGTACCGCTAAAGTCGTTAAGAAGATCGCTAACGGCGATAGCGTCTTTAACTATATCGCTAAATGTGGCCGCACTTAGCGATATAGAAACAATCCCGCTAGCGATCGCATTAGTATGCGTCGTTATCGTGATCGCTAGCGGGATTGTTTAGTGTGGCAGTACCTTTAGACTGTGTGTAAGCTGTGACCTGCCCATTCCCTGTGGTGGTAATCAGGGTCCTTCTCAGGACTAGATTACAGTGGTCAGGGATCTACAGGAGACAGGGTTACGCTGGCGGCCTGGACCTCTGTACCATTAACAGTACCTCCAGGTAGAGGGACTAGTCAGGACCCCAGTTCAAGGTCAGCATAGACCCCGGTCCACCTCTATCCAGAGACAGCGTGACATGTACACAGTATTGACCCACAATACATAGGATATTATGTCAGGTAAGACATTGCTGGCAGATACTATGTATACATGTTGATTTTCTCTATTATATGAAATTTAGAATGATGTCACATTAGATATAGGTTGCTATCTTTGAATATATCTGTTATACGTCGTGACAATAGCTACCCTATATTCGTAGCAAGACTGCTCCACATTGGCTACAGGTTACGTGCCCAGCAGTCTGCTCAGGGTGTATAGCTACCCTATATTCGTAGCAAGACTGCATCACATTGGCTACTTGCCTGGCATAAGCTAAACCTGCCTAAAGGACCTCTGCTAATTAGCCAAGCGAACTCTAGCATCGGCAGGTCCCGGAGAGCAAAGCTAGTGAGCACATGGAGCCCAGACTGTGGAACATCCACACATGAGCACTGCCTATTTTAGTGTGATCTGACCGCAACGTGCCACGGACAGACAAGCTATTTAAGGGCTAAGGTCCGCCCCCAGCCATCTCGTCAATCGCATCACCAATGACGTCATCCGTGACCAATCAGGAGGTGCTAGGTCAAAGGATCAGCTGATGTTAACCACCAATCACGGTTCGCCATCTCACGGACATGCTCAGTGCAGGCATTTCTGGACTTAGGCTATAACAGCCCTGTCTCCTTCTGTAACCTATGCGTAAGGCTACTATTAAAGGGAATCTGTCACCTCAAAATTGCCATATCAGATAAAGATATGACTGAATAGTGCGTCCCATTGCAAACCTAACGGTGGGTATCATATATCATGATACCCCCGTTTTCAGATCAAAATACCTTTGTAAACTTCATTTTTTTGCCTGTCAATCACTGCAGTCAGGTCAGGAGGGCGGCGGTTTCCATGTGCTCACCCCCCCCTCCTCGGCATCTGTTGCGTATCGCCGTCTGTGAATTCCACAGACGGCGTTCAGCTTCCCGCAATTGCGCAATTCAAATTCGGGCGGTGCATGTGCAGTGTGCTTTGCCCGACAGTGGGCAAAGCATAAAATCAGTACAGCGCATGCTCTTTCCTTGCCCCGCAAATGTCTGCTTGCCTTGGAAGACTACTGACCTTTTGGTACCGCTCTGCGGTCAGTTCAGCTTTTGCTCTTTTTTGCGCCACCCTGTGGTGCGCTGTAGTTAGCTTTGTTTTTGCTATCAGCAGTGTGCCGAGTAGGTTCCCTGGCCGGTGCGCTCCTGTCTGAGAAGTCATCAGAACAGGGTGACCCATGCTTACTCCACACAGGGTGATGTTTAACCTCGTGTGTTCTAGGTGCCCGCTACCTTAGTTCGCCATTGTACACCTTAGTTGCAGTTTTACACCTCTGCACGGTGGACCCTGGGTTGCGAACGAACTTTATCATTATATTTAATTTAGTGCGTTCCGCCAACCGTAACAGTATCTTAGCGCCAGGGTCTGGCTAGCAATGGCGGATAAGCAGCGGTTACAGCGGTAAATCCAGCAGCTGGAGGATAGGCTTTTCATAAAGCACATCTTTCATCTACATGGCATGCCTGACAAGATAGTCAGTGACCGAGGTCCCCAGTTCGCTTTTTGGTTCTGGAGAGAGGTTTGTCAGTTGCTCAGTATTGAGTTTAATCTCTTTCGGTCTATCATCTCGAGATGGACGGTTTGGTAGAAAAGGCCAATCAGACTCTGGTTTTATTTATGGCATTTTGCTTCTGCCAGGCATGAGCAGAATTTGCCCTCAATAAAGCTGTCGCCAACTCTACGTGGCAGACACCGTTCCTCCTAAATTATGGTCAACATCCGCGTGTTGCCGTTCCCATGCCTGTGTCATCTTCCTACAATAGAGTGGTAGACTGGGCTGTAGAGGCTTGGGACATCGGGGACTGCATTCAAGATGCCATTAAGGCCTCAAAGTCTCCTTTGAGGGTGTCTGCTGAGGCGCATTGCCGCTCCTGTCTTCGCCCCCGGTTACTTAGTGTGGCTTTCTGCTCTTAACATCAAACTGCGTGTAGAGTCCACTAAGTTTACTCCCCATTATCTCGGTCCTTCTATAGTACTGAAGCAGGTTAATCCTGTAGTGTATCGCCTGTCCCTTCTGCCATGCCTGAATATCACCGACACCTTTCACGTGTCCCTTTTGAAACCCGCTCACATGTCCCATTTTTATGAGTCATCTGCAGGGACATCGAGTACATCCTTCGACGATTTTGAGGTGAACGCTATTGCTG
Source organism: Oophaga sylvatica (assembly GCA_033576555.1). Lineage (NCBI taxonomy): Eukaryota > Metazoa > Chordata > Amphibia > Anura > Dendrobatidae > Oophaga > Oophaga sylvatica. Next base: position 313,163,641 of record JARQOD010000003.1, read on the forward strand.
GTGCCAAGGTGGTGAGTGGCAAAAAAAATTTTTCTGGTGGATTAGAAGGGTCATGGACCAGAGGATAGGACCTGGGAACCGGTTGAGCACATCCGTGCCCCTTAGCTTATTGCGGCCTTTGGGCGTGATCAGGTTTGCAGGGAGGTGAGCACTGGGGGGTAATGTTAGGTGTTGAGATTTTCCCCTGCAGAGGGTGGATCCCAAGCCTTGTCTTCTCCTACGGTCTCCCATTCGGTTCATCAGCAGAGACGTCGGTCTCGGTGCCTTGCTCAGACTCGGGCTGTGCGTATTGTTACCGCTGCCTCTCTACGTTCAGCTATGGTAACCAGCAATAGACAGTGTCAATCTGCCTTTCTTGAGACTAAGTTTAGGACTCACTCTACTGAGCATGCTCGTGAGGTGACCTCTCTTTGGTGGTCGGCCGTCAGCTGTTCAGGCCCTGTGCCAGCTCCAAATTGGCCAGCAAGAAGAGTCCTGTCTGACTGGACTTAGGCGCAGTCAATAAAAGGATCCTTGGCTTGCCCGTCGGCACGCTGAGAATCATTTGTTGTTTGTGTGTGTGAGTGGATACGCTACCACTCTGCTTTCATGTGTGTTTGGGCTGAGACTCTGCCGCCGTGTCAGCATGTGTGTACATCTAGCTTTCCTTAGAGAGGCAGGTTTTTACTCGGCTTGACCTAGAACCTGTCTTGGCCACGTGTGGTGCTTAGCATGGGTTGTTTACGGGGCACAGTCAGTCCATGTGCTCTGGCACATACCTTTTGGTACTGCTGTGTGGCAGTTCAGTTTTTGCTCTTGTTTTGCGCCACCCCGTGGTGCATTCTAGTTAGCTTTGTTTTTGCTACCACTCAGCAGTGGGCCGAGTTGGTTCCCTGGCCGGTGATCTCCTGTCTGAGAAGTCATCAGAACAGGGTGACCAGTGCTTATTCCACACAGGGTGACGTTTAACCCCGTGTGTTCTAGGCATCTGCTACCTTAGTTCGCCATTGCACACTTTAGCTGCAGTTTTACACCTCTGCATGGTGAACCTCGAGCTGCGAACACACTTTATCACTATATTTCATTTAGTGCGTTCCGCCAACCGTAGCAAGGTTTTCTTAAATTAGAATTACTTTTAAATTATTTTTTAATTTTGCCTTATATTCTTAACATTTTTTCCTGTAAAATGCAATTTCTCGTTGGTTTGGAAAGTTTTATTGTCAGTCCTTAAAGTGGAGTTAAAGTATGACAACATTGTTCTCAACGTTGATCTGGGAGTCAGAGATGCTTCCATGGGACTTCCCATTGCTGTTCTTCCATTCAGCACTTTTCCCATCCATTTGATCATTTCCTCTGCCCCTCAAATCTATTAGCAGGGTTTGCCAGAAAAAATTTGACTTTCCCTTTGACTCCCATTGTACTCATTACTCGAAACGATCATGCGATTATTAGGAATTGCTCTGTTCGAGCAACGAGCACCGAGCATTTTAGTGCTCGCTCATCCCTAGCCCTTCTCCTATTTGAATAGTTTAATTATGTGTTACTCTTCAGTGTTTGATATTGTTTGCAAATATGCCCTCTGCATTGTAAAGTGCTGTGGATATGTTGACACTATTAATCCCTTTACCCATGAGGGTGGTTTGCACGTTAATGACCAGGCAATTTTACAATCGAAGTTTATAGTTAATCAATTAGTTTCTACATAATTTTCAATTTTTTTCTGTAAATTTAATTTAAGTGATTTATTTTTAAAATCATTTTTTAAGATCAAGCATATTTAAATTGAGGTTATATACTTGAAATACTCAAAATTGACAACCATTTATTTTGACAAACCACTTAGTGTAAATACCAATTCGATATTATTTAACTTCATTTTAAGACAAATTTATGTGACTTATGGTTTATATAAAAAATGTATCTAATCGAATCACACATGTTAAAAGCTGCCCAAGTGAGTATAGACACCATAAACATATTTTTAATTGACCGTATAGTGCTTCACAGGGTAATTGAATACTCTTTAAAAATAGTGATCGTAACCTGACAAAGATGATAATATTTAGAATTGGGTCACATGTTGTACAGCTTTTAGATAGGCTAACTAAGATGATAACACATGCAAGCTTTGAGACTACTCTGTCTCTTCATCAGGCAAAGACTAAAACAAAAACTGAAGAATCACATATTTATACACAACACAGCACAGAAATAATGCAATAGGTAAGACAAGTGATGTGAAGCAGAACTGTCATTATGGGAGAGGGATGAACATAAATATTGGAACAGTTCATAGATAAGGAGTGTGAAAGTTTTATTGCCCTCTGATTGGATTCTGGTATTGTGTTAGCCATTAAAAGGTATCAACCACTGAGGACTCTCAATTCTAAATATTTTTCTAAAAAAAAATGAACATTTAACTTTTTTTCACAAAAAAATTTGCTTCAGATCCAATTTTTTTATTTTGTCAAGGGTAGCAGGAGAAATTGGACCCCAAAAGTTGTTTTGCAATTTGTCCTGAGTACACTGATGTCTCATATGTGGGGGAACCATTGTTTGAGTGCATGGCCAAGCTCGGAAGGGAAGGAGCACCGTTTGATTTTTGAATGCAAAGTTGGCTGGAATTAAGATCGGACACCATGTCATGTTTGGAGAGCCCCTGATGTGCCTAAACAGTGGAAACCCCCAACAAGTGACACCATTTTGGAATGTAGACCCCCTAAGGAACTTATCTAGCTGTGTGGTGAGCACTTTGAATCCCCAAGTGCTTCACAGAAGTTTATAATGTAGAGCCGTAAAAATAAAAAATAATATTTTTTCCACAAAAATGATTTTTTTGCCCCTAATTTTTTATTTCCCAATGGTAGCAGGAAAAACTGGATCCCAAAAGTCATTGTGCAATTTGTCCTGAGTATGCTGATACACCATATGTGGGGGTAAACCAAGTGCATGTGCATGGCAGAGCTCAGAAGAGAAGGAGCACCATTTGACTTTTTCATCTCAGATTTGGCTGAAATTGAGATCAGACACCATGTTGAATTTGGATAGCTCCTGATGTGCCTAAACAGTGAAAACCCTCCCAATTCTAACTCAAAAACTAACCTCAACATACTCCTAACCCTAATCCCAACCATAACCATAACCACAAACCTAACTGTTGTGAACGTGTTAGAGACAATTTCTGAGCTGACGCTCCCTCTGGTGGTTGCTGACGGTACTGAGGCTGTATCGAATGACAGGGCTTCCTCACCTGCCAGCGACGACTGGCAATCAGGAGTCACTGACTGGGCTGATATAAGGGAGCTGCCTTCCCATGATCCTCGCCGGTGATCAATTGTTGTTTCCTGGTTCATTTGGAAGTCTGCTGGTGTCTTGCCTTCGTCTGCTACCTTCAGATAAGATATTTTCTGCTTGTTTCTATTGTTTGCTATTTCCATTTTTGTCTGCACCTTTGTGGAGGTTAGCCGGGTCCCCTCCTGGGGCCTGTGCTACTCTCTGTTTTTCAGTAGCCATTGTTATTTGTTCAATTGCTCTTTCCCTGCTTTTTGGGTGGCTGCAGGTTAGCCTTGTTCACATTGTGATCTGATTTAGTGGGTGGAGAGATCGTGTGATCTCAGCATTTTTGAAATCAGAAGTGTTGGAAGTTTTGCTAGGGTTTTGCTGGGTTGCAGATAGTATTATGTCCTGTCCTATTTAGGCAGTGTTTGGCCCCAGCGTTTGCTCACTCTATTTTCTGCCTGTGTTTGAGTTTCGTCTTGCCGAACCGCCATTATATGTTTGGGGGCTGCCTATTCCTTTGGGGCTCTACTCCGGGGCAGTTAGCTTTCCTGTTTCTATCTTTAGGTGTAGTTAGCTCTCCGGCTGTGCCAAGACATCTAGGACCACCGTAGGTACGCTCCACGGCTGCTTCTAGTTGAGCGGTTAGATTAGGGATCTGCAACCCATTTGTTTCCAACCTCTCCAGTGTTCGGCTGCCTTGCTGTTTTGCTCCTGTCCTCATTTACCAAATTATAACAGAATCACCGGCCTTACTGAAAATTCTATGGTACTCAACAGAAGGGAAAAATAGTAAAAAAAAAAAAAATGTCAGAAAAAAAGGCTGTCAGAAAAAAAGTTGTCAGAATTTATTTATTTATTTTTTTATATATATAAATTCTTCCCTCTTTTCTCTGGGGCTGAGGAGGAATTTTTTCTCAATGGAAATCAAACATTTGTCTGAGCGTGTGGAGCAGCTTGTTGCTGAAGAGTATGGCAATCTATCCCACTGGGATGCCTGTTGTAGAGCCTAAGATTCCTACTCCAGAGTTGTTTTTCTGGGGATCGCTCTAAATTTTTGAATTTTAAAAATAACTGTAAGTTGTTTTTTGCCTAGAGGCCTACTTTCTCGGGGAACGTTGCACAGCAGGTTCAAATTGTCATCTCCCTGTTGCGCGGCGACCCTCAAGATTGGTCTTTTCCCTGACACTTGGGGATCCTGTCTTGACTGATGTTGATGTGTTTTTTCAGGCTCTGGGGTTGTTGTATGATGAATGTAATGTTACTGATCAAGCTGAGAAAACCTTGTTGGCATTGAAACAGGGTCAGGAAGCTGCAGAGCTATACTGTCAGAAATTCCAAAAGTGGGCAGCCCTTACTAAATGGAATGACGATGCCCTGGCAGCTCTTTTTCGGAAGGGTCTGGCAGAGACTGTAAAGGACATTATGGTGGGATTTCCTGTTACCTTTGGGCTCAATGACTCTATGGCATTGGCCATTCAAATTAACAGACGTCTAAGTGAGCGTAGAAATATGCGAGAGGTGGTGACACCTTGCGAGCCAGCCCCTGAGGCCATGCAGTGTGATGGAGTGGCTTCTGGGGCTCAGCATCATGAGTTTCGTAAGCGTAATAAGTTGTGCTTCTACTGTGGAGACGCTTCTCATGCTATTTCCGTCTGCCCCAAGCTGGGAAGACGTTTTGCATGCTCAGTTGTTTTGAGTAGTGTTCAGACTAAATTTCTTTTGACTATTACCTTGATTTGCTCCGTGTCCACATTTTCGTTTCAGGCTTTTGTTGATTCAGGAGCAGCTATATACCTGATGGATTTTGATTTTGCCAAACTTTGTGGTTTTCCCATGATATCCCAGCGGAAGTCTCTTCCTTTGCTGGGTATTGATTCTACCCCTTTGGCGGAGAATAAACCCCAGTTTTCGACCCAGGTGATAGTGCGCGTTGACCCGGACCACCAAGAGAATTGCAAATTTTTGGTGTTACATAATTTACATGACATTATTGTACTGGGTTTTCCTTGGTTACAGACTCATAATCCTGTTTTGGATTGGAATTTTGTGTCTGTGACCAGTTGGGGTCATCAATGTGTTCGTAGTGACACTCCTGTTTTTTCTACTTCTCCCCAGTCGGAAGATGTCCCCGACTATTTGGCTGATTTTGTATTTAGTGAGAGTAAATCGGCATCCTTGTCTCTGCATAGGAGTTATGATTGTGCGATTGAGTTGGTACCTGGTTGTAAATTTCCCAAGAGTCAGCTCTTCAATTTATCTGTACCCGAGCATGAGGCTATGCAATCATATATCAAAGACTCTTTGGAAAAGGGTCATATCAGACCATCCTATACTCCCTTGGGCGCCGGCTTTTTCTTTGTGGCCAAGAAGGATGGTTCATTGAGGCCATGTATTGACTATCGTCTCCTTAATAAGATGACGGATAAATATCAATATCTGTTACCCCTGATTTCTGATTTGTTTTCCAGAGTGAAAGGTGCCAGTTGGTTTACCAAGCTGACCTTAGGGGGCGTTTAATCTTATTCGCATCAAGAACGGAGATAAATGGAAGATGGCATTTAATACCCCTGAGGGGCATTTTGAGAACCTAGTGATGCCTTTTGGGCTCACTAATGCCCCTTCCATCTTCCAGTCTTTCATGAACAATATTTTCCGGGACTTGGTGGATAAGTTTCTGATAGTTTATTTGGACGATATTTTGATATTTTCCAAAGACTGGGATTCTCATGTGGAACATGTCCGGAGGGTATTCTGGATTTTGAGAGAGAATGCTTTGTATGTTAAGGGATCGAAATGTCTCTTTGGAGTACAGAAGGTTTCATTTTGTCCCCGTCTTCTATTGAAATGGACCCGGTCAAGGTTCAGGCCATTTGTGATTGGCTTCAGCCCAATTCATTGAAGGCTCTTCAGAGATTTTTGGGTTTTGCTAATTTCTACCATAAATTTATCAGTAATTTCTCTGGTATTGTGAAACCACTGACTGATTTAACCAAAAAGGGTTCTGATGTGGTAAATTGGTCTCCTGAGGCAGTTTCTGCATTTCAAGAGCTTAAGCACAGATTCACTTCTGCTCCTGTTCTACGGCAACCTGAGGTTCCTCTACCATTTCAGGTGGAGATAGATGCGTCTGAGATTGGTGCAGGAGCCGTTTTGTCCCAAAGAGATCCTGTAACCTTTAAGATTAACCCTTGTGCCTTCTTCTCCTGAAAGTTTTCCCCAGCTGAACGTAATTATGATGTGGGGAATCGGGAATTATTGGCTATGAAGTGGGCATTCAAAGAGTAGAGATATTGGTTGGAGGGAGCCAAACATCAAGTTGTGGTCCTCACTGATCACAAAAACTTCATCTATCTCGAATCAGCCAAACAATTGAATCCCAGACAGGCCAGGTGGGCCTTGTTTTTCACATGTTTTAACTTTGTGATCTCCTTCCTCCTGGGTACTAAGAATGTTAAGGCGGATGCCCTCTCTAGGAGTTTCCTTGCGGATTCTATTGATGTGGCTGAGCCTACTGCTTTTCTGAAGGAGGGTGTCGTTCTTTCCGCTATCTCACCCGATTTGAGACTGGCCCTGGAGCAATTTCAGGGGATAAACCTGAGCGTTGCCTCTGGGAAATTGTATGTCCCAGACCAATGGAGAGAAAAAGTTATGTCTGAAGTTCATTGCTCTGTGTTGGCTGGTCATACTGGTGTTTTTGGTACTAGAGAATTGGTGAGTCGGTCCTTTTGGTGGCCCACTTTATCTCGCGATGTCGGGAATTTTGTGCAGTCCTGTGGGACTTGTTCTCGTTCCAAGCCCTGTTCTCGCTCTAGTGGATTATTGATGCCACTGCCTGTGCTCAAGAGGCCATGGACCCATATCTCTATGGATTTTATATCCGACCTTCCTGTCTCTCAGAGAATGACCGTTATCTGGGTGATCTGTGGTAGGTTTTCCAAGATGATATATCTTGTGCCACTGCCGAAGTTGCCATCCTCTTCCGAGAAGGGACACTTGTTTTTTCAGCATGTGGTTCTTTTGCACGGCCTTCCGGAGAACATTGTGTCTAACAGAGGAGTCCAGTTTGTTTCCAGATTTTGGAGGACATTCTGTTCTAAACTGGGAGTTCCGCTGTCTTTCACCTCTGCGTTTCATCCTCAGACCAATGGGCAGACTGAGAGAACAAACCAGACCTTGAAGACTTATTTGAGATGTTTTATGTCTGCGGATCAGGATGACTGGGTCTCTTTTTTGCCCCTGACTGAATTCGCTCTTAATAATAGGGCCAGTTCTGCCACTCTGATGTCCCCTTTCTTCTGCAATTCCGGGTTTCGTCCTCGATTTTCTTTGGGGCAGATGGAGGCTTCTGTCTGTCCAGATGTTGACTCTGTGGTAGAGAGAATGCAGCTGATTTGGGATCAAGTAGTGGATAGGCTGTCTCTCTCTCAGGAGAAGGCCCAGCGGTTTGCCAACTGGCATAGGACTGATGGTCCTCGGTTTAAAGTGGGTGACTTGGTTTGGTTATCCTCAAAGAATATCCCTATGAAAGTTGTGTCTCCAAAGTTTAAGCCAAGGTTCATTGGACCTTTTAGGATCTTGAAAGTCCTTAATCCAGTTTCTTTTCGCTTGGCTCTTCTAGGGACGTTTAAGATTCATAACGTCTTCCACAAATCTTTGTTGAAAAGGTTTGTTGAGCCAGTGGTTCCTATGGCTGCGCCTCCTGAGCCTGTTTTGGTTGAGGGCAATCTGAAGTATGAAGTGGAGTAGATATTGGATTCTCGTTTCGCTAGAAGAAGACTCTAGTACTTGGTGAAGTGGAGAGATTACGGTCAGGATAACAATTCTTGGGTGTTTGCTTCTGACAGTCATGCGGAGAGACTGGTTCGTGCCTATCACCGAGCTCATCCTGATCGGCCTGGTGGCACAGGTGGCACAGGTGAGGTTTCTTAAGGGGGGGGGTACTAGTGTGAACGTGTTGGAGACAATTTCTGAGCTGAGGCTCCCTCTGGTGGTTGCTGACAGTACTGAGGCTGTATCGAATGAAAGGGCCTCCTCACCTGACAGCGACGACTGGCAATCAGGAGTCACTGACTGGGCTGATATAAGGGAGCTGCCTTACCATGATCCTCGCCGGTGATCAATTGTTGTTTCCTGGTTCATTTGGAAGTCTGCTGGTGTCTTGCCTTCATCTGCTACCTTCAGATAAGATATTTTCTGCTTATTTTTATTGTGTTTGCTATTTCCATTTTTGTCTGCACCTTTGTGGTGGTTAGCTGGGTCCCCTCATGGGACCTGTGCTACTCTCTGTTTTTCAGTCGCCACTGTTATCTGTTCAATTGCTCTTTCCCTGCTTTTTGGGTGGCTGCGAGTTAGCCTTAATCACACTGAGATCTGAATTAGTGGGTGGCGAGATCGTGTGATCTCAGCATTTTTTAAATCAAAAGTGTTGGAAGTTTTGCTTGGGTTTTGCTGGGTTGTAGATAGTATTCTGTCCTTTCCTGTCCTATTTAGGCAGTGTTTGGCCCCAGCGTTTGCTCACTCTATTTTCTGCCTGTTTCTGTTTCATCTTGTCTTACTGACATTATATGTTTGGGAGCTGCCTATTCCTTTGGGGCTCTACTCCGGGGCAGTTAGCTTTCCTGTTCCTATCTTTAGGTGTAGCAAGCTCTCCGGCTGTGCCGAGGCGTCTAGGACCACCGTAGTTACGCTCCATGGCTGCTTCTAGTTGTGCAGTTAGTTTAGAGATCTGCAACCCATTTTTTTCCAACCTCTCAGGTGTTCAGCTGCCTTGCTGTTTTCCTCCTGTCCTCCTCAGTTACTAAATCATAACACCTAACCCTAACACACCCCTAACCCTAATCGCAACTATAACCCTGTAATCCAAACAATAACCCCAACTCTATCCCCAACCCTAACCCTAACTTTGGCTACAACCCTAACCCTAACTTTAGCCCCAACCCTAACTCTAACCCTAATTTGAAAATGGAAATAAATACATTTGTTTTATTTTATTATTTTTTACTAACTAAGGAGGTGATAAAGGGGGGTTTGATTTACTATTTATATCGGGTTTTTATAGCAGGTTTTTATGTTTGGCAGCTGTTACACACTAAAAGACGCTTTTTACTGCAAAAAATAGTTTTAGCATCACCACATTTGGAGAGCTATCATTTTTCCATATTTTGGCCCACAGAGTCATGTGAGGTCTTGTTTTTTGCGGGATGAGCTGACATTTTTATTGGTACCATTTTCAAGCACTTTACACTTTTTGGTCGCTTTTTCTATTCCGATTTTTGGGAGACAGAATGAGCAAAAACCAGCAGTTAATGAATTTCTTTTGGGGGGGCGTTTACACCGTTCCATTTGTGGTAAAATTGATAAGGCAGTTTTATTCTTCGGGTCAGTGCGATTACAGCGGTACCTCATTTATATAATTTTTTATGTTTTGGCTATTCTATATACCGTATATACTCATGTATAAGCCGACCCGTGTATAAGCCGACCCCCCTAATTTTGCCACAAAAAACTGGGAAAACGTATTGACTCGCGTATAAGCCTAGGGTGAAAAATGATTATGCCCCCATATGATGCTCCACAGATTATGCCCCCATATGCTCCACAGATTATGCCCAATATGCTCCACAGATTATGCCCCCATATGCTCCAGATTATGCCCACATATATTCCACAGATTATGCCCCCGTATGATCCACAGATTATGCCCCATATGCTCCAGATTATGCCCCATATGTTCCACAGATTATGCCCCAATATGCTCCAGATTATGCCCCCATATGCTCCATATTATGCCCCATATGTTCCACAGATTATGCCCCCATATGCTCCAGATTATGCCCCATATGTTCCACAGCTTATGCCCCCATATGCTCCATATTTGCCCCATATGTTCCACAGCTTATGCCCCCATATGCTCCATATTATGCCCCCATATGCTCCAGATTATGCCCCATATGCTCCAGATTATGCCCCATATGTTCCACAGCTTATGCCCCCATATGCTCCATATTATGCCCCCATATGTTCCACAGTTATGCCCCATATGCTCCATTTTATGCCCCCATATGCTCCAGATTATGCCCCCATATGCTCCAGATTATGCCCCATATGTTCCACAGCTTATGCCCCCATATGCTCCATATTATGCCCCATATGTTCCACAGCTTATGCCCCCATATGCTCCATATTATGCCCCCCTATGCTCCAGATTATGCCCCCTATGCTCCAGATTATGCCCCATATGTTCCACAGCTTATGCCCCCATATGCTCCAGATTATGCCCACATATGCTGTACAATTATGCCCCATAGTATAGGCCTAATATGCTGCTGCAAAAAAAAAAATGACATACTCACCTCTCGTCGCTGGGGGCCAGGTGCTGGTGTCCTGAGCAGGCGGTGACACCGGCGCGCTATGGGGGACAGGTGCCGGTGTCACCGCTCGCTCAGGACCCCGGCACCTGATATATTTACCTGTCCTCTCTGCACCGCAGCGCGCTGCTCCCTCGGTCTGACTCCTCTGGCTGTGAATGATCAGGCAGGGGCGGGCGCGCACTAACGACGTCATCGCGCCCTCTGCCTGAACACTCACAGCCAGAGGAGTCGGACCGAGGGAGCAGCGTGCTGCGGTGGACCGAGGGACAGGTAAATATCACTATACTCACCCCTCCGCCGCCCGTCTCTGCAGCCTGTCCTCTTCTCCCGGCGCTCTCCACAGCGCTTCAGTCCTGCAGCGGTCACATGGTACCGCTCATTAAAGTCATGAATATGTGCATATTCATGACTTTAATGAGCGGTGCCATGTGACCACTGCAGGAAGGAGCCGGAGATCGTGGGAGAAGCAGGGGGGCTGCAGAGACCGCGCCGGCGGAGGGGTGAGTATGATCCGACACCCCCACTCCCCCTCCCCCGCCGACCCCCGTATATGACCCGCGTATAAGCCGAGAGGGGGACTTTCAGCCCTAAAAAATGGGCTGAAAATCTCAGCTTATACATGGGTATATACGGTAATAAAAAATATTTTATAGAAAAAATAATTGTTTTTACATTACTTTATTCTGAGAGCCAGAACTTTTTTATTTTTTTTGCTGATGACACTGTATGGCAGCTCGTTTTTTGCGGGACAAGATGACGTTTTCAGCTGTACCATGTTTATTTATATCATCTTTTGATCTCATGTTATTCCACTTTTTGTTCAGCTGTATGATGATAAAGTATTGTTTTTTTGCATTGTTTTTTTGATGGTGTTCACCAAAAGGGTTAACTAGTGGGACAAATTTATAGATCGGGTCGTTTCGGATGCGGCAATACCAAATATGTGTACTTTCATTGTTTTGATTTTTTTTAATTTAAATATTTATTTATGATAGAATAAATATCGATTTTTTTATTACTTTTTATTATTTTTTTAAATATTTTTACCATTAAATTTTTTTAATTTAATTCTTACTTTTACACTTTATCCCACTATGGGACAATCATTTTGTGCAGGCTGATCGCTTCTATAGCATGCAAATGAAGCAGCATCTGCATGCTACAGAAGCTGTTAGCGCTGCAGCTTCTTGGCACTAATCTGTGAGACTTCCAGACATGCACTGCGCATGACAGGAAGTTTCACAGCTCTGGAGACCTGGTTGTCGTCATGACGACATCGGGTCTCCATGTCAGCTATCCAAAGGCAAAAGGGCTGTGAGAATCAGCTGACACCCGGCCGCGATCGGATGCATATGACGTACTATCCTGTCCATGGTCAAATTGGCCCGGGTCACGTGGACGAGATAGTACGTCAAAGGTCAGAAATGGGTTAACCCTGCTATTCTCCTCGGTACCACTATATATTGTTATCTTCCGGTCATTTTTGACCAGACCTAATAAAGTCCTGATTTTTAGCTAACTTAAGTGTTTTAATTGAATAATTTTTGCAGTATTATATTGTATGTGAACCTGGTTTTTTATAAACAAATGAAAAATGGAAAGAAAAACTTACTTTTTATTTTTTTTGTGTCAAAACATTTAACATGGCTTTATTGGAATATTTATGCATATTGCATATTTGGACATACAAAAATATTTATCCAACTGTAAACTATAACTAATAACAATAAACTAAATGTATTTATACTATTTTCCAACAAAAAAAAAATTAGTTTTTTTTATGTAAAATGATAAATAAGTCACACGGTGCAAAATTTCATTTTTGCAATTGTCACAGGTATAATTGACATGTCTTGGCATAAATATTTTTTACATCTGTAACATATCACATTTGATTTGTGATTGCTTGATGTTGGACAGAAGTCGCATCATTTCTGTTTTAGGCTGGTTGCGTTGCTGGTGGCGTCCGTGGGTATTGTAGCAGTGCTGGTGGAAGCTGTTGGTTCACTTTCTTTATCTTGCTGTTGGATCCTGTGGACAATGGCTGCCTCTACATTAGCTCATTCGCACAGAATCCATATTTTGATGCCGTACTTTGCAGGCTTACTTGGAATATACTGCCTGAACGGACACCTACCTCTGTACGAGACCAAATGCTCATCTACAGTCACATTGTCACCAGGATTATAAAATATTGGTAGAATTTCTACCCATTTGTTATTTTACATGAACAGCAGGGTAAAAATATTTGGCACATAACTATACTGAAAGGTAATCCATCAGCAGCATTGTAATGAAAAAATGTATGTATGTGTAAATCTGCATGGACCAAAAAGACCTAAATAAATTGATAAATAGTAGTAGATAGTGTTGAGCGATACGATACCGCAAGTATCGGGTATCGGCCGATATTAGCTCTATCGGACTTTCGATACTTAGTTCCGATATTTTCGTCTTATCGGATACCGGAATCGGATTTGTCACTGTTACTGTCAGTGTCCGTCGGTCGGGTCTGTCAGGAGTCAGCGGCACTTACCTGGCAGAAGATCTCCAGCGGTCACGGGCTGGACTGCTTGATGGCCGCCATCATCTTTCCCCGGCGGTCACATGCAGTTTCTCGCGATAACTGCAGTGACTGCTGGGTAATCCCGGCCGTAAAGCAGTCAGTCCGATGACGCCACCGCCGGGGAAGCAGGTAATCAGCTGTGCTGCGTCGAGATGACAGGCTCTGCCTGTCATTGCGATGTAGCAGAGCTGGATCGTCGTGGGACCCTCGTTACTATGGACTGCGTCGGACAGGTGGTATACTGTTGGTTTGTTTTTTTTCTTTTTTTACAGGAGATCGCAGGAATGAGAGTACAATAAAAGAAATGAAAACTGTGTTGTCTCTTTTATTTCATTAAAATACTTTTTTCTTGCTGTGTCTTTTTTTTTATACATTTAAAAACTTTGGGATTAATAATGGATCGGTGTCTTATTGACACCTCTCCATTATTAACCGGGCTTATTCTCACCGTGCAATCAACGGTGACATTAACCCCTTATTACCCCGCTTGCCTCCGCTACAGGGCAGTGGGAAGAGCCGGGTAAAGTGCCACAATTGGCACATATTTTGATGCGCCAAATGTGGGGCTGCTGTAGCCTGGTATTATCAGGCTGTTGAGGGCCAAAATCCATGGGCCTTGACAGTCTTTTAATACCAGGCCGCAGCAGTCTGCATTTTACTTGGCTGGTTAACAAAAATAGGGGGACCCCTACGCCGTTTTTTTTTTCGAGGGGATCCCCTATTTTTGTTAACCAGCGAAGCTAAGCAGACTGCTGTGGCCTGGTATTATCAGGCTGGCAAGGTCCATGGATATTGAATCCTTACCAGCTTGAAAAACCAGGCCTCAGCAGTCTGCTTCATCTGGCTGGTTAACAAAAATAGGGGGGACCCCACGCCAAATTTTTTTCGAGGGGATCCCCTATTTTTGTTAACCAGCCAAGATATGCAGACTGCTGTGGCCTGGTATTATCAGGCTGGCAAGCAGGGTCGGACTGAGGCACCGGGACACCGGAGAAACCTACGGTGGGCCCCAGCTCCTGCGTGGTGGGCCCTGATTTGAAAGGATAGGTCGCGGGGCAGAGGGGGTGGTGGCCCGGGGCCCGCGCTCTGAGGGGGCCCACCCGGAGCTACGATACAGTTACATTCTGCGGCAGAGCAGGGAGAATCGCTCTCCCTGCTCTGCCGCCCAGAAGCTATGGGGCCTGAACAGGCGTTGGGGGGGCCCGGTGCCAGCATTGGGCCTCCCACCCGTCATCGGAGGGTCAGCTGTATCGGCATCCAGCCGATAAAGCTGACCGCATGGAGAGAGAAGGAGCGAGCGCTCCTACTCTCCCATAATCCCCCTCTCAGCGTATGACAGCGGGCGCAATAACATCACCTGCCGGCGCCCGCTGTCAGACGCTGAGAGGGAGAACAGTGAGCAGCACAGGAGCCGGGAGGTGATTTTTTTTTTTTTTTTAATGGGGGTGCAGTCGAGTCCTGACTGGAGAAGTCGTCATGTCGGTGTGGGCCAGATGCAAAAGACATGAAAAGTGAACAATTCCATTAGAAAGAACATCAGCGGTAAGTCATTATCTGTACCTGTGCTGTAATCTATTATATGTTCTGTAGGACTGGTATTATTTAACACAGACCATATGGCGGTAATATCAATATTGGTCTTTTTATATATAGATTATTTTGGCCAACAGCGCGGTCATTTGCTGAGGTTCTCTGATGATGGGCCCACTCAGAAGTTTTGCCCCCACTAAACCAAAACCCTAGCTACGCCTATGGCTCTCGCTCTAGTCTTTCTTTCTCACTCTCTGTTCTTTCCTTCTCGCTCTCTGTTCTTTTTTCTCTCTGTTCTTTCTTTCTCTCTTTTCTTTCTTTCCTCTCTTTCTTTCTCTGTTTGTTCTTTCTCTCTCGCTGCTCTTTCTTTCTTTTCCTCAGTACCAGCCACTGTGCCCTCATTACCAGTCAGTGTGATCAGCAGTGCTAAATGGTTACGCTTGGGGCGAGGATATGGGTGTGATTAGCTGTGAAATGGGTGTTGTCGGGGCGTGGCCTAAAATTTTCAGCGGCGCGCAACACGCGCCGCAGCCTTTGATCCTCTTTCCTGTCTTCCAAATTTGGAAGGTATGCTGTATGACCTCCCTACAACTTCTGGCCATGCTCCTGATGAGCGCGACGGATGGTCTCGTGAGGGATCTCCTCCCACACCTGGACTAAAGCATCCACCAACTCCTGGACAGTCTGTGGTGCAACGTGGCATGGCCTAAAATTTTCTGCAGCAGGCACAGCGTGCCACAGCCTTTGTCCCTCTTTCCCTTCTTCAAAGGTTGGGAAGTATGATGGTGGGCCCCAAGAATAATTTTTCTCTGGTGGGCCCAAGGTACTCCAGTCCGACGCTGCTGGCAAGGTCCATGTATGTTGGCTCCTTAACAGCCTTAAATACCATGCCTCAGCAGCAGGGGCGTACATATAAATCATGGGGCCCCATAGCAAAAGTCTGAATGTTCCCCACCCCCCCAAAAAAAAAACCCAGAGGCATTGTAAATGTAAAGTGCCAGCACAGTGAGGGAAGTTGAGACAGGGGTTTTGGGGTACTCGGCACCGATCACGTCGACTTCTATGGGGGATGTCACGAGTAGCACAGCTCGGTCCGTGACCTGGGCGATCACTGGAATGTGGGATATTTCCAGGGGATGATAGAATGTTCGTGTAGTTTGTCGTGACGCCACCTGTAGTACCTGGTCAGGGTGTCCAGCGCTGCTGTGCAGGTCCTCTGGAAGGGATGGTGTAGTGCAGGTAGGTGAAAAGTCTTCTACAGGTAACACGCTATCCTTCCAGGGCAGATAGATGTGAGATAGAGCAATGGTGCAAAGTTATGTAGCAGAGTGGACTATGCGACGTAGTAAGAAAGCAGGAAACACTTCAAGTTAAACGTTGCATAATAAAATTTTTAATAATAACATTACAAAAGTGCAAATGGCTTATATTATGTGACATGTTTTGTTACTGTTCATACCCTTGATATGTGTTATACATGTGTGTTAATAAATACATATTCAACAAAAGTGCAAATAGCATTAGTGCCGAAGTTCGTGGAGACTTCTTTGGACTACCCCCACCGGGGTAACTTCACAGTGTCCTTTACTTGTGCTTGTGGAGGACCCGCTCCAAACCTCCAACTGTGGTCTTGGGTGGGCTGCAAGACTTTCCTTGAGCAGACCTCACTTTCGGCCACACCAAACGGGTTTTTAGTTTCTGAGGTAGTTGAAAATAGTGCACAGTAAAGTTTTTTGTAAAACCAGGATGGAGCACCGAAGTGCCAACTATTTACAGAAAAGTTTGTGAGCCAGTACAGTTCATGGCTTCAAAGTTCAACATTTTCATTACAGTGAAACACCATTACCCAACCTGGGTATATTAAGGCAACAATAAACTTGTTCTTCTGAACATTCACCCGTCCGGGTACATCAAACCATTACCCAACCTGGGTATATTAAGGCAATAAACTTCTTTTTATGAACATTCACCCGTCCGGGTACATCAATAATTTAACTATTTACATACAGAGACCCTGTCCGGGTTATTTAGACTTCTTTGGCTGGCCTCTTTCAGGTACCACCTGGTACTCTTCTGGAGCTTGCCAAACATCCGTGACAGGAGGGTCCACCCAGACCTGATGACGTCGTGTGGCCAGTACAGTGACGTCGTGACCCGCTATATGGGTCTGTGTGGCCACCTCTTTCATCTCCCTCCGGGTCTGGACCCCTATGTCCCGGACTGAACGAACCCCAGGGGGCCTAACAGGCGCCGGGTACGGGCCAGCTATCATTATCATGTCCATAGCTGGGGCTGCTGAGGAGACCACTGAGGGAGGCTGGGGAGATTTACGGCGTGGGGTGGGCACTTGTGCAGAGGCCTGGTTGGGGAGGCTGAAGGCTCGTAGGGTCTGTCAGTTTCCTGACACTCTGGGGAGTAGGGGTCGCACCTGGTAACATTTAGGGCGTACCATCCATTGTAACCCCAGTGTCGGGTGTAAGTCACCAAGTCTCCTGGCAACAGGTCCCTCCCCGGGTGTCCTTCTGGGAGGTGAGCCTCCACGTCCCGCCGGGTTACAAAAACTTCTAAATAAAGTCCAGGCTCCTGGATGAAGCCCCAACCACCTTTTAACTTAAAGTTCCGTACTGCACCCTTACGCCGCGGCACCCTCACCGTACTTTTATCCTTTCTCATACGTGCCTTCTCTGCCAGGTCCTTCTCCAGGTGACGTTGCCGAAGCTTTTGGGATTCTCGCTGCTCCCTTTGTCGCTCTGCTTCCCGCTCCCGACGTCTACACTCTTCCTCCTGACGCCGGTTGTAATTCTCCTCCACCAGCATCTCCATGTCTCCACCATCAAACGCCAGCTTACGATGTACGGTTTGCGGCAGCTCTCCTGGCGCCCGCCAGTCCTGGCGGCGCTCACCTGCGGCGGAAGCAGCCGGCTCTGGAACAGATGACGGTCGGGGCTCCGGTACAGGCAGGTAGAGCTCTGGTGCCTGCGCGGCCTCCTCCATGAGGACGGGTGTCGCTTCTTCTGCCTCAGTGACGGGGGCAGACAGCGGGATCTGGGGTGCTGGTGCAGCGTTTTCTGCAGGAACGGGTGCCTCCACTGTGATACTGGCAACCGGTTCAGATTGCAAGGGCTGGGATGCCCGCATGGCCTCCTGTACTGGAACGGGTGCCTCCACTGAGATACTGGCAACCGGTTCAGATTGCAAGGGCTGGGATGCCCGCATGGCCTCCTGTACTGGAACGGGTGCCTCCACTGATATACTGGCAACCGGTTCAGATTGCAAGGGCTGGGATGCCCGCACGTCCTCCTCTACTGGAACGGGTGCCTCACCTTCCGGTACAGACACTTCAGGGGGTAAGAGGGATTGGCGCCGCTCCAATTGTAGTTTTAGGGCCCGCCAGCTCGCTTCCATCCTGGCGACCTCCTCCCGGTGCCGGGCCAGGTCTCTCAGGGTATCCTCCGCTTCTTCCAGCGTAGGAGGGTTTCCAGGCCGGGTGCCAAACGGTGGCTCCGTGGCGATCGGGTCGCTTCCGTGGGGGGAGAGCTCTGACTCCTCCATCCCTTCCCACTTCTGCTCACGTCCATTCGCCATCTCAGCAAAGTCACATGTGTCATTAGCATCAGGAGAGGCGACATCTTTTGTAGGGAGGCGGGACCTTCGCGTTCGTTTACGCCCACTGAGGAGGATGAGGAGGCGGAACTCCAGAGCTGTGGGGCACGATCTTACATTGCAGTAACATTTAGAGTGTGCGGACATCGTTTTCGCGCCACGGAGTGAGTGTACGCCCACGAGAGCACGCCCTTATTCTTCACCTGTGCCTCGTGGCGCAGATATGACGGAAAAATGGCAAATACAGTCTATGATGATTTTTGCAATTCTCAAGCAAAAAAACAGTTCAATTAAGGCACACAGGACTCGCTTATAGCGAGCTTCTGAATCCTGTTCGCTGGGTGCGATGCAACATCTCTGTGGCGACTGGACCCTCGGGTGCTTCTGTCTTTTCACAAATGCCGGCTTTACCCGGCAATTGAATCAGAGGCTATTTTACTATGTAGAAGTGAATAAACTATAAATATATGTATATATATATGTCACAATGACATGTATATATATATATATATATATATATATATATATTATATATTCTAAGTGTGTATATTTTGTGTTTACAAGGAAAGAAAGTGTTTTTTTAGTTGCGATATTTTGTTCCCATAGACTTACATGGGACTTCCGGTATCGGAATCGGATATCGCCGATAGTTAGTGCTATCGGCGATACCATTCCGATCCGATATTTTTAGATATCGAGCAGTATCGCTCAACACTAGTAGTAGATGTAATATATAGTCCAAAATGAGATTATAGCTCCTTTATTTTAATCATAAAATGTCTGGAGATCACTATAAAAGGTTATCGGTCATTTTTTACCGAAGTCTACAAGTGTATAAAAAATTGTGGAGCAAAAAGTAAAAAAAAAAAATATGTATATATACCCATAGTAAGAACCCCACAAATGAGGAAAAGTCAATCAACCAAAGTTTCAGAACCGCATCTTGTGTATTTTAAAAAATATTAAAGTTCAAAATCGGTCGTTTTTGACTGAAGAGAGTAGCAGGGTAAAAATAACAATTTTATTATTAAATATATTATTTATAAAGCCTCCATGACTCCGCCAACTACTTTCCGCAATTCATCAAATTTAATATTTTCAAGTTATAGGTCATGTTATGGCTGTTACTCTGAAGAATGGTGTAAACTCTCGAAGCTGGCTGATTTTACAATACAAGCCTTCAGTATCATCCCTCACTAACATTTTTAATATTATTAAATGTATTATTAATAAAGATTCTTTGACTTCGCCAACTACTATCTTCAGTTCATCAGTCCATCAAAAATTATGTTTTCAAATTATAAATGCAAGTGTTCACCTATTAAAGTTGTTGAGCTTTCGCCTTTGCTCCAGTAGCCTAATATTATAAGTGTACACAAACTACCTGAGTACAGTGGCCAGTTAGACATGCCTGCTTTTGGGCTGTATTTCCACTTATAGCGGGTGAAATAAGTATAGAACACGTCACAAATTTCCTAAGAAAATACATTTCTAAAGTTGCTGTTGACATGAAATTCTCACCTGATTTCGGTAACAACCCATCCAATCCACACAGGCAAAGAAATCAAACTATAGATGCCTATAAATTAAGTTATGCTTTATAATGAGAAATTACACATCATTATTTAAAAAAATAGAAAATATAACAAAAAAAATTCAATAACAGGTTAAGGTTTTGCAACTGTTTGATTAAATTTGATAACATTTAACAATTGGATTAATGCTGGCTGTTGCAGCAAGTTACTTTCCCTGTGTGTTTTTACTTAGTCACCTCTTTATTTAGAGTTAAGTTTTAAGTTGTTAAGGGTGGGAAAATTTTAAACCAATAATTTGTTATGCTTGTAAACAAAGTTTAGAAACAAATTAAAAATTATACTTTTACCCTAAATGTATGCTAAACCCAAACTTTGCACGTCTGACACATGTGTCAGGGTGATAAGAAAAAAAAAATTCTTGGATAAGAATTTAGTTGACCGTAGTGCTAGCAGAAAACAACCCCGCAGTAGTAGTACCTAATGCAAGTCACTTTTGGGAACCCGACATGGGAGATGGGGAGCTGAAGTCACGAAAGGAGCAGTTTGCTGTCATCAGTGATACACAGTTCACGCGCTGTGCATCAAGAACCTCCTCTAGGGTAAAATCATCTATTCTTATAGTCAACTCTGGAGGAGGTAATACTGCACGTGCTGTTGGTGGAAGAGGCTCTACAGTGACTGAAAAGTCTACTCGCTGTAGTGGCAAGAAGCACGTGGGAGATGTTTTGTACATTATTGTCAGATGATTCTTGAAACTCTGCAGGCTTCGCTAGAGGAAAAAAGCCTTGGATAATACCGATCTTATAGACTAGGAACTATGGCTCACTATCAGCACATGAAGCAACATCACCTGCTAGTCTGTCAGCAAACCCGCACCCTTAGGTAGCAACTGTTTGATATGTACCTCACCACATCTTAATTGTCACCCTCCTTTACTGCATGTGGTACTCCAAATACATCTCTTCCTCCATCAAAATGGCAAAGATCCAAAGTTGCTTATGTAGCTCGGAAATGGCCTTATCTTCTCAGTCATCCATTGGTTTGCACAATATTTCAAGTTTCTGGTGGTGCAGTCGCTGCTTTTCCAGATTTTGGATTCTGCTACATATTAAGAAATGATGGCATGCTCTCACCTTTGCAGGAAGATATCAAGTGGCCATTTTTTCTATCACAAAATGGGGTGCCCCTCTCTGTTTCCACACGAAGGAGAATTGTTGTGAATGTGTTAGAAATGAATTCTGAGCAGAAGCTCCCTCTGGTGGTTACAACAGTACTGAACCATTCAATGAGGATTGGCAATCAGGAGTTACAGACTGGTCTTATATAAGGGAGGTTCCCTCCCATCATGGTTGCCGGTGATCAATTGTTCTTGTCTCAACTGTGGTTCCTGGTTCACTTGGAAGCTGGATGAGTCTTGCCTGCATCTTCTGCTATCAGATAAGATATTTTCTGCTTTTATTTTTGTGCTTGCTTTTTGCATTGTTCCCTGCACTTCTGTGGAGGTCAGCCAGGTCCCCTCCGGGGGCTTGTGCTCCTCTCAGTTTATCTGAGCCACTGTTATTTGTTCATTTGCCTTTTCCAGTTTTTTCAGTGGCTGCGGCTTAGTTTTGTGACACCAGAGAACTAATTTAGGTGGTAGAGGTCGTGTGATCTCAGGTGTTTTTGCAGTTAGTAGAGTTGGTATTTTTTAGGGTTTTTTGGATTGCAGTAAGTGTCCTTCCTATCCTTTTCTGTCCAGGTAGATTGGGCCCCAACGTTTGCTCATACTATTTCCTGTCTGTGTCTGTATTTCCTCTTGTCTAACTGCCATTACATGTTTGGGGGCTTCCTATGTTCTTTGGGGATCTGCTACGGGGCAGATAGCTTTCCTCTTTCTATCTTTAGGTGTAGTTAACCTCTCAGGCTGTGACGAGGCGTCTAGGACCAACGTAGGAAAGCTCCATGGCTGCCTTTAGTTGTGGTGGTTAGTCAGGGTACTGCAATCCAGTAGATTCCAACCTCTCTGGTGTATTGCCGTTTTTGCCTTCTATCCTCAGCTACCAAATCATTACAGTATCATCGGCCAAACTGAAAATTATATGGTACTCAACAGAAGGGAAAAATAGTAAAAGGAAAAAGAAAAAAGGAAGTTGTCAGAAAATTTTTTTTCTCTGTTTGTTGCATTTTTTCCCTCTTTTTCTCTGGGTGCTGAGGAGGATTTTTTTTTTTTTCTTTCAAAGGAGTTTGGACAGTTGTCTGGCCGTGTGGATCAGCTTGCCACTGAAGTTCGGAGTATTGCTATCTATCTTGCTAGGTTGCCGGTTGTGGAACCTAGGATCCCCATGCCAGATTTATTTTTGAGGGAATCGAGCTAAATTTCTGAATTTCAAATATAACTGTAAGTTGTTTTTTTGCTTAAAACCTAAGTCCTCAGGGAACGCAGCACAGCAGGTTCAAATTGTCATCTCTCTCCTGCGCGGCGATCCTCAGGATTGGGCTTTTTCCCTGACACCTGGGGACCCTGTTTTTAGTAATGTTGATGCATTTTTTCTGGCTCTGGGGTTATTGTACGATGAACCTAATGTCACTGATCAAGCTGAAAAAACCTTGTTGGCATTAAATCAGGGGCTTGAGGACGCTGACTTGTACTGTCAGAAATTCCGAAAGTGGGCAGTCCTGCCCAAATGGAATGACGATGCTTTGGCAGCCAGTTTTCGGAAGGGTCTGTCAGAGAATGTAAAAGATGTTATGGTGTGTTTCCCTGCTCCCTCTGGTCTCAATGATTCTATGTCATTAGCGATTAAAATTGACAGACGTTTGCGTGAGCGTAAAGGTATGCGTGGAATAGTGTTGCCTTGTGAACCAGCTTCTGAACCCATGCAGTGTGATAGAGTGGCTTCTGGGGCACAGCGTCATGAGTTTCGAAAACGCAATGGGTTATGTTTCTGCTGTGGTGACGCCTCTCATGCTATTTCAGTCTGCCCTAAGCGGGGAAGACGTTTTGCACGCTCAGTTGTCTTGGGTAGTGTTCAGACTAAATTTCTGTTGACTGTTACCCTGATTTGCTCCCTGTCCACATTTTCTGCTCAGGCTTTTGTTGATTCGGGAGCAGCTATTAACCTGATGGATTTTGATTTTGCTAAACATTGTGGGTTTCCCTTGCTACCCTACGGAAGTCTATTCCCCTACTGGGGATTGATTCTACCCCTTTGGCTGAGAATAAACCCCAGTTCTCTACTCAGGTGATAATGAGGTTTAAACCTGATCATCAGGTGAGTTACAAATTATTGGTGCTGTATAATCTGCATGACATTATTGTACTGGGTTTCCCTTGGTTACAGTCTCATAATCCTGTTTTGGATTGGAAATCTGTGTCTGTGACCAGTTGGGGCTGCCAATGTGTTAATGCCAACACTCCTGTTTTTTCTGCCTCTCCCCAGGCTCAGGATGTTCCTGACTTTTTGACTGATTTTTCTGATGTGTTTAGCGAAAGTAAATCTGCATCCTTTCCCCCATAGGAGCTATGACTGTGATATTGAATTAGTGCCTGGTAGTAAATTCCCTAAAGGTCGCCTTTTTAACTTGTCTGTACCTGAACATGACGCTATGCGGTCTTATATCAAGGAATCATTGGAGAAGGGTCATATCAGACCATCCTCTTCACCCTTGGGTGCCGGTTTTTTCTTTGTGGCCAAAAAGGATGGTTCATTAAGGCCGTGTATTGATTATCGTCTCTTGAACAATATCACTGTGAAATATCAATATCCGTTACCCTTGATTTCTGACCTGTTTTCGAGGGTGAAAAGTGCTACTTGGTTTACCAAGCTTGACCTCAGGGGGGCGTATAACCTTATTCGCATTAAGCACGGGGATGAATGGAAAACGGCGTTTAATACCCCAGAGGGGCATTTTGAGTACCTAGTGATGCCCTTTGGGCTCACTAATGCTCCTTCCGTCTTCCAGTCCTTCAAGAATTACATTTTCAGGGATTTTGTGGATAAATTTCTGATTGTTTATTTGGATGATATCTTGATTTTTTCCAATGACTGGGACTCTCATGTGAAACATGTTCGGACTGTGTTCCAGATTTTGAGAGAGAATGCTCTGTATGTGAAGGGATCAAAGTGTCTTTTTGGCGTACAGAGGATCTCATTTCTGGGATTCATTTTGTCTCCGTCTGTTATTGAAATGGACCCGGTCAAGGTTCAGGCCATCTGTGATTGGGTCCAACCTACTTCATTAAAAGCTCTTCAGAGATTCTTGGGTTTTGCCAATTTTTATCGTAAATTTATTGGTAATTTCTCTGTTTTTGTTAAACCATTGACTGATTTGACCAAAAAGGGTTCTGATGTGGTGAATTGGCCTCCTGAGGCAGTCTCTGCGTTTCAGGAACTTAAGCAGAGATTCACTTCTGCTCCTGTTCTACGGCAGCCTAATGTTTCTCTGCCATTTCAGGTGGAGGTTGATGCCTCTGAAATTGGGGCAGGTGCCGTTTTGTCCCAAAGAGATCCAGAGACCTCTAAAAGTAACCCTTGTGCCTTTTTCTCTCGAAAATTTTCTCCAACTGAACGTAATTATGACGTGGGTAATCGGGAGTTATTGGCCATAAAGTGGGCTTTTAAAGAGTGGAGACATTGGCTGTAGGGAGCCAAACATCAGGTGGCGGTTCTCACGGACCATAAGAATCTGGTTTATCTGGAATCTGCCAAGCGACTTAATCCTAGACAGGCCAGGTGGGCCTTGTTTTTCACACGTTTTAATTTTGTGGTTTCCTTTCTTCCTGGCACTAAGAATGTTAAGGCGGATGCCCTCTCGAGGAGTTTCCTTGCGGACTCTCCTGAGTTATCTGATCCTGCTGTTATTTTGAAAGAGGGTGTAGTTCTTTCCGCCATCTCGCCTAATTTGAGTAGGCTCTGGAAGGGTGTCAGGAGGATAAACCCGAGCGCTGCCCTATTGGAAAATTGTTTGTCCCGGACCAGTGGAAAAAGAGTGTGATGTCTGAGATTCATTGTTCTGCGTTGGCCGGTCATCCCGGAATTTTTGGTACCAGAGACTTGGTTAGTCGGTCCTTTTGGTGGCCTACTTTGTCTCGTGACGTCAGGGAATTTGTGCAGTCCTGCGAGACTTGCTCTCGCTCCAAGCCTTGCTCTCGCTCTAGTGGTTTGTTAATGCCATTGCCTGTGCCCAAGAGACCATGGACCCATATCTCTATGGATTTCATTTCCGACCTCCCTGTTTCTCAGAGAATGACCTTTATCTGGGTGATTTGTGAAAGGTTTTCCAAAATGATACATCTTGTGCCATTACCTAAGTTGCCTTCCTCCTCCGAATTGGTGCCTTTGTTCCTTCAGCACGTGGTTCGGTTACACGGCATTCCTGAGAACATTGTGTCTGACAGAGGAGTCCAGTTTGTTTCCAGATTTTGGAGGACTTTTTGTTCTAAACTTGGTGTTCAATTGTCTTTCTCCTCAGCTTTTCATCCTCAGACCAATGGACAAACTGAGAGAACAAACCAGACATTGGAGACTTATCTGAGATTCTTTGTGTCTGCTGATCAAGATGACTGGGTCTCTTTTTTGCCTTTGGCTGAGTTTGCTCTTAATAATATGGCTAGCTCTGCCACTTTGATGTCTCCATTGTTCTGCAATTTTGGGTTTCACCCTCGATTTTCTTCGGGACAGACGGAGGCTTCTGTCTGTCCAGGTGTTGACTCTGTTGTGGAGCGTATGCAGCAGATTTGGGACCAGGTAGTGGAGAGGTTGTCCCTCTCTCAGGAGAGGGCCCAGCGGTTTGCCAACCGGCATAGGACTGATAGTCCTCGGTTTGAAGTGGGGGTACTTGGTCTGGTTGTCCTCAAGAAATATCCCTATGAGAGTTGCATCTCCTAAGTTTAAGCCTAGGTTCATTGGACCTTATAAGATCTTGGAGATTCTTAATCCTGTTTCCTTTCGTTTACTTCTTCCAGGGACATTTAAGATCCATAATGTGTTCCACAAGTCCTTATTGAAGAGGTTTGTCGAGCCAGTGGTTCCTATGGCTACGCCTCCTGACCCTGTTTTGGTTGAGGGCAATCTGGAGTATGTGGTTGAGAAA
Source organism: Oophaga sylvatica (assembly GCA_033576555.1). Classification (NCBI taxonomy): domain Eukaryota; kingdom Metazoa; phylum Chordata; class Amphibia; order Anura; family Dendrobatidae; genus Oophaga; species Oophaga sylvatica. The sequence continues at coordinate 313,189,575 of JARQOD010000003.1, forward strand.
ATATTGGATTCTCGTTTTTCTAGACGGAAACTCCAGTATTTGGTTAAGTGGAGAGGTTATGGTCAGGAGGACAATTCTTGGGTGTTTGCTTCGGACATCCATGCTAGGAGACTGATCCGTGCGTATCACAGAGCTCCTCCTGACCGACCTGGTTGCCCAAATGAGGGTTCGGTGACCCCTCCTCAAGGGGGGGTGTACTGTTGTGAATGTGTTAGAAATGAATTCTGAGCAGAAGCTCCCTCTGGTGGTTACAAACAGTACTGAACCATTTAATGAGGATTGGCAATCAGGAGTTACAGACTGATCTTATATAAGGGAGGTTCCCTCCCATCATGGTTGCTGGTGATCAATTGTTCTTGTCTCAACTGTGGTTCCTGGTTCACTTGGAAGCTTGCTGAGTCTTGCCTGCATCTTCTGCTATCAGATAATATATTTTCTGCTTTTATTTTTGTGCTTGCTTTTTGCATTGCTCCCTGCACTTCTGAGGAGGTTAGCCAGGTCACCTCCGGGGGCTTGTGCTCCTCTCAGTTTATCTGAGCCACTGTTATTTGTTCATTTGCCTTTTCCAGTCTTTTCAGTGGCTGCGGCTTAGTTTTGTGACACCAGAGAACTAATTTAGATGGTAGAGGTCGTGTGATCTCAGGTGTTTTTGCCATTAGTAGAGTTGGTATTTTATAGGGTTTTTTGGATTGCAGTAAGTGTCCTTCCTATCCTTTTCGGTCCAGGTAGATTGGGCTCCAACATTTGCTCATACTTAGTGTTGAGCGATACGATACCGCAAGTATCGGGTATCGGCCGATATTAGCTCTATCGGACTTTCGATACTTAGTTCCGATATTTTCGTCTTATCGGATACCGGAATCGAATTTGTCACTGTCATTGTCAGTGTCCGTCGGTCGGGTCTGTCAGGAGTCAGCGGCACTTACCTGGCAGAAGATCTCCAGCGGTCACGGGCTGGACTGCTTGATGGCCGCCATCATCTTTCCCCGGCGGTCACATGCAGTTTCTCGCGATAACTGCAGTGACTGCTGGGTAATCCCGGCCGTAAGCAGTCAGTCCAATGACGTCACCGCCGGGGAAGCAGGTAATCAGCTGTGCTGCGTCGCGATGACAGGCTCTGCCTGTCATTGCGATGTAGCAGAGCTGGATCGTCGTGGGACACTCGTTACTATGGACTGCGTCGGACAGGTGGTATACTGTTGTTTTGTTTTTTTTCTTTTTTTACAGGAGATCGATGGCGTCGCAGGAATGAGAGTATAATAAAATTAATGAAAACTGTGTTGTCTCTTTTATTTCATTAAAATACTTTTTTCTTGCTGTGTCTTTTTTTTATACATTTAAAAACTTTGGGATTAATAATGGATCGGTGCCTTATTGACACCTCTCCATTATTAACCGGGCTTATTCTCACCGTGCAATCAACGGTGACATTAACCCCTTATTACCCCGCTTGCCACCGCTACAGGGCAGTGGGAAGAGCCGGTAAAGTGCCACAATTGGCACATCTTTTGATGCGCCAAATGTGGGGCTGCTGTAGCCTGGTATTATCAGGCTGTTGAGGGCCAAAATCCATGGGCCTTGACAGTCTTTTAATACCAGGCCGCAGCAGTCTGCATTTTACTTGGCTGGTTAACAAAAATAGGGGGACCCCTACGCCGTTTTTTTTTTCGAGGGGATCCCCTATTTTTGTTAACCAGCCAAGATATGCAGACTGCTGTGGCCTGGTATTATCAGGCTGGCAAGGTCCATGGATATTGGATCCTTACCAGCCTGAAAAACCAGGCCTCAGCAGTCTGCTTCATCTGGCTGGTTAACAAAAATAGGGGGGACCCCATGCCAAATTTTTTTCGAGGGGATCCCCTATTTTTGTTAACCAGCCAAGATATGCAGACTGCTGTGGCCTGGTATTATCAGGCTGGCAAGCAGGGTCGGACTGAGGCACCGGGACACCGGAGAAACCTACGGTGGGCCCCAGCTCCTGCGTGGTGGGCCCTGATTTGAAAGGACAGGTCGCGGGGCAGAGGGGGCGGTGGCCCCGGGGCCCGCGCTCTGAGGGGGCCCACCCGGAGCTACGATACAGTTACATTCTGCGGCAGAGCAGGGAGAATCGCTCTCCCTGCTCTGCCGCCCGGAAGCTATGGGGCCTGAACAGGCGTTGGGGGGGCCCGGTGCCAGCAGTGGGCCCCCCACCCGTCATCGGAGGGTCAGCTGTATCGGCATCCAGCCGATAAAGCTGACCGCATGGAGAGAGAAGGAGCGAGCGCTCCTTCTCTCCCATAATCCCCCTCTCAGCGTATGACAGCGGGCGCAATAACATCACCTGCCGGCGCCCGCTGTCAGACGCTGAGAGGGAGAACAGTGAGCAGCACAGGAGCCGGGAGGTGAGTTTTTTTTTTTTTTTTTAATGGGGGTGCAGTCGAGTCCTGGCTGGAGAAGTCGTCATGTCGGTGTGGGCCAGATGGAAAAGACATGAAAAGTGAACAATTCCATTAGAAAGAACATCAGCGGTAAGTCATTATCTGTACCTGTGCTGTAATCTATTATATGTTCTGTAGGACTGGTATTATTTAACACAGACCATATGGCGGTAATATCAATATTGGTCTTTTTATATATAAATTATTTTGGCCAACAGCGCGGTCATTTGCTGAGGTTCTCTGATGATGGGCCCACTCAGAAGTTTTCCCCCACTAAACCAAAACCCTAGCTACGCCTATGGCTCTCTCTCTAGTCTTTCTTTCTCGCTCTCTGTTCTTTCCTTCTCGCTCTCTGTTCTTTTTTCTCTCTGTTCTTTCTTTCTCTCTTTTCTTTCTTTCCTCTCTTTCTTTCTCTGTTTGTTCTTTCTCTCTCGCTGCTCTTTCTTTCTTTCTTTTCCTCAGTACCAGCCACTGTGCCCTCATTACCAGTCAGTGTGATCAGCAGTGCTAAATGGTTACGCTTGGGGCGAGGATATGGGTGTGATTAGCTGTGAAATGGGTGTTGTCGGGGCGTGGCCTAAAATTTTCAGCGGCGCGCAACACGCGCCGCAGCCTTTGATCCTCTTTCCTGTCTTCCAAATTTGGAAGGTATGCTGTATGACCTCCCTACAACTTCTGGCCATGCTCCTGATGAGCGCGACGG
>JARQOD010000003.1:313192794-313485513 GCA_033576555.1 Oophaga sylvatica
AAATCTTGATTTTTTCTAATGACTGGGACTCTCATGTGAAACATGTTCGAACTGTATTCCAGATTTTGAGAGAGAATGCTCTGTATGTGAAGGGATCAAAGTGTCTTTTTGGCGTACAGAAGATCTCATTTCTGGGATTCATTTTGTCCCCATCTGTTATTGAAATGGACCCGGTCAAGGTTCAGGCCATCTGTGATTGGGTCCAACCTACTTCATTAAAGGCTCTTCAGAGATTTTTGGGTTTTGCCAATTTTTATCGTAAATTTATTGGTAATTTCTCGGTTATTGTTAAACCATTAACTGATTTGACCAGAAAGGGTTCTGATGTGGTGAATTGGCCTCCTGAGGCAGTCTCTGCGTTTCAGGAACTTAAGCAGAGATTCACTTCTGCTCCTGTTCTACGGCAGCCTGATGTTTCTCTGCCATTTCAGGTGGAGGTTGATGCCTCTGAAATTGGGGCAGGTGCCGTTTTGTCCCAAAAAGATCCAGAGACCTCTAAAAGTAACCCTTGTGCCTTTTTCTCTCGAAAATTTTCTCCTACTGAACGTAATTATGACGTGGGTAATCGGGAGTTATTGGCCATGAAGTGGGCTTTTGAAGAGTGGAGACATTGGCTGGAGGGAGCCAAACATCAGGTGGTGGTCCTTACGGACCATAAGAATCTGGTCTATCTGGAATCTGCCAAGCGACTCAATCCTAGACAGGCCAGGTGGGCCTTGTTTTTCACACGTTTTAATTTTGTGGTTTCCTTTCTTCCTGGCACTAAGAATGTTAAGGCGGATGCCCTCTCGAGGAGTTTCCTTGCGGACTCTCCTGAGCTATCTGATCCCTCTGTTATTTTGAAGGAGGGTGTAGTTCTTTCCGCCATCTCGCCCAATTTGAGACTTGCTCTGGAGGGGTGTCAGGAGGATAGGCCCGAGCGCTGCCCTGTTGGAAAATTGTTTGTCCCGGACCAATGGAAAAAGAGTGTGATGTCTGAGATTCATTGTTCCGCATTGGCTGGGCATCCCGGAATTTTTGGTACCAGAGACTTGTTTAGTCGGTCCTTTTGGTGGCCTACCTTGTCTCGCGATGTCAGGGAATTTGTGCAGTCCTGCGGGACTTGCTCTCGCTCCAAGCCTTGCTCTCGCTCTAGTGGTTTGTTGATGCTATTGCCTGTGCCCAAAAGACCATGGACCCATATCTCTATGGATTTCATTTCCGATCTTCCTGTTTCTCAGAGAATGACCACCATCTGGGTAATTTGTGATAGGTTTTCCAAAATGATACATCTTGTGCCATTACCTAAGTTGCCTTCCTCCTCTGAATTGGTGCCGTTGTTCCTTCAGCACGTGGTTCGTTTACACGGCATTCCTGAGAACATTGTGTCTGACAGAGGAGTCCAGTTTGTTTCCAGATTTTGGAGGACTTTTTGTTCTAAACTGGGTGTTCAATTGTCTTTCTCCTCGGCATTTCATCCTCAGACCAATGGTCAAACTGAGAGAACAAACCAGACATTGGAGACTTATCTAAGATGCTTTGTGTCTGCTGATCAGGATGACTGGGTCTCTTTTTTGCCTTTGGCTGAGTTTGCTCTTAATAATAGGGCTAGCTCTGCCACTTTGATGTCTCAGTTTTTCTGTAATTCTGGGTTTCACCCTCGATTTTCTTCAGGACAGACGGAGGCTTCTGTCTGTCCAGGTGTTGACTCTGTTGTTGAGCGTATGCAGCAGATTTGGGACCAGGTAGTGGAGAGGTTGTCCCTCTCTCAGGAGAAGGCCCAGCGGTTTGCTAACCGGCATAGGACTGATGGTCCTCGGTTTAAAGTGGGGGACTTGGTCTGGTTGTCCTCAAAGAATATTCCTATGAGAGTAGCATCTCCTAAATTTAAGCCTAGGTTCATTGGACCTTATAAGATCATGGAGATTATTAATCCTGTTTCTTTTCGTTTGCTTCTTCCAGGGACATTTAAGATCCATAACGTGTTCCACAAGTCCTTGTTGAAGAGGTTTGTTGAGCCAGTGGTTCCTGCTGCTGTGCCTCCTGACCCTGTTTTGGTTGAGGGCAATCTGGAGTATGTGGTTGAGAAAATATTGGATTCTCGTTTTTCTAGACGAAGACTCCAGTATTTTGTTAAATGGAGAGGTTATGGTCAGGAATACAATTCTTGGGTGTTTGCTTCGGACATCCATGCTAGGAGACTTATCCGTGCGTATCATAGAACTCATCCTGACCGACCTGGTTGCTCAAATGAGGGTTCGGTGACCCCTCCTCAAGGGGGGGGTACTGTTGTGAATGGGTTTGAGATGAGTTTTGAGCAGAGGCTCCCTCTGGTGGTTACAAGCGGTACTAGTGAGGAATGTGAGGACTGGGAATCAGGTGTTACTGATTGGTCTTATGTAAGGGAGTCATTTTCCCATCAGGGTTGCCGGTGATCAATTGTTCTGGTCTGAATCCTTCTTTCCAGTTTCCCTTGTAGCCTGCTGTGTCGTGTCTGCATCTCCTGCTATCAGATAAGACAATTTCTTATTTTGTGTTTTTGCTATATTTTTGCATTTTGTCCTGCACTTCTGTGGGGGCCTTCTGGGTCCCCTCCGGGGGCTTTTGCCCTCTCAGTTTAGTCCAGCCACTGATGTTTGTACTTTTGCTTTTTCCAGTTTTTTCAGTGGCTGCTGTTTTTGTTACACCAGAGAACTAATTTAGGTGGTAGAGGTCGTGTGATCTCAGGTGATTTTGAAATTAGTAGTGTTGGTGTTTTTTCAGGGTTTTCTGAGATTGCAGTAAGTACCCTTCCTGTCCTTTTCTATTTAGATAGTTTGGGCCCCAGCGTTTGCTCATACTATTTTCTTTCTGTGTCTGTATTTCCTCTTGTCTAACCGCCATTACATGTTTGGGGGCTTTCTATTATCTTTGGGGTTCTGCTCCGGGCAGATAGCTTTCCTATTTCTATCTTTAGGTGTAGTTAGTTTCTCAGGCTGTGACGAGGCGTCTAGGACCAATGTAGGAACGCTCCACGGCTGCCTCTAGTTGCGGTGGTTAGTCAGGGTACTGCAATCTCATAGATTCCAACTGCTCTGGTGTATTTCCTTTTTTACCTGCACTCCTCAGCTACCGTAACATAACAGGATCCCCTATTTTTGTTAATCAGCCAAGATATGCAGACTGCTGTGGCCTGGTATTATCAGGCTGGCAAGGTCCGTGGATCTTGGCTCCTTAACAGCCTGAAAATCCAGGCCTCAGCGGTCTGCTTCATCTGGCTGGTTAACAAAAATAGGGGGACCCCACGCCTTTTTTTTTCGAAGGGAACCCCTATTTTTGTTAATCAGTTCCCTCTGACGTCACTGATGGTGTCCCTGGCTGACCTGAAGTGAAAGTGGAAAGCAATCAATTAAGCTTTCCACTTCCTCTCCTGTCAGCCAGGAGAGGAGCTCATTCATTTGGGGGTTTACTGTGAGGCTGCAGCATTAGCTGCATTCCCTGCAGTAAACATTAACCCTTTCTGAAGGATTACACCGTGGGACCTGACTGTGCATCGGATTGGTAAGAATAATTTTGCTTTATTATTTTATTTTTATTACAGGAAATGGTTTTAGCAGGTAAATAAAATATGGTCAAAAACTGTGTGATTATTTCATTAAACTTCTTTTTTATTAAAGTGTGTGTGTTTGATTTTTCTTTCATACAATAGGATTAATAATTGATAGTAGTCTAATTGACAGCTCTCAATTATTAACCTGGCTTAAAGTGACCTTTCAATTGCAAGGTCATTTTAACCCCTTATTAACCCATTCGCAACCGCTACAGGGCAATGGGAATAGACGGGCAAAGTGCCAGAAAGGGCAAATCTAATTAGAGATTTGCCCTTTCTGGGGTGTCTGGGGGCAGATGTTAGTAGCCGGGGGGGCCAAAAATAATGGTCCCTCTCTGGGCTATTATTATCTGCCCCCACTCACTGGCTTTGTCTGTTTGGTTGCGAAAATAGGGCGGGAGCCCACGCATTTTTTTTCAGCAATTTTACACCTCATATATATATATACATGTCATTGAATTTGTGACACACATATATAGATTTATATATATATTTATAGTTCATACACTTCTACATAGTATAATAGCCGCTAATTCAATTGCCGGCTTTTGTGAAAATGCAGAACCCGACATGAAATGACACTTGGTTTACATAGAGTTAACCATGTCTTTTCATGTAGTTTGATATCTGATTTGCACAAACAATTACATGAGTGTAAGTGTGCAAAATTTCACACCTGTAGGGTTAATTAAAGGTGTAAATTCGTAGCAAAAAAGTCCGTTTTTTTTACAACGAATTTACACCTTTAATTAACCCATACAGGTGTGAAATTTTGCACACAGCCACTCATGTAATTGTTTGTGCAAATCAGATATCAAACTACATGTAAAGACATGGTTAACTCTATGTAAACCAAGTGTCATTTCATGTCGGGTGCTTCTGTCTTTTCACAAAAGCCGACTTTACCCGGCAATTGAATCAGAGGCTATTTTACTATGTAGAAGTGTATAAACTATAAATATATGTATATATATATGTCACAATGACATGTATATATATATATATATATATATATATATATATATAATATATATATGTATTCTATGTGTATATTTAGTGTTTACAAGGAAAGAATGGGGTTTTTTTAGTTACGATATTTTGTTCCCATAGACTTACATTGGATTTCTGGTATCGGTATCGGGTATCGCCGATATTTTAATGGTATCGGCGATACCATTCCGATTCCGATACTTTTGGATATCGGAAAGTATTGCTCAACTCTAGTCAGCAGGCCATGATTTCCAGTTCTGAATTTCATTGATTGACAGACAGACATAAAAGAAAGGGACAAAAGTAATCAATATTTTAATCAACAGTTCATGAATCATGCCATTCAATCTAAGCAGAAAATGAATAAGGGATAGATAAACTTGAGTCCCAAGAACTGTTACTTCATTAAAAATTAATTGAGAAACAGTTTTGGAATTGACAAGTATTTTCTGACATAAAATAGTCATTTTGCTTCTACAGAAAACACCAGCTCACACAGATGTGCTGTAGGCACATGTTTACACATGACGAAAAATAAAAATTATATCAAGCATCCTGGGTAAAATATTCAATCTTTTCATCTATCTTCAGTGTAAAGAAGATCAGGTGGTACTTTGCTGTTTGTATCAGGTACAATCTGCATTTAGCCTAGGGAGAGTTGTACGAGCAGGAAGAGTGACTGAATACAGTCTCTAGGCAGGGATTATAGCTTTGCAGTCCATTGCTAAATATATAGCTGCGGCAGTTGACACCATTTTTATTTATTTTTATTTTTGGGTGAAAAAATTGACTAAATTGCCATCCATAGAGTATTAGGTGCTTTTTGGAACAGTTCTGTGATATATGACACTCCAAAAAGGCCTTTAAACATTTTTCTGTATTCAATTACTCATCCATATACTATTACGTGATCTGTGGTACATTTCGTTGTTACATAACAGTCCAAAAAAAGTTGAAACTTTTTTCTGTATTTAATTACTCATATATTATTACGTGGTCTGTGGCACATTTTGGTGTTATGTAGCAGCTCAAAAAACCATTGAAACATTTTGAGGTATTCAATTAATCATTTATATACTATTAATTGGTGTACGATACATGTCGGTGTAACATAACCGTCCAAAAAAGCGTTGAAATATTTTTCTGTATTCAATTACTAATCCATATACTATTAAGTGGTCTGTGGTACATTTCAGTGTTACATAACAGTCTAAAAAAGTGTTGGCAGCACCGAAACAGGCAGGAAAAGACGGTGGGGTTACCAGAGGGAGACGGCGGACACCGACAATCCTGAATTTTTAAGTCCAATAGTTAGGTGCTTCCCAGTCTGGGACTTTTTTGAAGAGAGTTCTGAGACAAAAAATGGTCATTTGCAACCTGTGCCACACCAAGATCAGCAGGGGCCTGATCACTAGGAGCCTAACCACCACCAGCATGATCAGGCACATGTCGTCTAACCATTTGAATCGGTAGGCCAAATGTTTGGGTCCACAATTGGTTCCAGCACTAGCAGTGGGTGACACCACTGCCTCTTCTTCTGTCCTAGGTGCTCCCAGTCCCCTGTCCATGACACTGGTGCAGATGCCTTCCACCCTGCACTGGTCCTTGCACATTCTGACGCACCATCATCAGTCACTTCCAAATCCTTGTCACAACACAGCATTCATCTGCCACTACCCCAGGCCTTGGAACAAAAGAGAAAGTTCGCAGCAAGCTACCCACAGGCCAAAAGGCTAAACTGGTACATTTCCATGCTGTTTGCCATGAAAATATTGCCAGTTAGGCTTGTTGACCCAGGGGAATTTCACCAACTGATGGCAGCAGCCATCCCTTGGTACTCAGTCCCCAGCTGCCACTTTTTCTCCAGGTTTGGCATCTCTGCCTTGTACTATCATTTGTACAATATTGCGATTACTGAGACTGTTCACTTAATGACCGACACGTGTACAAGCGCTTGTGTCCAGAGATGCTACAATTCCATGACACTGGGTGAATATTGTGTAGGCTGGAGATGAATCCCACCCTAGCACAGCACATGTGCTCCCATTGCCAAGGATTGCTGACCTACTTCTTTCAGGATTTCCTCCAAGTCATACATAAGTTCCTGCACCCTCTCCTCCTCTTCCTCATCCTCCATCTCTGATATGTTATCAGACCACATTGTCCACATCAGCCAGAAGCTGGATGCTCTGCAGCACTGCCTCAGTGAAGTGTCAACAGGCACTGGTGAAGCTAATTTGTTTAGGATACAAAAGGTACACAGCGGCAGACTTACTTAAAAGGAATAAGCTACCAGACAAATCTGTGGCTTTTGCTGCTGAACCTCCAACCAAGCAAAGTTGTGTGTGTGTGATAATGGGTTTAACCTGGTGGCAGCTGTGAAGCTTGGCAAGCTCACACACGTACCATGATTGGCACACATATGCTCAACTTGGTAATTCAGCAGTTTCTGAAAACATACTCAGATTTGCCAGAGCTTCTAGTCAACATATACCGCAACAGCGCCCACTTCCACAAGTCTGCTGCTGCTGCCACTGCTCTGGCAGTGCCGTAGCAGTGCATGCTGTAAGAAAATGGTCAGCCATAATATGCTGAACAGCCATGTTGGCTCTAGCAGCCATCTTGTGCAAAGTTATAAACCAACTAATTCTATTCTAAAAAGCTAATAAGATGTACTTCTGAAAGTCATAGACAGATTGGAGACACAAAATGAGATCATAGCCATTTGCAGCAGAGGCGGACATATCATTCGTGCAAACTGTGAGGTCACACAGGGGCCCAGGAGGCTCATTTCTACCTCCAGAGCAGGTGCAAATTTGCATTTTTAAGAGCTCTTGGGCTGTAATGGGCCCATGTATGTTAGGGTTTGAGTTCCCGCTGCTGCACAAGGGGAGTCTCGAACCAGTCCCGCTGCAGTCTCCCATTCATCTCCGTCCACAGTGTAGCCTGCTCAGCTTAGACGTCGGTTCCAGCGTCTCGCCCAGTCTAACAGTGTGCAGAGGATTACTGCTGTTCCTCCAGGCTCTGCTATTGTGGCCAGTACTGGTTAGCGGCGAGCAGACGTCTTTAGGACAAAGTCCTTGTTTTCCCCTTCTGAGCATGCCCAGAGTGAGATCTCTCATTGGAGATCAGGGGTCACATGCTCAGGTACTGCAGCAGCTCCTATTGGTCCGCCAGGAAGGTCCTGTGACTACTGGTGTTCTGCAACAGGTTTCATTGGTCCTTGTTTCTGGCAGGTCTTGTAGCTGTTGCTATAAAAGGGTAGCATGGCTGGGCCGCCAAGCGCTAATATCAACCATTATATGCTTAGCGCCAGTGTGGTCATGCGTGTGTGTGGTTAGGGCCCCGGCTGAAATAAGCCCCTAGAATACCGACTTAATCGGTGAGGAGTTTGGTATGCTAGCTGGTCAGGGTCGGTGTCCTAGATGCCCTAGATTGCCGGCATAACCGGTGAGGAGTTTGATTGCCGTATTCAGGGCCTGGCGTTCAGACGCCATAGATTGTGGGTGACTCCCGCGAGGACATTAGCGCATGATCACGTTCTATGTTCGCTTAGCTGTTCACTGTGTACCTGGGTGCCTGACAGGACACAGAAGTTTGTCTCAGAGGCTCTGTGACGTAACAGGGTTCACTTTCAATGCTAGACAGCGCCCTAGCATGTTTATTTTGCGACTCAGTTGTGTTAAGTGAGTTTGCACACATCGCCATATAGTGCTGCGGCACTCCTTCTAGCGGCTCTGTGGATTAACAGAGTTCGCACCTATTGCCACAGCGCGTTACGGCGTTTATTTTGGCGACTCTGCGGGATAACAGAGTTCGCTTTTTGCGCCATTTTACTAGCAGCAGGCTCCGCTTGCACGGTGGACCCCGGGCTGCGAACGCACCTCTCTACATCATATATTTGGGGCGATCCGCAGACCCTTAACATAATATTAGCGCCAGGGTCTGGCTAGTAAAATGGCGGATGACCAGCGTTTAAGGCAGTACATCCAGCAGCTGGAGGGTAGGTTGGCAGCTCTTGAGCGCACAACCTCAGCTGTGGATGTTACCGCAGTCGCTGTTCAGGCTGCTAGCGTGGCTGCAGCCAGTTTGTCCTCTGCCACCTCTGCCCCTACGTTATCCCACCTTCCGCTTCCTGACAAGTTTGCCGGTGACAGCAAGCAATGTCGGGGATTCGTGAGTCAGTGCTCTATACAGCTCAAACTTCGGGCTGCACGTTTCCCCACGGATCGGGCACAAGTGGGTTTTGTACTGTCTCTACTTGGGCAGAGCGTTGGAGTGGGCAACACTGCTGTGGGAGCGAGACGATCGTGTGGTGCGGAGTGCTCCTCGGTTTTTGGAGGCTCTGAAAAAGGTCTTTTTAGGATCTCAGGTCACGCACGATACGGCACTCCAACTGCTGGCAATGTCACAGGGCTTGTCCATGGTCAGCCAGTTCTCAGTCCAATTTCGGACTTTGGCCTCTGAATTAGAGTGGCCAGATAAAGTTCTTATTCCAGTGTTCTGGAGAGGACTGGCAGACCATGTAAAGGACGCTTTGGCTACCAGGGAGATTCCTGCCACACTGGAGAAACTCATTTCTATATCTACCCGCATCGACCTCCGTTTTCACGAGCGGAGGTTAGAGCGGACCCAGTGTAGGCAGAAGTTTCGGCTGGCACACACCTTTGCCAAACCTCTTGAATTTACCGTTCGGGCGTCCGACTTCCCAGAGACTGTGGAGACTTCTCGAGTGGAATCTAAGTCTCGGACCACTCGAGTATCCGTGGTCTGTAGAGTGTGCCAGCAGCCAGGACATTATGCCAATAGATGTCCCCAGCGATCGCGTACACGTTCGCGTCTAGTGACCATGGGAGGAGGTTCACTAGAGTCAGCAGCATTTGCCTCCAAGCTGTCCTTTAAAGGGACAATCTCTTTTGGTCAATCCACTCTAACAGTTGAGCTTTGTGTGGATTCTGGAGCAGAGGGGAACTTTATGTCCTCTGCTTTTGCTCTCCGTCACACAATACCTCAGGTAATGCTCACCAAACCGGTGACTGTTCGAGTGGTGAATGGCTCCATACTGCCCTCACAGATCACACATCAGACAATCCCTCTCACATTAGCTATGTCTCCTTCCCATCAGGAGATTATTTCTTTCCTTGTCCTTCCTGAGGGTATACAGTCATGGCCAAAAGTTTTGAGAATGACACAAATATTAATTTTTACAAAGTCTACTGCTTCACTTTTTCTAATGGCAATTTGCATATACTCCAGAATGTTATAAAGAGTGATCAGCTTAACAGCAATTACTTGCAAAGTTAATATTTGGCTAGAAAATTAACTTTATCCCCAAAACACATTTCAACATCATTGCAGCCTTGCCTTAAAAGGACCAGCTAACCTCTTTTCAGTGATTGCTCCATTAACACAGGTGTGGGTGTTGATGAGGACATGGCTGGAGATCAATCTGTCATGATTAAGTAAGAATGAGACCACTGGACACTTTAAAAGGAGGCTTGTGCTTGGCATCATTGTTTCACTTCTGTTAACCATGGTTATCTCTAAAGAAACACGTGCAGTCATCATTGCAATGCACAAAAATGGCCTAACAGGGAAGAGTATCGCAGCTAGAAAGATTGCACCTCAGTCAACAATCTATCGCATCATCAAGAACTTCAAGGAGAGAGGTTCCATTGTTGCCAAAAAGGCTTCAGGGCGCCCAAGAAAGACCAGCAAGCGCCAGGACCGTCTCTTAAAAGTGTTTCAGCTGCGGGATCGGGCTACCAGCAGTGCAGAGCTTGCTCAGGAATGGCAGCAGGTAGGTGTGAGTGCATCTGCACGCGCTGTGAGGCGGAGACTCTTGGAGAAAGGCCTGGTCTCAAGGAGGGCAGCAAAGAAGCCACTTCTCTCCAGAAAAAACATCATGGACAGACTGATATTCTGCAAAAGGTACAAGCAGTGGACTGCTGAGGACTGGGGTAAAGTTATTTTCTCTGATGAATCCCCTTTTCAATTGTTTGGGACATCAGGAAAACGCCTCATTCGGAGAAGACTAGGTGAGCGCTACCACCAGTCTTGTCTCATGCCAACTGTTAAGCATCCTGAAACCATTCATGTGTGGGGTTGCTTCTCAGCCAAGGGAATCGGCTCTCTCACAGTCTTGCCTAAAAACACAGCCATGAATAAAGAATGGTACCAGAATGTCCTCCAAGAGCAACTTCTCCCAACCCTCCGAGAGCAGTTTGGCGATCAACAATGCCTTTTCCAGCATGATGGAGCACCTTGCCATAAAGCAAAGGTGATAACTAAATGGCTCAGGGACCAAAACATAGAGATTTTGGGTCCATGGCCTGGAAACTCCCCAGATCTTAATCCCATTGAGAACTTGTGGTCAATCATCAAGAGACGGGTGGACAAACAAAAACCTAAAATTTCTGACAAAATGAAAGCATTGATTGTGCAAGAATGGACTGCTATCAGTCAGGATTTGGTCCAGAAGTTGATTGAGAGCATGCCAGGGAGAATTGCAGAGGTCCTGAAGAAGAAGGGTCAACACTGCAAATATTGACTTGCTGCATTAACTCATTCTAACGGTCAGTATAAGCTTTTATTACTCATATGTTTGCAATTATTATATTTCTGTCTGTGATAAAAACATCTGTCAAACACACATAAAAACCAGAGGGCAGCAGATCATGTGAAAATATAATATTTGTGTCATTCTCAAAACTTTTGGCCATGACTGTAGATGAGGCTCTGCTGGGAGTACCCTGGCTTCGTCTTCACTCCCCACATATTGAGTGGTCCTCTGGGAGGATACGGGGATGGAGTGAGTCTTGTAGAGGTAGATGTGTGAGGGAGTGTGTTCAGGTTGCTACTACAGGGATACCCACAGATCTCACTTCCCTGCCCAAGTGCTATTGGTCCTTTGTAGACGTGTTCTCCAAAAAGGCTGCGGAGACTCTTCCACCTCACCGCCCCTATGACTGTCCTATTGACCTCTTGCCTGGAGCAGAACCTCCCCAGGGAGGGTCTATCCTCTCTCTCTCCCGGAGACGGAGGCTATGTCCCAATACATTCAGGAAAATCTGGCAAGAGGGTTCATTAGGAAGTCAGTGTCACCTGCTGGGGCAGGGTTCTTCTTTGTGCAAAAGAAGAACGGAGAATTACGTCCCTGCATAGATTACAGGGGTCTTAACGCCATTACCGTTAACAATAAATACCTGCTGCCTTTAATTTCTGAGCTCTTTGATAAGCTTCGGGGAGCAAGGGTATTTACCAAATTAGACCTGCGGGGTGCTTGCAACCTGATTCGCATCCGCGAGGGGGACGAGTGGAAGACGGCTTTTAATACCAGGGATGGGCACTATGAATATCTGGTGATGCCCTTCGGGCTCTGTAACGCCCCAGCCGTTTTCCAAGACTTTGTTAATGACATCTTCCGGGATATGCTTTCCACCTCGGTCGTGGTTTATCTGGATGATATTCTCATCTTCTCTCCAGATATTGACTTCCACCGGAAAGATGTCTGCAGAGTCTTCGACCTCTTGCGGGCAAATTCCCTTTATGCAAAGTTGGAGAAATGCGTGTTTGAGCAGGAGTCTTTACCATTCCTGGGCTATATCATCTCCGCCCAGGGATTGGATATGGATCCTGCCAAATTACAAGCTGTGATGGACTGGCAAGAACCCCATTCCCTTAAAGCGGTGCAGCGCTTTATGGGGTTCATTAATTATTATCGCCAGTTCATTCCCCATTTCTCAACTTTGGTAGCTCCCTTGGTAGCCCTCACCAAGAAGGGAGCAAATCCCAAATTGTGGTCTGAGGAAGTCTCCAAGGCTTTCATCTCAATTAAGTCTCAGTTTGCTAGCGCTCCCATCCTACGCCGCCCTGATGTTGATAAGCCATTCATGTTGGAGGTGGATGACTCATCCATTGGTGCTGGAGCAGTCCTCTTTCAAAAGGATGCTCAAGGTCGAAAGCATCCTTGCTTCTTCTTCTCCAAGACCTTCACACCAGCGGAGAAGAATTATTCCATTGGGGACAGGGAGTTGCTAGCAATGAAATTGGCTTTCTCTGAGTGGAGACATCTGTTGGAGGGGGCTCGCTTTCTCTTCCAAGTCTTCACCGACCACAAAAATTTGGTATATCTTCAGACAGCCCAGCGGCTTAATTCTCGCCAGGCCAGAAGGTCCTTGTTCTTCTCCCGGTTTCATTTCACACTGCATTTCCTCTCGGGAGAGAAGAACATTCGTGCCGACGCTCTCTCTCGCTCTGTGGTGTCCTCTGAGGAGGAGGTGGAGGAGCCTCGGCTTATTGTCCCCACAGAGAGCCTGAGAACAGTGACCCCGGTTTCGCTAGAGTCTGTGCCCCGGGCAAGACTTTTGTGTCTACCAATTTGCGACCGGAGGTACTCTCTTGGGCACATTCGTCCAGGGTGGGTGGACATTTTGGGGCAAAGAGGACATCTGAAATGCTGGCGAGGACATACTGGTGGCCGCATATGGTCCGTGACGTTGGGGACTATGTTTGGGCGTGTGTCTCCTGCGCCAAGAATAAGTCTCCACGACAATGGCCAGCTGGGTTACTTTACCCTTTGCCGGTGGCAGACAGGCCCTGGGAGATGGTTGGGATGGACTTTGTGGTGGGCTTGCCCAAGTCTCGGGGTTGCACCATCATTTGGGTAATCACCGACCATTTTTCCAAAATGGTGCATCTGGTGCCGCTACCACGGTTACCTTCTGCACGGGCTCTGGCAGCGTTGTTCGTTAGGCACATCTTCCGTCTACACGGCATGCCGGACAAAATTGTCAGTGACCAAGGTCCCCAGTTTGCGTCTCGGTTCTGGAGAGAGCTTTGTCGTCTACTCAGTATTGAGTTAAATCTCTCTTCTGCATACCATCCTGAGACGAATGGGTTGATAGAGAGGGCCAACCAGATCTTGGTCACCTATCTACGACATTTTGTCTCAGCCAGATAGGATGACTGGGCATCCTTGCTACCATGGGCTGAGTTTGCACTAAACAATGCTGTGGCTGACTCCACCGGGCAGACTCCATTCCTCCTAAACTACGGTCAGCATCCGCGGGTTCCGGTGCCCATGCCTGTGTCTTCCGCCGACTCCAGGGTGGCAGACTGGGTTGTGGAGGCACGAGACATTTGGACCGTACCCAGGATGCCATTCAGGCATCCAAGGAGAGGATGAGGTCCTCCGCCGACGCACATCGGCGCCCGGCTCCAACATTTGCTCCTGGGGACATGGTGTGGCTCTCTGCCCGTAACATTAGGCTGCGAGTTGAGTCCACTAAGTTGGCACCCCGCTACCTGGGTCCTTTCAAGGTCCTCGAGCAGGTTAACCCTGTGGTATACTGTTTGGCTCTTCCACCATGCCTGGGTATCTCCGACACCTTTCACGTATCCCTCCTGAAACCCATGCTCATGTCCCGGTTTTTGGAGTCATCTTCCGGGACATCGGGTTCATCTACGGATGACCATGAGGTGAACGCCATCGTAGGGTGTAAGGTGGTACGGGGCAAAAAGTTTTATTTGGTGGACTGGAGGGGCTATGGGCCTGAGGATAGGTCTTGGGAGCCTGCCGAGCATGTTCACGCTCCACAGCTCATCGCTGCCTTTGAACGCAGCGAGGCCCAGAGAAGGGGGGCCCTAGGAGGGGGGGTAATGTTAGGGTTTGAGTTCCCGCTGCTGCACAAGGGGAGTCTCGAACCAGTCCGCTGCGTCTCCCATTCATCTCCGTCCGCAGTGGAGCCTGCTCAGCTTAGACGTCGGTCCCAGCATCTCCCCAGTCTAACAGTGTGCAGAGGATTACTGCTGTTCCTCCAGGCTCTGCTATTGTGGCCAGTACTGGTTAGCGGCGAAAAGACGTCTTTAGGACAAAGTCCTTGTTTTCTCCTTCTGAGCATGCCCAGAGTGAGATCTCTCATTGGAGATCAGGGGTCACATGCTCAGGTACTGCAGCAGCTCCTATTGGTCTGCCAGGAAGGTCCTGTGACTACTGGTGTTCTGCAACAGGTTTCATTGGTCCTTGTTTCTGGCAGGTCCTGTAGCTGTTGCTATAAAAGGGTAGCATGGCTGGGCCGCCATGCGCTAATATCAACCATTATATGCTTTGCGCCAGTGTGGTCAAGCGTGTGTGTGGTTAGGGCCCCGGCTGAAATAAGCCCCTAGAATACCGACTTAATCGGTGAGGAGTTTGGTATGCTAGCTGGTCAGGGTCGGTGTCCTAGATGCCGTAGATTGCCGGCATAACCGGTGAGGAGTTTGATTGCCGTATTCAGGGCCTGGTGTTCAGACGCCATAGATTGTGGGTGACTCCCGCGAGGACATTAGCGCATGATCACGTTCTATGTTCGCTTAGCTGTTCACTGTGTACCTGGGTGCCTGACAGGACACAGAAGTTTGTCTCAGCGGCTCTGTGACGTAACAGGGTTCGCTTTCAACGCTAGACAGCGCCATAGCGTGTTTATTTTGCGACTCAGTTGTGTTAAGTGAGTTCGCACACATCGCCATATAGCGCTGCGGCACTCCTTCTAGCGGCTCTGTGGATTAACAGAGTTCGCACCTATTGCCACAGCGCGTTACGGCGTTTATTTTGGCGACTCTGCGGGATAACAGAGTTCGCTTCTTGCGCCATTTTACTAGCAGCAGGCTCCGCTTGCACGGTGGACCCCGGGCTGCGAACGCACCTCTCTACATCTTATATTTGGGGCGTTCCGCAGACCCTTAACAATGTATAATTCTTGCGCAGGGGCCCTTTTGTTATGATATGGTAGCCGAGGAGGACAGTAACAAAAATAGCCAATCAAGAAAAGTAATCACTGCACACGTAATGCTGAATAGTGCCAAAAGTGAACAAATGTTTTTATTGAAATATGGTGCGGCGATTAATAGTTGACGTTTCGGCCACATATGGCCTTTATCAAAACTGATCGCCTTTCAAAATCAGATGAGTCAAACGACCCCGTTTTGGTACATAAGGGTTCACAAAAGCAACATGCATCTGCCAGTTTGTTTAGTGTCCCAGGTAGAAGGGCAATATTTAGGTGGACCCTGAAGGAGGCATTGGTGGCGCAGGGTGAAACGCTGACACACCAGCATCTTAGCAGCACTGTCCAGTCCAGTTGTTGAGTGTCAGCTCCAAAACGCCAGTGGGCATTCTGGTCAGCATCCAAACATAACAACTGAAGAGTGTGGATGGATGTCTGACATTTGTGCAGTTCTCCAATTCTTTGTGAACTCCACAAAGATGGTGAGTGGTGATGATGCCATTGTCAGTGCAACAATTCCGCTTCTGTGCCTACTTAAACAGTCGCTGTTCACAATAATACATAAAGCTATGCATGTGGACCAGGTGGAGATGAAGGAAGTTATGAGACGAAGTTACTACCCAGCCCAGCCTCATTTTGAGGAAATTTGAGACACAAAGCAAAGGCAATGGTACACTGTCAAAGACCTGGGCTAAATTCAAGACACCATCCTAGCATCAAGGGCCTGATAACCCAGTATTTTTGATAAGGAGGGAAACATTTTTACAGATGGTCAAGCAATAAATGGCCGGACAAATAAGTGTACTCCCTAGTTCCTCTGGGACTTTCAACAAGAATAATAGAATGTTAGAGTTAGAAGACACCTCAAGGGTCAACATGTCCAACCCCCTTCTCGGTGCACGTCAGGATTCATTAAACCATCTCAGATGTCTATCCAGTCTCTATTTGAAGCCTTACATTGAAGGAGAGCTCAGTGCCTCTTATGGCAGCCTGTTCCACTCATTGATCATCCTCACTGTCAAACAGTTTTTTCTACTATCTAATCTGTATTTTCTCCCTGTCAGTTTATTTCCACTGCTTCCAGTCTTTCCATGTTGAAATGAAAATGAGAATGATCGCTCTACACTGTGACATCCCTTCAGGTATTTGTAAACAGCTATTAAGTCTCCTCTTAGCCTTCTTTTTTGCAAGCTAAACATTCCCAGATCCTTTAATTGTTCTTCATCGGACATACTTTGCAGTCCACTCACCATCCTGGTAGCTCTTCTCTGAATTTTCTTCAGTTTTTCAGTATCTTTTATAAAATATGGTGTTAAGGGCCTGCAGAACACACCTAATAGATGTAAAGGGAAGGTGCGTTCGCAGCCTAGGGTCCACAGTGCAGGCAGAGCCTGCTGCTAGTAAGATGGCGATAATAGGCGAAATGAGCGAACTCTGTTTTCTCGCAGAGTCGCAGATATGAACGTCGTAGCACTATATGGCGATACAAGCGCAGTATGACTGCTAAGCGGATCGCAGTCTGTGGTCATGCAATTAATACACAAGCAATAACCTCCTCACTGGAGTAGCCGGTATTCTAGTGGCGTCTTTCAGCCGAGCCCTGAACACGTGCATCTAAACTCCTCACTGGAGGTGCCGGTATTCTAGTGGCGTTTTTCAGCCGGACCTAACCACATGCATACATGACCATACTAGCACAAGCACGTAACAGGATTGATACTAGTGCACGGCTGTGCGGTCATGCAACCCTTTTATAGTAGCAGCTACAGTACCTTCCAGAAAAGGACCAATGGGAGTCGCTGCTGTAACCGAGCATGTGACCCCTGATATCCAATGGGAGATATTGCCCTGGGCATGCTCAGATTGAGAAACAGAGGACTTAGTCCCAGAGCTGCCTGCTCCAGCCCTGGTTACAATAGAGGAACCAGGAGAGGCAGCAACAAGCCTCTGCACAGTATTAAACCAGGCAAGACGCTGGGACCGACGTCTCTGCTGGGAAGGCTCCACTGAGGCCGGAGACGGATGGGGGACCGCAGCGGGACTGGCTCGAGATTCCTCTTGTGCAGTAGTGGGAACTCGATCCCTAACATATGGTGCCCAGAACTGGACACAGTATTCCAGATAAGGCCTGACCGAAGAGGAGTAGAGGTAACATAGTAACATAGTATTTAAGGTTGAAGGAAGACTTTAAGTTCCATCTAGTTCAACCCATAGCCTAACATGTTGATCCAGAGGAAGGCAAAAAAAAACATGCGACAAACACTAAGCTCCACATTGTGGAAAAAATTCCTTCCCGACTCCACATACGGCAATCAGACTAGTTCCCTGTAACAATGCCCTATCAAGGAATCTAATATATATAACCTGTAACATTATACTTTTCAACAAAGGCATCCAGTCCCCTCTTAAATTTGAGTAGTGAATCACTCATTCTTACATCATACGGCAGAGATTTCCATAGTCTCACTGCTCTTACAGTAAAGAATCCGCGTCTGTGATTATGATTAAACCTTCTTTCCTCCAGGCCTAGAAGATGCCACCTTGTACCCGACTCAGGTCTGAGAGTAAAAAGATCATTAGAAAGATCTATGTATTGTCCCCTCATATATTTACACATTATAATAAAATCACCTCTAAGCCTTCATTTTCCAAACTAAATAACCCCAAGTGTAATAACCTGTCTTGGTATTGCAGACCCCCCAGTTCTCTAATAACCTTGGTCACTCTTCTCTGCACCAGCTCCAGTTCAGCTATGTCTTTCTTATACACCGGAGACCAGAACTGTACACGGTATTCTAAGTGTGGTCGCGCCAGTGACTTGTATAGAGGTAAAATTACTTCATGTGATCTAGACTCTATGCTTCTCTTAATACATCCTAGAACTGTGTTAGCCCTTTTTGCTGCTGCATCACACTGTTGACTTATGTGCAAACTGTGATCTATTAGTATGCCCGAGATTTATCAAACATGCTGTTGCTTAATTCTATTCCTTTCATTCTGTATATCTAATTTTTGTTTTTTTGCCCAAATGTCAAATCCTTCATTTCAACTTGCTAAATACTATTCTATTAGTCGCTGCCCATTGTTCAAGCTTATCTAGATCCTTCTGAATTATTTCTCTCTCTTCTATTGTGTTAGCTAGCCCTCTTAACTTTGCATCATCTGAAAATTTGATTGGTTTACCTATTGGGTCTCAAAGCTGGACACCTGGCATAAGCTGTCTCTCTATGCCTTGGAACTGTTATGCTGCTCTATCACTAATATCTTGTCTGAGTGAGTTTTAGTGCCCCCGGGGAGATCATGCTAGACAGGCGATTTTACCTGTCAACAGAGAAAGCTGACAGGCTCACTCTCATAAAAATGACCAAACCCTGGATTAGCCCCACTTATATATTTGAATGATGCTCTCCAGTTGTTGCCTTCAAGGTTGTACAGGTGACCCACCTTATAATTATTTCATGGCTTTGCACTTTCTGCAAAGCCTTTGTGAATGTAGAAAAACAGTTGTGTGAAAAAATGTTTGCTCCTTCCTGATTTTCTATTCTTTTGCATGTTTGCCACGCTTAAATGTTTCCTATCACCAAACAAATTTAAATAGGGGCGCACGCAGTAAGGGGGGCGCACGCATCACAGAAAGCAAAGCATCACGAAAGACAAGCATCGAGTAAAAGGCAGTTATCCATGGCGAGGAATTAATATTCATCTTCTCTTCACACAGTATGGAACTGCATTCAGTGGAAGCAACAGCTGAATAATCCCCACCTCTGCTATCTGTGTTTAATGCTGCACTATATAATGGTATGAACTGCATTCGTGAAGCAACAGCTGAATAGAATCCCCCCTCTGCTATCATGTTGAATGCTGCACTAATATTAATGGTTGAACTGCATTCAGTGAAGCAAACAGCTGAATAGAATCCCACCTCTGCTATCTTGTTGAATGCTGCACTATATACTTAAGGTATGAACCCGCATTCAGTGGAAGCAAACAGTGATAGATCCACCTCTGCTATCTGTGTTGAATGCTGCACTATATATTAATGGTATGAACTGATCAGTGGAAGCAAACAGCTGAATAAATCCCCACCTCTGCTATCTGTTGTGAATGCTGCACTAATATAATGGTATGAACTGCATTCAGTGAAGCAAACAGCTGAATAGAATCCCACCTCTGCTATCTGTGTTGTATGCTGCAATATTACAATGTATGCCACGCAAGTTCATGGAAGCAAACAGCTGAATTAAATCCACCTCTGCTATCTGTGTTGAATGCTGCACATATATTAATGTATGAACTGCATTCAGTGGAAGCAAACAGCTGAAATAGAATCCCACCTTGCTATCTGTGTTGAATGCTGCACTATATATTAATGGTATGAACTGCATTCAGTGGAAGCAAACAGCTGAATAGAATCCCCACCTCTGCTATCTGTGTTGAATGCTGCACTATATATTAATGGTATGAACTGCATTCAGTGGAAGCAAACAGCTGAATAGAATCCCCACCTCTGCTATCTGTGTTGAATGCTGCACTATATATTAATGGTATGAACTGCATTCAGTGGAAGCAAACAGCTGAATAGAATCCCCACCTCTGCTATCTGTGTTGAATGCTGCACTATATATTAATGGTATGAACTGCATTCAGTGGAAGCAAACAGCTGAATAGAATCCCCACCTCTGCTATCTGTGTTGAATGCTGCACTATATATTAATGGTATGAACTGCATTCAGTGGAAGCAAACAGCTGAATAGAATCCCCACCTCTGCTATCTGTGTTGAATGCTGCACTATATATTAATGGTATGAACTGCATTCAGTGGAAGCAAACAGCTGAATAGAATCCCCACCTCTGCTATCTGTGTTGAATGCTGCACTATATATTAATGGTATGAACTGCATTCAGTGGAAGCAAACAGCTGAATAGAATCCCCACCTCTGCTATCTGTGTTGAATGCTGCACTATATATTAATGGTATGAACTGCATTCAGTGGAAGCAAACAGCTGAATAGAATCCCCACCTCTGCTATCTGTGTTGAATGCTGCGCTATATATTAATGGTGTGCACTCCATACCTCTACTTGCTGCCAAGCACTGCTTTACCATCTTGCAACATAGTTTAATGTGCCTGTTAATAAGGCTTTGGAATAATTCATTTTTGCACTGTGTTTAAATTACTTACTGCTTTATATCCCGGTGACTGGGGCCTCTCTAGATGCTATCAGGTGGAAGGTGCTAAAGCATATAGATGTTGCCAGGTAGCCTTTGATGATCTAACCACCCCCTGGTGTGCTGGCCCCAGCTGGCAAGTTATCCCAAAACAGCCCCCACAATCCCACTTTCCTGACCCTGTAGTGTGGACTATATATTTAGGAGTAGTCTAAGGGGCGCACGCAGTAAGGGGGGCGCACGCATCACAGAAAGCAAAGCATCACGAAAGACAAGCATCGAGTAAAAGGCAGTTATCCATGGCAGTTCACGAAAGACAAGCATCGAGTAAAAGGCAGTTATCCATGGCAGTTCACGAAAGACAAGCATCGAGTAAAAGGCAGTTATCCATGGCAGTTAATCAGGGCAGGAATCAGGTAACCCACACTTTGCTTTCTTTTAAATTATGTTCTCTATCTCTATCCTCCTGTGTTCCCTTGCCATCCACATTCACTGCCCCATCCCCCCTCCATCACGACTCATATACATCAGCCCCTCCATACTTCCCTCTCCCATGTACAGTTCCCATGCACTCCTCACCTTCCTAAGAAAACTCAGCCCATCTTGCCCAAACATATCTCAGAAAAAACCTATTTATAAATCCAACAACTACCTGCTCTTTATCTTCCTACTCCTACTGATTTCAGGGACATCTCCCCCAACCCTGGTCCATCCCCCAACCTCAATCCCTACCCTACCTCATTTCGAAACCATAATAATCTTGTTAATATTACTTGCACTCCCTCATCTCCTTCTTTCAACTGTGCCCTCTGGAATCCAAGGTCTGCATGCAATAAACTATCTTTCCTGCACAACTACTTTCTGAACAACTCTCTTCATCTGTTGGCCCTCACTGAAACCTGGATTCAGGATTCTGACACGTCTCCCCTGCTGCCATTTCCTATGGTGGCTTACAGTTCTCCCATTCCCCGAGACCCACAAACAGACATGGTGGTGGAGTTGGCATACTCCTGTCCCCACAATGCACTTTCCAGGTCATCCCCCCAATTCCATCACTCTCATTCCCTTCTTTTGAGGTCCACACCATCAGGCTCTTCCATCCCCTCTCCCTCAGAATAGCGGTCATATATCGGCCCCCAGGCTCATCCACCCAGTTCCTTGACCACTTCTCAGCCTGGCTGCCGCACTTCATGTCCTCAGAACTACCAACCCTTATCCTTGGAGACTTCAACATCCCCATTAACAGTCCTACTTCCACATCTGCATCTCAGCTTCTATCACTAACCACTTCTCTAGGCCTCTCACAGCTTTCAACCTCTGAGACACACAAGGATGGCAACACCCTTGACCTGGTCTTTGTCCGCCTCTGTTCAATTTCCCACCTAAATAACTCACCGCTTCCACTCTCTGACCACAACATTCTCTCCTTCACGCTCACAAATCCTCCACCACCCCAGCGAACTCCTACCTACCGCACATTCAGAAATCTGCAAGCCATTAACCCTCAGACACTTTCAGACTCCCTACACTCTTCGCTGTCCCCAATCTCCTCTTTTTCTTGTCCTAATCTGGCTGTTCAGCACTACAATGACACTCTTAGAAGCACCCTTGACCAAGTAGCACCGCTCACCCTCAGAACTTCCAAACACACAGTAAAACAGCCCTGGCTCACATCGCAAACTCACCTTCTCCAGCGATGCTCTAGGAGTGCTGAACGCCTATGGAGAAAAACCCGCACACCAGAAGACTTCATCCACTTTAAATTCATGTTAAGAACTTATAATGCTGCCCTTCACCTCGCCAAACAGACCTACTTCACCACACTGATCTCCTCACTAGCCAACAACCCCAAGAAACTTTTTGACACTTTTCACTCCCTCCTCAGGCCAAAAGCACAAGCCCCTATCACAGACATTTGTGCTGATGACCTGGCCTTCCACTTTATAGAAAAAATAGATACTATCCGTCAGGAAATCTGCTCTCAACCACCAAGTGCTGTGACTCCCATCCCACCCTGCATTTCCCCTGGCTCAATTTCCACATTTGATCCCATCACAGAAGAAGAAGTCTCCAGACTCCTCTCTTCCTCTCGTCCGACTACATGCACTACCGACCCCATCCCCTCACATCTCCTCCAGTCTCTTTCTCCTGTTGTCACAACTCACCTAACTACAATCTTCAATCTCTCACTCTCCTCTGGCATTTTCCCATCCTCCTTCAAACACTCCATCATTACTCCACTACTAAAGAAACCCGCTCTTGACCCTTCCTGCACAAACAACTACAGACCGGTCTCCAATCTCCCCTTCATCTCCAAACTTTTGGAGCGCCTAGTCTACTCCCGCCTCACCCGTTACCTCTCCACTCACTCCCTCCTAGACCCTTCACAGTCCGGCTTCCAACCCCTACATTCGACTGAAACTGCACTCATCAAAGTGACCAATGACCTTCTGACAGCAAAACGTAACGGCGACCACTCTCTGCTCATTCTACTCGACCTTTCTGCAGCTTTCGACACGGTTGACCACCGTCTCCTACTGTCCAGGCTCCACTCTCTAGGTATTAAGGACACTGTTCTCTCCTGGTTCTCCTCCTATCTTTCTGACCGCTCCTTCAGTGTTTCGTTCTCTGGCTCCACTTCATCTCCTCTCCCTCTCACTGTCGGTGTACCCCAGGGCTCAGTCCTTGGCCCCCTTCTCTTCTCTCTCTACACCGCCCCAATTGGACAGACCATCAGCAGATTTGGCTTTCAGTACCATCTTTATGCTGATGACACACAATTATACACGTCATCCCCCGACCTTACCCCCGCTGTACTACAGAACGCCACCGACTGTCTGTCCGCAGTCTCCAACATCATGTCTGCTCTCTATCTGAAACTCAACCTCTCCAAAACTGAACTTCTTCTGCTCCCGCCGTCTACTAACCTCCCTAAATCTGACATTTCCCTCTCAGTGGGCGGCACCATAATAACACCCCGGCAGCAGGCTCGCTGTCTGGGTGTTATGTTTGATACCAATCTCTCCTTCACCTCCCATATACAATCTCTTGCCCGCTCTTGCCGCCTACACCTAAAGAACATCTCTAGAATCCGCCCTTTTCTCACCATGGAAACAACAAAAACCCTCACTGTAGCATTGATCCACTCCCGCCTGGACTACTGTAACGCTCTATTACTTGGCCTCCCCATTACTCGACTATCCCCTCTCCAGTCCATCCTTAATGCTGCAGCCAGGGTTATCCATCTGGCTAATCGGTACTCGGACGCGTCCGCTCTTCGCCAGTCCTTACACTGGCTGCCCATTCATTATAGGATCCAATTCAAAGTACTTGTTCTCACCCACAAAGCTCCCCACACTGCAGCACCCCCCTACATCTCCTCCCTCATTTCTATCTATCGGCCTAACCGACTGCTGCGCTCTGCAAACGACTTTCGACTAACCTCTGCACTAATCCGTACCTCCCACTCCCGACTCCAAGACTTCTCCCGTGCTGCGCCAATCCTCTGGAATGCTCTACCCCAAGAAATTAGGACTATCCACAATTTGCATGGTTTCAGGCGCTCCCTCAAAACACATCTGTTCAGAGCTGCCTATCACATTCACTAATCAAAGTCATTCTATGTGTAAGTGTGTGTGTGTGTGTAGCCCATTCACTATCTCCATCCATCCCTCACTCCCTTAAGATGGCTGGACCATCATTGTAAATGCACCATTGTATATACACACCTGTATTTTGTATCTCCCCCACCTCATTGTAGATTGTAAGCTCTCACGAGCAGGGCCGTCTTATTTTGCTTTAATTACTGTATTGTTAACGTTGTGACTTATGACTTGTGTTTTGAAACTGTTAAACTGTAAAGCGCTGCGGAATATGATGGCGCTATATAAATAAAGATT
Source organism: Oophaga sylvatica (assembly GCA_033576555.1). Lineage (NCBI taxonomy): Eukaryota > Metazoa > Chordata > Amphibia > Anura > Dendrobatidae > Oophaga > Oophaga sylvatica. The sequence goes on from JARQOD010000003.1 coordinate 313,217,187, forward strand.
ATTATTATTAAATATTAGATAAAGATAACACAAGTAAACACAAATGCAGTTTTTAAATGAAGGTCTTTATTATTAAGGGAAAAATAAATCCAAACCTACGGGACCTTGTGTGAAAAAGTGATTCATCCCCCCCAAAAAAATCCATAAATTAACTGTTTTATCACATTCTTGGGAAGCTTTGTTAAAATTCCAAAGCCACCACTAGGCCTGACTACTGCCACAGCTATACTCAATCAAGAAATCACTTACCATATATACTCGAGTATAAGTCGACCTGAATATAAGCCGAGTCACCTAATTTTAGAACAAAAAAACTGGGAAAACGTATAGACTCGAGTATAAGCCTGGTAAACATTGTCCCCTTTTCCCCATCCTGGTATGCATGGCCTCCTCATCCCCAACCTGGTATGCATGGGTCCTCATCCCTACACTGGTATGCATGGCCCTCTCATCCCCATCTTTGTTTGCACGGCCCCTCATTCCTATCACAGTATGCATGGCCACCTCATCCCCATTCCTTGTATATATGGCCACCTCATCCCTATCCTGCTATACATGGCCACCTCATCCCTATGCTGGCATGCATGGCCTACTCATCCCCATTCCTTGTATATATGGCCACCTCATTCCTATCCTGGTATGCATGGCCTCTTCATCCCCATCTTTGTATATATGGCTACTTCATCCCCATCTTGATATACATGGCCTCCTCATCCCCATCCTTGTACGCATGGCCCCCTTCATCTCTATCCTGGTATGCATGACCACCTCATCCCTATCCTGGTAGGCATAGCCCCCTCATCCCTATCCTGGTAGGCAAGGCCACCTCATAACTAGCCAGTATTCATGGCCCAATCATACCTATCCTTGTATTCATGGCCCCCATCTTCATTCTTGTATCCATGGCCCCATCAGAAAAACATTAAAAAATAAACCATCCTACTTACCTTCCCTGATTTATGCTTGTAAGCAAGAAGTCACAATAGACCCCACAACAACATCCAAAGAATTGCAGGCTTCACTTGCCTCAGTGAAGGTAAGTGTTCATGACTAGACTTTACGAAAGAGCCTGGGCAAAAATGGCATTCATGGCAGAGTTCCAAGATGAAAACCATTGCAGAGCATAAAAGCATAAAAGCTCATCTCAGATTTGCCAGAAAACATCTTTATGATCCCCAAGACTTTTGAGAGAATTCTCAGTGAACTGACTAGACAAAAGTTGATCTTTTTGGAAGGTGTATGTCCCATTACATCTGGCACAGAAATAACACAGCATTTCAGAAAAGGAACATCATGCTAACAGTAAAATATGGTGGCGGTAGTGTGATGGTCTGGGGCTTTTTTGCTGCTTTAGGATGTGGAAGATTAACTGTTGTAAATTAAACCATGAATTCTGCTGTCTACCAAAATTTCCTGAAGTAGAATGTCCGGCTATCTGTTCGTGATCTCGATCTGACGCGCACTTGGTTTATACAGCAGGACAATAACACACCATCAAGTCAACCTCTGAATTAGAGATGAGCAAAATTGTTTGGAAACAGCACATTTGGATTCGTGTTTAGTTTCTTGATAATTTTTCCTCAAAGTCGGCAAAATTTGGTCACATTTTGGTAAATGTTGAATCTTCCACTAAAGCTTTTGTTAAGACATTGGCTACGATAGTGGCTCTGTATGTGTTAGGGTTCGAGTTCCCGCTGCTGCACAAGGGGAGTCTCGAACCGGTCCCGCTGCGGTCCCCCATCCATCTCCGGCCGCAGTGGAGCCTGCTCAGCAAAGACGTTGGTCCCAGCGTCTCGCCCAGTTTTACACTGTGCAGAAGCTTGTTGTGGTTTTTCCTGGTTCCTCTATTATAACCAGTGCTGCAGCAGGCAGTTCGGGAACTAAGTCCCTGTTTTCTCCATCTGAGCATGCTCAGGGTAAGATCTCTCATTGGAGATCAGGGGTCACATGTTCAGGTACTGCAGCAGCTCCAATTGGTCCTGAAACTACATGTGTTTTGGAACAGTTTCTCATTGGTCCTTTTTCTGGCAGGTCCTGTAGCTGTTACTATAAAAGGGTGGCATGGCTGGGCCGCCATGCGCTAGTATCAATTGCATTATGTGCTTTGCGACAGTGTGATCATATACGCATGTGGTTAGGGCTCGGCTGAAATAAGCCCCTAGAATACCGGCACCTCCGGTGAGGAGATTTGGATGCGCGTGGTTAGGGCTTGGCTGAAATAAGCCCCTAGAATACCGGCTTCTCCGGTGAGGAGATTGCTTGTTTGCATTGCTGTCTGCATGATCACGGACTGCTAGCCACACAGCAGCTATCTGTGTATCCCTGTGAGTCTAACGGGACACAGTCTTTTTCTTAGTGGCCCTTTGACGCAGCAGGGTTCGCTTTTCAGCGCTGGTTCAGCGCCCTAGCGTTTTACTTTGCGGCTCACTGAAGCTAAGTGAGTTCGCACTTATTGCCATATAGTGCTGTGGCATTCACGTTAGCGGCTCTGGGGATTAAGAGTTTGCACTAACTGCCACAGTGCGATACGGCGTTTATTTTAGCGACTGCGAGATAACAGAGTTTGCTACTTTCGCCATCTTACTAGCAGCGGGCTTCGCCGCACGGTGGACCCCGGGCTGCGTACACACTTCTCTACTATATGTATTAGGTGCGTTCCGCAGACCCTAACATAATACTAGTGCCAGGGTCTGGCTAGTAAAATGGCGGATGACCAGCATCTACAGCAGTTCATCCAGCAGCTGGAGGGTAGGTTGGCGGTCCTTGAGCGCACAACCTCAGCTGTGGATGTTATCGCAGTTTCTGTTCAGGCTGCTAGCATAGCTGCAGCCAGTTTGTCCACCGCTACCTCTGCTCCGACATTATCCCACCTCCCACTTCCAGACAAGTGTACGGGTGACAGTAAACTTTGTCAGGGATTCGAGAGTCAGTGCTCTATACAGCTTGAGCTTCTGGCAACACGTTTCCCCACGGAATGGGCACAAGTGGCTTTTATTGTGTCTCTTCTGTCAGGTAGAGCATTGGAGTGGGCAACGCCGCTGTGAGAGCTCGACAATCGTGTGGTGCGGAGTGCTCCTCGGATTTTGGAGGCTCTGACAAAGGTCTTTTTAGGACCTCAGGTCACGCACGATATGGCACTCCAACTGCTGGCAATGTCACAGGGCTTGTCCATGGTCAGACAGTTCTCAGTCCAATTTCAGACTTTGGCCTCTGAATTAGAGTGGCCAGATTAAGTTCTTATTACAGTGTTCTCGAGAGGACTGGCAGACCATGTAAAGGATGCTTTGGCTACCAGGGAGATTCCTCCCACAATGGAGAAACTCATTTCTATATCTACCCACATCGACCTCCGTTTTCCCGAGCGGAGGTTAGAGCGGACCCAGTGTAGGCAGAGGTTTCGGCTGGCACCCACCTTTGCCAAACCTCTTGAATTTCCTGTTCAGGCGTCCGACTCCCCAGAGACCATGGAGAACTACTCGACTGGGATCTAAGTCTCGGACCACTCGAGTATCCGTGGTCTGTAGAGTGTGTCAGCAGCCAGGACATTATGCCAACCGATGTCCCCAGCTAATGTGTAAACGGTCATGTTCCATGACCATGGGTGCGGGGTCTTTAGACGCGAGGGATTTTGCTCCGAAAGTGCTCCTTAAAGGGTTAATCTCTCTAGGTTCTTCCCGCAAAGCTTTGTGTGGACTCTGGTGCAGAGGGGAATTTCATGTCCTCCTCCTTTGCCTCTCGCCATTCCATACCGCTGGTGACGCTCGCAGAGCCAATATCGGTGAGAGTATTGAATGGAGCAATCCTGCCCTCACAAATCACCCACCAGACTGTCTCTCTACCTCTGTCTATGTCCCCTTCTCATCAGGAGAATATATCCCTTTTTGTTCTTCCTGAGGGAATTGATGAGGTTTTGTTGGGATTACCCTGGCTTCGCAACCACTCTCCCCATATTGAGTGGTCCTCTGGGAGAATACTGGGTTAGGGTGATCATTGCAGAGACAGATGTCTCAGAGAGGACGTTCAGGTTTCCACCACGGAGATACCCATAGACCTTGCTTCTCTCCCCAAGGTTTATCGGTCATACGCGGATGTATTCTCCAAAAAGGCAGCGGAGACTCTTCTGCCTCATCGCCCCTATGACTGTCCTATAGACCTCTTGCCTGGAACGGATCCCCCTCGGGGAAGAGTGTATCCTCTCTCTCTTCCTGAGACGGATGCCATGTCGCAATACATCCAGGAAAATCTTGCAAGAGGATTTATTAGGAAGTCAGTGTCACCAGCAGGGGCAGGATTTTTCTTCGTGCAGAAGAAGAATGGAGAATTACGACCTTGTATAGACTATAGGGGTCTTAACACCATTACCTGTAAGGTTCTTTGTCTCTGTTGACATGTTCCTTGAAACTCAGTTTTCCGTCGGCCGTTTTGCTTTCTGTCTTTCTGCAGCTCTTGCCCTCAGTTAATATGGAGTTTCCAGTTTTCATGTTCCCACCCTGATTCTTCCCTCTTGCTTCTTAAGCAGCCTCAGTTGAACAATCAGTGCTCCTGAATCAAGCCTCAGTCAGTCTGTGACCTGACTCCTGGAAGCCTTGGACTTGTACTCCAGCTATTCCCTACTGAGGAACCTTGGAACACTTTTGGACTCTGGAAACCTGCTGTTTGGTGAATCCATGTTTGCAGAGGAATTACGGTACAGAGAAGAGATCCTGAACCTGCTTTGGAGATTTATTGTAGTGCTTGAAGTTACTCTGGCCTGCTGTGTCTCCTGTCGCTGTTCCTGCAAACTGTGTGAACTTTTCAGCATGCTTGTATGAAGTAATACAAGTCATTTCATTTCAACCTATGTCTCCTGTATTTTCCTCGCACCCAAGCACAAGATGCTGTAGGAACTGTACACTATACATGACAAGATTCAGGAGCCAATGTTTAGTGTCTGCTGGGTCTGGGAAAGCCGTGTCTGCTGTGACTGTGGATATCAGATGTCCGTTTAATACCTTATGTGATGACAGTGGTTGTGACTTCTCACAACCATTCCAGGTGAGCGCATTCCCTTAAAATTTTACTCTGGAGTGTTACCACAGGTAAACACTATTGTTTTTTTTTTTTTTTTTCCTTTCCTCTTCTCCTTCCAGCACTTCTGCCTTAAAAGATCTGGAAGATGGAGGCCCGCATAAAGGAACTTTGCGGAGTGACTGATACAATCCTTTCAGATGTACAGACTTTAAAAACCCGTTTTGCAAGCCTACAGGACCTCACTAATCATAATTTGCAAGTGTTTGGACAGACTACCCAGGAATTGCGAGCCAGGATTGAGGCTCTAGAGGAATGAGCCCAGGCTCCTGCCATAACCCCAAGTTCTGGGATCCCCAAATTACCTCCTTTTCGTTTGGCGGTGAACGTGAGAAATTCAGGGGATTTATTAATCAATGCAATTTATTTTTCTCTGCACATGCTTCACAATTTCCCACTGAACGATCCAAAGTGCTTACTATAATCATGTTGCTTACCAATAAGGCTTTGATGTGGGCAAACCCTCTGATTGAGACTGAGGATGATTGTTTGAATCACCTTGATGCTTTTATTTCAGCCATGGGGCAGGTGTTTGATGACCCCAATCGAGGTGCAACAGCTGAAGCAGCCATGTTAACTTTGCGCCAAGGTAAGCGTTCAGTAGCCGAATATGCCCTGGATTTCAGGAGATGGGCTCTTGATACGACTTGGGACACTTCCGCTAAAAAATCAATTTTTCGGAAAGGGTTGTCTCCACTGATTAAGGATGAACTTGCTCGTGCCGACCCTCCCACTGCGTTAGGTGACTTTATTAACTATTGTATCCGTATTGATGCTCGTCTGACTGAACGCAGACAAGAGAGATGGTTCGAAAATAATCGCACTAACCTTTTACTACCTCCCTCCTCAGCTAAGGAACCTTTGAGTAGGATCACAAGGGAACCAGAACCTGAACCCATGCAGGTGGACTCTTTACAAAGATGGGTTAGTGATGCACGCAAAGAACATCGTATAAAGGAAAATCTATGTTTCTACTGTGGTAAGTCAGGGCACTTCATTATAAACTGCCCCAGCCGTTCTCGTAAGACTACTGCAGCAGTCATTCACTGTGAGTGTTGCGAGAGGAGCTCTGTCATGTCCGAGCCTCAGGCTCCAGAGAGATCTGCTGCAAGAGTTCTTGATTTCTCGGACATAAACTCTGTTAGTTCTGGGACGATGACGGTATAAACGCTGCAATTTTTCAAGTTTCCTCAGCGGTGTCCCAGCTGAGTTGTAAAAGAAACAATTCTCATTGCTTCCTTTCCATCAAACTCTGGGTTGACTCAGTCTGGGTGTCTAGCTCTGCTATGATCGACTCAGGAGCAAGTGGAAATTTTATGGATATCTCCTTTGCTCTGAAACAGGGGATACGTTCAGTGAAGAAGGCTACTCCAGTACAGATGGAGACTGTGGATGGCTCTCTGCTGACTTCTGGACCAGTGGATCAAGAAACAGAGCCTTTGAGGGTCCTTATGGTAAAGATCATCAGGAGAAAATGTCTTTTATGCTTATCTCTCTCCCCACTTTCCCATTATTCTAGGGCTACCATGGCTGCAGGCGCAGAATCCTACGATTAACTGGGAGACCAAGGAATTACACTTTCCAGAGAAACAGATGAGTCAAGGAGTTTCAGCTTGCTCTGTTCCTAAAGGAACCATGTCAGTCCCTGAACTACCAGCTGTATACCAGGACTATGTGGATTTATGTGACAAGAAGAACGCTGATCAGCTTCCTCCTCACCGTCCATATGATTGTCCAATTGAATTATTGCCTGGAGCCGAGATACCTTTTGGTAAGATCTACCCCCTAGCGGGGGCCCGAGCTAAAAGCTTTGAAGGATTATATAGACGAAAATTTAGCCAAGGGCTTCATACGCCCCTCTTCATCTCCCGCAGGTGCACCCATCTTCTTTGTGAAGAAGAAAGATGGATCTCTGAGACCCTGCATAGACTATAGGGAACTCAATAAGGTTACTATTAGAAACCGTTATCCATTGCCTTTAATCCCTGAATTGTTGGAGAGAGTGCGGCATGCCAAAATTTTCTCTAAACTGGATCTCCGTGGGGCCTATAACTTGGTCCGTATTAAACCTGGGGATGAATGGAAGACTGCTTTCAGGTCACGCTATGGACACTTTGAATATCTAGTTATGCCTTTTGGTCTGAGTACCGCCCCAGCCACTTTCCAACACTTCGTGAATGATATCTTCAGGGATCTCCTAGATACATTTGTGGTGATTTATCTGGATGATATTCTAATTTTTTCTAACTCCACAGAGGAACATCATGGACATGTGAGAATGGTCTTAGAACGCCTAAGACAAAACCATCTCTACATCAAACTTGAAAAATGTGAATTCCATAGGACCGAAATTCAATTTCTGGGGTATGTACTATCTACGCAAGGGATTAGTATGGATGGAAGCAAGACCCAAGCCATCAAGGATTGGCCAATTCCTAGAAATGTGAAGGAGGTGCAGCGTTTCATCGGGTTTGCCAACTTCTATAGACGTTTCATTAAGAATTTTTCTGAGGTAGTGTCACCTATCACCCAACTTACCCGGAAACAGTCTAGGTTCTCCTGGACCCCGCAAGCTCAGGAAGCATTTTCCTGTTTAAAGGATAAATTTACCACCGCACCTATCTTAGTACATCCCAACCCCGAGCTTGCCTTCATAATAGAGGTGGATGCTTCAGACTGTGCCGTTGGAGCTATACTCTCTCAGAGAACAGGTGAGAAGAATGTCTTGCATCCCTGTGCCTTCTTTTCCCAGCAGTTGTCTTCGGCTGAGAGGAACTACGATGTGGGCAATAGAGAATTATTGGCCATTATTGCCGCCTTCAAGGAATGGAGACACCTTCTTCAGGGAGCTGCACAGCAAATAGTCATCCTGACAGACCATCGTAACCTTGAATTTATCAGGTCGGCTAAGTGCCTGACTCCTCGCCAGGCTCGCTGGAATCTTTTCCTAAACCAATTTAATTTTGTCATTTCTTATAGACCAGGATCGCGCAATGGAAAGGCTGATGCACTCTCTAGGATTCATTCAGCAGAGACACGTCCACTTACTCCTCCTAAGACTATTCTTCCTGACTCTAGATTCCTGGGAGTGATTCATAATCAAGACCTACTTAAGGACATCAAGGAAGCATACCATGCGGATTCTTTGTTGGCTCAACCCCCAAGGGACGTAAGTCTTGTCTTTAAGAATGGTGTGTGGATTCAGGGACAACGTCTGTATATACCTGAAACAGTCAGATTGAGAGTATTGCAACTCATCCACGAATCCAAGATAGCCGGGCATAGGGGAATTCTAAAGACACAATAATTTCTTTCTCGTTTCTTTTGGTGGCCCACTTACAGGAAAGATGTTTTAAACTATGTCACTTCATGTGAAGTCTGTGCAAGATGCAAAACACCTCGCTCCTCACCAACTGGTCTGTTGCAACCTCTTCCCACCCCGTCCCGCCCGTGGGGATCCATTTCTATGGACTTCATTGTGGAGTTACCAACCTCTCAAGGGAAGAACACCATTCTAGTGGTGGTTGACCGTCTAACAAAGGCAGCTCATTTTATCCCTTGTGTCGGCTTACCCACTGCAAAACAGACATCAGACTTGATGATTAAGAATGTGTTTCGCTTACATGGAGTACCGGATGAGGTCATTTCGGATCGAGGGGTGCAATTCACTTCAAGGTTTTGGCAAAATTTCTGTGCAGCATTGGACATTAAAGTAAACCTTTCTTCTGCTTTTCATCCCCAGACTAATGGACAGACAGAACGAACCAATCAGACCCTGGAGCAGTATCTCCGCTGTTTTATCTGCCACCTACAGGATGATTGGGTGGATCTACTTCCACTGGCTGAGTTCTCTTATAACAACTCTCAGAGCGCCTCCACTAAGCTGTCTCCTTTTTACTCCAATCTAGGTTATCATCCTAACATTCTTCCTCGATTTCCCATAGATACGCCCTTGCCGGCAGTGGCTGAAAGAATCACTTCTTTACAAAAGAATATGGATCTTCTAAAGGAAAATCTAGAATTGGCTCAGGAAAGGTACAAGAAAGCAGCAGATAAATTTTGTAAACCTGCACCAGCTTTCAAGGTAGGAGATTTGGTCTGGCTGTCAACCAGAAATCTTAAATTAAAGATTCCATCGTCTAAATTGGGACATAATTACATTGGACCTTATAAGATCAATAAGATTATAAGTGCTGTTGCTTGTCGTCTTCAACTGCCCAGAACTATGAGAATCCACCCTGTCTTTCATGTATCCCTACTAAAGGCTGCAACACCCAATACGTTTCCTGGACGTTCTTCTCCTTGCCCTGACCCAGTGCTGGTCGATGGTCAGGAAGAATTTATGGTGGAAAGGATTCTAGATTCCAGGTTGTACAGAAATCAGTTGCAATATTTGATTAAATGGCAGGGCTACCCAGTGGAGGACAACTCATGGGAACCAGTCAATAATGTAAATGCTCCTCGCCTGCTCCGCCAGTTTCATCAGAGCTACCCTGACAAGCCTGGTCTGAGGTCATCCGGAGGTTGTCCCTAAGGGGGGAGTAATGTAAGGTTCTTTGTCTCTGTTGACATGTTCCTTGAAACTCAGTTTTCCGTCGGCCAATTTGCTTTCTGTCTTTCTGCAGCTCTTGCCCTCAGTTAATATGGAGTTTCCAGTTTTCATGTTCCCGCCCTGATTCTTCCCTCTTGCTTCTTAAGCAGCCTCAGCTGAACAATCAGTGCTCCTGAATCAAGCCTCAGTCAGTCTGTGACCTGACTCCTGGAAGCCTTGGACTTGTACTCCAGCTATTCCCTACTGAGGAACCTTGGAACACTTTTGGACTCTGGAAACCTGCTGTTTGGTGAATCCATGTTTGCAGAGGAATTACGGTACAGAGAAGAGATCCTGAACCTGCTTTGGAGATTTATTGTAGTGCTTGAAGTTACTCTGGCCTGCTGTGTCTCCTGTCGCTGTTCCTGCAAACTGTGTGAACTTTTCAGCATGCTTGTATGAAGTAATACAAGTCATTTCATTTCAACCTATGTCTCCTGTATTTTCCTCGCACCCAAGCACAAGACGCTACAGGAACTGTACACTATACATGACATTACCGTTAAGAACAAATATCCTTTGCCCCTAATATCTGAGTTCTTTGATAGGCTCCAGGGAGCAAGGGTATTTACTAAGCTGGATCTTCGTGGTGCCTATAACCTGATCCGCATCCGTGAGGGGGACGAATGGAAGACGGCGTTCAATACCAGAGATGGACATTACGAATATCTTGTGATGCCCTTCGGGCTCTGTAATGCTCCAGCCGTCTTCCAAGATTTCGTAAATGACATCTTCCGGGACATGCTTGCCACCTCTGTGGTAGTCTATCTGGATGATATCCTCATCTTTTCTCCAGATATGGACACCCACCAGAGAGATGTTTGCAGGGTCTTCAACCTCTTGCGGGCAAACTCCTTATATGCGAAGTTGGAGAAGTGTGTGTTTGAGCAGGAGTCTTTACCATTCCTGGGCTATATAATCTCCACTCAGGGATTTGCTATGGATCCTGCCAAACTACAGGCTGTAATGGATTGGCAAGAACCCCTCTCTCTTAAAGCGGTGCAGCGCTTTATGGGGTTCATTAATTACTATCGCCAATTCATTCCCCACTTCTCTACTTTGGTTGCTCCCTTGGTAGCCCTCACAAAGAAGGGAGCCTATCCCAAATTGTTGTCAGAGGAGGTCTCCAAGGCCTTTACTTCAATCAAGTCCCATTTTGCTAGCGCTCCTATCCTACATCGTCCCGAGGTTGATAAACCTTTTATATTGGAGGTAGATGCCTCGTCCGTTGGTGCTGGAGCAGTCCTTTTTCAAAAGGATGCTCAAGGTCGTAAACATCCTTGCTTCTTCTTCTCCAAGACCTTCACACCAGCGGAGAGGAATTGTTCCATTGGGGATAGGGAGTTGCTAGCCATGAAGTTGGCCTTTTCCGAGTGGAGACATCTCCTTGAGGGGGCTCGCTTTCCCTTTCAAGTGTTCACTGACCACAAAAATTTGGTCTATTTACAGACCGCCAAGCGGCTAAATTCCCGTCAGGCCAGATGGTCCCTGTTCTTCTCCCGGTTCCATTTCATCCTCCATTTTCTCTCCGGGGAGAAGAACATTCGTGCCGATGCTCTGTCTCGCTCCGTGGTGTCCTCTGAGGAGGTGGAGGAGGAGCCTCGGCTGATTGTCCCCACAGAGAGCCTAAGAACTGTGGCCCCGGTTTCGCTTGAGTCTGTGCCTCTGGGTAAGACTTTTGTGCCCATCAATTTGCGACCCGAGGTACTCTCTTGGGCACACTCGTCCAGGGTGGGTGGACATTTTGGGGCAAAGAGGACATCTGAGTTGCTGGTGAGGACATACCGGTGGCCACATATGGTCCGTGACGTCAGGGAATACGTTCAGGCGCGCGTCTCCTGCGCCAAGAATAAGTCCCCTCGACAACGGCCAGCTGGGTTACTTTTCCCTTTACCGGAGGCAGACAGGCCCTAGGAGATGGTTGGGATGGATTTTGTGGTGGGCTTACCCAAGTCTCGGGACTGCATTATCATCTGGGTGATAACCGACCACTTCTCCAAAATGGTGCACTTGGTGCCGTTACCACGGTTACCGTCTACACGGGCCTTGGCAGCATTATTCATTAGGCATATTTTCAGCCTACACGGTATGCCAGACAAAATTGTCAGTGATCGAGGTCCCCAGTTTGCTCAGCATTGAGTTGAATCTTTCCTCTGCATACCATCCCGAGATAAATGGGTTGGTGGAGAGGGCCAACCAGACCTTGGTCACATACTTGCGACATTTTGTCTCTGCCAGACAGGATGACTGGGCATCCTTGCTACCGTGTGCTGAGTTCGCTCTAAATAATGCTGTGGCTGACTCCACCGGACAGACCCCATTCCTCCTGAACTACGGTCAGCATCCGCGGGTACCAGTGCCCATGCCCGTGTCTTCAGCCGATTCCAGGGTGGCAGACTGGGCTGTGGAGGCACAGGACATTTGGGACCGCACCCAGGATGCCATTCAGGCCTCCAAAGAGAGGATGAGGTCTTCGGCCGATGCCCATCGGCGCCCCACTCCTACATTTGCTCCGGGTGACCTAGTGTGGCTCTCTGTCCGAAACATCAGGCTACGTGTAGAGTCCACCAAGTTGGCATCTCGCTTTTTGGGTCCCTTTGAAGTTCTTGAGCAGGTGAACCTGGTGTCCCTTCCACCTCGCCTTGGTATCACCGACACCTTTCACGTGTCCCTCCTGAAACCCGTGGCCATTTCCCGGTTTTCCAAGTCATCTGCCGGGACGTCGGGTTCATCTTCCGACGATCATGAGGTGAACGCCATTGTTGGGTGCAAGGTTGTACGAGGAAAAAACATTTATTTGGTGGATTGGAGGGGTTATGGGCCTGTGGATAGGTCCTGGGAGCCTGCCGAGCATGTTCATGCTCCGCAGCTCATCGCTGCCTTTGAGCGCAGGGAGGCCCAAAGAAGGGGGGCCCTAGGAGGGGGAGTAATGTTAGGGTTCGAGTTCCTGCTGCTGCACAAGGGGAGTCTCGAAACAGTCCCGCTGTGGTCCCCCATCCATCTCCGGCCGCAGTGGAGCATGCTCAGCAAAGACATCGGTCCCAGCGTCTCGCCCAGGTCAACACTGTTCAGAGGCTTGTTGCGGTCTTTACTGGTTCCTCTATTATAACCAGTGCTGCAGCAGGCAGTTCGGGAACTAAGTCCCTGCTTTCTCCATCTGAGCATGCTCAGGGTAAGATCACTCATTGGAGATCAGGGTCACATGTTCAGGTACTGCAACAGCTCCGATTGGTCCGCCAGGAAGGTCCTGAAACTACATGTGTTTTGGAACAGTTTCTCATTGGTCCTTTTTCTGGCAGGTCCTGTAGCTGTTACTATAAAAGGGTGGCATGGCTGGGCCGCCATGCGCTAGTATCAATTGCATTATGTGCTTTGCGCCAGTGTGATCATGTACGCATGTGGTTAGGGCTCGGCTGAAATAAGCCCCTAGAATACCAGCACCTCCGGTGAGATTTGGTTGCAAGTGGTTAGGGCTTGGCTGAAATAAGCCCCTAGAATACCAGCTTCTGCGGTGAGGAGATTGCTTGTTTGCGTTGCTGTCTGCATGATCACGGGCTGCTATCCGCACAGCAGTTATCTGTGTATCCCTGTGAGTCTAACGGGACACAGTATTTTTCTCAGTGGCCCTGTGACGCAGCAGTGTTCGCTTTGCAGTGCTGGTTCAGCGCCCTAGAGTTTTAATTTGCGGCTCACTGAAGCTAAGTGAGTTCGCACTTATCGCCATATAGTGCTGTGGCATTCCCGTTAGCGGCTCTGGGGATTAACAGAGTTCGCACTAACTGCCACAGCGTGCTACGGCGTTTATTTTAGCGACTCTGTGGGATAACAGAGTTCGCTACTTTCGCCATCTTACTAGCAGCGGGCTTCGCCTGCACGATGGACCCCGGGCTGCGAACGCACCTCTCTACTATATCTATTAGGTGCGTTCCGCAGACCCTAACAGTATGATCAGCGGGTGGTATGTGTTTTATGAGAGGAAGGTGTGTAGGTCAGGTGAGTGGCAGACTATATTTTTTTCTTTTTTTTATTAACTTAATGTGTGTATATTCTGGCACCAATCAGGGTACAGAAACCATCCACAATGTCTAGACACAAAGGCTTCTGGTATTGGCTCCAAAGTCACACTTCCGTCTCCATATAAAAAACGGACATGTTGTTTTGCGTTTCTAAGTGTAACAGTGCAGAGAGGCTGCTGCTGCAAGTTGTCATATAGTTATATCAGATCCTGTCCTGTATGAAATTGACCTTTCAGCCTCTAAATGCTGGCAGGAGTTCACTTTTCCTAATCAAAATCGTTTGGGCTAGTGCTATCTTGCAGTCAGGACTCAAGAGGTCACATCTGCTAATCAAAATTATTAGGGTTAATATTAGGTGCAGCCAGGAGGCCCCATTTGCTAATCAAAGTTGTTAGGGCTAATAATGGGGTGCAGCCAGGAGGCCCCATTTGCTAATCAAAATTGTTGGGGCTAAAATTTGGGTGCAGGCACCAGGCCACATTTGCTAATCAAAATCATTAGAGCTAACATTGGTGTGCAGTCACCAGGCCCAATTTGCTAATAAAAATCGTTAGGACTAATATTGGGGTGAAGACACAAGGCTCCATTTCCAAATCAAAATCATTAGACTAATACTGGAGTGCAGCCAAGAGGCCCCATTTGCTAATCAAAATTGGTAGGGCAAATATTGGGGTGTAGCCAGGAGGACCCCTTTTTTAATCAATATCATTATGGCTAATATTTTGCTGCAGTCAGGAGGGACCGTTGCTAATCAAATTCCTTTGTTGCACATATTGGGGTGTAGGCACCAGGCCCGTTTTGCTAATCAAAATGTAACAAAAGCTAATATTGTTGTTCAGGCACACTATCTCAGAAAATAAACACTGATTGTTCGTTTAGTGACAGATGGCTAACAGGTCTGAACCTTGGGGCCCCGTCACACATAGCGACACACCAGCGATCCCGACAACAATATCCACTTGTCAGGATCGCTGGTGTGTCGCTACATGATCGCTGGTGAGCTGCCTGTTTGGCAGCTCAGGCAGCGATCAGGACAGCGACACTGCGGGTAACGTCGCTTAGTTACCCGCAGTGTACGTTGGATAATAGCCCGCTGGTGCAGGGAGCTGGTAACCAAGGTACACATCGGGTTTCCAGGCTCTGTGCAGCACCTGGAAACCCGATGTGTACCTTGGTTAACAGCTCCCCTGCAGCAGCGCGCTGGTATCCTACGTAAACATCAGGTTTCCAGGGCCTGGAAACCCGATGTGTACCTTGGTTACCAGCTGGTCGCTGGTCTCCTGCCTGCCACACGCAGCGATGCGTGCTGGCTAGCAGGAGACCAATAATCAAAAAAATGTCCAGGACATTCAGCGATGATCAGCGATACCCAGCAGGGGTGCTGATCGTCGCTGAATGTCACACACAGCGATATCGCTGGGGAGATCGCTGTTGCATCACAAAACTAGTGACTCAGCAGCAATCTCGCTAGCGTGTGTGTGACGGGGGCTTAGGGTTGTGAAACAGCTGGTTAAAAGAGGGGAGGGTACATTTAACATGAGTGGGAAAAAGCAAGGTCATAGTTAAAGGGGGAATAGGCTTGTTGTTCGACTTGGGTTAGGTGGTAATGTTACTGACAGCTCAACTGAACAAACACCATCTCATCCTATCCAAAGATGACTGACAACATCTGTTACTGGACCGGCTTCTCAATTCCCTTTCTTTGGCGGCTGCACACCTTGCATATGATGATCAGAAAGAACATGTGCTACAGTGGATGGCAAGCATATCATCATGTGGCCTCTCATCCTCTTATTCCACCTTAACATCACACACAGTACAATCCTCAGAGGTGGCACCCCAATTAACCTTGTTTTCCGTGTCACAACTTTCCAACCATCATACTGACTGTGGGGAACCACAGATGGGCCAGTTTGCAGAGCTATTCACACATTCTATATCATGGGCATCATAGGTCTGCTTCAAAGATTAACAGAATCCAGAGTAGGAAAGCACCTGCACTGATGCCAAAATCTTTTTCCTGTTGGATCTGAGGCTGGAAGAAGTAGAGTCTGAGCATTATCCTGACAATCATCAGACATTAACCTCTGGGGGGTGGAGAAGATGCAGTTAAGATTCAGATACCAGAGGTGCATGCGGACTGTACTGAGCTGTCAGGGCAGGAAAAGGAGAATGGTGGCTCTCAGGGCAAGGAGTAGGAGAATGGAGAGGAAGATGATAAGGTTGTAGATCCCACTTGGTGTGAACCCAGAGGCATGCAGCTGAGTAGCTTAGCAGAGGAATTCAAGGAGGAGGAAGACGAGGAGGTTACGTTGTAGCTTGCCGCACAGACATGGAGTGATGCAACCATGATAAGCACTGCATCCTCAGCCAGAACTGGGGCTATGGCCTGCACCAATTGCAAGTCTGCAGTTTGCAGGGGTGGCAAGGATTGCCTAGCTTGGTACCTTTTTGAGACGGCAAAGGATGATTAACTTACGTTATATGCCAACTTTGGAAAAAATGACTAAGTAGAGGCAAAAATTACAATAAATTGGCAACTACTTGCATGAACCAGCACATGCCTTAGTCTGGTAATCACATTGTGCTAAAATGTGGACTAGCGGGCCTCGCCAACCACCGGCCATCTGATCAAACGCAACTGGTGCTTCCTCCTCCGTCACTTTGTCAAGTGTATTCACACAGGTCTCTGGCAGCAGAACCTCCACTTGTTTACCCCCTACAGTCGGGATGAGTGAGATGATGTTAGCTGTTATGGAAGTAGACATGACTGTTGTTTTTGTTTCACTGAGCACACCACATCATTCTAAATTCACCATAACATCTCCGCTTGCACCTCACTCACAGTCCAGTAGTTTGTCCAGTTGTGGTCATGTAAAAGAATACTTCCTCCTACACATGCCAAAGCTAAGAGCTTGAACTCCACTATCTCCAATCTGTTGGCTACAGAAACACTGCCTTTCCGCCTGATGGATACAGACAGTTTCCAAAAGTTGACGGCCATCACAGTCCCCCAGTGCCAGTTGCCCAGTCGCCATTATTTATCTAAGAAAGATGTGCCTGTGGTACACCAGCATGTCACAGATAACATCACCCGTTCCCTGAAAAAAAATCTATGTCTGCCAGGGTGTATTTCACCACTGACACCTGGACGAGCAAACATGGGCAGGGCGTTACATCTCGCTGACTAGGCACTAGGTGACTCTGGTGGCTATTTGGGTAGGCTGGCAAGAGGCTGCTCCACAAGTCTTTGAATTCCCAAGGCTTGTGGGACAAACCTCCATATCTAATACTTCCTACACTGCTTTTTGCTCCTCTACCTCCTCTAAGGCCAACACCTACGACCTCAACTTCTCCGATAAGGAGAGACACATTCCAATAGTGCAGGGAGAATCCGCCCCACCTCCCTACTGTGCAGCCAGGGCTCTCCGCAATCAGTTCAAATTAATATGCCTTGGAGATCACAGTCACACAGATCAAGAGTTGAGGACAGCTATCCAGGCATAGTTAGAGCAATGGCTGTCTCCACTGAACCTAGAGCTAGGGAAGAGTGTGTGCGATAATGGTGTAAACCAAATGGTGCCCTATGCTAGGGAAACCTTACACATGTGCCTTGCATGGCTCACATCCTCAACCTGGTGGTGCAGCATTTACTCCGCCACTATCCCGGCCTGTATGCGTTGCTACAGAAAATACGGTCATTGCATGCTCACTTCTGATGGTCATCAGCTTGCATCGCTAGAGAGGTATTTCGGTCTACTGGTTAACCGTTTGCTTTGTGATGTTCTGACACTGGATTTCCTCTCTGCACATGTTGCAGTGACTGTGGCAGCAGAGATAAGCCCTTTTATATAGCCTTCGCCAGCACAGTACAGACGTGGTGCAATCCACGCTTGTGGAGTGGGTACAGATGAAGGACCTTTGCACCCGTCTGCAAAGTTTTGAAATGGCTACTAAAATGGTTATCGCTAACAATGCCATCATCAGCATCACTATTCTGGTCATCTAAATGCTGGAGCACACTTTCAATAGTCTGCATGAGGGGTGGTGGTCCCAGAGGAAGAGGTGGAAAAAGAGTAGGATGCTGAAGGGAAAACAATATCTCAAATTTCAGGACTGTCATCGCACAGGTGAGTGCCATGTAGGGTGGTTTACAGTAATTGAGGGAGGCTCATGGTACCAGACAAACTGTTAGAGAAGGTGCAGGAGTCAATGAACTAATGGAGGAGGAAGAGGTGATGGACGCGTAACAGTCAGGAGATAAAGAGGATAATGATCCTCTCTCTTTGTTCGTTGTTGGCAGGAGAGGACGGAGTAAGCAAACTTGAGTGTTACCCCGACAACACACCATTAACTTGAACCTCGTGGAAGCGCCCGACACATGAGCACCTTTTTACTACACTATCTTCAACGTGATGCCCACATTCTTAGGGTTAGAAAAAGTGCTGACTACTGCGTTGCCACTCTGATAGATCCACTGTATAAGACTAAATTTTGCCATATACTTTTCCCCCTAGAAAGGGATGCACACATGCTGGATTATTGAAATATGCTTGTAGACAATCTTAAGAGTGGTTTTCCACAAGACAGCAGTAAGGCACCCAGTGTGCATCGCAGTTCTTGACATCCAACCCTGGGAACATCAAGGAGCCGTCGCGAAAATATTAGCAGCAGCAGAAGTGTAAGTGCCAATCGCAGGCATTTAACCACTCTGATGCCACTGTCAGTAGTGACAGCAGCATAGAGGTGCATTGTCCTGATGGTCTCCATGGAGATCCCAGGCCACAAGATGGCCGTGGGGTCCTTCGAAGGCCTGCAGGGAGGTGGATTGTGAGTGCCTGCTGAGAGTAGGTGCTGACACAACTCCTCCCCTGTCTGTCAGATGATGCTCAGATATTCTGCTGCGCAGATGCATTGCAGGGCATCAGAACAGTGATATGATGATATACAGTGATGTCCCAGGAAGGGGAATTTTAAAAAAATAAAAAACAAAAAAATATTAAAAAGTGTAAAAATATTTTTTCTAACCCTTTAGTGACAGAGCCAATTTTGCTCTTAATGACCAAGCTAATTTTTACACTTCTGACCACTGTCAATTTATGAGATTATAGCTCTGGAATACTTCAACGGATCCCACAGATTCTGAGAATATTTTTTGTGACATATTGTGCTTCATGTTAATGTTAAAATTTCTTTGCTATGACTTGCATTTATATATGAAAAACATTGAAATTTGGCAAAAATTTTGAACAATTTGCTATTTTCAAACTATTATTTTTTGTGCCCTTAAATCAGAGATGCATATCCCACAAAATAGTTAATAAATAACATTTCCCACATGTTTACTATACATCAGCACAATTTTGGAAACATATTTTTTTGTTAGGATGTTATAAGGGTTAAAAGTTGACCATTGATGTCTCATTATTAGAGATGAGCGACTTTGCCTCCGGGAGGGTCGAGTCCAGTGTCGGACAACCCGACTTTCCCAAAAGTCGAGTCGAACGAAATCGACCAACTAACGGAAAAAGTCGAAGGTCCGACTGAAACATGAAACCCAATGCAAGTCAATGGGGAAGAAAAGTCGGCAGTCAGTGGAGGACAGTAAACACATCTACAGTGCACATTTCAATGCCAACGGCATCAATTCTTATTACTTAAGCTTGTCAACCTTAATTTACTTTATAATAAAAGTAATGCATTGAAAACTGGGGGTCATTTGGCTAAAGTTGTGGGGGGGCAGGGCTAGCTCCACGTTTTTGTGGGCCCCGGGCCAAAGAGTCTCAGTGAGCCCTTTTAACACATACCACAATTCATGATGCTCCGATACGGCACAGAAATATAGGTATAGCACAATGCCAAATACTTCACTTCTTACATTAAATGAGTGATATCTATTGTAAATTCTACAATAGCTCAAAAACCGGACACTATAGTCCTTCATACAGTATTATGGGCACCACATAGTGCGCCATACAGACTAATGAGCCCCATATATTGCTCCATACATAAATGGTCGCATTTAATGTTCCATACAGTATATGATGAGCTCCACATAATGATCCAGTATATGATGGTCCCCATATAATGTGCCATACAGTATAGGACGGTCCCCATAGAGTTTAATGAGCCCCACATATTGCCCCATACAGTATAACGAGTCGCATATAAAGCTCAATACAGTATATGATGGGCCCCATATATTGCTCCATACAGAATGGGCTCCATATAATGCTCCATACAGAATAGGCCCCATATGTGCTCCATATGATGCTCCATATATAAAGGGCCCTATATGATGCTTCATAAATAATGAACCCCATATGATGCTCTAGTATATGATGGGCCCCATATATGATGTTCCAGTGTATGATGGGCTCGTGTATGATGGGCCTATATAATGCTCCATATGTAATGGGCCCCATATGATGCTCCAGTATATGATGGGCCCATGGATGATGTTCCAGTGTATGATGGGCATATATAATGCTCCATACATAATGGGCCCATATGATGCTCCAGTATATGATGGGCCCCATGGATGATGCTCCAGTGTATGATGGGCCTATATAATGCTCCATATATAATTGGCCCCATATGATGCTCCAGTGTATAATGGGCCCCATATATGATACTCCAGTGTATGATGGGCTCCATTTATAATGCTCCAGTATATGATGTGCCCCATATATAATGCTCCAGTGTATAATGGGCCCTATCTATGATGCTCAAGTGTATGATGGGCCCCTTATATAATTCTCCAGTGTATAATGCTCCCCACATATTGCTCCAACCATTAAAAAAATGAAATACCTCTCCTCACTGGGCACTGCTCTGCTCTGGACTCTTCAGCGTCGCCATCTTCCAGCTCTCTGCACTGTGACTGTTCATGTCACTGTCAGGAAACGTGGAAGACATCACAGCAGTGGAGCAGGGAGAGGTAAGTATTGCAAGTGCTGTGGCCGTGAGCAAGCAGGGGAGGCCCACTCGTGGGTGCCTGCACTGGCACAGGGCCCCTCATAGAACGCCGGTGTCTCTGATGGCGAGTGGGCCCCCCCACCTGCTCAGGGCCCCAGCTCTTGCCCGGGTGCTGACGCCGGCCCTGGGGGGGTTACAGCCCAGTTAGGGAGGTGGAAAAACTGGCATATGTTGAGGTGTAGGCTGGACGTTCAGCAGCTGCAAATGGAGGAATTGTAGAAGTCGGAGGAAGAGGAGGACAAAGCGAGCCATTTTGCTGTCAACCTATGTGTCATCAGGGAAGGTGGTACAAAATCCTTTGAAGCCCAGGCATGGTTCATTTTAATAAAGGTGAGATTACCAACATTTTGGGTCGACAGCCGGGTCCTTCTTTCTGTCAGGATTGATCCAGCAGCACTGAAGACTCTTTCTGATAGCACACTACCAGCAGGGCAAGCGAGCTCCTGTAAGGAATATTGTGCCAATTCAGGCCAGGTGTCCAGTTTACAGGCCCAGTAGTCAAGGGGGAATGAGCTGTGAGGGAGAACATCGATAGGGGAGGAGAGGTAATTTTGAACCATAGTTGACAACTGCTGTCTCCTGTCTGTTGCAATCGATTCAGTATTAACAGTCTTATGAGCGGTACTCGAGAAATCAGTCCACAACATGGTCATGAATCCCCTGTCTTCCATGCCACTACGGCTGTGTGCACCACGAATACCTCTTCTATTTGGCCAGTACGGCTCGTGGTAGAACCTGCACCACTGCTGTGTACTGGGAATGCCTCTAACAAACGGTTTACCAGAGTTGCTTGTTTGTTCGCCAATATTAGCTGTAGGTTCTCCTGTGGCATGATGTTCTGTAAATTGCCTTTATAGCGTGGATCGAGGATGCTGGCCAACCAGCAGTCATCATTCTTCATAATTTTGGCAATGCGGGGGTCCCTTTTTAGGATCTGCAAGACATAATCACACATGTGGGCCAATGTTCCAGGTGTCAATGATGCACTGCCAGTGGTGGGTAGAGGAGCACTTTCTGCCAAATCCACATCCCTCCAGTCAAGCACAAACCCTGTACCTGACCTTTGCAAGCCAACATTTTCTCTTGCCCCCTGAGAAATATCCTCCTCCCCAAAATAATCATCCCCCTTCTCCTCCTCTTCCTCTTCTTCCTTCACCTCGTCCAGGACAGTTCCCTAAGCAGACAATGCCTGACTGTCATCAAGGCTTCCCTCCTCCTCCTCCTCTGCTGCAGACTCCTGATCCTTAATGTGTGGCAAAGTTTGCATGAGCAGACGCATAAGTGGGATGCTCATGCTTATGATGGTGTTGTCTGCGCTTACCAGCCGTGTGCATTCCTCAAAACACTGAAGGACTTTACAGAGGTCTTTCAGCTTTGACCACTGAACACCAACAACTCGATGTCTGCCCTCAAACTGCCTGCCCGTGTATTCTCCCACAAATGCATTACAGCCTGCCTCTGTTCGCACAGCCTCTCAATCATGTGCATGGTGGAGTTCCACCTTGTTGCAACGTCTATGATTAGGCGGTGCTTGGGGAGGTGGAGCGATCGCTGCAGCCTCTGCATACGACTGGAATCTATGTGAGAGCGATGGAATTGCGAGCACAGTCTTCGCACCTTATGGAGCCGGGCTGGTAACTCCGGATAATTATTTATGAAGCACTGTACCACCAGGTTCAAGGTGTGAGCCAGGCAAGGTATGTGTCTGAATTTTGACAGGGCTATGGCCACCACAAAATTACGGCTGTTATCACTGACTACCTTGCCTGGTGCAAGATGTAAACTGCCCAGCCATGACTCAGTTTCTCACTGCAAGTAGTCGTCCAGTGCCTATCTTTCAACCAAACAGGTCGGTCAGATTCAAAAGTCGTCGATTTTCGCCAATAGCGTGCAGTCAGCCATGCGGTCGTCGACCCCAGCGCCCAAGTCGGTTTTCCCATAGTGCTTGAAGGTGCCTTTATTTAGCCAATGAGCAAGGACGTACACTATGGGTAACGAGATGACATGTGTAGCGTCCACCATCATCTTAGAGAAGGGCATTGCAGTAATTGGCTTGCTTTGGGAGGCGTCATAGTGTCTATAAAAGCCTTGAGCACCGACCTCCATTTTATTTCTGCCGATATTAACAGTAGGGAGAGGTTGCTGACACTGTTTATCAGTAGGGAAAGAGTTAGGCTGGAAAGAGAAGTTCATCTGTGCTTGTGCTGATTGCAATTGTGCTGTATAGTTAGTGTGCAGTGACAGGGGAGGATTTTGTTGTGTGCAACAGCGCTGGTTATTAGGCTGCCTGATAGCTGTATTGCTGTGTGTACACTGCTGTGCAGACTGCTTTTTACACAGCACTAATACTTTTATTCTTTTTTTTCTGCACACTTACCGACTGTTCATTTTTTCCCACACACGTATAGAGCTGTACGCTCCTCACACACTACTGTGTACCGGCTGGTATCACTGACAAACACATGCTGACTATCTGTGTGTGACTCTGGAAATATATACTAAGATTACAATTTTCCCCTACACCGTATACAGCTGTACGCTTCTGAGACAGTACTGTATATCTGCTCTTCGTATTAAGGTCAAATCCATACTGAGTAAGCGTCTGTGTGTGACTCTGGAAATATACACGGAAATTTAAATTTTCCCCAAAACCGTATACAGCTGTCCGCTTCTGACACAGTACCGTATATCTGCTCTTTGTATTATGGTCAAATCCATACTAAGTGAGCGTCTGTGTGTGACGTCGGAAATATATACGGAGATTGCAATTTTCCCCTACAACGTATACAGCTGTCCGCTTCTGATACAGTACCGTATATCTGCTGGTATTTTTGGTACATTTTCCCAAACATGAGGAAGTATGGTGGAAGAGGCCACGGACATGGGCGGGGAGGGCAGCTGGGAATGATAGTGATGGTGGTGGTGCATCTGCTGGTAGTGCCAAAAGTCCAATAGCATCTAAGGCAGGAGGTGTTGAGCCTGCGTCATCATCAGGAACAGGTTTTCGCTTACATTGCCGAAACAGCCTCCAGCTCTATCGCCTCCTCTTCTGAAGTTTCAAAAAATGCAAGTACTGAGTCGTCAGTGCAGGCTCCTGGTCAGGAACAAGACCTTGTGTCCTTCACCCCCACCAAAAGTGAAGGATGCGGCAGGCCACACTTCAGATTACTCCATGGAGCTCTTTTCACATACCATGCCTGGGTTATCAAGTGAACTCCTGAATTCCCCAGTCCAAGATGAATATGACATGGAGTGCACTGATGCACAGCCACTGCTATATGATTCTGCTGATACATTCACCCAGAGCACTGCATTGCCCTCGCAGTCTACTGAGCCAGATTCTGACCCTGATGAAACTCAGGTGCCCCTTACCACATAAGATACCACCTTACACGGTGACACAGAGGAACGTGAAGAGGAGGTGATGGATGACCCAGTTGCTGACCCAGATTGGCATCTAGTGGTTGAAGAGGGTGCCACTGGCATTAGCTCAGTAGCGGAGAAGGATCAGCGGCAGGCATCGACATTGCAGCTGCGGTTATCTGGCAGGCCAGTAGCAGTCCAAAATGTGTTAGAAAAAACAAAAAGAATTGCAGGACAGCTTGGCCAGACGGTCAAATTAGCACAGCGTGCAAGCCCTGAAAATTTATCCCAAAGTAGGAAGAGTGCAGTGTGGCACTTTTTTGACCAAAATCCTATTTATGAGGCAAAGGTTATCAGTAAGAAGTGCGGAAGGACCTTTAGCCAAGGGAAAGATCTCCGAAAATTGAATACCAGTTGCATGCTTAGACATTTAAACACCATGCACTTGCAGGCGTGGACGGACAACAAAACCTCACAGGCTTTGAACGCCTACTTTGCCAAACTGATCTCATTAGAGATGATGCCCTTCCGTTTGGTTGAAAGCGCAGCGTTTCGAGAGCTCATGGCCTACGCTGTCCCACACTATGACCTACCCAGGCGGCACTTCTTTTCTAGAAAAGCCATCCCTGCCCTCAACCTGCATGTGAAAGATCGCATTGTCCATGCACTCAAACAATCAGTGAATGGAAAGGTGCACCTCACAACAGATGCATGGGCCAGTAGGCATGGCCAGGGCCATTACGTGTCCATCACTGCGCACTGGGTTAATGTGGTGTATGCAGGGTCCACAGGGGACAGCGGCGGTGGGACAGTGCTGCCTAGCCCACGGTATAGGCAACAGTTGGCTGTAGGCGTTCGAGCCACCTCCTCCTCCTCCAGAAGCAAAAGCTCATCGACAGAGCGCAGTCACATGAGCACTCCATCCGCAGCTGCCAGTGTAGTCAGTGATAAAAGCCGTAATTTTGTGGCGGCCATAGCCCTGGCAAAACTCAGACACATACCTTGCCTGGCTCACACCTTGAATCTGGTGGTGCAGTGCTTCATAAATAATTATCTGAAGTTACCAGCCCTGCTCCATAAGGTGCGAAGACTGTGCTCGCACATCCGTCGCTCGACCGTAGACTCCAGTCGTATGCAGAGGCTGCAGCGATCGCGCCACCTCCCCAAATACCACCTAATCATAGACGTTGCAACAAGGTGGAACTGAACCATGCACATGGTTGAGAGGCTGTGTGAACAGAGGCAGGCTATAATGCATTTGTGGGAGGATACACGGGCAGACAGTTTGAGGGCGGACATGGAGTTGTCAGGTGTGCAGTGGTCAAAGCTGAAAGACCTCTGTAAAGTCCTTCAGTGTTTTGAGGAATGCACACGGCTGGTAAGCGCAGACGACGCCATCACAAGCATGAGCGTCCCTCTTATGCCTGCTCATGCAAACTTTGACACATTAAGGATCAGGTATCTGCAGCAGAGGAGGAGGAGGAGGGAAGCCTTCATGACAGTCAGGCATTGTCTGCTCAGGGAACTGTCCTGGAAGAGGTGGAGAAAGAAGAGGAAGAGGAGGAGGAGGAGGATGAGGGGGATCATTATTTTGGGGAGGATGATGCTTCTCAGGGGGCAAGAGAAAATGTTGGCTTGCAAAAGTCAGGTACAGGGTTTGTGCGTGACTGGAGGGATGTGGATTTGGCAGAAAGTGCTTCTCCACCCACCACTGGCAGTGCATCATTGACACCTGGTATATTGGCCACATGTGTGATTATGTCTTGCGGATCCTAAAAAGGGACCCCCGCATTGCCAAAATTATGAAGGATGACGACTACTGGTTGGCCAGCATCCTTGATCCACGCTATAAAGGCAAATTACAGAACATCATGCCACAGGAGAACCTAGAGCTAATACTGGCGAACAAACAAGCAACTCTGGTAAACCATTTGTTAGAGGCATTCCCAGCACACAGCAGCTGTGCAGGTTTTTCCTCGAGCCGTACTGGGCCAAGTGGAAGAGGTGTTCGTGGTGCACACAGCCAAAGTGACGTTGGAGACAGGGGTTTCATGACCATGTTGTGGTCTGATTTCTCGAGTAACGCTCACACGACTGGTAATACTGAATCGATTGCAACAGACAGGAGACAGCAGTTGTCAACTATGGTTCAAAATTGCCTCTCCTCCCCTATCGATGTTCTCCCTCACAGTTCATTCCCCTTTGACTACTGGGCCTGTAAACTGGACACCTGGCCTGAATTGGCACAATATGCCTTACAGGAGCTCGCTAGCCCTGCTGGGAGTGTGCTATCAGAAAGAGTGTTCAGTGCTGCTGGATCAATCCTGACAGAAAGAAGGACCCGGCTGTCGACCCAAAATGAAGGTGAACTCACCTTCATTAAAATGAACCATGCCTGGGTTTTGTTGCTGCAAATAGAGATAATATTCAAGTATTCAAAAAGAAAATCATATGTAAGGAACCCCAAGAAAATTAATGAAAATCAAATAAAATGTAACCTTTATTGACTATATATTAAAAAAAAGGACACACAACACATCACACATAATTAAAAAGTGCACACTGAAATGACCCTGAGATTCAACCCTGCACTGTATACTGCCTTGCCGCGGAGGTTGGCACCCTAAAATAGCCCACACGAGATTGGGCGCCCCCGCTCAACGTTGGCTGACCCTAAGGTCCTACAATTGCCCTACTATAAAGTGAGCCTTATATCTGTCACAGCAGATGAAAATACACCCATTAGAGGTGGGAAAAGTGGCAGAATATACCTGTTTGTACCAGGTTCAGGGAAATCAGGTTGATATTATATATATAATGCCTTAGATTGTATAACTGAGATCCCTCAATGAAAAGATGCTAACGGCTGATCCCTGCATAACAGCACGTTACTCATGAGGCTAATTCTACTACTAAATAGATGAGTATCCCTCAGTCTTGAGGCTCCTTGGTTACTATATATATGGGTGAATTATGAGGTCTATTATGACCACTTTATGACTATGAGATTGATGTCCCTATGATGTGTGTGTGTGAGGGTCATATATATCGACCAGTATATCAATATTATAATGAACACCGATTGGTAGGTCTATTTAGACTGCTATAGACTTGTATTCAGTGATACATCACACACACAGATCTAGGACACATTTTATCAACCATATAGGAGCAGAGGACACCATCGATGTGTATTAACATCAGAATAACGTGCTGTTATGCAGGGATCAGCCGTTAGTATCTTTTCATTGAGGGATCTCAGTTATACAATCTAAGGTATTATATATATAATATCAACCTGATTTCCCTTTACCTGGTACAAACAGGTATATTCTGCCACTTTTCCCACCTCTAATGGGTGTATTTTCATCTGTTGTGACAGATAAAAGGCTCACTTTATAGTAGGGCAATTGTAGGACCTTAGGGTCAGCCTACGTTGAGCGGGGGCGCCAATTTCGTGTGGGCTATCTTAGGGTTCCAACCTCCGCGGCAAGGCAGTATACAGTGCAGGGTTGAATCTCAGGGTCATTTCAGTGTGCACTTTTTAATTATGTGTGATGTGTTGTGTGTACTTTTTTTTAATATACTGTATAGTCAATAAAGGTTACATTTTATTTGATTTTCATTAATTTTCTTAGGGTTCCTTACATATGATTTTCTCATGCCTGGGTTTCAAAGGATTTTGTACCACCTTCCACTGATGACACATAGGTTGCCAGCAAAATGGCTCGCCTTGTCCTCCTCTTCCTCTGACTTCTCCAATTGCTCCATTTGCAGCTGCTGAACGTCCAGCCTACTCCTCAACATATGCCACTTTTTCCACCTCCCTAACTGGTGTGTACCCCCCAGGGCCGGCGTCAGCACGTGGCGCACCCGGGCAAGTGTCGAGGCCCTGAGCAGGTGGGGGGGCCCACTCACCATTAGAAACACCGGCGTACTATGAGGGGCCCTGTGCCAGTTCCCGGCGCCCACGAGTGTGCCCCCCCTGCTTGCTCAGGGCCCCAGCACTTGCAATACTTACCTCTCCCTGCTCAACTGCTGTGACGTTTTCCACGTTTCCAGACAGTGACATTCAGGTCAGAGATGATGTCACGACTGTGCTCCCTCTGCCTGAACAGTCACAGTGCAGAGAGCTGGAAGATGGCGACACTGAGGATTCCTGAGTAGAGCAGTGCCCAGCCAGGAGAGGTATTTCATTTTTTTAATGGTTGGAGCATTATACACTGGAGAATTATATATGTGGCCCATCATACACTTGAGCATCATAGATAGGGCCCATTATACAATGGAGCATCATCCATGGGGCACATCATATACTGGAGCATCATATGGGGCCCATTATATATGGCGCATCATATGGTGCACATTATATATGGAGCATCACATGGAGACCATTATATATGGAGCATTATATATGGGGACCATTATATTTGGAGCATTATATGGAACTCATCATACACTGGAGCATGATATATGGGGCTCATCATATACTAGAGTGTGTAGCCCAGCTGCGCTTGGTGCCACATGTTACCCTGGAGGATGCATGAAAGGTAAACCACAATCACCCGATATTCATTCACACTTCACATTTCCCTGGTGCCACCAGAGGGAGCCCTTGAAGAGTTCGCAGGTATATAAGGGTGTGGAGAGAGACAGCAGTAGGCAGAAGGCAGATGAAATCTGTTCTTGTCAGAGCGTGTTGCAAAGCAGACAAGCTAGTTACCTCAGGCGTGCTGAGAGGGAAAGACTAGCCAGAGAAAGACTTATCTGAAAGCCTGAGGACTTCAGCATTCTCTCAGCTTACATCGTGGAGTCCAGTATTAGTGGGACAGATTGCTACTTAGTCTGGTCAAAGTTGAGTCCACTGAGAGTGCTTCAGCGAGCGTTTCAGAAAGCAAGCGTGCTGACCCTTGGAGAGCGGTGAAGACCAAGAAAGCTGACATCTACTGCTGATTGTGCTTATGTTAAAGGTGTGAGTAGGACGACAGGCAAGTGGAAAAAGGGAAAGAGAGAGCGACAGAGGTCGACAGCATTGATAGCTTACCTCAGCTCTGCACCACCGGACACCGGGTCCGAGCTTGCTAGCTTCTTCAAGACTAGTAGGAGAAACCGGAGACCCTGCTGGATTCCAGATCGCAGGGGCCCAATAGTGCTGATACGTAACCGGGGTCAGGAAGAACAGGAGTCTAGCAGTGCACTGCAAATGGAGACTTAGTTCTGTCCAAAAGAAGGCTCCATCACAAGGTCAGCCGGGTGTAGCAAAGAGAACGGAGTTAAACTTTGTTTTATGCAAGTTAGAAACTCATACACATATAGAAGTAAGGAGGCCCTACACCTACTCAGTGGTTTACTGGACATGCATCCTCCACCCTGACGGCTTCCCGGGTCGTACCTGCAACTTCACCACCAGTAAAGGTACAGAAAGAGACTGTCTTGTGTGTGTCTGGATTAATTGCTCCTGCACCCGTACACCGCCATTCACCCTGAGGATCAGTCTCGCCTGTGGGAGACTTAACACCTTGCTGCCCCAAACCCTCAGAGGATCTGCACTGCAGCGCTGGTCATCCTGACCAGGAACCACAGATGGTGTCACGAACATTTCTATCATCCCCTGTAAATATCCCCCTTTTAGTGAGCGCCCAGGGCCACGGACCGAGCTGTGCTAACCGTGACATTCCCCATTGAAGTGAACGGGCTCGGTGCTGAGTACCCCAGTGCCCTGGCTACGTGCGACTCAAGAGCATCATATGGGGTTCATTATTTATGGGGCATCATATAGGGCCCTTTATATATGGAGCATCATATGGAGCATTATATGGAGCTCATTCAGTATGGAGCAATATATGAGGCTCATTTTTCTGTATGGCGCACTATGTGGCACTGTGTGGTGGCCAT
The DNA here is from genome assembly GCA_033576555.1 of Oophaga sylvatica. Classification (NCBI taxonomy): domain Eukaryota; kingdom Metazoa; phylum Chordata; class Amphibia; order Anura; family Dendrobatidae; genus Oophaga; species Oophaga sylvatica. The sequence goes on from JARQOD010000003.1 coordinate 313,247,097, forward strand.
AATACTGTATGGGGGACTATACTGTCTGTTTTTTGAGCTATTGTAGAATTTAAAATAGATATCAGTCATGTAATGTAAGAAATGAAGTATTTGGCATACCAATACCTATATTTCTGTGCAGTATCGGAGCATCATGAATTGTGGTATGTGTTAAAGGGGCCCACTGAGACTCTTTCGCCCGGAGCCCAAGAAAACCTGGAGCCAGCCCTGCCCCCACATCAACTTTAGCCAAATAACCCCCAGTTTTCAATGCGTTACTATTAATATAATGCTAATTAAGGTTGACAAGCTTAAGTAATAAGAATTGATGTCGTTGGCATTGAAATGGGCACTGTAGGTGTGTTTACTGTAATCCACTCACTGCCCACTTTTCTTCCCCATTGACTTGAATTGAGGTCGGATTTTCGACACTGACCCGACCTTTTCCGTTAGTCGTCCGACATCGTTCGACTCGATTTTTGAGAAAGTCGGGTTTCATCAAAAAAGTCAAAGTCGCTCATCTCTACTTGAGACCCAAACTTTTTTATTTTCACAAGCGTAACTAGAGAAAATGGACCACAAAATTTGTTGTGCAATTTCTTCAGAGTACCCCGTATGTGGGGGAAAGCCACTATTTTTGCACAGGGCAGGGCTCAGGTGGGAGCACCGTTTGACTTCTGGAACCCAAAATTGTCTAGAATCAATGGGGGGTGCCCTGTCATGCTTGGAGAGCCCCTGATGTACCTAAACAGTGGGAACTCCCCAATTCTAACTCCAACCCTAACAAAGCTCTACCCCTTACCTTTTCCAAAACTTAACCCTAATTCCAACCTTAACCCTAACCACAACCCTAACCCCAACACCCCATCCATAACCCCAATGCAACCCTAACCACAACACCACAATCGTAACCCTCACACCACAACCATAACCCCAACACAACCTTAAACTTAGCCCCAACTCTAACCATAGCCCCAACCCTAACCCTAGCCCAAACCCTAACCCAACCCTAACCCTAGCCTAATCGTAGCCCAATCCCAACCCAAACCCTAGCCCCAACCCTAACTCTAGCCCAACCCTAACCCTAGCTCTAACCCCATCCCTAACATTAGCCCGAACACCCTAATGGAAAAATGGAAAAAAATATATTTTTTATTTTATTATATATGTATATATATATATATATATATATATATACAGTACAGACCAAAAGTTTGGACACACCTTCTCATTCAAAGATAATAATAATAATAGTAATAATAATAATCTTTATTTATATAGTGCCAACATATTCCACAGCGCTTTACAGTTTAACAGTTTCAAAACACAAGTCATAAGTAACAATGTTAACAATACAATAATTAAAGCAAAATAAAACTACCCTGCTCGTGAGAGCTTACAATCTACAATGAGGTGGGGGAGATACAAAGTACAGGTGTGTATATACAATAGTGCATTTACAATGATGGTCCAGACATCTTGAGGGAGTGAGGGATGGATGGAGATACTGAATGGGCTATACATACACATTTAAACATAGAATGACTTTGATTAGTGAATGTGATAGGCCGCTCTGAACAAATGTGTTTTGGATGAGCGCCTGAAACCATGCAAATTGTGGATAGTCCTAATTTATTGGGGTAGAGCATTCCAGAGTATTGGGGCAGCGCGGGAGAAGTCTTGGAGTCGGGTGTGGGAGGTACGGATTAGTGCAGAGGTTAGTCTAAAGTCGTTTGCAGAGCGCAGCAGTCGGTTAGGCCAATAGATAGAAATGAGGGAGGAGATGTAGGGTGTTGCTGCACTGTGGAGAGCTTTGTGGGTGAGAACCAGTACTTTGAATTGGATCCTATAATGAATGGGCAGCCAGTGTAAGGACTGGCGAAGAGCGGACGAGTCCGAGTACCGATTAGCCAGATGGATGACCCTGGCTGCTGCATTAAGGATGGACTGGAGAGGTGATAGTCGAGTAATGGTGAAGCCAAGTAATAGAGCGTTGCAGTAGTCCAGGCGGGAGTGGATCAATGCTACAGTGAGGGTTTTTGTTGTTTCCATGGTGAGAAAAGGGCGGATTCTAGAGATGTTCTTTAGGTGTAGGTGGCAAGAGTGGGCAAGAGATTGTATATGGGAGGTGAAGGAGAGATTGGTGTCAAACATAACAGCCAGACAGCGAGCCTGCTGCCGGGGTGTTATTATGGTGCCGCCCACGGAGAGGGAAATGTCAGATTTAGGGAGGTTAGTAGATGGCGGGAGCAGAAGGAGTTCAGTTTTGGAGAGGTTAAGTTTCAGATAGAGAGCGGACATGATGTTGGAGACTGCAGACAGACAGTCGGTGGCGTTCTGTAGAACAGCGGGGGTAAGGTCAGGGGATGATGTGTATAATTGTGTGTCATCAGCATAAAGATGGTACTGAAAGCCAAATCTGCTGATGGTCTGTCCAATTGGGGACGTGTAGAGAAAGAAGAGAAGGGGGCCAAGGGGTCCACTGAGCCCTGGGGTACACCGACAGTGAGAGGAAGAGGAGATGACGTGGAGCCAGAGAGCGAAACACTGAAGGAGCGGTCAAAAAGATAAGAGGAGAACAAGGAGAGAACAGTGTCCTTAATACCTAGTGACCGGAGCCTAGACAGTAGGAGACAGTGGTCAACTGTGTCGAAAGCTGCAGAAATGTCGAGAAGAATGAGCAGAGAGTGGTCGCCGTTACGTTTTGCTGTCAGAAGGTCATTGGTCACTTTGATGAGTGCAGTTTTAGTCGAATGTAGGGGGCGGAAGCCGGACTGTGAAGGGTCTAGAAGGGAGTAAGTGGAGAGGTAACGGGTGAGGCGGGAGTAGACTAGGCGCTCCAAAAGTTTAGAGATGAAGGGGAGATTGGAGACCGGTCTGTAGATGTTTGTGCAGGAAGGGTTGAGAGTGGGTTTCTTTAGTGGTGGAGTAATGATGGAGTGTTTGAAGGAAGATGGGAAAATGCCAGAGGAGAGTGAGAGATGGATTGTAGTTAGGTGAGTTGTGACAACTGGAGAGAGACACTGGAGGAGATGTGAGGGATTGGGGTCGGTAGTGCATGTAGTCGGACGAGAGGAGTCTGGAGACTTCTTCTTCTGTGATGGGATCAAATGTGGGAAGTGAGCCAGGGGAAATGCAGGGTGGGATGGGAGTCACAGCACTTGGTGGTTGAGAGCAGATTTCCTGACGGATAGTATCTATTTTTTCTATAAAGTGGGAGGCCAGGTCGTCAGCACAAATGTCTGTGATAGGCGCTTGTGCTTTTGACCTGAGGAGGGAGTGAAAAGTGTTAAAAAGTTTCTTGGGGTTGTTGGCTAGTGAGGAGATCAGGGTGGTGAAGTAGGTCTGTTTGACTAGGTGAAGGGCAGCATTATAAGTTCTTAACATGAATTTAAAGTGGATGAAGTCTTCTGGTGTGCGGGTTTTCCTCCAGAGGCGTTCAGCACTCCTAGAGCATCGCTGAAGAAGTCGAGTTTGCAATGTGAGCCAGGGCTGTTTTACTCTGTGTTTGGAGGTTCTGAGGGTGAGCGGTGCTACTTGGTCAAGGGTGCTTCTAAGAGTGTCATTGTAGTGCTGAACAGCCAGATTAGGACAAGAAAAAAAGGAGATTGGGGACAGAGATGAGTGTAGGGAGTCTGAAAGTGTCTGAGGGTTAATGGCTTGTAGATCTCTGAATGTGTGGTAGGTAGGAGTGCGCTGGGGTGGTCGAAGAATTTGTGAGGATGAAGGAGAGAATGTTGTGGTCAGAGAGTGGAAGCGGTGAGTTATTTAGGTGGGAGATTGAACAGAGGCGGACAAAGACCAGGTCAAGGTTGTTACCATCCTTGTGTGCCTCAGAGGTTGAAAGCTGTGAGAGGCCTAGAGAAGTGGTTAGTGATAGAAGCTGAGATGCAGATGTGGAAGTAGGGCTGTTAATGGGGATGTTGAAGTCTCCAAGGATAAGGGTTGGTAGTTCTGAGGACATGAAATGCAGCAGCCAGGCTGAGAAGTGGTCAAGGAACCGGGTGGGCGAGCCTTGGGGCCGATATATGACCGCTACTCTGAGAGAGGGGACGGAAGAGCCTGATGGTGTGGACCTCAAAAGAAGGGAATGAGAGTGATGGAATTGGGGATGACCTGGAAAGTGCATTGTGGGGACAGGAGTATGCCAACTCCACCACCATGTCTGTTTGCGGGTCTTGGGGAATGGGAGAACTGTAAGCCACCATAGGAAATGGCAGCAGGGGAGACAGTGTCAGAATCCTGTATCCAGGTTTCCGTGAGGGCCAACAGATGAAGAGAGTTGTTCAGAAAGTAGTTGTGCAGGAAGGATAGCTTGTTGCATGCAGACCGTGGATTCCAGAGGGCACAATTAAAAGAAGGAGATGAGGGAGTGCAAGTAATATTTATAAGATTATTATGGTTTCGATATGAGGTAGGGTAGGGATTGAGGTTGGGGAATGGTGGACCAGGGTTGGGTGAGATGTCCCCTGAAATCAGTAGGAGTAGGAAGATAAAGAGCAAGTAGTTGTTGGAATTGTAAATAGGTTTTTTCTGTGATGTGTTTGGGCAAGATGGGCTGAGGTTTTTCAGGAAGGTGAGGAGTGCAAGGGAGCTGTACATGGGAGAGGGAAGTATAGAGGGGCTGATGTGTATGAGTCGTGATGGAGGGGGGATTGGGCAGTGAATGTGGATGGCAAGGGAACACAGGAGGATACGGATAAAGTACATAATTAAAAAGAAAGCAAAGTGTGGGGTACCTGATTCCAGCCCTGATTCCTTGCCATGGATAACTGCCGTTTACAAGATGCTTGTCTTCTGTGATGCTTTGCTTTCTGGGATGCGTGCGCCCCCCACACTGCGTGCGCCCCTTAGACTACTCCTAAATATATAGCCCACACTACAGGGTCAGGAAAGTGGGAATGTGGGAGCTGCTTTGGGATAATTTGGCAGCTGAGGCCAGCACACCAGGGGATGGTTAAGTCATCAAAGGCACTAGAGCTGGCTACATCTATATGCTTTAGCACCTTCCACCTGATAAGATCTAGAGAGGTCCCAGCCACAGGGATATACAGCAGTAAGTATTAAGCACAGTGCAAAGAATGAATTATACCAAAGCTTTACCAGGCACATTAAACTATGTTGCAAGAAGGTAAAGCAGTGGTTGGCAGCAAGCAGAATATGGAGTGCATACCAATACTATATATTTCACCATACAAGACAGATAGGGATTGTATCATTCAGCTGTTTGCTTCCAATGAATGTAGTGCATACCATTACTATATATTTCAGCATACAAAACAGATAGGGATTGTATCATTCAGCTGTTTGCTTCCAATGAATGTAGTACATACCATTACTATATATTTCAGCATACAAGACAGATAGGGATTGTATCATTCAGCTGTTTGCTTCCAATGAATGTAGTGCATACCATTACTATATATTTCAGCATACAAGACAGATAGGGATTGTATCATTCAGCTGTTTGCTTCCAATGAATGTAGTGCATACCATTACTATATATTTCAGCATACAAGACAGATAGGGATTGTATCATTCAGCTGTTTGCTTCCAATGAATGTAGTGCGTGCATTGCTATATATTTCAGCATGCATAGGTGTTGTCCTTCGGTTCCTATAGGAACAGGAAACCAACTGAGGAGAGGCAGACCGCCCCTTTTATTTCTGCAGGTTTCCTGTTGCTATGGGCGGATCCCTGTCATATGGGTGCTGTCATGGCGAAGAGTTAAGAGAGAGAAAATGACGTGCACTCAGTTAATAAAGTAAGGTGCTGGTGTAAATGACAAATTGTCCTTAAATATTGAAGTTAATGAATACACCGCACACTATGAGGGAAGTATGATTATCAAGTCAAGTTAATATTTTATTAACTGATTATGGCAACAAATTAGGACAAAAAGAAAAAAAGAAAAAAAGAAAAAATTCGCTCTTTTTTCTTTTTGTCCTAATTTGTTGCCATAATTACATGAAGAGGTAAAGCAACTGCTTTTCATTAAAAATGTTGCCTTCTATAACCTCAGCTATGCAATGTTTATTGCTGGCTCTGAAGCATTCAAGTGAGTGTTTACTTAACTCAGTCAGTGGCTCTGTACTTCCGCGCAATGCTAGTTTCGGGACTCCATTCTGTACTGTATTATAGGGGTTGTGCCAACAATGAGTGGTTCTAAGCTCCTGCAGTGTCCGTGTGGAGGTGCAGAGTCGGTGACTGAGTTTGGGCAACGTTCCCTTGAGCAAGGTCAATCAAGATATGACCAAGTGCTCAGAATGCAAATTGAGGGGGAGGTAACAGTGCCCCCAACCCATCGCCACTCCAAGAGTTCATATCAAAGTGCATATGAAATATTTTACCTTCTGGTAACTAAAACTTCACTCAATGCTGACATAGTCGGGGAGGCTGACATCATGTAGTGTGTAAACAGGACAGAGTCTCCGTAAAGGAAGTTATCCTCTTTTCCCTTGGTGTCCAAATTGTACAATTGTTGTCGCCAGCAAAGCACCCCCACACCATCACACCACCTCCTCCATGCTTCACGGTGGGAACCAGGCATGTAGAGTCCAGCCGTTCACCTTTTCTGCGTGCAAAGCAGTAATCAAAGCAAAAGGTGGCTACTTTGAAGAACCTAGAATATAAGACATATTTTCAGTTGTTTCACACTTTTTGTAAAGTGTAATATATAATTCCACATGTGTTAATTCATAGTTTTGATGCCTTCAGCGTGATTCTACAATTTTCATAGTCATGAAAATACACAGAAATATTTGGATGAGAAGGTGTGTCCAAACTTTTGGTCTGTACTGTATATATATATATATATATATATATATATATATAGAGAGAGAGAGAGAGAGAGAGAGAGAGACAGATAAATGTGATCATAAACGTTATGTAAAATGTTCCCAATAAAAGCTTTAACTTAATCCACAAAAAAAGCAAGTCCTCACTCAGGTCCATCATATGTTAATGAAAATATAGAAATATAGGGGGCTTCCACGTTACTGGTAGCGCAAAGGCTCTGGAAAAGCAAAATGGCTCATCACCCCTCCCCCAAAAGTAATTCTGCAAATTCTCCACTCCCAAATTCAAATGCCCCACTCCCTTCTGAGCCTCAGTGTGCTGAAACCACATATAGCGCCCACATTTGGCATTTCTGTAGTGATGAGAGCCCGCCTAACTTATGAGTGCATGTCTCCAGAAACATGAACTAGGTATAATGTACTGGTAACTACAACTGCAGTTTCCAATTTTCACTCAGCAACATCCACTGCTGCTTGTTTCTGGAAAACACCCATGGAGTCAAAATCATCACTACATCTGTAGATAAATTCCAAAAGGGTCATAATTTCCAAAGTGGGGTCACTTAAGGGGGGGTTATGCTTTTCTATCACTTAGGGGCTCTTTATATGGAATCTGCAAACTATTCTAGGAAAATCTTCATTCCAGGAGGCAAATAGTGCTCTGTCACTCACGAACTTCTCTGTATGGCTAAGTAGTATTGTACAGCCACATATGGGGTATTGCCACGTTCAGTAGAAATTGTGGGACAAATTTTAGTGCCATTTTTACCCATTTCCCTGTATGAAAATATAAAACTTGGGGCTAACGCACAATCTTGGTGGTAAAAATGTAAATTATTTTATCTTCACTGCCTAATGGCATAAAAGTCTGTGACATGGCTTAACGTTATAAACTTCTGTATGTTCAAGGTGCTCAATACACATCTAGATAGGTTCCCTAAGGGGTCTATTTTCCAAAATGCTGTCACTTGTTGGGGGTTTCCACTGTTTAGACACATCAGGGATTCTCCAAACACGACATGGCATCCGCTAATTATTCCAGTAAATTTTACATTCAAAAAGTCAAATGGCGCTACTTCCCTTCCAAGCCCTGCTTTTCCAGCAAACAGTTGTTTCCCCCTGCATAATGGGTATCTGCGCACTCATCAGAAATTGCACAACAAACTGCATGGAGTAATTTCTCCTGGTACCGATATAAAAATGCAAAATTTGGAGCTGAATAAGTTTATCTAAAAAAAATGTGATTTTTTTTATTTTCACGGCTCTACGTTATAAACTTCTGTGAAACACCTGTGGGTTCAAGGTGCTCTGTACACATCTAGGTAGGTTCTGTAAGGGGTCTAGTTTCCAAACTGTTGTCACTTGTTGGGGGGTTTCCACTGTGCAGGCACATCAGGAGCTCTCCCAAGATGACATGGTGTCCGCTAATTATGCTGACAAATTTTACATTCAAACAGTGAAATGTTGCTCCTTCTCTTCCGAGCCCTGCCATGTGCCCAAACAGTAGATTTCCCCCACATATATGGTATAGACATGCTCAGGTGAACTTGCACAGCAAATTATATCATCCATTTTCTCCTGTGACCCTTGCAAAAGTAAAAAAAAATAGGTCTAAATTAAAATTTTTGTGAAAGAAAAGTAAATGTTTATTTTTCCTTTCCACATTTCAAAACTTCCTGTGAAGCACCTGAAGGGTTAATTAACTTCTTGAATCCGGTTTTGAGTACCCTGTGGGTTGCAGTTTTTAGAATGGCATCATTTTTTGGTATTTTATGTCATATAGGCCCCTCAAAGTTACTTCAAATGTGAGGTGGTCCCTAAAAAATGGTTTTGCAAATTTTGCAATAAAAATTAGAAATTGCTGGTCAACTTTTAACCCTTATAATTTACTAACAAAAAAAAAATGATGTTTCAAAAATTGTGCTGATTTAACGTAGACATGTGAGAAATGTTATTTAATATTTATTTGTGAAATATGACTCTCTGATTTAAGGGCATAAAAATTAAAAATTTGAAAATTGCTAAATTTTCAAAATTTCCACCAAATTTCCATTTTTTTCACAAATAAACGCAAGTCATATCAAATAAATTTTAGCACTCTCATGAAATACAATATGTCTCAAAAAAACATTCTCAGAACCAATGGAATCCATTGAAGCGTTTCAGAGTTATAACCTCAATAATTTAATAGTGGTCAGAATTGTAAAAATTGGCCTAGTCAGGAAGGTGAAAACAGGCTTCAGGTTGAATGCGTTAAATGTGAAGACTCCATATTGTGTCTCCATCTTGTAAGTTGCCTGTCGTAGAAGGGGTGCCAATGGCTTATTATACTATTTCTACTCTGGGAAATTGATGACACTTTAGTGGTGTGTGGCAACAATTTTTTGACATGTATGTGCTCCAAGTTGGGTCTCCTTCATGTGTTTTGCCTGTAGCATTAGGACTCCCAGATCGGCAGGCCTACACTTAATTTCAGTAGTGTTTCAGATAGTGTGTTACTATCTTTACATTTTTCTAACATTAGTGATCTAAAATCTGATATTTGTGCCACCTGAGTGTGGCTGGGAAATAATAAAGCAGCTGTATTGTGTCAGTATGATAACAGCAATACTCGATTTATATCTGTTTTTATGTTTTGGCATCGCTTTATTCTGAGAACTATAACTTTTTTATTTTTCCAGCAACAGAGCTGTATGTCAGCTTATTTTTTGTAGGACAAGATGACATTTTCAGCGGTATCATTTTTATTTACATTCATCTTTTTATCATGTTTTCTTGCACTTTTTGTTCGGCGGTATGATGAAAAAGCATCATCTTTTGCCTAGTTTATTATATTTTTTTTTACTATGTTCACTGAAGGAGTTAGCTAGTGCAACTGTTTTATAGAGCAGGTCGTTTAGACATGGTGATCGATGGTCATAGATTGTGATTTTTTTTACATAAATGTATTTATTGGATTAATATTTTTGCATTTTTTTGTTCTTTACTTGGAGATTTTTGAAAAAATTAATTGTGTTAATTATGTTTGAAAACTTTGAAATTGCTGATAAATTTTAAACCTTTTAACTTCCTAATAAAAAAAACATGTTTCAAAAATGATGCTGATGTAAAGGAAACATGTGGTGAATGTTATCTATTAACCATTTGTGCAATGTATTTATATTAGGTCCTTTCGCGATCTGCGCCGTACTAGCATTGCGCAGGTCGCTTCTCTCCCTTTGATGTGGGCTCTGGCGGTGAGCTTACATCTTTCCCGACACATGTCAGTGGTTTTGAACAGCTGACAAGTGCCCAGAACAGCCGCAGGTGGAATCACGATCCACTTACGGTTATTAACCCATTAAATGCCACTCTGAAAGCAGCATTTAACATGCACTTACAGCAATCGGTCCGGAAATCCACCCATCGGTGACCCCCGTCACGTGATCGTGGGTCAGCTATGAGTTGGCATGGCAACCAGAGGTCTACTGGAGACCTCTATGGTTGTCATTGCCGAATTGCTCTGAGCGCCGCCCGGTGGTCAGCATTCATAGCAAGTAAGGTATTCTATTACATACAGGTGATCTGATCATCGCCTGAATGTAGTAGAGCCAATCGGGTTATGGCAGCTTCTAGTCTCCCATGGAGACTATTGAAGCATGCCAAAAGTAAAAAAGTTTTTAAAAATATGAAAAAAATTAAAAAAGGAAACGTTAAAAAAATAGCAACGTTCAAATCACCCTCCTTTCGCCCCATTCAAAATAATACAATAAAAAAATATCAAACATACACATATTTGGTATTACCACATTTGGAATCGCCCAATCTAGTAATGAAAAAAGGATTAACCTGATTGCTAAACGGCATAGCGAGAAAAAAAGTAAAAATGCCAGAATTACGATTTTCTTTTGCTCGCCGCGACTTTGCATTAAAATGCAATAATGGGCAATCAAAAGATTGTATCTGCACTGAAATGGTATCAATAAAAATGTCAGCTCGGCTCGCCAAAAATAAGCCCTCACCAACCCGAGAACACGAAAATTGGAGATGCTACTGGTCTCAAAAATTGGCGCAATTTTGTTTTAACAAACTTTGGATTTTTTTTCACCATTTAAATAAAACAGAACCTAGAAATGTTTGATGTCTATAAACTGGTAAGGACCTGGAGAATCATAATGGCAGGTTAGTTTTTGCCGTTGCTGAACATGGAGAAAAAAAAAAAGAAACTTTGTGGAATTGCATTTTTTTTAGCAATTTCACTGCACCTGTAAATTTTTTCCCATTTTTGAGTATGGTAAAACCAATGGTGTCTTTCAAAAGTACAACTTGTCCTGTAAAAAAAACAAGCCTTAACATGGCCATATTGATGAAAAAATAAAATGTTATGGCTATGGGAAGAAGGGGAGTGAAAAAAAGAAACGCAAAAACAAAAAAGGGCAAGATCTCAAAAGGGTTAAGGGTACAAAAATTAAAAGTTTGAAAATTGTTAAATTTTAAACATTTTCACCCAAAATTTTTTTTTCAAATACCCCCCACAAAAATTGACATAGAAATAGCACTAACATAAAGTACAATATAGCTTTAAAAAATTTCTCAGAATCACTGGGAGACGTTGAAGCATTCCAGCATTATTACTACGTAAAATGACACTGGTCAGAATTATAACATTTGGCCTGGTCAAGCAAGTGAAAACAGGCTCGGTGGTTAAGGTGATTACTTTTTATATAGCTTTACCAGATTGATAGTAGTCAAAAACCTCCATGGTACTGTTAGGGTCTGCGGAACGCACCAAATATATAAAGTGGAGAGGTGCGTTCGCAGCCCGGGGTCCACCGTGCAAGCAAAGCCTGCTGCTAGTAAGATGACGAAAGTAGCGAACTCTGTTATCCCGCAGAGTCGCTAAAATAAACGCCGTAGCGCGTTGTGGCAGTAAGTGCAGACTCTGTTAATTCACAGAGCCGCTAACGGGATGCCACAGTGCTATATGGCGATATGTGCGAACTCACTTAGCTTCAGTGAGCCGCAAAGTAAAACGCTAGGGCGCTGTCTAGCGTCGAGAGCGAACCCTGTTACGTCACAGAGCCGCTGAGAACAAACACCGTGTCCTGTCAGGCTCTCAGGCACACGGTTAATTGCTAAGCGAGCATAATACGTGGTCATGCGCTAATGTCCTCGCGGGAGTCACCCGCAATCTATGGCGTCTGAACGCCAGACCCTGAATACGGCAATCAAACTCCTCACCGGTTATGCCGGTAATCTAGGGCATCTAGGACACCGACCCTGACCAGCTAGCACACTAAACTCCTCACCGATTAAGTCGGTATTCTAGTGGCTTATTTCAGCCGGGTCCCTAACCACACACACGCATGACCACACTGGCGCATAGCATACAATGGTTGATATTAGCGCATGGCGGCCCAGCCATGCTACCCTTTTATAGCAACAGCTACAGGACCTTCCAGGAACAAGGACCAATGAGAACCTGTTCAGAAGACTAGTAGTAACAGGGCCTTCCTGGCGGGCCAATAGGAGCTGCTGCAGTACCTGAGCATGTGACCCCTGATCTCCAATGAGAGATCTCACTCTGGGCACGCTCAGAAGGGAAAATGCAGGACTTTATCCCAAAGACGTCTGCTCCAGAACTGGCTATAATAGCAGATCCAGGAAAGGCAGCAACAAGTCACTGCCCAGTAGTGGAGTGGGCAAGACGTTTGGAACGACGTCTCTGCTGAGCAGGCTCCACTGCGGCCGGAGATGAATGGGAGACCGCAGCGGCACTGGTTCGAGACTCCCCTTGTGCAGGAGCGGGAACTCGAACCCTAACAGGTACACTTTTCAAATTATATTTAATTTTCCAGTAAGGTTTAACTACATGAATAACAACACTTCTGCTTATTCTAAAAATATATACATTGCACTTATCCAGTTAGGTTGTATATTGTTTTCCATTGATAATATTAAAAACAAACACTTTTATCTTCTCTGCTGTATATAATTACATGGAGAAAGCTTGATACAGCAATTGTAAACTTTTCAGTGGTGCTACTGAGTAAAGATATTTTTCTTTCTTTTTTAAAAATAGGCTGTAATATAATGCAAGGTTTAGTAAATATATAATATTTTTTCCCATTATTAAAGACTGACCAATTGAGAGTCCTAACCATGCGCAGCAATATAGGTGATTTATTGCTCTATACAAAATAAGACACCACAAGCGCAAATACTTGCGTGAACAAAATTCTCTGATTGTACTCATAAATCAGGTGAGCACTAAGTGCCATCTCCGTTGTGTACACTCTTATATCATTTTGCCTACCTCCCTATGAGGTCATACAGCCATGACCACTGGGATTCTCTAAACCTATGCAGCAAAGAAACACAATCCAACTATTAACTACTTGTTTATGGTTGCTTCATGAAAAAACAAGAATGTTGCAAAGGTATTTCCACATTTTTGCATGTGAGCTTTCGTTAATGAATCTTGACAATGATTTCAAGTCAAACTGGAAAAAAATTACAGGCATTTAAGCTGCTGGACTTGTTAGTAGAAAATAATATGATTTAATAGTATACAGTCATGGCTGAAAGTGTTGGCACCCTTGAAATTGTTCCAGAAAATTAATTATTTCTCCCAGAAAATGATTGCACATGTTTAGTGCACTTGATTATTTCCTTTATGTGTATTGGAGCAACACAAAAATAGAGAAAAAAAAGACAAATTAGACATAATTTCACACAAAACCCAGAAAACAGGCAGGACAAAATTGTTGGCACCTTTTCAAAATTGTGGGTAAACATCTTTGACTCAAGCATGCGATGCTCGCTCAAACTCACCTGTGTCAAGTAACAGATATGGGCAATATGAAAATAAAAAATGAAACCAAATAAAAAGGGGAGAATTGACTCAATCTTTGCATTGTGTCTGTGTCATGCTACGTATGGAGATCTGGAAGCGGAGAAAAAAAAATTGTCTGAGGACTTGGGAATCAAAATTGAAAATTATCAACAATCTCAAGGTTACAAGTTAAACTCCAGAGATCTTGATATTCATTTGTCCACTGTGCGAGACATAATCAAGAAGTTTACAACCCATGGCACTGTTGATAATTTCCATGAATGTGGACGGCAAAGAAAAGTTGATGAAAGGCTGGAATCCAGGATAGTCCAAATGGTAGATAAGCAGCTCCAATCAAGCTCCAAAGAAATTCAAGCTGTCCTGCAGGCTCAGGCTGCATCACTGTCATCGTGAATTATCTTTCAACATTTGAATGAACTGAAATGCTATGGCAGGAGACCAAGGCGAACCCTGCTGCTGACAAAGAGACCTAAAAAAGCTAGACTGCAGTTTGCCAAAATGTACATGTGTATGCCAAAATTCTTCTAGGGAAGCACCTTATGGACAAATAAGACCAAGATAGAGCATTCTATTGTTTACCAAAAACAAAATGAGGCCTGTAAAGAAAAGAATAAATAAAACTGCTAATTAGCAAAGTCAGAATGAATGTAAGGAAATTAAATTTAATCCACATCATATTAATACATGCTGATACAAGTACCAAAAATGAATGAGACAATCGCAACTATACTAAGACACATGAGGGAACCTCAAAAAACGCGACCAAACTGTCAAAAAAGTTAGAAAAATACAAATTTTATTATAGACAGAAATAGTACAATCAAAGAAAATAGTAAAAATCATGGACAAATGGGGCAGGACAGAGAGGTGAACAATGGAGTGCAAAATTCGCATGGAACATGGAAAGGGTGTTGTCAAGGTGGTGGTCCAATATCAAATATAATGATAATATCAGGGATCACAATAATCACAAAATGCACCACACAAAAAACTAGAAATAGAACGAGGTATCCTATAGTATATCCAGCAAGTGATATGGTGCACTTGCTGGATATACTATAGGATTTGATTAGTCTAATTGCTGACTCTGGATGTAATATTTGTATCCAGTATTGTCTATACTTACCCAGTTCAAGATACCTGGTTCTATTTTTGCATAGGGCATTTATTTGATCACTGACCTTGGACTTAATATTTGTATCCAGTAATATTTATACCTATATAGTCTAAAGGTACTGTCACACTAAGCGAGATCGCTAACGAGATCGCTAAAGAGTCACCGATTTTATGACGCAGTAGCGATCTCGAAAGCGACGCAGCTGTGTGTGACATGTAGCAGCGATGTGGCCCCTGCTGCGATGTCGCTGATCGCTCATGAACGTTCTGAGCCGTTTTTTGGTCGTTGGTATCCCGCTGGTGAGCCTGAATCGCTGAGTGTGACACCCTTTATGAACGACTTTACCAGCGTCGCAGGTGGGAGTAGGTTTTCCCAACGACCGCAGAGATCTTTGTGTTTGGAAGCTAACTAGCGACCACATAGCGATCACACTAGCGATCTCGCCAGGTCGTGTCATTGTTGTGATCGCTAGTGCGATCGCTAAGTGTGACAGTGCCTTTAGTTACCTGGTTCTATTTCTAGTTTTTTGTGTGGTGCATTTTGTGATTATTGTGATCCCTGATATTATCATTATATTTGATATTGGGCCACCACCTTGACAACACCCTTTCTATGTTCATCTGTTCGATGTGCGAATTTGTTCACCTCTCTGTCCTACCCCATTTGTCCGTGATTTTTACTATTATATTTGATTGTACTATTTCTGTCTTTAATAAAATTTGCATTTTTCTAACTTTTTGGACTGTTTGGTCGCATTTTTTGAGGTTCCCTCGTGTGTCTCTGCAAAGAAAAGAACACAGTACCTTCAGTCAAATATGGTGGAGGTTCAAAGATGTTTGTTTTTTATATTTGGATGCCATGACAGTCTACAAGACATCAGGAAATCTGAATATTAACAAAGGATTTTGAGTCACAACGTAATGCCCAGGAAATATACATGTGTATAATAAAACATGTCTAATTGCAATCATTTTCTGGGAGAAATACTTTATTTTCTGGAACAATTTCAAGAGTGCCAATACTTTCAGCCATGACTGTATAATAATTGAAAAAAAATTAACTTGAGAAATTTTTTCCATTTGCAGTGCTGTTTTTAAATTTGTGTCTATTATTTATGGAGATGAGCACACAAATCTTTTAAATTTTTTTCTTAGCTGCTATTTCCCACTGTAGCAGGCAAAAAAGTGGAGGAAAAGTGCAAGGGGTCTAAAGCTTGACAGCTTCAGAGCAGCACTTGCAAGTTGCATAGCAAACAGATTGTAAACGCACACTCTTTACTTAGGAGAATGGCCTCTCCAGTGGTGGCCAGTAAACTAGGTAATGCGCTGTAAATTCTTAAATTACACAGATACCTCTAACCTGACATGAATATTTGTGGGTTTGCATACATCATATTTTTGATAAAAAAAATTATTCGGGATGGTCCTAACCTCTTGCATTGAAACCTTATCATTTGTCTAATGACATATGTGTGAATAAGAGCTGAGAAGGATAGAAGCCCTGGCTAATGAACACCCAGCAGTGGGTAGCTTTTTAAACTTAATGTCCAGCTCAAAGAAAAAGTATATTATAAGATGCTAGAGAGATAAAAGCGCAAATAGAGTCTTATCCGGTGGTGAAGACAAAATACAAAATCAGATTCCACTCACCTTCTTTTCAACGTATTCGGGTGTGTAATAGCTCATCAGAGCTGACAGCTGCAGCAGGACTACTGATCAGGCAAGTGACCAAACTATAGTATTCAAACTGGACAGATTCATGGTGAAAAACCCACGCTGCTGTACAAATCACGATTAGTGTTGAGTAGTGTTGAGCGATACGATACTGCAAATATCGGGTATCGGCCGATATTAGCTGTATCGGGCTTTCGATTCCGAGTACCGATATTTTCGTCATATCGGATACCGGAATCGGATTTGTCACTGTCACTGTGAGTGTCCGTCGGTCGGGTCTGTCAGGAGTCAGCGGCACTTACCTGGCAGAAGATCTCCGGCGGTCACGTCCTGGACTGCTTGATGGCCGCCATTATCTTCTCCCTGGCGGTCACATGCAGTTTTTCGCGATAACTGCAGTGACTGCAGGGTAATCCCGGCCGTAAACCAGTCCGATGACGTCACCGCCGGGGAAGCAGGTAATCAGCTGTGCTGCGCCAGGATGACAGGCTCTGCCTGCCTGCCTCTGATATCATTCTGATGTAGCAGAGCTGGATCGTCGTGGGACACTCGTTACTATGGACTGCGTTGGACAGGTGGTATACTGCTGTTTTTTTTTTTCATTTTTTTACAGGAGATCGATGGCGTCGCAGGATGAGACTGTAATAAAAGTAATGAAAACTGTGTTGTTTTTTTAATTAAATTAAAAAACTTTTTTATGAACATTCACCCGTCCGGGTACATCAACAATTTAACTATTTACAAACAGGGACCCTGTCCGGGTTATTTATAATTCTTTGGCAGGGGTGTTCCAGGTACCACCTGGTACTCTTCTGATGCTTGCCAAACATCCGAGACACCAAGGACCACCAGGACCTGATGACGTCGTGTGGCCTGTACAGTCAAGTCGTGACCCGCTATCTGTGTCTGTGTGGCCACCTCTTTCATCTCCCTCCGGGTCTGGAGCCCTATGTCCCGGACTGAATGAACCCCAGGGGCCTAACAGGCGCCGGGTACGGGCCAGCTATCATTATCATGTCCATAGCTGGGGCTGCTGAGGAGACCACTGAGGGAGGCTGGGGAGATTTACGGCGTGGGGTGGGCACTTGTGCAGAGGCCTGGATGTGGGAGGCTGAAGGCTCCGAGGGTCTCACAGGTTCCTGACACTCTGGGGACCAGGGGTCGCACCTGGTGACATTTAGGGCATACCATCCATTGTAACCCCAGTGTCGGGTGTAAGTTACCAAGTCTCCTGGCAACAGGTCCCTCCCCGGGTGTCCTTCTGGGAGGTGAGTCTCCACGTCCCGCCGGGTCACAAACACTTCTAAATAAAGTCCAGGCTCCTGGATGAAGCCCCAACCAGCTTTCAATTTAAAGCTCCGTACTGCACCCTTACGCCGCGGCTCCCTCACCGTACTTTTATCTTTTCTCATCCGGTCCTTATCTGCCCGGTCCTTCTTGATGTGACGTTGGCGAAGCTTCTGGGATTCGCGCTGCTCCCTTTGTCGCTCGGCTTCTCTCTCCCGACGTCTCCACTCTTCTTCCTGACGCCGGTTGTAATTCTCCTCCACCAGCATCTCCATGTCTCCACCATCAAACTGCAGCTTACGATGTCCGGTTTTCGGCAGCTCTCCTGGCGCCCGACAGTCCTGGCGGCGCTCACCTGCGGAGGAAGCAGCCGGCTCTGGAACAAATGACAGTCGGGGCTCCGGTACAGACAGGTAGACCTCTGGTGCCTGCGCGGCCTCCTCCATGAGGACGGGTGTCGCTTCTTCTGTCTCAGCGACAGGGGAGACAGCGGATCTGGGGTGCTGCCGGTGCAGCGTTTTTTGCAGGAACGGTGCCTCCACTGCGACAACGTCAACCGGATCACATTGCAAGGGCTGGGATGCCCGCACGGACTCCTCTACTAGAACGGGTGCCTCACCTTCCGGTACAGACACTTCAGGTAAGAGGGATTGGCGCCGCTCCGAGTTTAGTTTTAGGGCACGCCAGCTGGCTTCCATCCTGGCGACCTCCTCCCGGTGCCGGGCCAGGCCTCTTAGGGTATCCTCCGCTTCTTGCAGCGTAGGAGGGTTTCCAGGCCGGGTGCCCAACGGTGGTTCCGTGGCGATCGGGTCGCTTCCGTGGGGGGAGAGCTCTGACTGCTCCATCCCTTCACACTTCTGCTCGTGTCTATTAGCCATCTCTGCCAAGTCACATGTGTCATTAGCATCTGGAGAGGGCCCCTCTTTTGTAGTGAGGCGGGACCTTCGTGTTAGTTTCCGCACACTGAGGAGGATGAGGAGGCGGAACTCAAGAGCTGTGGGGCACGATCTTACATTGCAGTACCATTTAGAGTGGTCGGCCATCGTTTTCGCGCCACTGAGTGAGTGTACACCCACGAAGAGCACGCCCTTCTTCTTCACCAGTGCCTCGTCGTGACGCAGATATGGCGGAAAAATGGCAAATACATTCTCTGATGATTTTAGCAATTCTCAAGCACAAAACCAGTTCAATTCAGGCACACAGGACTCGCTTATAGCGAGCTACAGAATCCTGTTCGTGACGCCCAAGTTGAGTCGCACCGAGCCCGTCGACTTCTATGGGGTATGTCACGGCTTTACCCGGCAATTGAATCAGAGTCTATTTTACTATGTAGAAGTGTATAAACTATAAATATATGTATATACATATATGTCACAATGACATGTATATATATAATATATATATATATATATTTTAATAAGTATTCTATGTGTGTATATTTTGTGTTTACAACGAAAGAAAGTGTTTTTTTATTTGCGATATTTTGTTCCCATAGACTTACATGGGACTTCCGGTATCGGAATCGGATATCGACGATATTTAGTGATATCGGCGATACCATTCCGATCCGATATTTTTAGATATCGAGCAGTATCGCTCAACACTAGTGTTGAGCATTCCGATACAGCAAATATCGGGTATCGGCCGATATTCGCTGTATCGGAATTCCGATTCTGAGTTCCAATATTTTTTGCATATCGGATACCGGAATCTGAATTTTCCTGTAAAGTATATGGGGAGTTCCTGTGTCACAGAAGAAAGTACGTGACACAGGAACTTCCTGAAAGTGTCACTGTCAGTGTTGGTCGGGTCTGTCAGGAGTCAGGACTCAGCACTTACCTGGCAGAAGATCCCCGGTGGTCACATCATGATGGCCGCCATTACCCTCTCCCTGGCGGTCACGTGCAGCTTCTCGCGATAACTGCACGTGACTGCCGGGTACTGGGTAATCTCGGCCAGCTGTACTCTCGCGACAGCTGGCCGTAAAGCAGTCCGGATGACGTCACCACCGGGAATCTCCTCTGGTAAGCAGCTCTGCTGCGTCTGGATGTCAGGCTGAGCCTGGCATCCAAATGTAGCAGAGCTGGACTCGTCATGGGACACTCGTTATCTTGAACTACGTCGGACAGGGAGCATTTGTGTTGGTTTGTTATTTTTGTTTTTTTTTCAGGAGATCGATGGCGTCGCAGGATGAGAGTACAATAAAAAATAATGAAAACTGTGTTGTGTATTATTTCATTAAAAGACTTTATTCTGGCTGTGTATTTTTTTAAAAATTTATAAACTTTATGATTAATAATGATCGGTGTCTTATTGACGCCTCTCCATAATTAACCGGGCTTATTGTCACCGTTCATTCAAAGGTGACATTAACCTCTTATTACCCCACTTGCCACCGCTACATGGCAAGTGGGAAGAGCCAGGTAAAGTGCCACAATTGGCACATCTTTGGATGCGCCAATTGTGGGTCTGCTGCAGCCTGGTATTTTTAGGCTGTTGAGGGCCAAAAGCCTTGACAGTCTTTTAATACCAGGCCGCAGCAGTCTGCTTTTTACTTTGCTGGTTAACAAAAATAGGAAGATCCCACGCCATTTTTTTTTTGAGGGGATCCCCTAGTTTTGTTAACCAGCCAAGCTAAGCAGACTGCTGTGGCATGGTATTATCAGACTTGCAAGGTTCATGGATATTGGATCCTTACCAGCCTGAAATACCAGGCCTCAGTAGTCTGCTTCATCTGGCTGGTTAAAAAAAATAGGGGGGACCCCACGCCATTTTTTTTTCGAGGGGATCCCCTATTTTTGTTAACCAACCAAGATAAGCAGACTGCTGTGGCCTGGTATTATCAGGCTTGCAAGGTTCATGGATTTTGGATCCTTAACAGCCTTAATACCAGGCCTCAGTAGTCTGCTTCATCTGGCTGGTTAACAAAAATAGGGGGACCCCACGCCATTTTTTTTTTCGAGGGGATACCCTATTTTTGTTAATCAGTTCACTTCAGGTCAGCCGGGATTCCCTCTGACGTCACTGATGCTGTGCGGTGTCCCCGGCTGACCTGAAGTGAAAGTGGGAAGCAATCAATTAAGCTTTCCACACTAATCACTTCCTCTCCTGTCAGCCGGGAGAGGAGCTCATTCATTCGGGGGTTTACTGCGAGGCTGGCAGTATTAGCTGCGGTCCCTGCAGTAAGTATTAACCCTTTCAGAAGGATTACATCGGGGACCTGACTGAACACCGGATAGGTAAGAATAATGTTGTTTTATTATTTTATTTTTATTACAGTTGAACAAGGGCTTCGAATGGATTTACCTGGAAAATAAAATATGGTCAAAAACTGTTTCATTATTATATTAAAATGATTTTTAATTAAAGTGTGTGTGTTTTATTTTATTTCATACAATAGGATTAATAATTGATAGTTGTCTAATTGACAGCTCTCAATTATTAACCTGGCTTAAACTCACCTTTCAATAGCAAGGTGGCTTTAACCCATTATTAACCCATTCGCCACCGCTACAGGGCAATGGGAATAGACGGGCTAAGTGCCAGAAAGGGCGAATCTAATTATAGATTTGCCTTTTCTGGGGTGTCTGGGGGCAGATGTTAGTAGCCAGGGGGGGCCCAAAAATAATGGTCCCTCTCTGGGCTATTATTATCTGCCCTCACTCGCTGGCTTTGTCTGTCTGGTTGAGAAAATAGCCCGGGAGCCCACGCATTTTTTTCAAAAATTTTACACCTCATATATATATATATATATATATATATATATATATATATATATATAGTACAGACCAAAAGTTTGGACACACCTCATTCAAAGATTTTTTCTGTATTTTCTTGACTATGAAAATTGTAGAATCACACTGAAAGCATCAAAACTGTGAATTAACACATGTGGAATTATACATTACACTTTACAAAAAAGTGTGAAACAGCTGAAAATATGTCTTATATTCTAGGTTCTTCAAAGTAGCCACATTTTGCTTTGATTACTGGTTTGCACTCAGAAAAGGTGAACGACTGGACTCTACATGCCTAGTTCCCACCGTGAAGCATGGAGGAGGTGGTGTGATGGTGTGGGGGTGCTTTGCTGGTGACACTGTTGGGGATTTATTCAAAATTGAAGCGGTGAGCGGTCCAGCTCACCCCAAACCATCTCAATCGGGTTCAGGTCTGGTGACTGTGGAGGCCAGGTCATCTGGCGTAGCACCCCAACACTTTTCTTCTTGGTCAAATAGTCCTTACACAGCCTGGAGGTGTGTTTGGGGTCATTGTCCTGTTGAAAAATAAATGATAGTCCAACTAAACGCAAACCGGATGGAATAGCATGCTGCTGCAAAATGCTATGGTAGCCATGCTGGTTCAGTATGCCTTCAATTTTGAATAAATCCCCAACAGTGTCACCAGCAAAGCACCCCCACACCATCACACCACCTGCTCCATGCTTCACGGTGGGAACAAGGCATGTAGAGTCCATCCGTTCACCTTTTCTGCGTGCAAAGCAATAATCAAAGCAAAAGGTGGCTACTTTGAAGAACCTAGAATATTAGACATATTTTTAGTTGTTTCACACTTTTTTGTAAAGTGTAATGTATAATTCCACATGTGTTAATTCATAGTTTTGATGCCTTCAGTGTGATTCTGCAATTTTCATAGTCATGAAAATACAGAAAAATCTTTGAATGAGAAGGTGTGTCCAAACTTTTGGTCTGTACTGTATATGTATTCTATGTGTGTATATCTAGCGTTTACAAGGAAAGAAAGGTTTATTTTAATTACAATATTTCTGTCCCATTGACTTGCATTGGTTTCCGGTATCGGAATCGGCGATACCCGATACTTTTTGGGTATCGGTCCGATCCAATCCGATCCGATACTTCTTGATATCGGGAAGTATCGCTCAACACTAATTATGATCCATCAGTAAAGATGAAAGTGATGGTTTATTTTCTTTCTCAACGTGTTTCAAAATCACAAAGACTTCTTCTTCACTTGACTTGAATCATCTCCTGAAGAAGTCCTTGTGACTTTGAAATGCGTTGAGAAAGAAAATATACCATCACTTTCATCTTTACTGTTGGATCGTGATTTGTACAGCAGCGCGGGTTTTGCACCATGAATCAGCTAAAAAAAAGGGAGACCACACCCTTATCTGCACAGGGTAGAAAAATTGAAAGTAAAAGCAACAGACTGGAATATAAATTGGTGTCAATGCGGCATGTAGGCGCATGTTCACACTGCGTAGGAAACATACAAAACCTCCGAACAAAAATAAAATTAACAAATACCCTGCACTAAATAAATATATAGCCATAGTGCTTGAAAATAATATAGGGTACTTGGTTAACATATATTAATGGTAATGTTTTAATACTAAAGTTTAGAACCATTTCGAATAGGGTCAATTTGCATCCCAGCTTATTGCTTTTGCTTTCTGTTTCAGTCTCTGCCCACTGTGCATATATGGGAGTGGCCTCCGTTTTCTTTCAGATTTACATTACGTTTTAAAAGCTCCCCACTTCTGGGTGTACAATAGTCGGGTCTCAATCCTTCTCAGCCCCTATTCACATTCACATATTACACGCGTGGTAAGCTTTTAACACTAGAGGCTAGGACTGTACCGAATAGGGTCACCATGATGTGTTGGGATGGTTTTTACAGTTTTGTTTTAATGAAAAATATGTTAATCAAGTACCCTATATTATTTTCATGCACTTTTTCTGTTTATTTATATACTCATTTTGTTTTTGTCTTGGGTTTTGTCAATTTATACCCTAGTGTGAGCGGACCCCCAACAAATTAATGTCAGGATAGGAGAATCCGTAAAATTCTTTTTGAAAGTTGTCCCACCTAATATAAAAAAAATAACATTTTGTACTAGACAATATATTTAAAATAAAATCATACTAACCAAGGTAAAACATATTTGGTATCATAAATACTACAGGGACTTCTTCCTTCCATGCTTGTTAGATTTGCTGTATTTTCATATTTTCTACATTGCGAATGAAATCAGTTTTTATGTTTCACTTAAATTCAAAGGAATCATGAATCCCTAATATTTGACTGACATGAATATAAAAACTATAATATTTTTGACAATATTCTGGCAGTGAAGGTATTACGGTATTTTATCTCGTTGAAGAAGGAAGAGAAATTTGAGATTGCATTGTAAGATGCTTCTGTATAAGTGGTTTCCAGATGAATATGACTGGAAATATTTCCATATTAAGCAACATTTAACAAACAGCTCATTGTTCTACAAAAGCTATTTTCAGCATTTTTTTCATCCAGATGCAATCAACATTATTCAGATTTTCTTGTGACTGCATTATTGTTTTTCTGAGACAAAAGCACCAGCTCCTCTTATAAATAACAATGAATAAGCAACAATACAAGAAATCTATCAATCCGTTTGTAGACCTGGGCTCTGTGCCTGTCTATCTTCCCTCTGGGACTTCTTCCGAGGGAATGTGTTTCTGCTCCATTAGGTTTCCCACTGAAATATGTGAGAATCACCTCCATGTGTAGCAGAAAACCATCAGGACAGAAATGAAATATAAACTTTCTTATATGAAACCAGGTAGTGTTACATATCACGCTGTGCGTTCCCATACATTACATGGAAAACCAAGGAAGGTGTATTACACAATCTATTTAGAATTGCAGTTTGAAACTGACACATTAATCCATTATAATAGACATAGAGATTTCCATGTACAGTACACTGTGCAAAATGCATATTTGAATGTTTTTTTCTGGGAATAACATACACCTTCCCATAAGATGTCATCAGTAATGGATCTGGTTCTGGGCCAAAACACAGCAACCCATAATCTGTGAACTTTTGGTGACTGAGATTACCGTAATCTGCTGAGAGCTGGCCAAATCAGGCATATCATAGCGATGATTTATTCTAAAGATCTCTCCATTGTTTTGCATTCTAATTAAATTATCCATTATTTTTTCAGAACACAAATTATTCCTGTTTGCTGTAAAATATCAGGCAGGGAAGTTTCAATGTAGATAAAAAAGATCACTCGGCCAAACAAACAAAAGTTTACATGTGGAGGTAGTGAGATCCTCTCTTTGAAGAGATGTGATAAAACAGGCAGAATTCTGTGGGTATGCACTATACATTAATAAACCACCCACTGGATCAAAAAGGTGATGATGACACATCAGAAGAATGAATGAAGCTTCTGAAGAGGATCCAGCAGTACAGTATAAAGAATAATATTTAATAAAAAAGTATCTCATTTTGTATCAGAATGATGCTTTGTCAGGCCATATTCAGCAAAAGAGGTTGTCCACCACCTTTACTCAGTTATTAATTTTGCCATAAGTGCCTAAGGATAATTTTCATAAATATATACTCTATATACCAATTTACATGTTATGTTAAGCTTTTCTGCTTCACCAGCTCTCACTTCCTCTTCTCTCTTCTGATCATTTTTCCCATCATTCCTTGTGAGGGGCTGCAAGCTCCCTTGAGCAACTTTGTAACTTTGCCTAAACCCATCCTGCAGCTTCACACTCAGCATCAGCTTCACATCGTGTCCAGGACATTGCTGCAGGAAGTCACTGATGCAGTGAATAGAAGTAGCACAAAGCACCAGAACACCAACCATGGCAATAAAGTTTATGAAAGTCACATGACTTTCATGGTTCATCAGATTCAAGAGCTGGGAAGGAAGTCATGGAGAATTTGATATGACATCACATAAAGTCAGATAATTCTCAGACCTCATGTGACCAGGAAAGCAGTTTAAATTACAGAAGGATTTAGGATTTGGGAAAAGTATTTACAAAAGATGATACATATTACAGTTAGTTTACATGAAAGGAACTTGTAAAGTAGTGGCAAGCCCACATAAATATTTTGAAAAGTTAAACATTAAAAAAATTGAGATGAGTTTGCATGGACAGTTATTTTACAACTTACATTTCCTAATTGAGTTAGCATACTTTTTTAATAGTACTATATAAAAATGATTACATTTATTTGCATAATTAAATAAAAGCCAATGTACAGAAAATATATTTTTTCTTTACATGGAGATTGCAATGATAGTATTCAGTTATACAAGCATGAAGTCTGACATACATTATGCAAAAGGGCTATACACATGGGATTTTAATACGATTTATATAAAGCTGGATGCTTTATGAAGAGCACCCTGGATGCTAGAGTATTTTTTTTTAAGTTTGCTGTCACCCAGCCTTGGGGTTTCAGTGCTATGGAGGAACTCAGTAATCAAACGTGTGTGAGCTTTCTGCGTGTGTTTTGTATTATTACTTAAATTCATTAGCCATGTATGGACTCGTTTGCTGTAGCTTCATCATTTTTGGATTTCCAAGTATCAGCTAATTTTGCTTTTTTAATTTATTTTCATAATTTTTATTCCATTTTTTCATACCATAAATTTGTCATAGAAATTGGTCTATCTTAGTTATTGAAGAGATCAGAACTGAAACTGTGACAGTGACTGCTGCCGCCTCAAATCTATACACAAAGCTACTACAGGGAAACACTGTATACTACCTGTACATGGTGATTGTAATGATTGTAATGATTCTCATATTTCCAATTTTTCCCTACCAAGAACCTTTTGTCTCAACAGTTGTTGACATTACATTAACCTTAGCTAGTGCTACCCTACAGTACACCAGTTATCGAAACGAACACCAATCCCTCCAAATTGTATAGAACATGGGGGTTTTGATTGGTTAGGGGGGCCAGCACTATTTCATCCTTACTACCGTGTGGGTGACACATATGGGAACATCATTACTATATTGTATTTTATTTAGTGTTTTACTGATGTTGTAGAACTGGGGGAAAAGTGGGGAGGATGCTCTAGAGGTGATCAGCCATAGATGTCTATGCATTTCATTTTGCAAAGACAAATCATGAAAGAAGTGGTGAGTACCTGGAGTTAACTGTACTGTATATACAGATGCCTTCCTTCATACTTTCATTGAATGAGGGTTATGTTAGTTCTAATATAGTGTTTTTTAATTAATAATCAGTATTGAGGTGTTATTTGATCACTATCTGGTGGTAATATAAGGTTGTGGTGTAGCGGTAGTTGTCTCTTATATGTATAGTTGTGTGAAAAATTGTTTACCCCCTTCCTCATTTCCTATTCTTTTGCATGTTTGTCACACTTAAATGTTTCAGATCACCAAACAAATTTAAATATTAGACAAAGATAACACAAATAAACAAAATGTAGTTTTTAAAAGGTCTTTCTTCCAAACCTACAGGGCCCTGTGTGAAAAAGTAATTGCCCCCCTAAACCTAATAACTTGTTGGGCTAGCAGCAACAACCGCACTCAAGCGCTTGCGATAACTGGCAATTAGTCTTTTACAACACTCTGGAGGAATTTTGGTCCACTTATCGTTGCAGAATTGTTGCAATTCAGCCACATTGGAGGGTTTTAAGCAAGAATTGCTTTTTTGTCATGCCACAGCATTTCAATCACATTAAATCATAGTAGCCCAATTACCAACATCCAGATTTGCACTTACATCCTCTTAGAAACCTCATAGAAACCCAACATATTAGTTAGACACGACTTACTCTTCTTGAGTCCATGCTGGTAGTCAGTTATTTTATTATCATCTACAATATATTTCTGCAGGTCATCTCAAATAATGCTCTCAAAAAAATTGCACACTACTGATGTCAAGCTTACCGGATGGTAGTTAGCTAGATTCACCTTCTTACCTTTCTTAAAGGGAATCTGTCACCCTAAATTGGCGGGGTATTTAAATGATGGATGTCCGGTCGATGGGTGGTGTTTTGGGTACTTGCCTTAACCTGTTATTCGTCGCTGCCTGCATTATTTCTGGGAATTGTAGTCGTTGATCTCCATATAACGCGCGTGCGCATTGCAATCTTGAATTGCGCACGCGCAGTATGCTTTGCCCAACGGCGGGCAAAGCAGAAAATCATTAGTGCGCATGCCCTGGTTAACTATGCCCCGGAACACAGCGAAGTAGTCCGGGACATAGTTAACCGGCGCATGCGCACTAATGATTTTCGGCTTTGCCCGCCGTTGGGCAAAGCATACTGCGCATGCCCAATTCAAGATTGCAATGTGCATGCGCGTTTATGGAGGCCAACGACTACAATTCCCAGAAATAATGCAAACAGCGGCGAACAACAGGTTAAGGCAAGTACCCAAAACACCGCCCACCGGACCGGACCGCCATCATTTAAATATCCCGTGAATTTAGGGTGACAGATTCCCTTTAAATATTGGTACCACGTGAGCCATCCTTCAATCCTGTGACACCACCCCTGTTACAAGAAAGTCTTAGAAAGTTAGATACAGTGGTCTGTCACTTATTGAGCACAATTCCCTAAGTATCCATGGATGAATACCATCTGGCCAGGAGTTTGTCAATTTTTAAATTGCTCAGATGTAGGTGTACATCTTTTTGTGTTAAACTAGTTATATCAGATGGCAAATTTAGATTTTTGCCCTGTTGAATGATCCTTGTAACAGACAGTTCATTGGAGAACACGGATAAAAAGTTCCTGTTTAATATCTCGGCTTTTTCTTTTTCCTCTGCAATTATCTTGCTATTGTCATCTTATAAGTGACCGATACCATCTGTTTTTTTTCTTTTTGGTATTAATGTATTTATAAAAAAAAATTGAGATCTATTTTAACGTCATTGTTGTTTCTCTGCAGATATCTTAGCTAGCTTGATTTATTGTTAACATTTCTTATTCAGATCTTTATACTCCTGAAATGCTATTTCAATATTCTTGACTTTTTAGATTTTGTTTTTTTCTTATTAAACTTTGTACTATCTTATGTATCCATAATAGTTTCTTATTATTCCTTGACATTTTAATACCAGAGGGTATAAGTTTTCTGCAGCATTCTAGCAGTATCACCTTAAAAATGCCCCATTTATGTTCGGTATCCCCAGCTACCATGACATGGTCCCAGTCTATACAATTAAGCTCCTCCCTTAATTTTATGAAATCAGGTTTCCTAAAGTATCGAGTTTTGGCATTTCCCCTTTTGAATGTTTGATTGAAAATTGCATTGAAACTTTTTACATTTTACACAGCACTAATACTTTTATTCTTTTTTTCTGCACAGTTACCGACCGTTCATTTTTTCCCACACCGTTTAGAGCTGTACGCTCCTCACACACTACCATGTACCTGCTGGTATCACGGACAAATACATGCTGACTATCTGTGTGTGACTCCGGAAATAAATACGGAGATTTAAATTTTCCCCTACACCGTATACAGCTGTACGCTCCTCATACACTACCGTATATCTGCTGGTATTATGGTCAAATCCATACTGAGTGAGCATCTGTGACTCTGGAAATATATACGGAGATTTAAATTTTTCCCTACACCGTATACAGCTGTACGCTCCTCATACAGTACCATATATCTGCTGGTATTTTTGGTACATTTTCCCAAACATGAGGAAGTATGGTGGAAGAGGCCACGGACGTGGGCGGGGGGGGCCAGCTGGTACTGATGGTGGTGGTGATGCATCTGCTGGTAGTGCCAAAAGCACAATAGCACCTAAGGCAGGAGGTGTTGAGCCTGCATCATCGTCTGGCTCCAGAAGGCCTGGAAGGCTACCTTTTCTGGGAGTAGGTAAACCGCTTTTAAAGCAGGAGCATAAGGAACAGGTTTTGGCTTACATTGCCGAAACAGCCTCCAGCTCTATCGCCTCCTCTTCTGAAGTTTCAAAAACTGCAAGCACTGAGTCGTCAGTGCAGGCTCCTGGTCAGGAGCAACACCTTTCCTTTTGTCCTTCACCCCCACCAAAAGTGAAGGATGCGGCAGGTCACACTTCAGATTACTTCCTGGAGCTCTTTTCACATACCATGCCTGGGTTACAGTAGCGTAGCTACCGGGGGGCAGAGGGGGCGGTGGCCCCGGGCCCCGCGCTCTGAGGGGGCCCACCCGGAGCTACGCTACTGTAACTGTATCGGCATGCACAGCGCGCCAATACAGTTACATTCTGGGGCAGAGCAGGGAGAATTTCTCTCCCTGCTCTGCCGCCGGCCGCTATAGGGCCCCTGAGCAGGCGGTGGGGGGCCCGGTGCCAGCAGTGAGCCCCCCGCCCATCATCGGAGGGTCAGCTGTATCGGCATCTAGCCGATACAGCTGACCGCATTGAGAGAGAAGGAGCGAGTGCTCCTTCTCTCCCATAATCCCCCTCTCAGCGTCTGACAGCGGGCGCGATGACATCACTGCCCGGCGCCAGCAGTCAGACGCTGAGAGGGAGAGCAGGGAGCAGCGCAGGAGCCGGGAGCAAGAGAGGTGAGTACAGGATTTATTATTTTTGTAATGGGGGTGCATTATAAATAAGGCTGCCTATGGGGGTACATTATAAATAGGCTGCATATGGGGGAGTGCATTATAAATAAGGCTGCATATGGGGGACTGCATTATAAATGACTGCCTATGGGGTGCATTATAAGTAAGGCTGCATATGGGGGAGTGCATTATAAATGGCTGCCTATGGGGTGCATTATAAGTAAGGCTGCATATGAGGGAGTGCATTATAAATGGCTGCCTATGGGGTGCATTATAAGTAAGGCTGCATATGGGGGAGTGCGTTATAAATGACTGCCTATGGGGTGCATTATAAATAGGCTGCATATGGGGGACTGCATTTTAAATGGCTGCCTATGGGGTGCATTATAAGTAAGGCTGCATATGGGGGACTGCGTTATAAATGACTGCCTATGGGGTGCATTATAAATAAGGCTGCATATGGGGAGTGCATTATAAATGACTGCCTATGGGGTGCATTATAAGTAAGGCTGCATATGGGGGACTGCGTTATAAATGACTGCCTATGGGGTGCATTATAAGTAAGGCTGCATATGGGGGACTGCATTTTAAATGGCTGCCTATGGGGTGCATTATAAGTAAGGCTGCATATGGGGACTGCGTTATAAATGACTGCCTATGGGGTGCATTATAAATAAGGCTGCATATGGGGGAGTGCATTATAAATGACTGCCTATGGGGTGCATTATAAGTAAGGCTGCATATGGGGGACTGCGTTATAAATGACTGCCTATGGGGTGCATTATAAATAGGCTGCATATGGGGGACTGCGTTATAAATGACTGCCTATGGGGTGCATTATAAATAAGGCTGCATATGGGGGACTGCGTTATAAATGACTGCCTATGGGGTGCATTATAAATAAGGCTGCATATGGGGGAGTGCATTATAAATGGCTGCCTATGGGGTCCATTATAAGTAAGGCTGCATATGGGGTGCATAATTAATAAGACTGCCTGTGCGGGTACATTATAAATAAGACTGCCTATGGGGGTGCATTATAAATAAGGCTGCCTATGGGGGTGCATTATAAATAAGACTGCCTATGGGGGTGCATTATAAATAAGACTGCCTATGGGAGTGCATTATAAATAAGACTGCCTATGGGGGTACATTATAAATAAGGCAGCATATGGGCAGTGCATTATAAATAAGACAGCCTATGGGGAATGCATTATAAATAAGACTGCCTATGGGGGTGCATTATAAATAAGGCTGGCTATGGGGTGCATTATAAATAAGGCTGGCTATGGGGTGCATTATAAATAAGACTACCTATGGGGTGCATTATAAATAAGGCTGCCTATGGGGTGCATTATAAATAAGGCTGCCTATGGGGGTGCATTATAAGTAAGACTGCCTATGGGGTACAGTATAAATAAGGCTGCCTACAGGGGTGCATTATAATATAGAGTCTGTCTATGGGGGTGCATTATACTACAGAGGCTCCCTATGGGAGTGCCTTATAATATAGAGGCTGTCTATGGGGGTGCATTATAATATAGAGGCTGCCTATGGGGGTGCATTATACTATATTGAGGACTATCTGGTGTATTATGCTATATGGATGCTATCTAGGGGCCATCATACAGTGTGGGGATTATAGTGGGGGGGCCATCATACTGTGTTGAAGCCATTAAATAGTTTGGGGACATTAAGGGGTCAGTATATATCCAGTGAGGGGGCATCACACTGTGTATAGGGGAGCTGTACAGGGGGGAGACTCGGGACATTAAGTGTAAAGTGGGCACTTATTGTTATAGGGAACTCGGGTTACTGTGATTGTCAAAGGGGCACACGGGGCATTATTACATTCTAGGGGACAACATGTGAGCACTGTTTTCTAGGGCTCATGCACCTGGCATTACTATATTCTAGAGGGGTGCTTTAGAATTTAGAGGTCACACAGAACCACACACTAGGTGCAGTAATAGGGGCACATACGGCAGCAGCGGCTCAGTATTGGGGTATCAGGTGCAGTAATAAGGACACATATGACAGCAGCAGCTCAGTATTGGGGTATCAGCAGGATGAGGAGTTTGTACAGGTTGAGAATAGTCCAATCGGTGATTGTGACAGTGCTGAAAATATGAGAAGTGAAATGTGTCTTTGTTGTATTTTCTGCAGTCAAGTCTCGGCTGGAGGAGTCGTCATGTCGGTCTGGGCCAGATGGAAAAGACATGAAAAGTGAACGATTCCATCAGAAGGAACGTCAGCGGTAAGTCATTATCTGTACCTCTGCTGTAATCTATTATATGTTCTGTAGGACTGGTATTATTTACCACTGACCATACGGCGGTAATATCAATATTGGTCTTTTATATATAGATTATTTTTGGCAACAGCGCGGTCATTTGCTGAGGTTCTCTGGTTAGGGGCCCACTCAGAAGTTTCGCCCCCCCCTAAACCGAAACCCTAGCTACGCCTCTGCTGGGTTATCAAGTCAAATCCTGAATTCCCCTGTCCAAGATGAATATGACATGGAGTGCACTGATGCACAGCCACTGACATAATGATTCTGCTGGTACATTCACCCAGAGCACTGCATTGCCCTTGCAGTCTACTGAGCCAGATTCTGACCCTGATGAAACTCAGGTGACCCTTCCCACATACTATACCTCCTTACATGGTGACACAGAGGAAGGTGCAGATTAAATTGTAGAGGGGGTGATGGATGACCCAGTTGTTGACCCAGATTGGCATCCATTGGGGGAAGAGGGTACCGCTGGCAATAGCTCAGAAGAAGAGGAGGATCCACAGCAGGCATCGATATCGCAGCTGCAGTTATCTGGCAGGCCCGTAGCAGTCCAAAATCGTGTTAAAAAAAACAAAAACGGTTGCAGGACAGCTTGGCCAGACAGTCAAATTAGCACTGAAAATTTTTTCCATAGTAGGAAGAGTGCAGTGTGTTACTTTTTTGACCAAAATCCTATTGATGGGGCAAAGGTTATCTTTAAGAAGAGCTGAAGGACCTTTAGCCAAGGGAAAGTCTCCGAAATTTGAATACCAGTTGCATGCTTAGACATGTAAACACCATGCACTTGCAAGCATGGATGGACTACAAAACTTCAGATAGCACATGTGCACCTGCTCCGACTGAAGGTAGCCAGCAATGCTACATCGCTTCCCTCACTGTAAGCCTACCGGTTAGCACACCATCAGCAAGAAATGTTGAGGTGTCGTCGCAAGGCCAAAGCAGTCAGGGAATCACAATGTTTTTCCAACGAAAGACTGCATCTAGGCCATCATCACCACCACCACCACCATCACCATTACCAACCCCCTCTCAGTCCGCCATGTCCACCTCTAATTCCACCATATGCAGCTCTCAAGTCCAGCTCATCCTAGCAGAGACTCTGAGTAGGACAAGAAAGTACTCATCCTCTCATCCGCGTACATGCCACAGGAGAACCTAGAGCTAATATTGGCGAACAAACAAGCAACTCTGGTAAACATCTACACCTCAACATATGCCAGTTTTTCCACCTCCCTAACTGGGCTGTACCCCCCACAACTTTAGCCAAATAACCCCCAGTTTTCAATGCGTTACTATTATTATAAAGTAAATTAAGGTTGACAAGCTTAAATAATAAGAATTGATGTCGTTGGCATTGAAGTGGGCACTGTAGGTGTGTTTACTGTCCTCCACTCACTGCCGACTGTTATTCCCCATTGACTTGCATTGGGGTCGGTTTTCGGTCGGAACTCCGACTTTTGCCGATAGTCGGACGATTTCGTTCGGCTCGACTTTTGGTAAAGTCGGGTGGTCCGAAACCCGACTCGACCCTCCCGGAGGCAAAGTCGCTCAATCTCTAATAGTCACTGCTTCTCAAATGCTTTCTGACCTGTAGATCTGAAATTGTATCTGGTCTATTTGACAGAACCAGATCCAGGAGATTACCTCCCCTGGATGGTTCATCAACAATCAGCTGAGAGAGTTCATTTTCCTGAACTGTGGATAAGAAATTGGAACTTTTACCGCAACCAGAAGATTCTATGTCCCATTGAATGTCTGGATGGTTAAAATCACCCCATTATAAGAACACTATTTCTGTTTGCTGCCTTTTTAATTTGTTGCAGCATATCATCCTCCACCTGTTTAGCTATATTAGAAGGCTTATAGCAAACTCCAGTTAGCAGCTTTAAATTTTTGCCATCCCCATGTACATTTACCCATAGTGGCTTTACGTTGCTGTAACTTCCCCCAATGTCTTCATTGAGCCGAGGTTTTAATGAGGATTTTATGAAGATGCACACCTTTTTTATATTCTCTGTTGTTTATAAATATAGTGTAACTCTCTCCGTTTGCTACCTAGTCATGGCTCTCATCAAGACAGTTTTCCGTAATGCCCACCACATCGTATTCTGTGACTGTCATAAGAATTTCCCGTTCATTCATTTTCTTTGCTAGACTTCTTGCATTTGCCAGCAAACATTTAATATTATTAACACATTTGTTACGCGTACTCAGCTCCCTGCTTTCCATGCATATCACAGCCCCTCTAAATCCTCATTTATTCCTACTGCCTCCCTCTCTCTATCTACACTATATATTACCTTATTACCTTCCCACCAGATTGTAGTTTAAAAGCTCCTCCATCCATCTTACCATTTTTTCCTCAAGCACATAAGATTGATAGTATTGTAGAAGGGATTTGAATCGGACCTGAATTTTATTTTTTCTTGTACGTGGCAGCAACAGACTGTGGAGTAAAGCAAGTAACACTGCCACCTTTGATAAATTTCTGAGTACAGATGACAGTAAAAAATTTGAATTGGTCAATGAGTGTGTGTAGAAAAGTAACAGCAGCAAGGCTTAGAATTTATAAGGCTCTTATCCCAGAAGATAGAAACAAATAGCAAACAAATAGAAGAACGTTTGACAGTACAATACTTTATTAATAGAAAATGATCATATAAAAAATATACAAAAAATAAGTAAATAACATTATTATGTGAGACTGGTAAAAAAGACACATAGAGACGGCCGGGGCTAAGCGGTGAAAATAAAAACCTCACATAATACCCATATAATAGGGACAATACCACAGGTAAAAAAAAAAAAAGAGATGCAGTTACATGTACAGCTCTGGCAAAAATTAAGAGACCAATGCAAACTTTTCAGTTTGTCTGATTTTTCTCTTTATAGGTATATTTCTGAGCAAAATGTAAATTGCTCTTTTATTCTAGAAACTACTGACAACATGTCCCTGAATTTCCAAGCAATACATTTTGTATTTATTTTCAGAAAATGAGAAATGGTCAAAATACCAAATAAATGCAGTGCTTGCAAACCTCAAATAATGCAAAGAAAAAACAAGTTCATAATCATATAGAAACAACATTACTATTGTTTTAACTCAGGAAGAGTTCAGAAATCAATGTTTTGTGAAATAACCATGATTTTGCATCACAGCTTTCATGTGTCTTGGCATGCTTTTCACCAGTCTTTCACACTGTTTTGGGTGACCTTATGCCACTCCTGATACAAAAATTTAAGCAGTTCTTTGTTTGATGTCTTGTGACTATACATCTTCCTCTTGATTACATAACAGAGGTTTTCAATGGGGTTCAGGTCTCGAGATTGGGCTGGCCATGATAGGGATTTGATGTGGTGGTCCTTCATCCACACATTGATTGAACTAGCTGTGTGGCATGATGCATTGTCCTGCTGGAAAAACCAGTCATCAGAGATGGGTAACATTGCCTGAGCAGAAGGAATCAACTGTTTTTCCAGGATAACCATTTATGCGGCTTGATTCATACGTCCTTCGCAAAGATTAACCTGATCAATTCCAGCCTTGCTGACACATCCCCAGATCATTACTGATCCTCCAGCAAATTTCACAGTGGGTACAAACACTGTGGCTTGTTCGCCTCTCCAAGTCTCCGTCTAACCATTAGATGACCAGGTGTTGAGCAAAGCTGAAAATTAGACTCATCAGAGAAGATTACCTTACTCCAGTCCTCTATGGTCCAATTCTTATGGTCTTTGACAAACTTCAGCCTGGCATCCCTTTGCTTCTCATTGATGAAAGGCTTTTTTCTAGCTTTACATAACTTGAGCCCTGCCTCTAGGAGCCTGTTACAAACTATTCTTGCCGTGCATTTCACCCCAGCTGCCATTTGCCATTCCTTTTGATGTCATCCTGCAGTTGCTGAGTGACATTTGAATAAGAAGATGGTCATCCCGGTCAGTGGAGAGTCGTTTTTGCCCTTTGCTGGTTTGTAGCTTTGTTGTCCCCAATGTCTGCTGCTTGACCTTATTGTAATGGACTGCCATCTTAGAAATTTTAAGGATGGAGGCAACATTATCCTCACTGTATCCCTCTGCTATTAAAGCCAGAATTGAGCCCTTCTTTTCCTCACTCAAGACTTTTCTTTTCAACTCCTTTGGCATGGTTAAAAGTTATTTTTTCTTTCCTATTACTTTTGGGATATTACTAGCACTTGTTTTGCCATACAGCTTGTCCTATTGCAAGAGGATTGTCAACATCACAGCAGTGTTTTTTAGACTTTCCTTCGTTAAATAAGATTTGATTCAGGTGCTGTTATGTTTCGGTAGCTGAGGAGTGCAGGCAAAAAAGGCAATACACCAGAACAGTTGGAATCTATGAGATTGCAGTACCCTGACTAACCACAACAACTAGAGGCAGCCGTGGAGCGTTCCTACGTTGGTCCTAGACGCCTCGTCAAAGCCTGAGAAACTAACTACACCTAAAGATAGAAATAGGAAAGCTATCTGCCCCGGAGCAGAACCCCAAAGATAATAGAAAGCCCCCAAACATGTAATGGCGGTTAGACAAGATGAAATACAGACACAGATAGAAAATAGTATGAGCAAACGTTGGGGCCCAAACTAACTAAATAGAAAAGGATAGGAAGGGTACTTACTGCAATCCCAGAAAACCCTGAAAAGCACCAACTCTACTAATTTCAAAAACACCTGAGATCACACGACCTCTACCACCTAAATTAGTTCTCTGGTGTAACAAAATCAAAACAGCAGCCACTGAAAAAACTGGAAAAAGCAAAGGTACAAACATCAGTGGCTGAACTAAACTGAGAGGGCAAAAGCCCCCGGAGGGGACCCTGAAGGCCCCCACAGAAGTGCAGGACAAAATGCAAAAATCAAGCACAAAAACAAAAGAAGAAAATGTCTTATCTCTTAGCAGGAAATGCAGACACGACACAGCAGGCTACAAGGGAAACAGGAATCAAGGATTCAGACCAGAACAATTGATCACCGGCAACCCTGATGGGAAGGTGACTCCCTTATATAAGACCAGTCAGTAACACCTGATTCCCAATCCTCACAATCTTCATAATCTTCACTGGACAGACCAGCACCGCTTGTAACCACCAGAGGGAGCCTCTGCTCAGAACTCATCCCAAGCCCACTCACAACAGGTGCACAATCAGAAGCACATTAAGTAGAATGAGGTGTACTTTGGTTGGAATTCAATTGACACTGGAATGGAATGGCTGTCAGACATGTAGAGAAGCTGATTTTTATAAAACTGTGCAGTGATCTCTTAATTTTTGCCATAGCTGTATATTACAAATAAAGCAGGACCTTTATGTGCATATAGTTGTCATTTATCATCTGATAGTATTTGATGCATTAGCATTCAGATAATATTAGAAAAGAGCCCCTGATCCAACAATTAATACAAAAATACTCAAACAGCCATTGTCAGTCATATGAACAAGCCCGCCATTGTTTTTAAAATTCGAACTATTGCTAGCCAATGTAGTTAGGCTTAATCAAGGGACAAGATTCGCTATCTAGATGATTAGATCCTAGGTAGAAACATAAATATACCTGAGGCCCTAATTCCTATATGTAGGAGGCAGATGGACACCACAGCACCCTGCTCAACTGTACCTTGACGCGTGGTTCACCCTCTAGGCTTTGTCAGAAGGTGTGGCTTAGTTAAGTCCAGGGTTCATTATATAGTGCATATGATCAGTGAAGACAAAAGACAGGTGCGAGAGATTTCCTCCACTGGGGTCGCCTAACTGGTGGCGCCAACAGAGGGAAATCCCCCGAAAGCATGTGCCAAATGTGTACATAAACATATATGGGTACTAGACGTGTGGATGTAGGCGTCACCAATTGGCGCACATGACCGTGATGCCCCGCCTCTGGATCTGATGTAGGCGGTCGTTACCATTTGTAATCGCTGGGAGGATATGATATCATCCCACCAATCACCATAGCAACCAGACGCCCAGCCAGACACCAGTGTGGGACAGCGCATGAATTGAGCACGTCTGAGTGTATAGGAGATAGCAAGAAAACCCAGCCAACAGCACTCAGTGCTCAGACATATTGCGCACAGGTTCTAGACCAAGTGCTCCACTATCAGATAATAATGCTTAGGGAAAAAAGCATAAACTATAATACAAGGCAACAAATCATAACAGACAAATAGAAATGAAATGGCAAATGAACATTTGAAATAACACCAATTGTACCGTAGATCCCATATTCATCAACTTTTTCTTATTATCAGAAGTCCATGAGTAAGTTGCATGGAGAAAAGTACAAGCAGCAGGGCTAGATTTATCCTCCAGATGGGGACGCACGTCATAGAAGAAGGTAGTAACAGGCATATGATAGTGTACTAAAGAAATATAATAAGCAAACATGATTAAATATTATACATAGCACCCTTTAAAAAAGAAAGATTAAACAAGGGACACTAGGGTTAAAATAACGGAAGATGTAACATGAAATGAATAAAATATTATCTACTCAAAAGAAAGCTGATTTACAAAAAAGACTTGAAGCTAATAAATTAATTTAGACCATGCTTGGCAACCATATTAAGGGTGACCATCCATTTTGTCTCCAGTTGTAATAATTTACATTTAAGATCGCCACCTCTTATCCCCATATAGGCAAAGTCTATGCCACATACCCTCAGGCCCTTTGGATTGCAATCACAGTGGTCACGAAAATGCCTAGGGACATGCTTAAGTTTTTCAAAGTCTTGCTCATTTTTGGCACCAATTATATGTCTGACGTGGTCCTGAATCCTGACTTTCAAGGTCCTGGTAGTCATACCTACACCATGTTCCAAATTATTATGCAAATTATATTTTTCACTGATTTTCCTAAGTAGTCGGTGCAAATGACAGTCAGTCTAATAAAAGTCATCACCTGTTAGAGTATACATCGAATTTTATTGAAGAAACCTCCCAATGATAACAGTATAATCTCCAAAATTAATAAAAACTCAAAATGCACTGTTCCAAATTATTAGACACAGTAGAATTTCTAAACATTTGATATGTTTTAAAGAACTGAAAATGCTCATTTGTGGAATTTGCAGCATTAGGAGGTCACATTCACTGAACAAAAAAGCTATTTAACTCCAAAACATCCTAACAGGCCAAGTTACATGTTAACATAGGAACCCTTCTTTGATATCACCTTCACATTTCTTGCATCCATTGAACTTGTGAGTTTTTGGAGAGTTTCTGCTTGTATTTCTTTGCATGAAGTCAGAATAGCCTCCCAGAGCTACTGTTTTGATGTTAACTGCCTCCCAGAGCTGCTGTTTTGATGTGAACTGCCTCCCACCCTCTCAGATCTTTTGCTTGACGATACTACAAAGGTTCTCTATAGGTTTGAGATCAGGGGAAGATGGTGGCCACATCATGAGTTTATCTCTTTTTATGCCCATGGCAGCCAATAACTCAGAGGTATTCTTTGCAGTATGAGATGGTGCATTGTCATGCATGAAGATGATTTTGCTCCTGAAGGCACGTTTCTGCTTTTTATACCATAGAAGAAAGTTGTCAGTCAGAAACTCTATATACTTTGCAGAGGTCATTTTCATACCTTCAGGAACCTTAACGGGCACTATCAGCTGTTTCCCCATGATTTCGGCCCAAAACATGATTCCTCCACCTCCTTGCTGACGTCACAGCCTTGTTGGGACATGGTGGCCATCCACCAACCATCCACTACTCCATCCATCTGATCCATCCAGGGTTGCTCAACACTCATCAGTAAACAAGACTGTTTGAAAATTAGTCTTCATGTATGTCTGGGCCCACTACAACCATTTCTGCTTGTGAGCACTGTTTATGGGTGTCAGAATAGTAGATTTATGCACCACAGCAAGCCTTTGAAGGATCCTACACCTTGAGGTTCGAGGGACTCCAGAGGCACCAGCAGCTTCAAATATCTGTTTGCTGGTTTGCAATGGCTTTGTAGCAGCTGTTCTCTTAATCCGGTGAACTTGCCTGGCAGAAACCTTCCTCATTCTGCCTTTATCAGCATGAACACGTCTGTTCTCATAATCAGCCACAAATCTCTTAACAGTACGATGATCACGCTTAGTTTTCGGGAAATATCTAATATCTTCATCCCTTGACCAAGGCATTGCACTATTTGATGCTTTTCAGCAGAAGAGAGGTCAATTTTCTTTCCCATGTTACTTGAAATCTCTGGCCTGCTTAATAGTGTGGAACATCCACTTTTCCTTTTATTGGGCTCACATGGCAAGCTAATTATCACAGGTATTTGAGATTGATTTCAGTGATCCAAAGAACCCTGAGACACAATACCATCAATGGGTTTCATTTACAAAAAAAAAAAAAAACGCTAAGACACTTAAAACCAATTTGCATAATAATTTGGAACATGGTATATATATATTACAAGCCACATAGGCACATCAAATGATAGATAACGGACTTGGTATTACAAGTGATATGATGGACAATTTTAAATGTTCTATCTCCCTTGGCATTTAGAAATTGCATGCATTTTGGAATATATTTGCATACTGAGCATGAGCCGCAGAAAAATCAGCCCCAGGGTGGCCATTTACTGGCAAAGAGGAACAAGTTCGCTTTTGATGGAACGTAATGACTTTTTGTTAGAATGTCCCCAAGGTTGTGCAACCTACGCCATGCAATTTTTTGGGTAGGGGTTAGATGATATTTGAGATCCCTATCTGTAAGGAGTATAGGCCAACTTTTTAACAAGATGTCTCTCATCTGCCTTCAATTTGAATTAAATGTAGATATGAAACGTGGTTTCATATCAACATTGTTTCGACAGTAATTTGTTGATTTGTAGGCCAACAGAAATTGTCTATCAGTATTGGTGGCTCTATTATAACCCTTCTTGATATCTTTAGGTTTATATCCTCTTTATTTGAATCTATTTGAAAGAGACTGGCTCTCCAGAACCTCTTAGCCAACCCAAGTTTGGACTCTCCATATCGGTCCAGCCGCAAAGAACCCGTTGGGACGTCAGTCATCACGTTTGGACCTCCATTTAGGAAGTTATGACCCATCCTAGATATTGGGACTTATTTCAGCTAGTAGGTCAAGGGAGGAGAATTCTGTTCAACCCAGAGAGGTGGTGGCAAATAAGGGAGGGGAGAGCTAGGGGTTAAAAGCTAGCTACACACCTTTAGCCTTTTTCATTGTTCTGCGATGGAAGCCGCGTCACATCAAGTGGTGGAACGGACAAGAAAATAAGAAGGTTTCTGTGAATACGAGCGCTTCCCTCCATCCACAAGTTATAAGAAGTGGTAACGTGACACATACAGCTAAATGCTATCCCCAACCTGTACACTACTTTTATCTGTACGTCTGGCTGTAATATCTATATATTACTCTGTATATATTTGTATTATCCAGTGCGCCTTTTGGCAATTAAAATATCAAGTAATTTTGGGCTACTCTTTTGTCTCGAAACCCTATTCCCCAAGTCCATGAGTTCGGCTAGTACTTATACGCTACCTGGGGTTGTTTTCTGACCAGATACAAGCTTGTTAACGGACCAGGCTTATATCTAACGAGGAACTGGAGGCAGCATACCGTTCTGGTGTTATTGGGGGATCCTGGCAGTGGCAGACTGGAGGCTTATATATGTATTCAAAGCATGGGATTGGTGATATGCAGCTCTGTAAAAAATTAAGAGACCACTGCAAAATTTTCAGTTTGTCTGATTTTTCTCTTTATAGGTACCGTATATACTCATGTATAAGCCGACCCGTGTATAAGCCGACCCCCCTAATTTTGCCACAAAAAACTGGGAAAACGTATTGACTCGCGTATAAGCCTAGGGTGAAAAATGATTATGCCCCCATATGATGCTCCACAGATTATGCCCCCATATGCTGCACAGATTATGCCCAATATGCTCCACAGATTATGCCTCCATATGCTCCAGATTATGCCCAATATGCTTCAGAGATTATGCCCCCATATGCTCCAGATTATGCCCCCATATATTCCACAGATTATGCCCCCGTATGATCTACAGATTATGCCCCATATGCTCCAGATAATGCCCCCATATGCTCTAGATTATGCCCCATATGTTCCACAGATTATGCCCCCATATGCTCCATATTATGCCCCCATATGTTCCACAGCTTATGCCCCATATGCTACCATATGCTCCAGATTATGCCCCATATGTTCCACAGATTATGCCCCCATATGCTCTAGATTATGCCCCATATGTTCCACAGATTATGCCCCCATATGCTCAATATTATGCCCCCATATGTTCCACAGCTTATGCCCCCATATGCTCCAGATTATGCCCCCATATGTTCCACAGCTTATGCCCCCATATGCTCCAGATTATGCCCCATATGTTCCACAGCTTATGCCCCATATGCTCCAGATTATGCCCCCATATGTTCCACAGCTTATGCCCCCATATGCTCCAGATTATGCCCCATATGTTCCACAGCTTATGCCCCCTTATGCTCCATATTATGCCCCCATATGCTCCAGAATATGCCCCCATATGCTGCACAATTATGCCCCATAGTATAGGCCTCATATGCTGCTGCTGCAAAAAAAAATGACATATTCACCTCTCGTCGCTGGGGGCCAGGTGCCGGTGTCCTGAGCAGACGGTGACAGTGGCGCGCTATGGGGGACAGCTGCCGGCACCTGAGATATTTACCTGTCCTCTCTGCACCGCTGCGCTGCTCCCTCGGTCTGACTCCTCTGGCTGTGAATGATCTGGCAGGGGGCGGAGCGCGCACTAACGACGTCATCGCGCCCTCTGCCTGAACATTCACAGCCAGAGGAGTCAGACCGAGGGAGCAGCGCGCAGCGGTGGCACGGGGATAGGTAAATATCGCTATACTCACCCCTTCGCCGCGCGTCCCTGCAGCCTCTTCGCTTCAGTCCTGCAGCGGTAACGTGCTACCGCTCATTAAAGTCATGAATATGTGCATATTCATGACTTTAATGAGCGGTGCCATGTGACTGCTGCAGGAAGGAGCCGGAGATCGTGAGAGAAGCAGGGGGGCTGCAGAGACGCACCGGCGGAGGGGTGAGTATGATCCGACACCCCCGCTCCCCCTCCCCCGCCGACCCACTTATAAGCCGAGAGGGGGACTTTCAGCCCTAAAAAATGGGCTGAAAATCTCGGCTTATACATGGGTATATACGATATATTTTTAAGCAAAATGTAAATTGTTCTTTTACTCTACAAATTACTAAAAACATGTCTCCAAATTTCCAACCAATAAATTTTGTATTTTTTTTCTAAAAATGAGAAATGGTCAAAATTAAATAAAAGAACCAGTGCTTTCAGACAACAAATAATGCAAAGAAATCAAGTTAATAATCATTTAGAAACAACATTACTAATGTTTTAACTCAGGAAGAGTTCAGAAATCAATATTTTATGGAATAACCATGATTTTTCTTTACATCTTTCATGCGTCTTGGCATGCTTTCCTCCAGTCTTTCACGCTGCTTTTGGGAGGCCTTAGGCCACTCCTGGTACAAAAATTTAAGCAGTTATTTTGTTTGATAGCTTGTGACTATCCATCTTCCTCTTGATTACATTCCAGAGGTTTTCAATAGGGTTCAGGTCTGGAGATTGGGCTGGCCATGACAGGGATTTGATATGGTGGTCCTTCATCCACACATTGATTGACCTAACTGTGTGACATGGCGCATTCTCCTGCTGGAATAAACAGTCCTCAAATTTGGGTAACATTGCCTGAGCAGAAGGAATCAACTGTTTTTCCAGGACAACCTTTTATGCGGCTTGATTCATACGCCCTTCGCACAGAATAACCTGCCCAATTCCAGCCTTGCTGAAGCATCCCCAGATCATCACCGATCCTTCAACAAATTTCACAGTGGGTCCAAGACACTGTGGCATGTACGCCTCTCCAGGTCTGCGTCTAACCATTAGATGACCAGGTGTTGAGCAAAGCTGAAAATTAGACTCATTAGAGAAGATTACCTT
Source organism: Oophaga sylvatica (assembly GCA_033576555.1). Lineage (NCBI taxonomy): Eukaryota > Metazoa > Chordata > Amphibia > Anura > Dendrobatidae > Oophaga > Oophaga sylvatica. The sequence continues at coordinate 313,291,398 of JARQOD010000003.1, forward strand.
ATTCCAGTCCTCTATAGTGCCTTGCGAAAGTATTCGGCCCACTGAAACTTTTCAACCTTTTCCTACGTATCATGCTTCAAACATAAAGATACCAATTGTAAATTTTTGGTGAAGAATCAACAACAAGTGGGACACAATCGTGAAGTTGAATGAAATTTATTGGTTATTTGAAATTTTTGTGGAAATACAAAAACTGAAAAGTGGGGAGTGCAATATTATTCGGCCACTTAAACTTAATACTTTGTTGCACCACCTTTTGCTGCGATTACAGCTGCAAGTCACTTGAGGAACAGTACAGACCAAGAGTTTGGACACACCTTCTCATTCAAAGATTTTTCTGTATTTTCATGACTATGAAAATTGTACATTCACACTGAAGTCATCACAACTATGAATTAACACATGGGGAATTATATACTTAGCAAAAAAGTGTGAAACAACTGAAAGTATGTCTTATATTCTAGGTTCTTCAAAGTAGCCACCTTTTGCTTTGATTACTGCTTTGCACACTCTTGGCATTCTCTTGATGAGCTTCACGAGGTAGTCATTGGAAATGGTCTTCCAACAGTCTTGAAGGAGTTCCCAGAGATGCTCAGCACTTGTTGGCCCTTTTGCCTTCACTCTGCGGTCCAGCTCACACCAAACCATCTCGATTGGGTTCAGGTCTGGTGACTGTGGAAGTCAGGTCATCTGGCGTAGCACCCCATCACTCTCATTCTTGGTCAAATAGCCCTTACACAGCAAGGAGGTGTGTTTGGGGTCATTGTCCTGTTGAAAAAAAAATGATGGTCCAACTAAATGCAAACCAGATGGAATAGCATGCGACTGCAAGATGCTGTGGTAGACATGCTGCTTCAGTATGCCTTCAATTTGAATAAATCCCCAACAGTGTCACCAGCAAAGCACTCCCACATCATCACACCTCCTCCTCCATGATTCATGGTGGGAACCAGGCATGTACAGTCATGGCCAAAAGTTTTGAGAATGACACAAATATTATATTTTCACATGATCTGCTGCCCTCTGGTTTTTATGTGTGTTTGACAGATGTTTTTATCACAGACAGAAATATAATAATTGCAAACATATGAGTAACAAAAGCTTATATTGACAGTTAGAATGAGTTAATGCAGCAAGTCAATATTTGCAATGTTGACCCTTCTTCTTCAGGACCTCTGCAATTCTCCCTGGCATGCTCTCAATCAACTTCTGGACCAAATCCTGACTGATAGCAATCCATTCTTGCACAATCAATGCTTTCATTTTGTCAGAATTTTTAGGTTTTTGTTTGTCCACCCGTCTCTTGATGATTGAACACAAGTTCTCAATGGGATTAAGATCTGGGGAGTTTCCAGGCCATGGACCCAAAATCTCTATTTTTGTTCCCTGAGCCATTTAGTTATCACCTTTGCTTTATGGCAAGGTGCTCCATCATGCTGGAAAAGGCCTTGTTGATTGCCAAACTGCTCTTGGAGGGTTGGGAGAAGTTGCTCTTGGAGGACATTCTGGTACCATTCTTTATTCATGGCTGTGTTTTTAGGCAAGACTGTGAGAGAACCGATTCCCTTGGCTGAGAAGCAACCCCACACATGAATGGTTTCAGTATGCTTAACAGTTGGCATGAGACAAGACTGGTGGTAGCGCTCACCTTGTCTTCTCCGAATGAGGCGGTTTCCTGATGTCCCAAACAATCGAAAAGGGGATTCATCAGAGAAAATAACTTTACCCCAGTCCTCAGCAGTCCACTGCCTGTACCTTTTGCAGAATATCAGTCTGTCCATGATGTTTTTTCTGGAGAGAAGTGGCTTCTTTGCTGCCCTCCTTGAGACCAGGCCTTGCTCCAAGAGTCTCCGCCTCACAGTGCGTGCAGATGCACTCACACCTGCCTGCTGCCATTCCTGAGCAAGCGCTGCACTGTTGGTAGCCCTATCCCGCAGCTGAAACACTTTTAAGAGATGGTCCTGGTGCTTGCTGGTCTTTCTTGGGCGCCCTGGAGCCTTTTTGGCAACAATGGAACCTCTCTCCTTGAAGTTCTTGATGATGCGATAGATTGTTGACTGAGGTGCAATCTTTCTAGCTGCGATACTCTTCCCTGTTAAGGGTATGCCACACTAAACAAGAACGCTAACGAGATCGCTAAAAAACGTCACTATTTAGCGATCTCGTTAGTGACGTTGTTGTGTGTGGCATGTAGCAACGACGTGGCCCCTGCTGTGATCTCGCTGATCGTTCACTAGAGTTCTGGACCGTATTTTGATCTTTGGCGTCCCGCTGGTGAGCGCTATATCGCTGTGTCTGGCACCTTTTGTGAACGATGTGCGCTGTTTTTTACATCGCAATGACCGCCAAAGTCGTTGAGGAGATCGCTAACCGCTTATGCGTCGCTAACGAGATCGTCCAGTTTGGCAGCTACTAGCGACATTAAAACGATCACAAAAACGATCGCATTAGTATGCGTCGTTATCGTGATCGTTAGCGGGAACGTTTAGTGTGGCAGTACCTTTAGGCCATTTTTGTGCATTGCAATGATGACTGCATGTGTTTCTTTAGAGATAACCATGGTTAACAGAAGAGAAACAATGATGCCAAGCACCAGCCTCCTTTTAAAGTGTCCAGTGGTCTCATTCTTACTTAATCATGACAGATTGATCTCCAGCCATGTCCTTATCAACACCCACACCTGTGTTAATGGAGCAATCACTGAAAAGAGGTTAGTTGGTCCTTTTAAGGCAGGGCTGCAATGATGTTGAAATGTGTTTTGGGGGATAAAGTTCATTTTCTAGCCAAATATTGACTTTGCAAGTAATTGCTGTTAAGCTGATAACTCTTTATAACATTCTGGAGTATATGCAAATTGCCATTAGAAAAAGTGAAGCAGTAGACTTTGTAAAAGTTTATATTTGTGTCATTCTCAAAACTTTTGGCCATGACTGTAGAGTCCATCCGTTCACCTTTTCTGCATCGCACAAAGACACGGTGGTTGGAACCAAAGATCTCAAATTTGGACTCATCAGACCAAAGCACAGATTTCCACTGGTCTAATGTCCATTCCTTGTGTTCTTTAGCCCAAACAAGTCTCTCCTGCTTGTTGCCTGTGCTTAGCAGTGGTTTCCTAGCAGCTATTTTACCATGAAGGCCTGCTGCACAAAGTCTCCTCTTAACAGTTGTTGTAGAGATATGTCTACTGCTAGAACTCTGTGTGGCATTGACCTGGTCTCTAATCTGAGCTGCTATAAACCTGCAATTTCTGAGGCTGGTGACTCAGATAAACTTATCCTCAGAAGCAGAGGTGACTCTTGGTCTTCTTTTCCTGGGGCGTTCCGCATGTGAGCCAGTTTCTTTGTAGCGCTTGATGGTTTTTGCAACTGCACTTGGGGACACTTTCAAAGTTTTCCCAATTTTTCAGACTGACTGACCTTCATTTCTTAAAGTAATGAAGGCCACTCGTTTTTCTTTACTTAGCTACTTTTTTCTTGCCATAATACAAATTCTAACAGTCTATTCAGTAGGACTATCAGCTGTGTTCAAGAAGAAAAGGTAGCACACTGTAGCGCTATAGCTTGCAAACACGAAATATGAAAAATATGAAAAATGAATTACATCATTACCTTAGAAATATGAAAAATTGAGAAGTCTTAGCGCATAAGATGGCCAAATTATGTGAGCCTGATAGCCACGTCAAGGCTCTTCTCGTATATCAGGTCCCTAACTAATGCCTATCCTCGCTTTAGAAAAGTCTGTCTGCATGGGAACCTATGAATCCTCTTTTCAGACTAAAATCTACATCTCTGTGGAGGGGTGATGAACCTGCTGTAATTAAAAGGCCTGTGACCACCAGGTGGAGTGCTCAGGCAGAAGGTAAATGAATACATATCAAAAAACTGACCGGCACATCCAAACTTAGATTCAGTGTGAACAGGTGCTAAACCTAGAGTCACCAACTCATATACATACAAGAAGAAAAGGTAGCACACTGTAGCGCTATAGCTTGCAAACACGAAATATGAAAAATATGAAAAATGAATTACATCATTACCTTAGAAATATGAAAAATTGAGAAGTCTTAGCGCATAAGATGGCCAAATTATGTGAGCCTGATAGCCACGTCAAGGCTCTTCTCGTATATCAGGTCCCTAACTAATGCCTATCTTCGCTTTAGAAAAGTCTGTCTGCATGGGAACCTATGAATCCTCTTTTCAGACTAAAATCTACATCTCTGTGGAGGGGTGATGAACCTGCTGTAATTAAAAGGCCTATGACCACCAGGTGGAGTGCTCAGGCAGAAGGTAAATGAATACATATCAAAAAACTGACCGGCACATCCGAACTTAGATTCAGTGTGAACAGGTGCTAAACCTAGAGTCACCAACTCATATACATACAAGAAGAAAAGGTAGCACACTGTAGCGCTATAGCTTGCAAACACGAAATATGAAAAATATGAAAAATGAATTACATCATTACCTTAGAAATATGAAAAATTGAGAAGTCTTAGCGCATAAGATGGCCAAATTATGTGAGCCTGATAGCCACGTCAAGGCTCTTCTCGTATATCAGGTCCCTAACTAATGCCTATCCTCACTTTAGAAAAGTCTGTCTGCATGGGAACCTATGAATCCTCTTTTCAGACTAAAATCTACATCTCTGTGGAGGGGTGATGAACCTGCTGTAATTAAAAGGCCTGTGACCACCAGGTGGAGTGCTCAGGCAGAAGGTAAATGAATACATATCAAAAAACTGACCGGCACATCCAAACTTAGATTCAGTGTGAACAGGTGCTAAACCTAGAGTCACCAACTCATATACATACAAGAAGAAAAGGTAGCACACTGTAGCGCTATAGCTTGCAAACACGAAATATGAAAAATATGAAAAATGAATGTGAGCCTGATAGCCACGTCAAGGCTCTTCTCGTATATCAGGTCCCTAACTAATGCCTATCCTCGCTTTAGAAAAGTCTGTCTGCATGGGAACCTATGAATCCTCTTTTCAGACTAAAATTACATCTCTGTGGAGGGGTGATGAAACTGCTGTAATTAAAAGGCCTGTGACCACCAGGTGGAGTGCTCAGGCAGAAGGTAAATGAATTACATATCAAAAAACTGACCGGCACATCCAAACTTAGATTCAGTGTGAACAGGTGCTAAACCTAGAGTCACCAACTCATATACATACAAGAAGAAAAGGTAGCACACTGTAGCGCTATAGCTTGCAAACACGAAATATGAAAAATATGAAAAATGAATTACATCATTACCTTAGAAATATGAAAAATTGAGAAGTCTTAGCGCATAAGATGGCCAAATTATGTGAGCCTGATAGCCACGTCAAGGCTCTTCTCGTATATCAGGTCCCTAACTAATGCCTATCTCGCTTTAGAAAAGTCTGTCTGCATGGGAACCTATGAATCCTCTTTTCAGACTAAAATCTACATCTCTGTGGAGGGTGATGAACCTGCTGTAATTAAAAGGCCTATGACCACCAGGTGGAGTGCTCAGGCAGAAGGTAAATGAATACATATCAAAAAACTGACGGCACATCCAACTTAGATTCAGTGTGAACAGGTGCTAAACCTAGAGTCACCAACTCATATACATACAAGAAGAAAAGGTAGCACACTGTAGCGCTATAGCTTGCAAACACGAAATATGAAAAATATGAAAAATGAATTACATCATTACCTTAGAAATATGAAAAATTGAGAAGTCTTAGCGCATAAGATGGCCAAATTATGTGAGCCTGATAGCCACGTCAAGGCTCTTCTCGTATATCAGGTCCCTAACTAATGCCTATCCTCGCTTTAGAAAGTCTGTCTGCATGGAACCTATGAATCCTCTTTTCAGACTAAAATCTACATCTCTGTGGAGGGGTGATGAACCTGCTGTAATTAAAAGGCCTGTGACCACCAGGTGGAGTGCTCAGGCAGAAGGTAAATGAATACATATCAAAAAACTGACCGGCACATCCAAACTTAGATTCAGTGTGAACAGGTGCTAAACCTAGAGTCACCAACTCATATACATACAAGAAGAAAAGGTAGCACACTGTAGCGCTATAGCTTGCAAACACGAAATATGAAAATATGAAAAATGAATTACATCATTACCTTAGAAATATGAAAATTGAGAAGTCTTAGCGCATAAGATGGCCAAATTATGTGAGCCTGATAGCCACGTCAAGGCTCTTCTCGTATATCAGGTCCCTAACTAATGCCTATCCTCGCTTTAGAAAAGTCTGTCTGCATGGGAACCTATGAATCCTCTTTTCAGACTAAAATCTACATCTCTGTGGAGGGGTGATGAACCTGCTGTAATTAAAAGGCCTGTGACCACCAGGTGGAGTGCTCAGGCAGAAGGTAAATGAATACATATCAAAAACTGACCGGCACATCCAAACTTAGATTCAGTGTGAACAGGTGCTAAACCTAGAGTCACAACTCATATACATACAAGAAGAAAAGGTAGCACACTGTAGCGCTATAGCTTGCAAACACGAAATATGAAAAATATGAAAAATGAATTACATCATTACCTTAGAAATATGAAAAATTGAGAAGTCTTAGCGCATAAGATGGCCAAATTATGTGAGCCTGATAGCCACGTCAAGGCTCTTCTCGTATATCAGGTCCCTAACTAATGCCTATCCTCGCTTTAGAAAAGTCTGTCTGCATGGGAACCTATGAATCCTCTTTTCAGACTAAAATCTACATCTCTGTGGAGGGGTGATGAACCTGCTGTAATTAAAAGGCCTGTGACCACCAGGTGGAGTGCTCAGGCAGAAGGTAAATGAAACATATCAAAAAACTGACCGGCACATCCAAACTTAGATTCAGTGTGAACAGGTGCTAAACCTAGAGTCACCAACTCATATACATACAAGAAGAAAAGGTAGTACACTGTAGCGCTATAGCTTGCAAACACGAAATATGAAAAATATGAAAAATGAATTACATCATTACCTTAGAAATATGAAAAATTGAGAAGTCTTAGCGCATAAGATGGCCAAATTATGTGAGCCTGATAGCCACGTCAAGGCTCTTCTCGTATATCAGGTCCCTAACTAATGCCTATCCTCGCTTTAGAAAAGTCTGTCTGAATGAATCCTCTTTTCAGACTAAAATCTACATCTCTGTGGAGGGGTTATGAACTGCTGTAATTAAAAGGCCTGTGACCACCAGGTGGAGTGCTCAGGCAGAAGGTAAATGAATACATATCAAAAAACTGACCGGCACATCCAAACTTAGATTCAGTGTGAACAGGTGCTAAACCTAGAGTCACCAACTCATATACATACAAGAAGAAAAGGTAGCACACTGTAGCGCTATAGCTTGCAAACACGAAATATGAAAAATATGAAAATGAATTACATCATTACCTTAGAAATATGAAAAATTGAGAAGTCTTAGCGCATAAGATGGCCAAATTATGTGAGCCTGATAGCCACGTCAAGGCTCTTCTCGTATATCAGGTCCTAACTAATGCCTATCCTCGCTTTAGAAAAGTCTGTCTGCATGGGAACCTATGAATCTCTTTTCAGACTAAAATCTACATCTCTGTGGAGGGGTGATGAACCTGCTGTAATTAAAAGGCCTGTGACCACCAGGTGGAGTGCTCAGGCAGAAGGTAAATGAATACATATCAAAAAACTGACCGCACATCCAAACTTAGATTCAGTGTGAACAGGTGCTAAACCTAGAGTCACCAACTCATATACATACAAGAAGAAAAGGTAGCACACTGTAGCGCTATAGCTTGCAAACACGAATATGAAAAATATGAAAATGAATTACATCATTACCTTAGAAATATGAAAAATTGAGAAGTCTTAGCGCATAAGATGGCCAAATTATGTGAGCTATAGCCACTCAAGGCTCTTCTCGTATATCAGGTCCCTAACTAATGCCTATCCTCGCTTTAGAAAAGTCTGTCTGCATGGGAACCTATGAATCCTCTTTTCAGACTAAAATCTACATCTCTGTGGAGGGGTGATGAACCTGCTGTAATTAAAAGGCCTGTGACCACCAGGTGGAGTGCTCAGGCAGAAGGTAAATGAATACATATCAAAAAACTGACCAGCACATCCAAACTTAGATTCAGTGTGAACAGGTGCTAAACCTAGAGTCACCAACTCATATACATACAAGAAGAAAGGTAGCACACTGTAGCGCTATAGCTTGCAAACACGAAATATGAAAAATATGAAAAATGAATTACATCATTACCTTAGAAATATGAAAAATTGAGAAGTCTTAGCGCATAAGATGCCAAATTATGTGAGCCTCGATAGCCACGTCAAGGCTCTTCTCGTATATCAGGTCCCTAACTAATGCCTATCCTCGCTTTAGAAAAGTCTGTCTGCATGGGAACCTATGAATCCTCTTTTCAGACTAAAATCTACATCTCTGTGGAGGGGTGATGAACCTGCTGTAATTAAAAGGCCTGTGACCACCAGGTGGAGTGCTCAGGCAGAAGGTAAATGAATACATATCAAAAAACTGACCGCACATCCAAACTTAGATTCAGTGTGAACAGGTGCTAAACCTAGAGTCACCAACTCATATACATACAAGAAGAAAAGGTAGCACACTGTAGCGCTATAGCTTGCAAACACGAAATATGAAAAATATGAAAAATGAATTACATCATTACCTTAGAAATATGAAAAATTGAGAAGTCTTAGCGCATAAGATGGCCAAATTATGTGAGCCTGATAGCCACGTCAAGGCTCTTCTCGTATATCAGGTCCCTAACTAATGCCTATCCTCGCTTTAGAAAAGTCTGTCTGCATGGGAACCTATGAATCCTCTTTTCAGACTAAAATCTACATCTCTGTGGAGGGGTGATGAACCTGCTGTAATTAAAAGGCCTGTGACCACCAGGTGGAGTGCTCAGGCAGAAGGTAAATGAATACATATCAAAAAACTGACCGGCACATCCAAACTTAGATTCAGTGTGAACAGGTGCTAAACCTAGAGTCACAACTCATATACATACAAGAAGAAAGGTAGCACACTGTAGCGCTATAGCTTGCAAACACGAAATATGAAAAATATGAAAAATGAATTACATCATTACCTTAGAACATGAAATATTGAGAAGTCTTAGCGCATAAGAGGGCCCAAATTATGTGAGCCTGATAGCCACGTCAAGGCTCTTCTCGTATTATCAGGTCCCTAACTAATGCCTATCCTCGCTTTAGAAAAGTCTGTCTGCATGGGAACCTATGAATCCTCTTTTCAGACTAAAATCTACATCTCTGTGGAGGGGTGATGAACTGCTGTAATTAAAAGGCCTGTGACCACCAGGTGGAGTGCTCAGGCAGAGGTAAATGAATACATATCAAAAACTGACCGGCACATCCAAACTTAGATTCAGTGTGAACAGGTTGTAACCTAGAGTCACCAACTCATATACATTACAGAGAAAGGTAGCACGTAGCGCTATAGCTTGCAAACACGAATATGAAAAATATGAAAAATGAATTTACATCATAACTTAGAAATAGAAAAATGAGAAGTCTTAGCGCATAGATGGCCAAGTTATGTGAGCCTGATAGCCACGTCAAGGCTCTTCGTATATCAGGTCCTAACTTTTGCCTACCCTACGCTTTAGAAAAGTTGTCTGCATGGAACCTATGTAATCCTCTTTTCATAAATTTCATCTCTGTGGAGGGTGATGAACTGCGTAATTAAGCTGTGACACCATTTGAGTGCTCGGCAGTAGTAAATGAATAATATCAAAATGACCAGGTACATCCAACTTAGATTCAGATGTGAACAGTTTGGATGTGCCGGTCAGTTTTTTGATATGTATTAATTTACCTTCTGCCTGAGCACTCCACCTGGTGGTCACAGGCCTTTTAATTACAGCAGGTTCATCACCCCTCCACAGAGATGTAGATTTTAGTCTGAAAAGAGGATTCATAGATTCCCATGCAGACAGACTTTTCTAAAGCGAGGATAGGCATTAGTTAGGGACCTGATATACGAGAAGAGCCTTGACGTGGCTATCAGGCTCACATAATTTGGCCATCTTATGCGCTAAGACTTCTCAATTTTTCATATTTCTAAGGTAATGATGTAATTCATTTTTCATATTTTTCATATTTCGTGTTTGCAAGCTATAGCGCTACAGTGTGCTACCTTTTCTTCTTGTATGTATATGAGTTGGTGACTCTAGGTTTAGCACCTGTTCACACTGAATCTAAGTTTGGATGTGCCGGTCAGTTTTTTGATATGTATTCATTTACCTTCTGCCTGAGCACTCCACCTGGTGGTCACAGGCCTTTTAATTACAGCAGGTTCATCACCCCTCCACAGAGATGTAGATTTTAGTCTGAAAAGAGGATTCATAGGTTCCCATGCAGACAGACTTTTCTAAAGCGAGGATAGGCATTAGTTAGGGACCTGATATACGAGAAGAGCCTTGACGTGGCTATCAGGCTCACATAATTTGGCCATCTTATGCGCTAAGACTTCTCAATTTTTCATATTTCTAAGGTAATGATGTAATTCATTTTTCATATTTTTCATATTTCGTGTTTGCAAGCTATAGCGCTACAGTGTGCTACCTTTTCTTCTTGTATGTATATGAGTTGGTGACTCTAGGTTTAGCACCTGTTCACACTGAATCTAAGTTTGGATGTGCTGGTCAGTTTTTTGATATGTATTCATTTACCTTCTGCCTGAGCACTCCACCTGGTGGTCACAGGCCTTTTAATTACAGCAGGTTCATCACCCCTCCACAGAGATGTAGATTTTAGTCTGAAAAGAGGATTCATAGGTTCCCATGCAGACAGACTTTTCTAAAGCGAGGATAGGCATTAGTTAGGGACCTGATATACGAGAAGAGCCTTGACGTGGCTATCAGGCTCACATAATTTGGCCATCTTATGCGCTAAGACTTCTCAGTTTTTCATATTTCTAAGGTAATGATGTAATTCATTTTTCATATTTTTCATATTTCGTGTTTGCAAGCTATAGCGCTACAGTGTGCTACCTTTTCTTCTTGTATGTATATGAGTTGGTGACTCTAGGTTTAGCACCTGTTCACACTGAATCTAAGTTTGGATGTGCCGGTCAGTTTTTTGATATGTATCAGCTGTGTTCGACCAGACTTCTGCACAGCACAACTGATGGTCCCAACCCCATTCATAAGGCCAGAAATCACACTTATTAAACCTGACAGAGCACACCAGTGAAGTGAAAACCATTTCCGGTGACTACCTCTTGAAGCTCATCAAGAGAATGCCAAGAGTGTGCAAAGCAGTAATCAAAGCAAAAGGTGGCTACTTTGAAGAACCTAGAATATAAGACATATTTTCAGTTGTTTCACACTTTTTTGTTAAGTATATAGTTCCACATGTGTTAATTCATAGTTTTGATGCCTTCAGTGTGAATGTACAATTTTCATAGTCATGAAAATACACAAAAATCTTTGAATGAGAAGGTGTGTCCAAACTTTTGGTCTGTACTCTATGTCTCTATCAGTTTTGTACATCGAGAGACTGAAATTCTCGCCCATTCTTCCTTGGCAAACAGCTCGAGCTCAGTGAGGTTGGATGGAGATCGTTTGTGAACAGCAGTTTTCAGCTTTTTCCACACATTCTCGATTGGTTTTAGGTCTAGACTTTGACTTGGCCATTCTAACACCTGGATACGTTTATTTGTGAACCATTCCATTGTAGATTTTGCTTGATGTTTGGGATCATTGTCTTGTTGGTAGACAAACCTCCGTCCCAGTCTCATGTCTTTTGCAGACTCCAACAGGTTTTATTCAAGAATGGTCCTGTTTTTGGCTCCATCCATCTTCCCATCAATTTTAACCATCTTCCCTGTCCCTACTGAAGGAAAGCAGGCCCAAACCATGATACTGCCACCACTATGTTTGACAGTGGGGATGGTGTGTTCAGGGTGCTGAGCTGTGTTGCCTTTAAGCCAAACATATCTTTTGGCATCGTTGCCAAAAAGTTCAATTTTGGCTTCATCTGACCAGAGCACCTTCTTCCACATGTTTTGTGTTTCTCCCAGGTGGCTTGTTGCAAACTTTAAACAACTCTTTTTAAGGATAACTTTGGGAAATGGTTTTCTCCTTGCCACTCTTCCATAAAGGCCAGATTTGTGCAGTGTACGACTGATTGTTGTCCTATGGACAGACTGTCCCACCTCAACTGTTGATCTCTGCAGTTCATGCAGAGTGATCATGGGCTTCTTGGCTGCATCTCTGATCAGTCTTCTCCTTGTTTGAGATGAAAGTTTAGAGGGACGGTCGGGTCTGGGTAGATTTGCAGTGGTATGATACTCCCGCCATTTCAATGTGATCACTTGAACAGTGCTCCTCAGGATGTTTAAAGTTTTGGAAATCATTTTTTATCCATATCCAGCTTTAAACTTCTCCATAACAGTATCACGGTCCAGCCTGTTGTGTTCCTTGGTCTTCATGATGCTCTCTGTGCTTCAAACAGAACCCTGAGCCTACCACAGAGCATGTGCATTTATACGGAGACTTGATTACACACAGGTGGATTATATTTATCATTAGTAGTCATTTAGGACAACATTGGATCATTCAGAGATCCACAATGAACCTCTGGAGTGAGTTTGCCGCACTGAAAGTAAAGGGGCCAAATAATATTGCACGCCCCACTTTTCAGTTTTTGTATTTCCACAAAAATTTTAAATAACCAATAAATTTCATTCAACTTCACAATTGTTTCCCACTTGTTGTTGATTCTTCACCAAAAATTTACATTTGGTATCTTTATGTTTGAAGCATGATATGTGGGAAAAGGTTGAAAATTTCCAGGGGGCCGAATACTTTCGCAAGGCACTGTATGTTCCAATCCTTATATTCTTTGGCAAACTTCAGCCTGGCTCTCCTTTGCTTCTCATTGATGAAAGACTTTTTTCTAGCTTTACATAACTTGAGCCCTGCCTCTAGGAGCCTGTTACAAACTGTTCTTGTTCTTGCTTTAGCACAAATGATTTGGAGAAGCTAATTGGGTCTCATGGCTGCAGCACAATATTAGAGCTAACAATTTCTACGTGCAAGTCTGGTCTTCTGATTTGCCACTGAAACACAGTTTTATAACAAACAATTTGGAATAGATAATTGTGCCTCGTGGCTGCACAACTATATTAGGCCTAATGATTTTTAAGTTGAAATCTGGATCTCTGATATGCCACTGTATCACAGTTTTAGCACAAACGATTTGGTGCAGCTATTTAGCCCTCCAGGCTGCACCCCAATATTAAGCCTAATGATTGTTAACCCCTTAACGATAACCGATACGCCTTTTAACGACAGCAGCTAAGGGTACTTAAACCACAGTGCCGCTTTTTAACGGATCTGAGGAATAAGGGTATAGTGCCCCTCAGAGTCGAAATTTATTCGGGGTCTCGGCTACCTGGGGTAGTTGAGACCCCAGAGAACATGATTCGGGTTGGTTTTTACCGATCCTGGTGTTACGATCGCTGTTATTAACTGTATTATGGCAACCGCAAAAAAAAGTCTGATTTTCCATTTAATTTCTCTGATCGCACATCAGAGGAAAGAGAAATAGGGCCCCCGATCCCACCGGGTACCTGCTATGAATGTGCTAGAGATGGTTTCTGAGCAGAGGCTCCCTCTGGTGGTTACAGACAGTACTGAACCTTTCAGCGAGGAATGGCAATCTGAGTTCACTGACTGGTCTGATATAAGGGAGGTTCCCTCCATGATGGTTGCCGGTGATTAATTGTTCTTGTCTCAATTGTGGTTCCTGGTTCATTTGGAAGTTTGTTGGAGTCTTGCCTGCATCTCCTGCTTTCAGATAAGATATTTTTTGCTTTTCTTTTTGTGCTTGCTTTTTGCATTGTTTTCTGCACTTTTGTGGAGGTCAGCCGGGTCCCCTCCTGGGGCCTGACCTCCTCACAGTTTATCTGTAGCCACTGTTATTTGCTCATTTGCTTTTTCCTGTTTTTTTTTCAGCGGCTGCGGCTTGGTTTTTGTTCACACTGAGATCTGATTTAGTGGGTGGCGAGATCGTGTGATCTCAGTATTTTTGTAATCAGAATTGTTGGATTTTTGTAGGGTTTTCTGGGTTGCAGAAAGTAATCTCTCCTTTCTATCCTATTTAGTCAGCTTGTGGCCCCAACGTTTGCTCAATCTATTTTCTGTCTATGTTTGTGTTTTCATCTTGTCTAACCGCCATTATATGTTTGGGGGCTTCCTATTTTCTTTGAGGATATTCTCTGGGGCAGATAGCTTTCATCTTTCTGCCTTTAGGTGTAGTTATCTCTCAGGCTGTGACGAGGCGTCTAGGATCAACGTAGGAACGCTCCATGGCTACCTCTAGTTGTGTCGTTAGTTTAGGAATCTGCAACCCATCAATTACCAACATCTCAGGTGTTCTGCTGCCCTGCTGTTGTTCCTGTCCTCCTCAGCTACCGAAAGATAACAGGAGAGCCCCTGTGTGCCTAAACTTTGGAGCTCCCCCACAAATGACCCCATTTTGGAAACTAGACCCCTAAGGAACTTATCTAGATGCACAGTGAGCACTTTGAACCCCCAGGTGCTTCACAGAAGTTTATAACCCAGAACCATGAAAATAAAAAATCATTTTTTTTCCCTCAAAAAACGATTTTATAGCCTACAATTTTTTATTTTCACAAGGCTAACAGGACAAATTGGACCAAATAAGTTGTTGTCCTGTTTGTCCTGAGTACGCTGGTACCCCAAATGTGCGGGGGAACCACTGTTTGGGCACATGTGGGGGCTCGGAAAGGAAGTAGTGACATTTTGTAATACCGACTTGATGGAATGATCTGCGGGCGTCATTTTACGTTTGCAGAGCCCATGATGTGCCTAAACAGTAGAAACCCCCCAATTGACCCCATTTTGGAAACTAGATCCCCAAGGAACTCCTCTAGATGTGTGGTGAGCACTTTGAATCTTCAAGTTCTTCACAGAAGTTTATAACGCAGAGCCGTGAAAATAAAAAAATCATTTTTTTTCCACAAACATGATCTTTTAGTCCCAAAATTTTTTCCCTAGGGTAACAGGAGAAATTAGACCCCCAAAAGTTGTTGTGCAATTTTTTCTGAGTACGCTGATACCCCATATGTGGAGGTAAAACCACTGTTTGGGCACACATCGGGGCTCGGAATAAAGGGAGCACTGTTTGACTTTTTGAACGCAAAATTTGCAGGAATCAATGGTGGCGCCATGTCGCATTCGGAGACCCCTGATGTGCCTAAATAGTGGAAACCCCTCAATTCTAACTCCAACCCTAACCCCAACACAACCCTAACCACAACCCTAACTCCTACACACCCCTAACCCTAATCCAAACCCTAACCATAACTCTAACCCCAACACACCCCTAACCATAATCCCAATCCTAACCATAACCCTAACCACAAGCCTAACCCCAACCATAACTCTTATTTCCAACCCTAATTCTAACCGTAACCCTAATTCTAACCCTAACCCAAATTCTAACCATAACCCTAATTCTAACCCTAACCCTAATTCTAACCCTAATTCTAACCCTAATGCTAAAGGCTAGGTTCACATTACGTTTTACCAGCCCGTTCAACACATAGCACTGACGGGCTGGTAACGGTATAGCATAACGCGATCGCGTTATGCTATACCCGCTAGCGCAGAGGAATCAGCAGATGATTCATCTGCGCTAGCGGTGACAGAGCCCAGACGCTGCAGGTCGCGTCCGAGGCTCCATCACTGAATGACGGCACGTCGCGAACGCATGCCGCTTTACAGCATGCGTCGCGATGCGTCCGCAAATGGGGATGAATGGCAGCGTTAACGGACTGTGTTACACCGCGTTATACCGTGGTATAATGCAGTCCGACTAACTGACTGCCATAACGCGATATGAATCCAGCCTAACCCTAACCCTAATTATAACCCTAATGCTAACCCTAGTCCTAACCCTAACCTAACCCTAAGGCTAAGTTCACATTACGATTTACCAGCCCGTTCAACACATAGCGTTGACGGGCTGGTAACGGTATAGCATAACGCGATCGTGTTATGCTATACCCGCTAGCGCAGAGGAATCAGCAGATGATTCATCTGCGCTAGCGGTGACAGAGCCCAGACGCTGCAGCCTGAGTCCGAGGCTCCGTCACTGAATGATGGCACGTCGCGAACGCATGCCGCTTTATGGCATGCGTTGGGATGCGCCTGCAAAATGGGTGAATGGTAGCGTTAACGGACTGCGTTACACCACGGTGTAACGCAGTCCGTCTAACGGACTGCCATAATGCAATATAAATCCAGCATAATCCTAATGCTAACCTAATGCTAACCCTAAGGCCTCTTTCACACATCCATTGTGCGCCTGACGGCGCCCCGGCATTTTGCCGCAGCGCCGCATCCGGCATCCAGTATGAAAACCGGATGCGCCGCAACCGGTTTTTTGCAGGATCCGACCTGAACTTTTGAACCCACAAAAAGAGGGTTTCTGATGCCCGGAGACACTGGAAAATGTAGTAGTAGTAGTAGTAGTAGTAGTAGTAGTAGTAGTAGTAGTAGTCCTCGATTTCCAGAATCCGGATCAGACTTTTGCCAGATTGCACAAAAGTCTGATCCGGTTCCATTGAATTCTATTGTTTGCGGCTGCCTGATGCGCCGCTTCAGGCACATCAGGCAGCTCCGCCAAAAAATAAAAACGTTACATGCTGCGTTGTGTCCGGCCGCCGGAATGTACATTTCCGCCGGATCCGGACAAAAACGGATACAACGCACTGACATGCGGCGCCATCCGGCTCTAATGAAAGTCAATGCAAAAAAAATGCATCCGGCATCACATTTCGCCGGATGCGGTTGGACAAAAAAATGCCTGAGGACGCCGGAGGGCGCACAACGGATGTGTGAAAGAGGCCTAAGACTAAGGCTAACCCTAACCCTAAGGCTAACCCTAACCCTAACCTAAACCTAACTGTAATTCTAACCCTAATAGAAAAAAAAAATATTTTATTTTTTGTCCCTACCTATGGTGGTGATAAAGGGGGCGTTTATTTACATTTTTCCAATATGGCGGCGCCCATGAAGAGTCCCGGACGGACGCCGGGACAGATCAACAGGCGCCAGAAGATCGGGGGAGGTGAGATGACACTGGGGGGTGATCGGAAGGCGGGGGGCAGCAGACCGGAGTGGAGGGGAGAGGACCGGAGCGCAGGGCAGCAGATAGTAACGGCGGTGACCGATCGCTGCCATGAAATCGGTGGCGGCAGCCGATCACTGCCGGTGTGGTGTGGGGAGGGTCGTAACTCAGTGTCCAGCCATGGCAGATGCTATTGCATCACTGTGGTGATGCACAAAGTGTCTTGTGCCTGCGGGTTGGGTGACCTTTCAGTGACCCCGGTCACCCGACCAGCAGGAACATGACTTATAGCATGACGCCTACGTTGGCGTCATGGGTCGGGACGTCACTGGTTTTCATGACGCCAACGTAGGCGTCATGGGTCGGTAAGGGGTTAAGGAAATTTACAGATTATGTGCACAACACTTCCCGATTGTCATTGAATTAGCTTGCATAAGTACTCCATTTCGTTTTTTGCCCATTTCCACACTGAAAAAATGCAGCAAAAATGCAATAAAAGCACACTGTGTGCACACAGCCAAGAGAAATGTATACAAGTCATGGGATGTACAAAAGTCATTTTAAGAGTTGTGATTTTTAGTTGATTGCTAATCAATGATTAATTTAACTCCCCGAAATCAGTCAGCTTTTATGGATTTTAACCCCTTTCTAACGTCAGAAGTAATGATCCCTCCATGTGCCCTGAGCCTATTTAGCCAGGGACGGATTATTATGTCTGAGCAATCGCCTGCACACACGGGGGGTATGCGGGCGATTGCCGTCAGGTGTCAGCTCATTCTGTCAGCTGACACTCAGCACAAAGTGCCAGGAGCAGACACAGATTGCTCCCGGAACTTTAACCCCTGAAATGCTGCGATCGAAAATGAGCAGACAGAGGGTGACAGCCTCTGCCTTTAGATAAGAGACGTAGCGGCGTGATACGGGGTCCTGATCGTTGCCATGGTGAATGGATGTCATCATGAGGACATCCGGGTCACTACAGCTAGGAAACTTGCTGATCATGCACAGTGCATGATCAGCAAGTCTCTCTGTCAGTGCAGAACTGACAGTTTCTGCAGAAGCGATCAGCCTGCAAAAACTGATTGTCCAATAATGGGACAAAGTAGAAAAGTTAGAAAAAAATAAAAAAATTAAATAATTGTAAAAATATTTTTTTAAAAATCAGAAGCAATAAAAAAATCAAAAGATATTGTATCTCAATATAAATATTTGAATGAAAAAAAAACAAAACAATAAAAGTACACATATTTTGTACCTAGGGGTCTGCAACGACCCAACCTATAAAACTAGTTAACCCCTTTAGTGAACACCATAAAAGCCAAATAAAAAACAAGGCAAAAAAATAATGATTTACCATCATATCCCCAAACAAAAGGTGGAATAAAACGTGATAAAAAAGATGAATATAAATAAACATGGTGCCGCTGAAAATGTCATTTTGTCCTGCAAAAAGCAAGCTGCCATACAGCCCCGTCAGTGGAAAAATAAGAGTTATAGCTCTCAGAATAAAGCGATGCAAAAATATTTTTTCTATAAAATAGTTTTTATTGTATAAAAGCGCCAAAACATAGAAAAACAATATAAATGAGGTATCACTGTAACCGTACTGACCCGAAGAATAAAACTGCCTTATCAATTTTACCCCACACGGAACGGCATGAACCCCCCAAAGAAATTCATGAACTGCTAGTTTTTCTTCATTTTGCCACATAAAAATCAGAATAGAAAGCGATGAAAAAATGTCATGTGCCAAAAAATGGAACCAATAAAAACGTCAACTCGTCTCACAACAAATAAGACCTCATATGATTCTGTGGGCCAAAATATGGAAATATTATAGCTCTCAAAATGTGGTGATGCAAAAACTTTATTTTGCAATAAAAAGCGTATTTTAGTGTGTGACTGCAACCAAACATAAAAACACTATATAAATCTGGTATCGCTGTAATCACACTGACCGGAAGAATAAAGTTGCCTAATCATTTATACTGCACGAGAAATGGTGTAAAAAATAAATAAAACCAATTATTCACATGCTGTTGATTTTTTCATTCTGCCTCCAAAGATCGCAAGAAAGGAACGGCGCACATTTGTCCTGCTCTCTTTTTTGAGGTCTTACACCAGGGTTTTCGTGTAAGTATCAGAAATACATGATTCAGACAGAACCTCTGGCAGAAGCTTCCCTATAATGAGGCAGATGGAGGCACTGTGGATGTTGTGTGTTAAGCGTCGAGATCCTGCCACTGCACAGCCATGTCCTCTGCAGTCTCCCATTCTTCTTCACCCGCAGAGGATCCTGCTCATTGCATACGTAGGTCCCAGTTTCTTGCTCAGGCTAATGCTATGCGTTTGGTGGCTGCTGCCACCCCAGGCTCAGCTATAGCAACCAGCATTAGTCAGCGTCGAGCAGATGTTCCTGGTACTAAGTCCTGCTTTTCTCCATCTGAGCATGCCCGTGAGATGACCGCTCATTGGTGGTCAGAGGTCACATGTTCAGGTCCTCAAGCAATTCGGATTGGGCCATCAGCAAGGTCCGGGAAGGCTACGATTATAAAAAGATCGCATGGCCGTGCGCTAGTATAAACCATGTGGTGTGTGTGAGTGAGTGGATACGCTACCACTCTGTGTATGCACGTGTGTTTGGCCAAGAACCTGCCCCACTGTCGGCATGTATGATCGCCTAATGAAGCAAAAAGAAGGTTGGCACACTACTATAGGGATGGCGGTGCTAGTGGACGGAATCAAAGATCCCAATAAATAATGTCTCGAAAGAGAACACTGCACTCGCTAAAAAAATATTGCATCAAGTGAAGTTTTATTTGTCAAGTGTACAATAAGCGACAAGTAATTGACGTTTCGGCCTCTACCGGGCCTTTATCACAAAGTCGCCATAGTGTGATTGCATTGCAGGATGTGTCATATTAGGTTCACAGAAAATGGAGTCAAGAGGAATTCTCCAATGCCTGTCTTAGCCTGACACCAATGGATATGCAAGTTGCGCTGAATATTATAGACATATGTCAGGAACAATATGATATAATGGAAGTAAATCCAACACGTTGGTGGTATAGTGGATGGTGCTGGCACATCCGTGCCTTAGCAATAAAGTGCTGGGTTGAGGTCTCAGTGGCGCCGTCTGGAGCGTGGTAAGCGATGCGTCGGTGGGGTGGTAAGCCTCCTCCTGCTAAGACACAGCTGTGCCAGCATCCACCATAGCACCAACGCTGTACACTGGCGCTTACCACCCCACCGACGCATCGCTTACCAGCGCTCCAGATGGCGCCACTGAGACCTCAACCCAGCACTTTATTGCTAAGGCACGGATGTGCCAGCACCATCCACTATACCACCAACGTGTTGGATTTACTTCCATTATATCATATTGTTCCTGACATATGTCTATAATATTCAGCGCAACTTGCATATCCATTG
Organism: Oophaga sylvatica; assembly: GCA_033576555.1. NCBI lineage: Eukaryota > Metazoa > Chordata > Amphibia > Anura > Dendrobatidae > Oophaga > Oophaga sylvatica. Next base: position 313,311,939 of record JARQOD010000003.1, read on the forward strand.
GTGTCAGGCTAAGACAGGCATTGGAGAATTCCTCTTGACTCCATTTTCTGTGAACCTAACATGACACATCCTGCAATGCAATCACACTATGGCGACTTTGTGATAAAGGCCCGGTAGAGGCCGAAACGTCAATTACTTGTCGCTTATTGTACACTTGACAAATAAAACTTCACTTGATGTATGATCGCCTAGTCTTCCCTAATCAGGCAGGTTTTTACTCGGCTTGACCGAGCGGATGTCTCGGCCAAATGTGCTGCTTAGCATGGGCTGTTTGCAGGGCACAGTCAATCCACATGCTTTGGCACACATCTTTTGATCAGTTGAGCTGCTGCTCTTGTTTTGCGCCAAATCCTGGTGCGCCTTAGTTAGCTGTATTTTGCTACCACTCAGCACCAAGTAGCCTGTGCGATGCCGTGCGGATTGAGGGTCCGGTCAGACTCAAGTCCCCACGTTCTAGGGGTTGAGCAAAGAGACCTCACTTGCGCCATATCAGCTGTGTTCTGTGACATGTAACAGGGAAAAGTGTTCTATTATTTTGTTGCTGCAGCACTGTGAAGCAACAGAGTTCGGCGCTGTTCATTCCGGGTGACATCTAACCCACGTGTTGTCGGCGTTCAACCGCCGCCTTGTTCCGCCATTGCTTAGCAGCCGGTTCCATCTCTGTATGGTGGACCCAGGGTTGCAAACGCACCTTACACTGTGTTCCAAATTATTATGCAAACAATATTTTCTCAGATTTTCCCAAATTACCTATATGAATTGCAGTCATTGTAATTTTCCAGTCAAATAACTATTAGAGTACAATTGAAAGGTTTTTGTACAAACTGCCTATGATAACAGTATATTTTTTAAAAAATAAAACACTCAAACTGCACTCAAAATGCATGTTCCAAATTATTATGCACAGCAGAGTTTTTAACCTTTTCATTTTAATAAAGAACAAAAAAATCGTCATTTTTGAAATTATAAGCATTAGCAGGTTATTAAAAAATGAAATCAAACAGTTTTCAACTCAAAACTTTATTCTAGGTGATGTTACATTTGCACATAGGACCCCTTGTTCGAAAGGAGCTTCTGAACTCTCTCGTCCATTGAATTAGTCAGGTTTTGGATGGTTTCTGCTTCAATTGTTTTGCATGAGAACAGAATACCCTCCCAGAGCTGTTGCTTAGATGTGAACTGCCTCCCGCCATCATAGACACTCCTTTTGATGATGCTCCAGAGGTTCTCAATGGGGTTGAGGTCAGTGGAGCATGGGGGCCACACCATAAGTTTGTCCCTTTTATGCCCATAGCAGCCAGAGATGCAGATGTGTTATGTGCAGCATGAGATGGTGCATTATCATGCATGAAAATGATCTTGCACGGTTCTTCTTCTTGAACCATGGCAGGAAGTGCTGTTTGAGAAACTCAACATACAATATGGAGTTCATCTTTACCCCTTCAGGGATCCTAAAGGGGCCGACAATCTCTCTCCCCATGATTCCAGCCCAAAATATTACTCCACCTCCTCCTTGTTGGCGCCATAGCCGTGTTTGCATGGGGTGTCCATCAACCAGCCATCCTCCACTCCATCCATCTGGACCATCGAGCGTTGCACGGCACTCATCAGTGAACAAAACAGTTTTGAAGTCAGTCTTCATGTATTGTTTGGCCCACTGGAGCCGTTTCTGCTTGTGTGCAGTGGATAGAGGAGGTCGACAGGATGGCTTACGCACAGCTGCAAACCTCTGAAGGACCCTGCATCTTGATGTTTGGGGGACGTTGGAGGCACCAGCAGCTTCAAAAACTTGTCTGCTGCTATGACAAGGCTTTTTTGCCGCTGCTCTTTTAACCTGACGTAATTGCCTGTAGGAAAGAGTCCTCAATTTTCCCTTATCTGCACGCACACGTGTGTACTGTAAATCAGCTACATACTTCTTGATTGTGCGATGATCACGATGAAGTGTCTTGGCAATGTTGATTGTAGTCATGCCTTGACGTAAACACTCCAAAATTTGTTGCTTCTCAGCAGCCAACACATCCTTTTTCTTTCCCATTTTGGCAGAAAATGTAGGCTGCTTAATAATGTGGGATAGCCTCCTTAAGTAGTCTTGCCTTTCATTGGACACACCTGCCAAACTAATTAGCACAGGTGTCTGCAATTGATTACAGTGATATAAAGAGACCTGACACACATCACCATCAATGAGTTTAACTGACAAACAAAAAAATTCTTACCTTATCACTCCTAAACAATTTTTGCATAATAATTTGGTACACAGTGTATTATTATTATATATATTTCATTTGGTGCGTTCCGCCAATCCTAACATTACGCTAGTGCCAGGGTCTGACTAGTAATGGAGGACAAACAGCGACTACAGTGGTACATCCAGCAGCTGGAGGGTAGGTTGTCGGCTCTCGAGCGTACAACCTCAGCTGTGGATGTGACTGCAGTAGCTGTTAAAGCAGCTAGTGAGGCTGCAGCCCGTATGTCCGCTGCCATCCTTGCTCCAACCTTATCCCGCCGTCAATTGCTATAGAGGTTCTCAGGTGATAGCAAGTTGTGTAGGGTATTTGTGAACCAGTGTGCGATACACCTGGAGCTACTGGCTGCACATTTCCCCTCAGAGCGGGCTAAAGTAGGGTTTATTATTTCCCTGCTGTGGACAGGGTGTTGGAGTGGGCAACGCCGCTGTGGGAGCCCGACGATCATGTGCTGCAGAGTGCTTTGTGGTTTTTGAGCACTCTGAAGCAGGTCTTCTTGGTACCGTGAGTCACGCATGATACGGCACTCCAAGTGCTGGCATTGACACTGGGCGCGTCCACGGTCAGTCAATTTGCCATTCACTTCCGGACTTTAGCTTCTGAGCTGGAGTGGCCGGATAAAGTCCTCATCCTGGTATTTTGGAGGGGGCTGACTGATGCTCTGGCCACTAGGGAAATTCCGGCCACACTGGAAGAGCTAATATCTGTCTATACTCGCATCGACCTTTGTTTCTCCGAGCGAAGGTTGGAGCGAGCCCCGTGTCGGCAGAGGTTTCGGCTGGCTCCTATTATTATTTATTTTATTTTATTTTTTTTTATTCTCACTCTATACGATTGTATGATTTATATATATTTATTTCTGTTTTTTTGCGTTTTTATGTAGCAACTGAAGAAGGCTGTGTGTGGCCGAAACGTTTTGCTATTAATATTCCTGGCTGTATTAAAATTGTGGAAAACTCATTTCTAAGTTGAGTGCCTAAGTTTTATTACTATATGGTATATGGTGTGGGATCCTACTAACTGCACCTTCTTGGTAGTGCACACGCATTTCTCTCTACTCCAGTAGAAATTGTGAGGCACATTTTGGTGCCATTTTTACCCACTTCTTGTGTGAAAATATAAAATCTGGGCTAAAACTAAATTTTGGTGGTAAAAATACCGTATATACTCGTGTATAAGCCGACCCGTGTATAAGCCGACCCCCCTAATTTTGCCACAAAAAACTGGGAAAAATTATTGACTCATGTATAAGCCGGGTGTATAAACTGCCCTCCTGCTCTGTGCTGCCCTTGTCCTGCTCCTTGCTCCCCCATCCAGCTCTGTGCTCCCCCATTCTCCTCTGTACTCCCCCCTCCTGCTCCGTCCTCCGCTGTGCCCTCCATCCTCCCCTGTCCTGCTTCATGCTTCCCCCGTCCTCCTCCACGCTTCCCCCGTCCACCGATCTCCCCCCGTCCTGCTCCATGCTTCCCCCGTCCTCCGTTCTTCCTCGTCCTCCTCTATGCTTCCCCCGTCCTCCTCTATGCTTCCCCGTCCACCGATCTCCCCCGTCCTGTTCCATGCTTGTCCGTTCTCCCCCTGTCCTCCTCCATGCTTCCCCCGTCCTGCTCCAGCTTCCCCCGTCCTCCTCTATGCTTCCCCCGTCCACCGTTCTCCCCCCGTCCTGTTCCGTGCTCCTTGTCCTCTCCTCCATCATACTCACCCCTCCCCGTGCCATCGCTGAGCGTCCCTGCAATCCTGCGTTCTCCCCGTCTTCCTGCAGCTCTCTCCAGCACTGAGCGGTGATGTAATACCGCTCATTAAGGCCATGAATATGGAGGTGACGCCCATGGGAGTGGCGTCGCGTCCATATTACATGACCTTAATGAGCGGGTATTACGTCACCGCTCAGTGCTGAAGAGCTGCAGGAAGACAGGGAGAACGCAGGATTGCAGGGACGCTCAGTGATGGCACGGGGAGGGGTGAGTATGATCCCAGCCACCGGCTCCTGCCGCGGCATCCCCTCCCCTGCTGGTTTCTGCCCTATGACTCGTGTATAAGCCGAGGGGGCATTTTCAGCACGAAAAAATGTGCTGAAAATCTCGGCTTATACACGAGTATATACGGTAGCTATTTTTTCTTCACTGCCCAATGGTATGAAATTCTGTGACACACCCGTGGTGTCAATATGGTCACTGCACCCCATGATGAATTCATTGAGAGGTGTAGTTTGTAAGATGGGGTCACTTATGGGGAGCTCTGCTGTTTTGGCACCTCATGGGCTCTCCCATTGGGTCATGGCATCTGCAAACCATAACAGTAAAATCTGGCGCTCCTTGCCTTTTGAGCTTTGCATTTTGCCTGAAAAATATTTCCTGATTACATGTAGGGTATTAGCACACTGATAAGTAGAAAATGGAGCTCAGTTTGTTGTAAAAAAATTCCTATTAGCCCTTAGAAAAATTAAAAAACTTGGCGCTTAAACACCATTTTAGTGTTATAAATGTAATTTATTCTTTCTTCACCGCTCAGTGAAGAAAATTCTGAGCGGCACGTGGTGTCTGTTACGCTTGTGCCCAGACTGGTTGGCGTGAGCATGGGGGGTGTGGCCACACTGTGCCACAAACCAGACTACCCTGGAAGGGGCGTGACTAAGCAGCTACCTTGGAGTTCACTGGAGCCTCTGATGGTGAGGTCAGGCTTGTGTGGCAGGTAGCTGCCAGGTACCATTCCAAGCGGCTGTAGAGTTCCTGGCTCTGAATGACCGGTGGGCAAACTGGACAGCACATAGAAGACAAACTTCTCTGTAAATAACGCTCCGACTTGGAGCTGTAGTTGTCCCTTCATGACTAGACTGCTCATAAGTAGGGCTCGGCCACCACCAAACACCCTTGCCAGATTTTGGAGCTGTTGAACAGGAACCACACACTGACTCCGTATGGCTTGCAGCTTTATTATAACTGCCGAACCGAAGCTCCCACAAGGCACCGAAACAGTCATAGACTTTAGTGGAGAGGAGGTACTCTCACCAAGGGCAGGCCCAGTGTTTTGGAGTTTAAGCTTCTCATGGCAGGAGCCGTCAGGATGTTCAACACCACAGCAGCAATACTGCATTTCCTTCTCACAGCTGGATTCAGGCTGCTGCTCTGCCAGCCCATTTTTATCAGCCTTTTTGGATTTTGCTCGAGTAGCTGCTTTTGCAGGGTGAGGAACAGCTGGATCTTGGACAGTCATGGACGGATGTGATGGTTTACCCACATGTTTCTTTTATCTGGACCATCTCTGGAAGCTTGGAGGGGAAGACTTTTTCAGAAGAAGCAGAACTAGGCTTATCAAAGGCCTTACCGAAGGCCACCAGGAAGGTCTGAAGGTTCGAGGTGATGGGATCCCTTGCTTCCCAGAGGGTGTTAAGCCACTCCAAGGCATCTCCTGTTAAGTAGGACATTAAGAATCCTACCTTGACACAATCAAAGAAAAAATAGGGAGCGTTCCCTTTGAAGTATCACAAGCACTACTCCAGAAATACACAACACTGCTTTGGATCCACATCGTACTGTGGCGGATCCGCTGGGACGGGTTCAACTTCTGGAGCGCAAGACGCAAGCTGATTAAATACTCTCGTAGAGACTATGATTCGTTCTGAGAAGTGAAAGTCTGAACTTTCGGATTGGGTTAAAAAGATATTTGCTTGCTCATACTGGCAGGGAAAAACTTCATCTCGCTCTGAGCGGAGCGGAGCAGAGCAAGGCAGAACCGCAAGGATCAGAGCAAGGCAGAACTGCAAGGATCGGATTGGGTTAAAAAGATATTTGCTTGCTCATACTGGCAGGGAAAAACTTCATCTCGCTCTGAGCGGAGCGGAGCAAGGCAGAACCGCAAGGATCAGAGCAAGGCAGAACTGCAAGGATCGGAGCAAGGCAGAACCGCAAGGAGTGGAGGAAAGCAGAACGCAAGGAGCAGAGCAAGGCAGAACCGCAAGAGGCGGAGGAAGTGCAGAGCAGAACCATAGGTAGGAGGAGCACGTGCAAAGCAGAGCCACTGGATGAGTCGAGCAGAGCCGCTGGGTGCGGCTAGCAGAGCCGTTATGTGCAGCGAGCAAAGGCGCTAGATGCGATGAGCAGAGAAGAGGTGCGGCGGGCAGAGCAGAGCCGCTAGGTGCGGCGAGCAGAGCAGAACCACAGTAGACACAAGGAAACACACAGCAGGGTAGGGAAGGCTACAGACAAGCATACAACAAACACAGAAATAGGACTGAGTACAGTCAAGGTCAAGTACAGGAACAGGTATAAGAACTAAGGACTAAGGCCTGGGTATTCTGCCCCTAGGGTGGCGGACTAAGCAAGAAACACAGGTATAGACCAAGATAAGTAAGCACAGTAACAGGTCTGGGTATTAAGCCCCCAGAGAAGGCAGAAAACAGGACACGACCTGGCAACTCAGCAGCAAGGCACTGACTGAGAGAAATCGTTGCTCAGGCCTCCTCCTATGGGCGGGGATGCCTAAAGTACTAAAGGCCTCTTGGCAATTGGCTGGGGACACCTTAGAAGGTGCACACTGACTCTATAAGAACCAGGAAGTGCCGGCACTGGCCCCCTATGCACACAGCCAGGAAGTATGCAAAGAGCAGGCAGGAGACATGAGGTACACAGCATGGAGCTGGCAGAAGACAGAACTCACAGCATGGCCAGGAGAAGTGAGTAAACTGGTATGTAAGGCAGGTGGGGGATGGGAGGCCATGCAGTGATGCCGGCAGGGTTGTTACAGCGTCAATACGATCACTGCACCACTAGATGAATTCATTGGGGAGTGTAGTTTGTAAAATGAGTTCACATATAGGGGTTTCTGTTGTTCTGGCATCACAGGGGCTCTGCCAATGTGACATGGCGCCCTCAAGCCATTCCAGCAAAATCTCAATTCCAATATGGTGCCTCTTCCCTTCTGAGCTTTGCACTGTGCCTCAAGAGTAGTGTTGGGATTTTGGCATACTCAGGAGAAATTGAACAACAAATTCTATGGAGCAATTTTTCCTGTTGCCCTTATGAAAATGCAATATGTTGTGCTGAAAACATTTGTGGAGAAAATTAGATTTTTTTTTTATTTTAACGGTTCAATGTTTTAAACTTCTGTGAAGCACCTGAGGGTTCAATGAGCTCAGAAAACATCTAGATCATTTTCCTGAAGGGTCTAGTTTGCAAAATGGTGTCACTTGTGTGGGATTTTCACTGTTTAGACACATCAGAGGCTCTCCAAACGCAACATGGCATCCGCCAAGTGTTAAGGGTATGCCACACTAAGCGAGATCGCTAGTGAGATCGCGTTAGCGACGTCGCTGTGTGTGACATGTAGCAGCGATGTGGCCCCCGCTGCGATGTCGCTGATCGTGCACGAACGGTTTGGGCCGTATTTTAATCGTTGGCATCCCGCTGGTGAGCCTGAATCGCTGTGTTTGACACCTTTTGTGAACGATGTGCTACCTCGTTGACGACTCATATGTCAGCGGTGCAGGTGGGACTAGGTTTTCTTTAGTAACGCCCTTCAGCTCCGATTGGTGGCCACAACATCACCTCAGCAATAAATAACTGCACCCCATCCATTGTTCAAGAGCACTTTGTGGATGACTCCAACGTTCAGTCCTTTGTGCGTTGTTGTGAGGATAGTATCGTGTGTGGGGGTTTTGCGATCCTGTCAGAGTCGCTACAGTGTCCTTTGTGCATTGTTGCGAGGATAGTATCATGTGTGGGTTTTGCGATCTTGTCAGAGTCGCTACAGCGCTTCATCTTTGCCATTTGGATCTTCTGGATATTTGGATTACACTTGCAAGGTACATATTGTTTGTGATGTTGTGTGATGCGTTTTTTGGTTACCTATTTTTGTCTGCTTAACTCCAATATTTATACAGACATGTTGTCGCGATTATTATTTTTTTTTCTTTTCCGCGCCAGCCACTGCAATTTTAAGAACTTTGTTGCTTTTTGAGGTAATTTTTTTTTGGTTAGATTTGATCCTCCATAACATTGGATAACCTAGCAATCTTTTGACAGCCGCGCCCACCCCCCACCATTTTAGGCTTTTGTAAACTATTTTTTCAATGTTAACTGAAATGTTAACAATAAACAATTACTTTTTTTTTATTCTTTATTTAATTTTTTTAAACACTTTAGTAATTGTAATTAACTTTTCTCTTCTTTACCGTACAGGTTGCAGATAATGAACCTGACCACCGCAGAACGTGTGATTGTCGCAGCTGCATTACTGATGGAGGGAGATCAACAAGAAGAGGCGCGGGTGGAAGAGAGGCGCTCCAAACGAAAGCGTCGCATGTGGACCAGAGAATGGCTGGAGCAGAGGTCCAAATTCACCCACATGCATCTAGTGAGGGAGTTGCAGGAGAAGAATCCGCAGGATTTCCGAAATTATCTACAGATGTCGGAGGATTCATTCAAGCTCCTACCGGAATGTGTGAGGCCACTCATTGAACGGCAGGATACACGGATGCGTGCAACTGTTTCAGCAGAGGAACGTTTGGCAGTAACGCTGCGATTTCTGGCAACCGGACGTTCAATGAAAGACTTGCAATTTTCAGCTGCTGTTTCTCGATCACTCCTTAGCGTATTAATTCCAGAGACATGCAACGCCATTGTCCGCAGTTTACGGAGCTACATGCCTTTTCCAAAATCAGTGGCAGAATGGCAAATAATTGCCTCTGATTTTGAACGGATTTGGCAGTTCCCAAACTGTGGTGGTGCCTTGGATGGCAAACATGTGCGGATCACGCAACCAGCCAAAAGCGGATCCTATTTCTATAACTACAAGGGCTACTTCAGCATGATCCTCATGGCCCTTGTTAATGCCAATTATGAATTTATAAGCGTTGATGTTGGCATTAATGGAAGGGTTTCTGACGGTGGCGTTTTGGAGCACACTACTTTTGGTGAACGGTTGATTAATAATAAACTTCACTTGCCAACCAACATGGACACCACTGCCAACCTAAACTTTGTTTTTGTGGGCGATGAAGCCTTCCCCCTTCATGCGCATCTTGTGAAACCATACCCACAAAAGACTTTGACAGGGGAAAGGCGTATTTTTAACTACAGACTGTCTAAGGCACGGCGCGTTGTTGAGAGTGCCTTCGGCATAATGGACAACCGCTTCAGGGTTTTTCACACTCCAATGAACATAAAGCTGTAATCGATAGACTCTGTGGTGTTGGCCTGTTGTGTGCTGCACAATTTTTTACAAAAACGCGATGCTGTTACCTACAGTCCACCAGGCTTCATGGACTCGGACAGCAAAGGTGACGTGGTGCTCGGAGAATGACGTGTCAATGATCCCGCTATTGCAGGCCTTCAACCTGTCAATCAAGGCAGGAGCAAGGACGATGCGAAGGCCTGCCGAGACAAGTACTGCCAATACTTTAACGGGCCTGGTGCAGTGAGTTGGCAGCAGATATAGTTTGATTTTGAGAATGTTTTAGTTTTGCCATTTTTTAACTTTCATTTAATAATAAAAAATGTTTATTTTAAAAAATGCCTTTGTGTTCTTTCAATTATTTTACCAATATGGGAGAAGGGCTAATGATGGGTGAGATGTGGGGAGGGGAGTAATGGGGATGGCAACGAGACATGTTACCAGCAAGCTGTTTGTTTTATAATTTTTTTTAAAGTTTTTTGTTGTCTAATATTTTTTTTTACATTGTTTTAATTTTTTTATAAAAATTCTTATTTCAACTGAATTGTGGTCTTTTTATTCTTATTGTTTTTTAACGGATGTAAACAATATTGTTGACAACAAAAATGTTGTAAATTTTATCATTAACTTTATTATTGTCACACACGGTCATGGGTACCAGCAGTCATAGAGTCCAGCATTGTAAAAAAAAAAAAAAAAAAAATATTCAAAATATTAACATTTATTTTAAGTCCATGTCACACTACGCTAAAACTATAATAAAAAATAATAACAAATTAAAACACAGTGCGTATATAAATTAAAAATTATATATACTTTTAGGTCAATATAAATATTTTTTTTGCAAAAATTAATAAAAACCAATAAAAGATTAAAATAGTGATAAAAAAAAATCTTTGGAGGTAAAGGTCTAAATTAACATGGGAACCCTTGGTTGCCTGCAGCAAAACCGATGCAAGACGCCATTGCGATCGCAAAGTGACGATTTCAGCATGGTGCCCCAGCTACGCACAGACATGAGACGCCATTGCGATCGCAAAGTGACGTTTCAGCATGGTGCCCCAGCTACGCACAGACATGAGACGTCCACTGCAAATCGCAAAGTGACGGTTATCAGCATGGTGCCCCAGCTACGCACAGACATGAGACACCATTGCAATCGCAAAGTGACGATTCTCAGCATGGTGCCCCAGCTACGCACAGACATGAGACGCCACTGCGATCGCAAAGTGACGGTTATCAGCATGGTGCCCCTCCCACGCACAGACATGAGACGCCACTGCGATCGCAAAGTGACGATTCTCAGCACGGTGCCCCAGCTACGCACAGACATGAGACGCCACTGTGATCGCAAAGTGACGGTTCATAAAATGACTTTATTACAGAAGTAATTACAATGAATGAAAACTTTTGTAAACATGGTAAAAAAGTAAGTGGTCAGTAGCCCACTAGATCTGATGCTGCCAAGTAGGCAAGTAGGCCAGTTAATCGCATCCTCCTTGCTTATGCCTTGATAGGCAGGGGTGCATAGCTGGGAACCATCATCTTGCGATCGCAACAGCGTCTCATATCTGTGCGTGGCTGGGGCGCATGGCTGCTATCGGTCACTTTGCGATCGCAATAGCTTCTCGCGTCGCAAGTGCGACCGCACGTACGCTGTGACGTCATGATGCTGGCGTCGTTCATGCGGCGTTGTTTGAGAAAATGGCAGCGAGACAGCGTTACTTCAATCCCGCAAGTCGGATAAATGGGACTATTCATGCAGGCTACCTGTGGCGCATCCTATGCGCCACAAGAAGGTAGTCCTGTGGAAAATCCGGAGGGGCCTGGCGAGACACTTTGGGGTGGAGCGGACCACAACCCAGATCCGCAAAAAGCTGGCCGACCTTCGATACCGGTCCAGCGAGAGGGTCGCCAGCATCCGGGCCCAGTTCCGCAGGCATCTGAGTGAGTATTGATGAGGGTATCTGGAGAGGTTTTGTTTTGTGGGTTATCTACCTATATCAATGCACCCGCAGTGACGGGAGTACCACCAGTGATGGGAGTACCGGCAGTCATGGGAGTATCAATAGTGAGGGGGTTATAGGCATTGATGGAAGTACTGGCTGTGATGGGAGTATCAGCAGTAATGGGGCAGGCAGTGATGGGAGTACCAGTAGTGAGGGGGTTACAGGCATTGATGGAAGTACTGGCAGTGACGGGAGTATCAGCAGTGACGGGAGTATCAGCAGTGATGGGAGTACAGCAGTGACAGGAGTACCGGCAGTCATGGGAGTACCGGCAGTGATGGGAGTACCAATAGTGAGGGGGTTACAGGCATTGATGGAAGTACTGGCTGTGACGGGAGTACCGGCAGTGATAGGAGTATCAGCAGTGATGGGAGTACAGCAGTGACGGGAGTACCGGCAGTCATGGGAGTACCGGCAGTGATGGGAGTACCAATAGTGAGGGGGTTACAGGCATTGAGGAAGTACTGGCTGTGACGGGAGTACCGGCAGTGATGGGGCAGGCAGTGATGGGAGTACCAGTAGTGAGGGGGTTACAGGCATTGATGGAAGTACTGGCAGTGACGGGAGTATCAGCAGTGATGGGAGTACAGCAGTGACGGGGTTAGTAGAAGGATTATTTGACTGAATTGTATTTTTTATTTGCAGCACCACCTTCACCAGCTGCAGCTGCACCACCGTCCCCCGCAGCGCCATCACCACGGGCAGCACCTTCCCCAGCTACCCCTTCACCAGCAGCTACCCCATCTCCAGTTTTGGGGTCTTCTAGCCCGTCAGTAGAATATGGCTTCTCTCCGGCGTCACTCCGTGACATGTATGCAGCCTCGCCTTCAGGTAATTTACGCACATAATATAAGCTTCCGACAAGTTTGACAACTTTGTTAGGTCTTAAAATGTGTAATGGCTGTTGTGATATACATATTTTTCTGTGTTTCCCTAGCCGGCGGTGCCACAGGTTCTGGGCGGGCGGTAAGCGGCTCTTCAGGGGAACCGCAGTCGGACGAAAACCGTAAGTGTTAAACAGCAAACATGTAACATGTACATGTTGATGTTGCAACAGAATTCCCTGGTTAACTTTACCATTACCTCCACAGAAATCCCCACTGCCCAGGACCTGTTGGCATCACACAGGCGGCTGATGGCAGCAATGCATGACCACGGGTTGATGCTGCAGAGGTTTGTGGTTGGCCTCCAAAGGGGGGGTAGTCAGTAATTATTTTTTTTTAATTAGTATTTTTATTCTTTTATTGTTTTTTTATTTTATTTTTTGCTATAAAAAAATATATATGACAAAAAATATATATTATATATTTTAAGTTTATATATGCAGCTGTGGTGTATTAGTTTTTATTATAAGGTTTTAGCACTTGTGTGACTTTAAAAGAAATTATGTTAATTTTTGAAATTTTTTTCATTTTATTTTTTTACCAATGCTGGAACTCTTATGACTGCTGGTTCTCCCATGACCCCATGTGTGACAAGTAGAATCAAGTAGATGGAATAATAATGCAACATTTTAATAGTTGTCAACAATATTATAACAAACATAAGAAAAAAAGACCACAATTCAGTAGATAAATAAGATTTTTATTTAAAAAATGTAACAATGTAAAAAAAAAAATATAGACAACAAAAAACTTTAGAAAATATTGTAAAAATTACAGCTGCTGGTAACATGTCTCGTTGCCATTACCACGTTGCCTCGGCGGTGTATAAAAATAAGGTGGTGTAACAACGTTTTGGTTCGGCGGATTTATCCCAATTGGGTTAGGCACAGGATTGTGCGGCCATGAGTACTCCGGGTACTGTTGTCTGGCCGTGACAACATACGTGTCATTAAAGGGAATCTGTCACCCTAAATTGGCGGGATATTTAAATGATGGTAGTCAGGTCAGATGGGCGGTGTTTTGGGTACTTGCCTTAACATGTTGTTCTCCGCTGTCTCCATTATTTCTGGGAATTGTAGTCGTTGCCCTCCATATAACGCGCCTGCGCATTGCAATCTGCGGGCAAAGCATACTGTGCATGCGCAATTCAAGATTGCAATGCGCAGGCGCATTATATGGAGGGCAACGACTACAATTCCCAGAAATAATGGAGACAGCGGAGAGCAACATGTTAAGGCAAGTACCCAAAACACCGCCCATCTGACCTGACTGCTGTCATTTAAATATCCCGCCAATTTAGGGTGACAGATTCCCTTTAAGTTTTCCTAATGTTGCTTGACTCAAGACCTCAAGCATGAGTCTCTCAGCATGAACCCGCTGTATTGGATCCAGTGTTGGGAGCTTCTCATTAGCGTAGTATGCAAACCCTGTGATTTTTGGTTGGTCTTTTTCCGCCGCAAGGACTTTTTTGGCTATTTCAATCAATTCTGGAGTAGCCGACGTGGGGGCCTTCCTTTTTCTGCCTGAAAATGTAAGTTGGCTCCGCACAGATGAGGATGGTGGCTCAACTGCTTCGTCCTCTTGGACCAACGCCATGCTGTCTTCAGTCGGAGGTGTGGAGACAGCCTCTTCTGTGTCCTGCATGAACAAAAAACGAATGTTAAATCACAAAGAAAAAGACATTTATCTTCACACTATAACACCCAAATACAGCAAAAATGTGAAAACAGGACTTGTAAATGGATAGGCCTCAACCATTGAGCTAGATAAATTATCAGTACATGAAGGGATAAATTCAGCCATTTTATCTACATTTCACAATTATATTTTTAATTTCAAGTCCACTTTGGCATGTACATTAAAATGTGTTTTAATACAAAAGGTACTTACATGTACGACAGGGGAGTCCAGCTGGATCACTGGGTCTGGTGCCAACATGGAAGTCGCTTGTCTGGGTACTTCTTGGTCCCTTGTGAAAGAAAATAGCTCAAAGTACCACAATTTGGGGACATTCACATCTTCGGACCCGGCTCCAGACTTGCAAGAATTCTGTACTTTATTTAATTCCTTCTGGTAAACTGTGCGGAGGGCCTGAATCCATTTTTTGACCGATGACTCATCCGCTGGTTCATCGGGATAACGGTTTTTGCAAAGCTCCACCAGTTTTTCGTACGCCTCCTTCTTTTTAAGCCTGTTGCTGTAATCTGCCGACTTTATTTTCCACAGGCAAGGCATCGAGCGGTACATCTCGATGAATACCCGCAGGAAATCATGCTTATCGGCCATCTGTAATAAAAAAAGTATTATGTGAGAACGGCAGAATGGTTAAATAAAATGCTTACATAGCCTACACCATAGAACACAGCAGGGATAATAAAATGGTGGTGGTGGGCGCAGCAGGAGAAAACAATGGCAGACCAAACTAAAAGTCATAGATGGATAACTACGGTAAAAACAGCAGGGATCATAAAATGGTGTTGGTGGGCGCAGCAGGAGAAAACAATGGCAGACCTAAATAAAAGTCATAGATGGACAACTACGGTAAAAACAGCAGGGATCATAAAATGGTGGTGGTGGGCGCAGCAGGAGAAAACAATGACAGACCAAACTAAAAATCATAGATGGACAACTACGGTAAAAACAGCAGGCGTCATAAAATGGTGGTGGTGGGCGCAGCAAGAGAAAACAATGGAGACCTAAATAAAAGTCATAAATGGACAACTACGGTAAAAACAGCAGGGATCATAAAATGGTGTTGGTGGGCGCAGCAGGAGAAAACAATGGCAGACCTAAATAAAAGTCATAGATGGACAACTACGGTATAAACAGCAGGGATCATAAAATGGTGGTGGTGGGCGCAGCAGGACAAAACAATGACAGACCAAACTAAAAATCATAGATGGACAACTACGGTAAAAACAGCAGGGATCATAAAATGGTGGTGGTGGGCGCAGCAGGAGAAAACAATGACAGACCAAACTAAAAATCATAGATGGACAACTACGGTAAAAACAGCAGGGATCATAAAATGGTGGTGGTGGGCGCAGCAGGAGAAAACAATGGCAGACCTAAATAAAAGTCATAGATGGACAACTGCGGTAAAAAGAGCAGGGTTCATAAAATGGTGGTGGTGGGCGCAGCAGGACAAAACAATGGCAGACCTAAATAAAAGTCATAGATGGACAACTACGGTAAAAACAGCAGAGATCAAAAAATGGTGGTGGTGGGCACGCCAGGACAAAACAATGGCAGACTAAAAAAAAAAAATTGATGGACGACAAGCGGTTAATAACAGCTGGGATCTGAAAAATTAAATGTGACAAAAAAACTACCTACCTTACAAGACATGTTTGTGATCCTGAAAAAGTAAATCCGCGGAAAACGCAATAGCGGCACAGACTGGATCGCAGCAAAACGCAATACCGGCACAGACTGGATCGCAGCAAACGCAATAGTGGCACAGACTGGATCGCAGAAGCTGCAAAGGCTAGCAGGACGCAGTATGGAACGATGCTGGAGATTCAAATGAACCGCTTCCGCTCGAGAGCAATGGAAAGGAGCGCTAATACGTCGTCTTTTATGACGCGGTCGTCCAATCACAAAGTGAGAGAGCTGTGACATAAACAGTCATGAAATACAATGAACACCAATCTGTACTGAGGGCGTGGAAAAGGTTGCGCTCAATCACGCCTATCGAGGTCATGATCTTTAAACAATACATGCTGTGTGACACGTCCCAACGACCGCCGAGGTCGTTATACAGATCGCTGATCGCTGATGTGTCGTTGATGAGATCTTCCTGTTTGGAAGCTACTAGCGACCTTATTGCGATCACACCAACGATCTCGTCAGCTTGTGTCGTTGTCGTGATCGCTAGTGCGATCGCTTAGTGTGGCATACCCTTAAGGTAGGATTACCTGAGTTTGTTTCTGGTAAACGGCAGGAATTTTTTACGTTTAAAAATGCATGTTTACTATATTTTTGGCTTAGACCTGGATCCTCAGGGAGTGAATTACAGCGTGTGGGGATTATTATGTCTTTGTTGCAAAGTGAACCCCAAATCTGGGCATTTTCGTTACCACCTGGTGATCCTTGGTTGCAGTCAGTGGAAGCATTTTTTACTGCAATGGGGTTGTTATATGATGATCGGGATAGGGTCACATCAGCTGAGGCAGAGCTGAGACGGCTTAAACAGGGTTCTGGTGATGCTGAGAGGTATTGCACCCTGTTCAGACGATGGTCATCAAAGGTCAGGTGGAGTGACCCAGCGCTCAAGAGTCAATTTTTAGCAGGTTTGAGTGAAAGGGTTAAAGATTTGCTCATTGCATATCCTGCACCTGCTACTTTGGAGACTGCTATGCAGTTAGATATTCATGTGGATAGAAGATTGAGAGACAGGCAGAATGAAGAGAAGGCGGGGAACCTATGCAACTTCCTCATTCCCAGGAGAGGGAGAGGAGGTTCTCTGAGGGGTTATGCTTGTATTGTGGTAACACACGAAAGAGAGAAATGCGACCAAAGAGCCCCGTATGAAGTAAACAGGAATAATTTTATTTATTACAATAAGAACATGTAAATGGTGAGAAACAGTAAAGTGCAAGGTGCAGGGCGTTAGAACATGGGACGCGGGGTGGTGCTCAAATATAATAAATTATCTATGAAATATAAGTATGCGGTAACATACATAATGATACATAGTCATACCCTCAGATGTAAGACACTAATGTGTGGCAAACAAAAATAGAAAGTTACACTGGCCTGGCAACCTACTAAAAAATGGATAACTAACTAGACAAAGTCATCAGATATCATTATCATTGAAAGTCAGAGAGATAAAACAAAACACATACCAAAATTAACGTAGGGAGCCACCGGGGAGGCCAGTAAATGGTATGCCAGACGATAAGAGGGGAGAGAGCAGCACTCATGCGTCACCCCACTGTGGTAAGGCTGACCATTTTATTAAGCAATGCGAGGTTTGCAGAAGGAAAGAAAGAAAAGAAAGGTCAGTAGGAGCAACACTTCCGTTTGGATCGCATTTTTACGGTCCGCAGGAGTTTTTTTTTCTGGTAATTTCACCTATCGTGGTCATTCCATTGATTTTCAGGTGATGGTGGATTGTGGTTCTGCACAGAATTTGATTGATCAACAATTTCTAGACAAATATAAATTTGATTCTGAACCATTGTCATCTCCTTTTCCTATTGTGGCTATTGATAACACTCCCCTGGAGCATGGGTGCATTTCTCAAAAGGTCACTGGGTTCCAACTTATTGTCAATATGGAACATCATGAGTGTATAGACTTGTTTGTACTTGATAAACTGTCTGTTCCAGTCATCCTGGATTTACCCTGGTTAAAGATGCACAATCCTTTGCCGGACTAGTCGTCTGGTATTATAAGGTCCTGGGGTCAGGAGTGTTATGGTAAATGTTGCAATGTTCACATTGCTGCTGTTGTGAAGAGTGAGCTACCTGAAGCCATTCAGGATTTCTGGAAGGTTTATTCAGAAGTTGAGTCACAATCTCTACCACTCCATAGAGATTACGATTGTGCTATTGAGTTCGTCCCAGGTGCTACACTCCCTAAGAGTCGTTTATTCAATCTGACGATTCCCGAGTGGGAGGCCTTAAAGGAATACCTACAGACTAGTTTGGCTGCAGGTCATATAAGACCCTCTAAGTCTCCTGTAGCCGTAGGATTTTTTTTTGTCAAAAAGAAGGATTGGGGATCTTAGGCCGTGTCTGGATTTTCGGGAGATTAATAAGATCACTGTGCGCAATCCTTACCAGTTGCCGCTTATTTCGGATTTGTTTAACCAACAAACCGGAGCAAAGTGGTTCTCTAAAATTGACCTTTGTGGGGCATATAATTTGCTACGGGTGATGGAGGGCGATGAATTGAAGACAGCCTTTAATACCCCTGAGGGTCATTTTGAGTGTCTGGTGATGCCTTTTGGCCTGACTAATGTGCCTGCGTTTTTTCAAAATTTCATTAATGACATTCTGAGGATTTTGATCGGTAGGAGTGTTATTGTCTATCTGGACGATATTTTGATCTATTCTCCGGATCTGGAGTTACATTGGCAGAAAGTTCAGCGAAGTTTGACAGATTTTGAGTGAAAACAACCTCTTTGCCAAATTGGAGAAGTGCGAGTTTGCGGTACAGAAAATGAGTTTTTTGGGGTACATGGTCTACAGTGATGGGTTTGAGATGTACCCAGTGAAGGTTCAGGCTGTACTGGATTGGCCCAGGCCTGAATGTTTAAAGTCTGTTCAAAGATTTTTGGAGTTTGCCAATTATTACAGAAAATTCATAAAGAATGTTATGGTAATCGCTAAACCTATAACTGATCTCACCAAGAAGGGTTCTAATTCTGTCCAATGGTCCACTGAGGTTGTTAATGTTTTTGAGCATCTCAGGGAGAGGTTTACCTCTGCTCCTGTTTTGATCCAGACAGATGAGACTAAGCCTTTTCTGGTGGAGGTCGATGCCTCATCAGTAGGGGTGGGTGCAGTTCTGTTCCAGGAGGGAGAGGACGGGGTGTGTTAGAGGTCGAGTTCCCGCTTCTGCACAGGGGGAATCTCGAGCCATCCCTGCTGCGGTCTCCCATCCGTCTCCGGCCGCAGTGGACTCTGCTCAGCATAGGCGTCGGTCCCAGCATCTCGCCCAGTCTAACATTGTGCAGAGGATTACTGTTGCCTCTCCAGGCTCTACTATTGTAGCCAGTACTGGTAAGCGGCGAGCAGACGTCTTTAGGACAAAGTCCTTGCTTTCCCCTTCTGAGCATGCCCAGGGTGGGATCTCTCATTGGAGATTAGGGGTCACATGCCCAGGTGCTGCAGCAGCTCCTATTGGTCCGCCAGGAAGGTCCTGAAACTTCCTGTGTTCTGGAACAGTTTCCTATTGGTCCTTATCTGGCAGGCCCTGTTGTTGCTACTATAAAAGGGTGGCATGATCGTGCCGCCATGCGCTAGTATCAACTACATTATGTGCTTTGCGCCAGTGTGATCTTGCATGCATGTGTTAGGGCTCGGCTGAAATAAGCCACTAGAATACCGGCACCTCTGGTGAGGAGATTGTATGCACGTGTTTAGGGCTTGGCTGAAATAAGCCCCTAGAATACCGGCTTCTCCGGTGAGGAGATTGTCTGATTGCGTTGCTGATTGCATTACTACGGACTGCTGTCCGAACAGCAGTTGTCTGTGCATTTCTGTGGAGTTAACAGGACACAGTCCATATCTCTGTGTCGCTACCTTAGCGACACTGTGGTGTAACAGTGCTCGCTTATACTGCCATATAGTGCCACAGTGTCTAGAGTTGTGACTCTGTGAAGTAACAGAGTTCGCGATACCGCCATCTTAATAGCAGCAGGCTCTGCCTGCACGGCGGACCCCGGGCTGCGACCGCACTTATTATTTATATTTATTTTGTGCGTTCTGCCAGCCTTAACAGGGTGCATCCCTGTGCTTTCTTTTCTAAAAAAAATTCTTAGACTGAGCTCAACTATGATGTTGGAAACCGAGATTTGTTGGCTATTAAACTTGCGTTTGAGCATTGGCGATATTTTTTGAAGGGGGCTAGACATTCGATACAGGTTTTTACTGATCATAAAAATCTGATATATCTGGATGCTGATAAACGTTTAAATGCCTGTCAAGCTAGGTGGGCACTGTTTTTTAACGGGTTCCATTTCGCCGTAACATATATCCCTGGCACAAAGAATGTTAAAGCGGACGCTTTGTCTCGTAGTTTCTCTCCAGCAGTTAATACTGAGAAGGAGGAATGTATTTTGCTGAGGGAGGTGGTGGTGGCAGCATTGGGCTCTGAATTGGAGAATAGAATCCTAGAAGCCTAGAATTCTGTGCCCAAAGTCTTGAGGAAAGTTTTGTTTGCTGAATGTCATGAGTCTCGGTTGGCGGGTCATCCAGGGATATTGGAAACTAGAAAGTCGATTGGCTGAAGTTTCTGGTGGCCAAGGTGGCATAGAGAAGTCATCAAGTGGGTGCGTCAGTGTACGGTGTGTGCTAGGTCAAAGGCATCTCAAGCCCCGGCTGCAGGATTGCTGTGCCCTTTGGAGGTTCCTAGCTCGCCATGGATGCATCTTGCTATGGATTTTATCACTGATCTGCCGGTCTCTGAGGATTTTTCTGTCATCTGGGTTGTTGTGGACCGGTTTAGTAAGATGTGTCATCTGGTTCCGTTTAATAAATTACCCTGCGCCAAGACTAGCTAAGGCTTTTGTGAAAGAGATTGTAAGGCTCCATCGTGTTCCCATAGACATTGTCTCTGACAGAGGACCACAGTTTGTGGCTCACTTTTGGCATGCTTTTTGTGACAGATTAAAGGTTCATTTGTCATTTTCATCGGGTTATCATCCGCAGTCCAATGGACAGTCCGAAAGGAAGAACCAAGATGTTGAGCAGTTTTTGAGATGTTTTGTAGCAGATAATCAGGAGATGTGGTCGGAATATCTACCATTAGCTGAGTTTGCCCTTAATAATCATACATCTGCCTCGGCTGGGTGTTCTTTTTTTTGCTGTACAAGGAGACATCCATCTTTCGGTCCATTTTCAAAGATTGGGGCGGCTGTGACTGAGGAGGAGAGTTTTTCTGGAAGTTTGAAAAGGGTTTGGACCAATGTATGCCATAATCTGAAAGAGGAGAACAGGAGGTCTAAGAAATATTTTGACAAGAAAGAAGGGAGGCGTTGTTCGCAGTTGGGGACATGTTCAGGTTGTCCTCTAGGTATCTGCGTTTCAAGATCCCTTCTAAAAAACTGTGGCCTTAATTTGCAGGACCCTTCAAAGTGGTTCAGGTTGTCAACTCAGCAGCGGTGAGATTAGACATACCCTGGTCCTGGAGAATTAATTCAGTTTTTCATGTATCTTTACTGAAGAAAGTTGATCCGGCATACAAGGAGGCAATGTCGACTGTTCCTCCAATTGATGAGGATGGCGATTTTGAGATTTCATGCATATTGGATTCCAGGTAGCACAGAGGAAGGTTGCAGTATCTCTTGTCCTGGAAGGGTTTGGTCCCGAGGATAATTCCTGGGTGAAAATTGATGTTGTCTCGGCCTCAAGGCTGATTAAGGCTTTTCACAGGAGATTTCCGAATAAGGCTCGACCAAGAGGATCCAGAGGACCCTCGTAAAAGGGGAGGTACTGTTAGAATCTTTTTAGTTTGACCATCTGCCATCTTGTGGTTTTCAGGCTGCTGGTCTTTTTCCCCTTGTGCTGGGCTTGTTGTTGGTTAGGTGATTGTATCACTCTTTATTACCCTGCACCTGCCTCCCAGTCCATGCTGGACATCAGTGTTAATCCGCTAGAGTTCTGGCTTGGTACTTTGATAACATTCTGTCTTTAACTTTTTAACTTTGTGCAGTTCTGGGAACTCTAGTTCTGCTTGCTTAGTCATTTTGTTTTTCCTTTCATTTCTTCAGTTTCCTCTATTTCCCTGCTAGGAGGTCACTTGTTTTTGTTCCCAGTCCCTAGGTCTTTCAGGGATTCCCTTCCCCCCATCTTTAGGTCTTCGCTTGAGTCTAGACTAGGATCGTCGATGGGTCTATTCACAAGGAATAGGTCGCCCGCTCCATCGCATCGCAGGGATTGAGTCTAGTCCTAGTGTAGGGTCAGCTTCTCCCCCCCCGCTCTATTCCTGAGTTGCAGACTCGTAACAGCTCCAAACGGAAAGGGTCCCATATAATGCTCCGTACAGATTGAGCTTTATTTATTGCTTCATACAGAATGGGCCCATATAATGCTTCAAAGTGAATGGGCCCCATATATTTCTCTATATCTAAAAAATCAAATGCTCATCTCTCCTCGCTTGCCGTAGGTCTGGACTCCTCAATTTCACCATCTTCTGGCTCTATGCACTGTGACTGCTCAGAGCAGATGGCGCACTTCAATGACATCATCGCGCCCTCTGCCCTGAGACGGCACCATTAGAAAACGCTGAAAAGACACCAGAGGTTTGCAATGAGAGGTAATCAGTAGCTGAAATACTGACTTGCTATGAGCGCCGACTAGAGATGAGTGACTTTGCCTTTTTTTGGGTTGAGTGGGGTTTCGGACCACCCGACTTTCGCAAAACTCGAGTCGAACGAGATTGGCCAACTAACTCGCGGCAAAAGTCAGAGTTCGGCTAAAAAACGAAACCTGACACCAATGCAAGTCAATGGGGAATAACAGCTGGCCCCCCCACCCACGTCCTCTTCCACCATACTTCCTCATGCTTGGGAAAATGTACCCAAAATACCAGCAGATATATGGTACTGTATCAGTAGCGTTCAGCTGTATACAGTGTTGGGGTAATTTTAAATATCTGTATATATTTCCGGAGTAACACACAGACACTCACTCAGTATGGATTTGACCAGAATACAAAAAGCAGAAAAAGGGTACTGTATCAGAAGCAAAAAGCTGCATACAGTGTAGGGGAAATTGTAAATCTCCGTATATATTTCCGGAGTCACACACAAATAGTCAGCATGTATTTGTCCGTGATACCAGCCGGTACACGGTAGTGTGTGAGGAGCGTACAGCCCTATACAGTGTGGGAAAAAATGAACGCTCAGTAACTGTGTAGAAAAAAAGAATTAAAGTATCAGTGCTGTGCAAAAAGCAGTCTGCACAGCAGTGTACACACAGCAATACAGCTAGCAGGCAGCCTAATAACCAGCGCTGCTGCACACAAGAAAATCCTCCCGTCATTGGCAGGCAGCCTAATAACCAGCGCTGCTGCACACAAGAAAATCCTCCCTGTCACTGCACACTAACTGTACAGTACAAATGATATCAGCACAAGCACATAAGAACTTCTCTTTCCAGCCCTAACTCTGTCCCTACTGATAAACAGATTCATTAACCTCTCCCTACTGTTAAGATCGGCAGAAGTAAAATGGCGGTCAGCGGTCAGGGCTTTTATAGACACTATGACGCCCCACAAAGCAAGCCAATCACTGCAATGCCCTTCTCTAAGATGGTGGTGGACCCTGCACATGTCATCTCGTTGCCCACAGTGTACGTCCTTGCTCATTGGCTGAAAAAATGCGCCTGAAAGCATTCTGGGAAACTCGACTTTGGTGCTCTTTTCGACGACCGCATGGCCGACTTCACGCTTTGGTCGTGTTTCGGCCAACAAAACCCAACTTTGGCGAAAGTCGGCGAATTCTGAATCTGAACGACCTGTTTTGCTCAACTCTAGCGCCGACCACTGGGTGGCCCCCAGAAGAAGCGAGCAGCGAAACGGTGCCCATCGGGCGGGCAGGTGAGCACGGCCAGATAGCAG
This sequence comes from Oophaga sylvatica, assembly GCA_033576555.1. Taxonomy (NCBI): domain Eukaryota; kingdom Metazoa; phylum Chordata; class Amphibia; order Anura; family Dendrobatidae; genus Oophaga; species Oophaga sylvatica. Next base: position 313,335,543 of record JARQOD010000003.1, read on the forward strand.
CACTATAGCACCTTGTTATTTCGATCTATTACTGCACCGACGATATAGAAGTAATGGATACTATATATACTTCCAATTATGCTGGTGATACACTTGTATATAGGTGTTTATTGTGGCTTCATTCTGGTATAGATTTAGTCTTCAGAGATAGCTAGGTATTGAATATTGTTGCAGATTTCTTTTCTGGCCCATGTATCAAACAAAATGTTCTAGCTTTACATATATTGTTTCTACCTATGAATGTTACATTCCTATTGCAGCATATTTTTTCCCTATATGATCATATGATATTAACCTACCGTAAATAGTGATTAATGATTGTTTGTTGCATAAGGAATTTCTTTCTAATACCAGTTTTTAACCTATTTAGGTTTATCTCTGTTGTCTCTCCTGCTATGTTTGGAGGTTTAACCCTATCTTAGCTTATTTACATTACTCATATATATTTTTTTTCAATTGATTATAATAAAAGTTCTATTTTAATTTTACATATCTTGGTGGAAACACTTTTTGTCTAGTGGCTTATTGCCACAAATAGACGTTGTTGATGTCTGATGGAGACTCTGCACGCTGCTAGCACTGTGGCCAGTTGCAGAGTCTCCCTCCTGTACTGTTAAGTGCATACTTTTCTGACGTGATGAGATTTTGCCAGGTTGCAGTTATCTTCACTGGATGCTAGTTTGGATTGTCTCAGGGCAGGCACGCTGGGTCCTAGTGCCCACATAGCATTTCATTCAGATACTTCCTGGTCCTGCTGCACATGTCATCGGTAAGGGGGGATGGAATAAGAGGATTGTGGAATTGTGGGGGGTGGGGGACCGGGCACTGGGGGGTGACTGTGAGAAGATAAGGATATATTGGGGCTGAAGTAGAGGTGGGGGAGGGTGGCAGGGCATTGGGGTGAATGTGAGAACATTGAGGTATTGTAGGAGCTGAAGTGGAGGTGGGGGACTGGGCACTGGGGAGTGAATGTGAGAGGATGGGGTACTGTGGGGGCTGAGGTGAGTGAGGGGTGACAGTGCTGGGGGGCTGATTATTATACTGTTTTGTTCGGAGAATATATGCACTTCATCACTTGTAATAGTTGCCATCTGGGGAGATAGAGAGATAGTGGGCCTTTTATTCTTACCAGCTTTTATGAGTATTAGTATAAGAACCCCCATATAGTAACCATGCGCTGCATCACATTTAAAGCACCACTCCAGCATTTATTTTAATTTCACCGCTGGAGCGGTGCTTAAAATCCATGAACTAACGTTCCGGCGTTTTTACCTGTTATCGCCACTGCTCTGCTCCATCTCCTGCAGTTTGTGACCTGTCCGCTGCTCCAGTGTTTCATGCAGCGGCGTGGAAGTCACTAATCAATGTAACAAAGTTATTAAGGTTGAAGGAAGACTTTAAGTCCATCTAGTTCAACCCATATCCTATCCTAACCTGCCCTAACATGTTGATCCAGAGGAAGGCAAAAAAAACCCCAAGTGGCAAACAGTAAGCTTCACATTGGGGAAAAAAATTCCTTCCCGACTCCACATACGGCAATCAGACTAGCTCCCTGGATCAACACAATATCTAGGAAACTAGTGAATATAGCCTGTAATATTATATTTTTCAAGAAAGGCATCCAGTCCCTTCTTAAATTTTAGTAGGGAATCACTCATTACAACATTAGATGGCAGAGAGTTCCATAGTCTCACTGCTCTTACAGTAAAGAATCTGCATCTGTGATTATGACTAAACCTTCTTTCCTCCAGACGTAGAGGATGCTCCCTTGTCCCCGTCACAGGTCTAAGAGTAAAAAGATCATTAGAAAGGTCTTTGTACTGTCCCCTCATACATATATACATTGTAATAAGATCACTCCTAAGCCTTTGTTTTTCCAAACAAACTAAATAACCCCAAGTGTAATAACCTGTCCTGGTATTGCAGACCCCCCAGTTCTCTAATAAACTTTCTTATACACGGGAGACGGGAGACCCGAACTGTACACAGTATTCTAAGTGTGGTCGCACCAGTGACTTTCCTAGAGGTAAAATTATGTTCTCCTCATGATATAGGAAAGATGTGTATCTTCGTACCGTGTTAGCCAGTAGATAGAAAAATATTTAGACTTGAGAGTCCTCAGTGGTTGATACCTTTTAATGGCTAACTGAAAAGATGGTAACAAATTGCAAGCTTTCGAGACTACGCAGGTCTCTTCATCAGTTCTCCTCATGAGCATCTATGCCTCTTTTAATGCATCCCATTATTTTATTTGCCTTGGCGGCAACTGCCTGACATTGGCCACTAAATGTGAGTTTGTCGTCCACCCGTACACCCAGGTCTTTTTCAGTGACAGTTTTGCCCAGTGTTTTACAATTAAGCACATAATTATACATCTTGTTTGTTCTACCCAAGTGCATGACCTTACATTTATCCCCATTAAAGCTCATTTGCCATTTATCAGCCCTAGCTTCTAGTTTACATAATTCCTCCTGTAATATAAAATTGTCCTCCTCTGTATTTATTACCCTGCAGAGTTTAGTGTCATCTGCAAATATTGAAATACTACTCTGTATGCCCCCTACAAGGTCATTAATAAATATGTTAAAGAGAAGCGGCCTCAATACTGACCCCTGTGGTACCCCACTGCTAACCGTGACCCAGTCCGAGTGTGCTCCATTAATAACCACCCTTTGTTTCCTATCCATGAGCCAGTTCTTAACCCACTTACACATATTTTCCCCTATCCCCATTGTCTCATTTTATGTATCAACCTTTTGTGTGGCACCGCATCAAAAGCTTTTGAGAAGTCCATGAACATCACGTTCACTGCGTTCCCTTGGTCCAGTCCGGAACTTACCCCTTCATAAAAGCTTATCAGATTAGTCTGACAAGAACGGTCCCTCGTAAACCCATGCTGATACTGTGTCATGAGGTTATTCAGCCAAAGATACTCTAATATAGTATCCCTTAACCCCTTCCCGACCCATGACGCCACGTAGGCGTCATGAAAACCTGTGCCAATCCGACCCATGACGCCTATGTGGCGTCATGAAAGGATCTCGTCCCTGCGGGCCGGGAGACCGGGGTCACTCAAAGGTCACCCGACCCGCAGTTACAGGACCCTTTGTGCTTCACCACAGGGGGGTTGGCTTAACCCCCCCGTGGCCACGATCGCTCTGATTGGCTGTTAAAAGTGAAACAGCCAATCAGAGCAATGTGTAATATTTCACCAATTTAATTGGTGAAATATTACAATCCAGCCATGGCCGATGCTGCAATAGCATCTGCCATGGCTGGAGACCGAGCCCTGACCCCCCCCCACACCGAGTCACGGCGGTGATCGGCCGCCGCCACCGAAAGATGGCAGCGATCGGTCACCGCCATCACTTACAGCTCCCCTCCTCTTTTGGTCCACTGCCCCCACTTCCTATCCCCCCCCCAGCCTTCCGACCCCCCTACTCACCTCTCCCGATCCACCGATGTCCCACGATCGGGCCCGGCGTCCGCCCGGGCCTCTTCATGGGCGCCGCCATATTGGAAAATGGCGGGCGCATGCGCAGTGCGCCCGCCGGCCGGCGCATGCGCAGTGCGCCCCCAGTGTTCAAAAATTTATTTTGATCACTGTGATAAACTGTCACAGTGATCAAAATAAAAAAAGTAAATGAACCCCCCCTTTATCATAGGTAGGGACAAATAAAAAAAATAAAGAATTTTTTTTTTTTTTTCCTAGCGGATTTTGCTGCTGATCCGCAGCTGATTTTGCTGCGGATCCGCGGCGGATATCGCTGCTGATCCGCGGCGGATTTCGCTGCTGATCCGCGGCGGATTTCGCTGCTGATCCGCGGCGGACTTCGCTGCTGATCCGCGGCGGACATCGCTGCTGATCCGCGGCGGATTTCGCTACGGATCCGCTGCGGATTTCGCTGCTGATCGGTGGTGGATTTCGCTGCTGATCCGCGACGGATTTCGCTGCTGATCGGCGGCGGATTTCACTGCTGATCCGCAGCGGATTTCGCTGCTGATCGGCAGCGGATTTCGCTGCTGATCCGCGGCGGATTTCGCTGCTGATCGGCGGCGGATTTCGCTGCTGATCCGCGGCGGATTTCGCTGCTGATCCGCGGCGGATTTCGCTGCTGATCGGCGCGGATTTCGCTGCTGATCCGCAGCAGATTTCGCTGCTGATCGGCAGCGGATCGGCAGCGGATTTCGCTGCTGATCCGCAGCGGATTTCGCTGCTGATCCGCGGCGGATTTCGCTGCTGATCGGCGGCGGATTTCGCTGCTGATCCGCGGCGGATTTCGCTGCTGATCGGCGGCGGATTTCGCTGCTGATCCGCGGCGGATTTCGCTGCTGATCTGCGGCGGATTTCGCTGCTGATCGGCGGCGGATTTCGCTGCTGATCCGCGGCGGATTTCCCTGCTGATCCGCGCGGACATCGCTGCTGATCCGCGGCGGACTTCGCTGCGGATCGGCAGTGGATTTCGCTGCTGATCCGCTGCGGATTTCGCTGCTGATCGCGGCGGATTTCGCTGCTGATCCGCGGCGGATTTTGCTGCTGATCGGCGGCGGATTTCGCTGCTGATCGGCGGCGGATTTCGCTGCTGATCCGCAGCGGATTTCGCTGCTGATCGGCAGCGGATTTCGCTGCTGATCCGCGGTGGATTTCCCTGCTGATCCGCGGCGGACATCGCTGCTGATCCGCGCGGACTTCGCTGCGGATCGGCAGTGGATTTCGCTGCTGATCCGCGGCGGATTTTGCTGCTGATCGGCGGCGGATTTCGCTGCTGATCGGCGGCGGATTTCGCTGCTGATCCGCAGCGGATTTCGCTGCTGATCGGCGGCGGATTTCGCTGCTGATCCGCGGCGGATTTCGCTGCTGATCCGCGGCGGATTTCGCTGCGGATCCGCGACTGATTTCGCTGCGGATCCGCGACTGATTTCGCTGCGATCCGCGACTGATTTCGCTGCGGATCCGCGACTGATTTCGCTGCGGATGCGCGGCGGATTTCGCTGCTGATCCGCGGCGGATTTCGCTGCTGATCCGCGGCGGATTTCGCTGCTGATCCGCGGCGGATTTCGCTGCTGATCCGCGGCGGATTTCGCTGCTGATCCGCGACTGATTTTGCTGCTGATCCGCGGCTGATTATCTGCTGATTCATCTGCGCTAGCGGGTATAGCATAACGCGATCGCATTATGCTATACCGTTACCAGCCGGTCAACGCTACTTGTTGAACGGGCTGGTAAAACGCAATATGAACCCAGCCTTAGGGTTAGAACTAGAGTTAGGGTTAGCATTAGGGTTAGGGTTAGCATTAGGGCTAAGGTTAGAATTACGGTTAGGGTTGGAATTTGGGTTAGGGTTGGAATTAGGGTTAGGCTTGTAGTTAGGTTTATGGTTAGAGTTGGGATTAGGGGTGTGTTGGGGTTAGGGTTATGATTAGGGTTTGTATTAGGGTTAGGTGTGTGTAGGCGTTAGGGGTGTGTTGGGGTTAGGGTTGGAGTTAGAATTGAGGGGTTTCCACTATTTAGGCACATCAGGGGGTCTCAATACGCGACATGGCGCCACCATTGATTCCTGCAAATTTTGCGTTCAAAAAGTCAAACAGTGCTCCCTTTATTCCAAGCCCCGACGTATGCCCAAATAGTGGTTTATCCCCACATATGAGGTATCAGCGTACTCGGGAAAAACTGCACAACAACTTTGGGGGTTCTAATTTCTCCTGTTAACATTGGGAAAAAAATTGGGGACTAAAAATTATTTTTGTGGAAAAAAAATGATTTTATATTTTCACGGCTCTGCGTTATAAACTTCTGTGAAGGACTTGGAGATTCAAAGTGCTCACCACACATCTAGAGGAGTTCCTTGGGGATCTAGTTTCCAAAATGGGGTCACTTGTGGGGAGTTTCTACTGTTTAGGCACATCAGTGACTCTGCAAACGTAACATGACGCCCGAAGACCATTCCATCAAGTGGGCATTTCAAAAGGTCACTACTTCCCATCCGAGCCCCGACGTGTGCCCATACAGTAGTTTTCTCCCACATATGGGATATCAGCATACTCAGGACAAATTGGACAACAACTTTTGGGGTCTAATTTCTCATGTTACCCTTGCGAAAATAAAAAAATTGGGGACTAAAAGATCCTGATTGTGGAAAAAATATGATTTTTTTATTTTCATGCCCGGGCGTTATAAACTTCTGTGTAGCCCTTGGGGGTTCAAAGTGCTCACCACACATCTAGATAAGTTCTTTGCGGTGTCTAGTTTCCAAAATGGGGTCACTTGTGGGGAGTTTCTACTGTTTAGGCACATCAGGGGCTCTGCAAACGTAACAAGATGCCCGCAGACCATTCCATCAAGTTGGCATTTCAAAGCGTCACTACATCCCTTCCGAGCCCTGACGTGTGCCCAAACAGTGGTTCCCCCCACAATATGGGGTACTAGCGTACTCAGGACAAACTGGACAACAACTTTTGGGGTCCAATTTCTCCTGTAACCATTGTGAAAATAAAAAATAGTGGGCTAAAAAATCATTTTTTGAGAAAAAAAAATGATATTTTATTTCACGGCTCTGCGTTATAAACTTCTGTAAAGCACCTGGGGGGTTCAAAGTGCTCACTATGCATCTAGATAAGTTCCTTAGGGCGTCTAGTTTCCAAAATGGGGTCACTTGTGGGGGAGCTCCAATGTTTAGGCACACAGGAACTCTCCAAATGCGACATGGCAACCGCTAAATATTCCAGCATATTTTCTATTCAAAAAGTCAAATGGCGCTCCTTCCCTTCTGAGCCCTGCCGTGCGCCCAAACAGTGGTTTATGATCACAAATGAGGTATCTGTGTACTCAGGAGAAATTGCCCAACAAATTTTATAATCCAATTTATACTGTTGCCCATGTGAAAATGAAAAAAACTGAGGCTAAAAGAAAATTTTTGTGAAAAAAAAGTACTTTCTTTTTTTTACGGATCAATTTGTGAAGCACCTGGGGGTTCAAAGTGCTCACTATGCATCTAGATAAGTTCCTTAGGGGGTCTAGTTTCCAAAATGGGGTCACTTGTGGGGGAGCTCCAATGTTTAGGCACACAGGGACTCTCCAAATGCGACATGGCAACCGCTAAATATTCCAGCATATTTTCCATTCAAAAAGTCAAATGGCGCTCCTTCCCTTTTGAGCCCTGCCGTGCGCCCAAACAGTGGTTTATGACCACATATGAGGTATCTGTGTACTCAGGAGAAATTACCCAACAAATTTTAGGATCCAATTTATACTGTTGCCCATGTGAAAATGAAAAAAACTGAGGCTAAAAGAAAATTTTTGTGAAAAAAAAGTACTTTCTTTTTTTTACGGATCAATTTGTGAAGCACCTGGGGTTCAAAGTGCTCACTATGCATCTAGATAAGTTCCTTAGGGGGTCTAGTTTCCAAAATGGGGTCACTTGTGGGGGAGCTCCAATGTTTAGGCACACAGGGACTCTCCAAATGCGACATGGCAACCGCTAAATATTCCAGCATATTTTCCATTCAAAAAGTCAAATGGCGCTGCTTCCCTTCTGAGCCCTGCCATGCGCCCAAACAGTGGTTTATGACCACATATGAGGTATCTGTGTACTCAGGAGAAATTGCCCAACAAATTTTAGGATCCAATTTATACTGTTGCCCATGTGAAAATGAAAAAACTGAGGCTAAAAGAAAATTTTTGTGAAAAAAAAGTACTTTCTTTTTTTTACAGATCAATTTGTGAAGCACCTGGGGTTCAAAATGATCACTATGCATCTAGATAAGTTCCTTAGGGTGTCTAGTTTCCAAAATGGGGTCACTTGTGGGGGAGCTCCAATGTTTAGGCACACAGGGACTCTCCAAATGCGACATGGCAACCGCTAAATATTCCAGCATATTTTCCATTCAAAAAGTCAAATGGCGCTCCTTCCCTTCTGAGCCCTGCCGTGCGCCCAAACAGTGGTTTATGACCACATATGAGGTATCTGTGTACTCAGGAGAAATTACCCAACAAATTTTAGGATCCAATTTATACTGTTGCCCATGTGAAAATGAAAAAAACTGAGGCTAAAAGAAAATTTTTGTGAAAAAAAAGTACTTTCTTTTTTTTACGGATCAATTTGTGAAGCACCTGGGGTTCAAAGTGCTCACTATGCATCTAGATAAGTTCCTTAGGGGGTCTAGTTTCCAAAATGGGGTCACTTGTGGGGGAGCTCCAATGTTTAGGCACACAGGGACTCTCCAAATGCGACATGGCAACCGCTAAATATTCCAGCATATTTTCCATTCAAAAAGTCAAATGGCGCTGCTTCCCTTCTGAGCCCTGCCATGCGCCCAAACAGTGGTTTATGACCACATATGAGGTATCTGTGTACTCAGGAGAAATTGCCCAACAAATTTTAGGATCCAATTTATACTGTTGCCCATGTGAAAATGAAAAAACTGAGGCTAAAAGAAAATTTTTGTGAAAAAAAAGTACTTTCTTTTTTTTACAGATCAATTTGTGAAGCACCTGGGGGTTCAAAATGATCACTATGCATCTAGATAAGTTCCTTAGGGTGTCTAGTTTCCAAAATGGGGTCACTTGTGGGGAGCTCCAATGTTTAGGCACACAGGGACTCTCCAAATGCGACATGGCAACCGCTAAATATTCCAGCATATTTTCCATTCAAAAAGTCAAATGGCGCTGCTTCCCTTCTGAGCCCTGCCATGCGCCCAAACAGTGGTTTATGACCACATATGAGGTATCTGTGTACTCAGGAGAAATTGCCCAACAAATTTTAGGATCCAATTTATACTGTTGCCCATGTGAAAATGAAAAAACTGAGGCTAAAAGAAAATTTTTGTGAAAAAAAAGTACTTTCTTTTTTTTACAGATCAATTTGTGAAGCACCTGGGGGTTCAAAATGATCACTATGCATCTAGATAAGTTCCTTAGGGGGTCTAGTTTCCAAAATGGGGTCACTTGTGGGGGAGCTCCAATGTTTAGGCACACAGGGACTCTCCAAATGTGACATGGCAACCGCTAAATATTCCAGCATATTTTCCATTCAAAAAGTCAAATGGCGCTCCTTCCCTTCTGAGCCCTGCCGTGCGCCCATACAGTGGTTTATGACCACATATGAGGTATCTGTGTACTCAGGAGAAATTGCCCAACAAATTTTAGGATCCATTTTATCCTGATGCCCATGTAAAAATGAAAAAATTGATGCTAAAAGAAAATTTTTGTTGGAAAAATTAAAATGTCCATTTTTTCCTTACACGTTGCTTTAGTTCCTGTGAAGCACCTGAAGGGTTAATAATCTTCTTGAATGTAGTTTTGAGTAGCTTGAGGGGTGCAGTTTTTATAAAGGTGTCACTTTTGGGTATTTTCTGCCATATAGACCCCTCAAAGTGACTTCAAATGTGAGGTGGTCCCTAAAAAAAATGGTTTTGTAAATTTTGCTGTAAAAATGAGAAATCGCTGGTCAACTTTTAACCCTTATAACTTCCTAACAAAAAAAAATGTTGTTCCCAAAATTGTGCTGATGTAAAGTAGACATGTGGGAAATGTTATTTATTAACTATTTTGTGTCACATAACTCTCTAGTTTAACAGAATAAAAATTAAAAATTTGAAAATTACAAAATTTTCAAAATTTTCGCCAAATTTCCATTTTTTTCACAAATAAACGCAAAAATTATCGACTTAAATTTACCACTAACATGAAGCCCAATATGTCACGAAAAAAAAATCTCAGAATCGCTAGGATCCGTTGAAGCGTTCCTGAGTTATTACCTCATAAAGGGACACTGGTCAGAATTGCAAAAAATGGCAAGGTCTTTAAGGTCAAAATAGGCTGGGTCTTGAAGGGGTTAAAAAACCCTCCAGGATTTTACCCACAGTAGATGTTAAGCTCACTGGCCTATAATTTCCAGGTTCAGTTCTTGCCCCCTTTTTGAATATTGGCACCACATTTGCTATACACCAGTCCTGTGGTACAGACCCCGTTATTATGGAATCTTTAAAGATTAAAAATAATGGTCTATCTATGACTGTACTTAATTCCTGCAGTACTCGGGGGTGTATCCCATCCGGGCCCGGGGATTTGTCAATTTTAGTGATTTTTAGACTTCGCCATACTTCCTGCTGGGTTAAGCAGGTGACATTTAATGGAGAATTTTTTTTATCACTGATCATGATATCTGTCATGGGATTTTCTTGTGTAAATACAGTTGAAAAAAAGTCATTTAGCATATTGGCTTTTTCCTTATCCTCATCCACCATTTCACCCAGACTATTTTTAAGGGGACCAACACTATCATTTTTTAGTTTCTTGCTATTTATGTAGTTAAAGAATATTTTGGGATTATTTTTACTTTCTCTGGCAATGAGTCTCTCTGCAAGTCTATGAGAGCCTCTTTCTAGGCTCGTTCTCGACTCTTTCTCGCCTAGTTCTGGCCTCATTCTACTCTCTTTCTGTCTTTCATAGACTTACATTGAGCACTTGTGATGTAGGTAGCTTCTAACTTCTGGCCAGTCAGAAGCTGCTCTCACAAGATTGAGCCGCAGGACTGGAGCAATGCCAAAAAGCGGTGAATACGCTGGAGGATGAGTATATGACCTGGGAAGGGGACTTGTGCTTAAAAGCCCCACTCCAGCGGTGAGAAAAAAAAATCCTGCTGGAGTGATGCTGCAATAATAATCAGACTGCCAAAGGTTTATCTTGGCTCAATAGAAGAGAATTGAGAGAAGCCTAAAGAGTCATCAATTGTACACCTGCTGACATCAGCGATGCTGGTGCCATTGTTACTGTACATGGGGGAACATTATTAAATGTCAAGTGGGCACTTAAGAAGCATTATTGTTTATAGGTGCACCAGTAGCAAAGCTACCGGGTGGAAGAGGGTGCTGAGCCGGCTGTCAGGCGGGGTAAGAGGCGCAGTTACAGCTGCCACTCTCTATACATGCCAGCGCTGCCAATATGACTGGAAGAGCGAGGCTGCCAGGAGTAATAACGTTAATTTCCTCCTGACAGTGGGACTCTCAGTGCCGCATGGTGTCAGAACACTATTAACTATTATACTGTGTTTTGGGGGAGCAGTTGGGACATTGTATGTATAGGGGTACTCTGGGGGACATCATACTGTATGTATCGGAGCTGCTGGCCTACCATACTTTGTATAGGGAGATTTGGGGGCTTTATAATGTACATAAGGGAGCGTGTTATGATTTGGTAGCTGAGGAAAGCAGGCAAAAACGGCAATACACCAGAGAGGTTGGAATCTACTGGATTGCAGTAACCTGACTAACCACCACAACTAAAGGCAGCCGTGGAGCGTTCCTACGTTGGTCCTAGACGCCTCGTCACAGCCTGAGAGGTTAACTACACCTAAAGATAGAAAGAGGAAAGCTATCTGCCCCGGAGCATATCCTCAAAGAACATAGGAAGCCCCCAAACATGTAATAGCGGTTAGACAAGAGGAAATACAGATACAGACAGAAAATACTATGAGCAAACGTTGGGGCCCAATCTACCTGGACAGAAAAGGATAGGAAGGACACTTACTGCAATCCAAAAAAATCCTAAAAAATACCAATTCTACTAATTGCAAAAACACCTGAGATCACTCGACCTCTACCACCTAAATTAGTTCTCTGGTGTCACAAAACTAAGCCGCAGCCACTGAAAAAACTGGAAAAGGCAAATGAACAAATAACAGTGGCTCAGATAAACTGAGAGGAGCACAAGCCCCGGAAGGGACCTGGCTGACCTCCACAGAAGTGCAGGGAACAATGCAAAAAGCAAGCACAAAAATAAAAGCAGAAAATATCTTATCTGATAGCAGAAGATGCAGGCAAGACTCAGCAAGCTTCCAAGTGAAACAGGAACCACAGTTGAGACAAGAACAATTGATCACCGGCAACCATGATGGGAGGGAACCTCCCTTATATAAGACCAGTCTGTAACTCCTGATTGCCAATCCTCATTGAATGGTTCAGTACTGTTTGCAACCACCAGAGGGAGCTTCTGCTCAGAATTCATTTCTAACACATTCACAACAGTACCCCCCCTTGAAGAGGGGTCACCGAACCCTCATTTGGGCAACCAGGTCGGTCAGGATGAGCTCTGTGATACGCACGGATCAGTCTCCTAGCATGGATGTCCGAAGCAAACACCCAAGAATTGTCCTCCTGACCATAACCTCTCCACTTAACCAAATACTGGAGTTTCCGTCTAGAAAAACGAGAATCCAATATTTTCTCAACCACATACTCCAGATTGCCCTCAACCAAAACAGGGTCAGGACTTGCAGCCATAGGAACCACTGGCTCGACAAACCTCTTCAATAAGGACTTGTGGAACACGTTATGGATCTTAAATGTCCCTGGAAGAAGTAAACGAAAGGAAACAGGATTAAGAATCTCCAAGATCTTATAAGGTCCAATGAACCTAGGCTTAAACTTAGGAGATGCAACTCTCATAGGGATATTTCTTGAAGACAACCAGACCAAGTCCCCCACTTCAAACCGAGGACCATCAGTCCTATGCCGGTTGGCAAACCGCTGGGCCCTCTCCTGAGAGAGGGACAACCTCTCCACTATCTGGTCCCAACTCTGCTGCATACGCTCCACAACAGAGTCAACACCTAGACAGACAGAAGCCTCCGTCTGTCCCAAAGAAAATCGAGGGTGAAACCCAAAATTGCAGAAAAATGGAGACATCAAAGTGGCAGAGCTAGAACTATTAATAAGAGCAAACTCAGCCAAAGGCAAAAAAGAGACCCAATCATCTTGATCAGCAGACACAAAGCATCTCAGATAAGACTCCAATGTCTGATTTGTTCTCTCAGTTTGTCCATTGGTCTGAGGATGAAAAGCCGAGGAGAAAGACAATTGAACATCAAGTTTAGAACAAAAAGTCCTCCAAAATCTGGAAACAAACTGGACTCCTCTGTCAGACACAATGTTCTCAGGAATGCCGTGTAACCGAACCACGTGCTGAAGGAACAAAGGCACCAATTCGGAGGAGAAAGGCAACTTAGGTAATGGCACAAGATGTATCATTTTGGAAAACCTATCACAAATCACCCAGATAACGGTCATTCTCTGAGAAACAGGGAGGTCGGAAATGAAATCCATAGAGATATGGGTCCATGGTCTCTTGGGCACAGGCAATGGCATCAACAAACCACTAGAGCGAGAGCAAGGCTTGGAGCGAGAGCAAGTCCCGCAGGACTGTACAAATTCCCTGACGTCACGAGACAAAGTAGGCCACCAAAAGGACCGACTAACCAAGTCTCTGGTACCAAAAATTCCGGGATGACCGGCCAACGCAGAACAATGAATCTCAGACATCACACTCTTTTTCCACTGGTCTGGGACAAACAGTTTCCCAATAGGGCAGCGCTCGGGTTTATCCTCCTGACACCCTTCCAGAGCCAGTCTCAAATTGGGCGAGATGGCGGAAAGAACTACACCCTCTTTCAAAATAACAGCAGGATCAGATAACTCAGGAGAGTCCGCAAGGAAACTCCTTGAGAGGGCATCCGCCTTAACATTCTTAGTGCCAGGAAAAAAGGAAACCACAAAATTAAAACGTGTGAAAAACAAGGCCCACCTGGCCTGTCTAGGATTAAGTCGCTTGGCTGATTCCAGATAAACCAGATTCTTATGGTCCGTGAGGACCACCACCTGATGTTTGGCTCCCTCCAGCCAATGTCCCCACTCTTCAAAAGCCTACTTCATGATTCATTCCACTCCCGATTACCCACGTCATAATTACGTTCAGTTGGAGAAAATTTTCGAGAGAAAAAGGCACAAGGGTTACTTTTAGAGGTCTCTGGATCTCTTTGGGACAAAACGGCACCTGCCCCAATTTCAGAGGCATCAACCTCCACCTGAAATGGCGGAGAAGCCCCCAAACATGTAATGGCGATTAGACAAGAGGAAATACAGATACAGACAGAAAATAGTATGAGCAAACGTTGGGGCCCAATCTACCTGGATAGAAAAGGATAGGAAGGACACTTACTGCAATCCAAAAAAACCCTAAAAAATACCAACTCTACTAATTGCAAAAACACCTGAGATCACTCGACTTCTACCACCTAAATTAGTTCTCTGGTGTCACAAAACTAAGCCGCAGCCACTGAAAAAACTGGAAAAGGCAAATGAACAAATAACAGTGGCTCAGATAAACTGAGAGGAGCACAAGCCCCCGGAGGGGACCTGGCTGACCTACACAGAAGTGCAGGGAACAATGCAAAAAGCAAGCACAAAAATAAAAGCAGAAAATATCTTATCTGATAGCAGAAGATGCAGGCAAGACTCAGCAAGCTTCCAAGTGAACCAGGAACCACAGTTGAGACAAGAACAATTGATCACTGGCAACCATGATGGGAGGGAACCTCCCTTATATAAGACCAGTCTGTAACTCCTGATTGCCAATCCTCATTGAATGGTTCAGTACTGTTTGTAACCACCAGAAGGAGCTTCTGCTCAGAATTAATTTCTAACGCATTCACAACAGGAGCGGTTGGACCAATTATACTGTGTACAGTCATGGCCAAAAGTTTTGAGAATGACACAAATATAAATTTTTACAAAGTCTACTGCTTCACTTTTTCTAATGGCAATTTGCATATACTCCAGAATGTTATAAAGAGTGATCAGCTTAAAAGCAATTACTTGCAAAGTCAATATTTGGCTAGAAAATGAACTTTATCCCCCAAAACACATTTCAACACCATTGCAGACCTGCCTTAAAAGGACCAGCTAACCTCTTTTCAGTGATTGCTCCATTAACACAGGTGTGGGTGTTGATGAGGACATGGCTGGAGATCAATCTGTCATGATTAAGTAAGAATGACACCACTGGACACTTTAAAAGGAGGCTGGTGCTTGGCATCATTGTTTCTCTTCTGTTAACCATGGTTATCTCTAAAGAAACACGTGCAGTCATCATTGCAATGCACAAAAATGGCCTAACAGGGAAGAGTATCGCAGCTAGAAAGATTGCACCTCAGTCAACAATCTATCGCATCATCAAGAACTTCAAGGAGAGAGGTTCCATTGTTGCCAAAAAGGTTCCAGGGCGCCCAAGAAAGACCAGCAAGCGCCAGGACCGTCTCTTAAAAGTGTTTCAGCTGCAGGATCGGGCAGAGGTTGCTCAGGAATGGCAGCAGGCAGGTGTGAGTGCATCTGCACGCACTGTGAGGCGGAGACTCTTGGAGCAAGGCCTGGTCTCAATGGGGGCAGCAAAGAAGCCACTTCTCTCCAGAAAAAACATCATGGACAGACTGATATTCTGCAAAAGGTACAGGCAGTGGACTGCTGAGGATTGGGGTAAAGTTATTTTCTCTGATGAATCCCCTTTTCGATTGTTTGGGACATCAGGAAAACGCTATCATTCGGAGAAGACAAGGTGAGCGATACCACCAGTCTTGTCTCATGCCAACTGTTAAGCATCCTGAAACCATTCATGTGTGGGGTTGCTTCTCAGCCAAGGGAATCGGCTCTCTCACAGTTTTGCCTAAAAACACAGCCATGAATAAAGAATGGTACCAGAATGTCCTCCAAGAGCAACTTCTCCCAACCCTCCAAGAGCAGTTTGGCGATCAACAATGCCTTTTCCAGCATGATGGAGCACCTTGCCATAAAGCAAAAGTGATAACTAAATGGCTCAGGGAACAAAACATAGAGATTTTGGGTCCATGGTCTGGAAACTCCCCAGATCTTAATCCCATTGAGAACTTGTGGTCAATCATCAAGAGACGGGTGGACAAACAAAAACCTAAAAATTCTTACAAAATGAAAGCATTGATTGTGCAAGAATGGACTGCTATCAGTCAGGATTTGGTCCAGAAGTTGATTGAGAGCATGCCAGGGAGAATTGCAGAGGTCCTGAAGAAGAAGGGTCAACACTGCAAATATTGACTTGCTGCATTAACTCATTCTAACTGTCAATATAAGCTTTTGTTACTCATATGTTTGCAATTATATTTCTGTCTGTGATAAAAACATCTGTCAAACACACACATAAAAACCAGAGGGCAGCAGATCATGTGAAAATATAATATTTGTGTCATTCTCAAAACTTGTGGCCATGACTGTACATGGGAACTGTGGGGGACATCATAGTGTATATACGGCAGCTGTGGATCTATCATACTGTGTATAAGCGAGCTGGTGCCCCAGCATACTGTGTATAGGGGAGCTGTGGGAGATTTATACTGTGTATAAGGGAGTGGTTGGCCAATTATACTGTGTACAGGGGTACTCTGGGGGACATCATACTGTATGTATGGGAGCTGTGGGCCTACCATACTGTGTATAGAGGAGCTCTGGGGGCTTTATAATGTATATAAGGGAGCGGTTGGGCCAATTATACTGTGTACATGGGAACTGTGGGGGACATCATAGTGTATATATGGGAGCTGTGGACCTATCATACTGTGTATAAGTGAGCTGGGGCCCCAGCATTCTGTGTATAGGGGAGCTGTGGGAGATTTATACTGTGTATAAGGGAGCAGTTGGCCAATTATACTGTGTACAGGGGAACCGTGGGGGATATCATACTGTATTTACAGGAGCTGTGGGCGCACCATACTATGTATAGGGAGCTGTGAAGGCATTATACAGTGCATAGGGGAGCTGTTGGCCCATTATACTGTATATAGGTGAGCTCTGGGGGGCATTATACTTTTTATAGTGGAGCTTTGTTGGCATAAGACTGTATAGGGGAGCTATGGGCTCATAATACTTTGTATTGGGGAGCAGTGGGAGCATTGGGATCATCATTCTGTTTAGAGCGGAGCAGTGGGATCATCATATTGTGTATAGGGAAGCTGTTCATAAATTATTAAATGTTAAGTGGGCACTTAAGCATTATGCTTATAGGGGCACTCAGAGTATTGTGACTATCAAAGTTGCATATGGGGTATTATTACTTTTTAGGGACAAAGTGTGGAGGGCGCTAGACAGGTCGTTAATATTTTCTAGTGGAGAATTTTACTATCTAGAGAGCATAAAGGAGTAATTATTACTATGTAAGGGGTACAGTGGTGGCATTATTATGTGGGGCGGTAAGAGAAACACTGTTATTGTACCACACAGCAGGTTCTGTAGGACACATATGGCAGCAGCGGCTCAGTATTTGGGTATCATCAGAATGAGTAATTTGTGCACGTTGGGGATAGATATGGTCGGTGATGGAAATGTGAGAAGACAGATGTGTCTTTGTAGTCATTTCTGCAGCTGAGTCCTGACTGGAGAAGTTGTCATGTTGGTCTGGGCCAGATGGAAAAGACAGGAAAAGTGAACGATTCCATCAGAATGAACGTCAGCTGTAAGTCGCCATCTTTAACTATACTGTGATCTCTTATATGTTCTGTAGGACTGGTATCTACCACTATATAGTCACCATATAGTAACATCAGTGTTCGTTTTTGTGTGTAAATTAATTTTCAATCACAGTGTGATCATCTGGTGATTTTCCCCTATACTCAAGATTAATGGGCGCCACTGTAGCTGTAGTCAGGATTGCCTGGTTAGGGGCATACTCAGATTTTTCGCCCGCCCTAAGCTGAAACCCTAGCTACGCCTCTGGCGTGGCTTTTATTAAATACGTATGTTAATAATTCTCAGGCACTAGTTAATTGATTAGTTAATGAAATGCAAATAGTTCTACTTCACTATTCAAGCCTCGTGGTTTAAGGGAATCAAGGTGGAAAATCTAGTGGCTTTCAGCCCGTGACATCTGCTTGATGTAATCGCCCCTGCGCCAAAGTTTATGAATAACTTGTAAACCCGTTACTGTTGTACCTTGTATAGATTCTTCATGATGCTCTAGAAAATGCTTTGATAAAGGATGACAGGCATATTTTTTGTTTGTTACGCAGATGTTCGGTTATCCGCATATTCATGGGGCATCTTGTGCGACCAACACATAATTTGCTACAGGGGCATTTGATGGCATATATAACCCCTGTGGTGGTACATGTAATGAAATTATGAATTTTATATTCTGTATCCACTTTGATAAGGGTCATTTGTTTTTTAATCGGTAAGGTTCAGCACATTTTGCATTTTCTACATGCTTCCTAGATTACATGGATTCCTTTAAACCAGGAGGCTTGAATTGTAAAGTGGAACTATTTGCATTTCAATTAACTAGTGCCTGAGAACTATTAACTTATGTATATAAAGCAGCCACGCTAAGAGCAGGACCATCCCGGAGGAAGGAAACCTCTTGTTTTCCGAAACGCGTTGGAATTTTGCTCCCCTTAGTGCTCCGTACCAGTCTAAGCCACGTGAGCATCGCATGACCGGCAACATCACGAAGATCCTGCTTCTTCACAAACACTGGCGTATGAAGACTGGATCTGTGGTGCTTACACACCAGCGTAATATCGGAAGAGCAGCAAGGAGCGTCTGTCACCGGCCGGGACAGCACCCCTACTCCACCGTTCTGACTTACCAGCTGTCTCCGATCGACACCCGGATAGAGCGGAAGGTATTGGGAGAGCACATGGACATTTAAAGTAAACCACAGCCTAGCATCACCTTGAGGCTTATGAGGTAACTCTCTCTTATTACCCTTTGGTTATTATTCATTGGCACCACTTATTGCACTGACTAAGTGTTTTATGCATATTTCCTGTGGAGCTTTACACCACCCTAATGCCAGCACTTCTCTTGTGGATTTTTCTGCGGACCTCCTCGGCCCCTGCTGACAATTGTTTGTTTCCCGTTTGTCTTATTCAGGAAGAGCATTGTCGTGTAAATAACCATATATATTTACTTTATAACCTATGACTCCTGTGGCTGTGGTCCTGTTTCGCAGCTATTTCTTCCTCCGTATATCAGCTCCAACAATTACAATTGATTTTTGCTTATATACTAGCTGAAGAGCCCAGCATTGCCCAGGCATAGTAACTAAATGTGGTTAAGTATAACAAATTATAATGATTATCCTCCATCCCATAGTCCAGTGCCCATATATCCATCACACATCTTCCATCCCATAGTCCAGTGCCCATATACCCATCATACATCCTCCATCCCATAGTCCAGTGTCCATATACTCAATATACACATACTCTATCCCATAGTCCAGTGTCCATATACCCATCACAGATCCTCCATCCCATAGTCCCGAGCTGGGTGGCCCTGAGCAGGGAGTTCCTGGAGATGTGCTGTTATGTAACCTGGCAGTGTGGCTCTGTGTGCGGCCGCTGATGATGCGATTTTCTACGAGCGCAGCAGTAATAGTGGAGGGGGTGATTCATTTCTGTCATGTGCTCTCTGCTCTTTTCTGAGGGGCAGACAATGGCTGGGAGCTTATGTTCCCGGGGATGCTAGATTTCTCCCATCTGGACAGTGTCTGCTGAGGTATTGTGGAGTGGAAAAACTGTTGCTCATAGTAAGCAATCACTGCTCAGCTTTCATCTTTTAAACAGCTCTGGTGAAATGAAAGATGCTTAGTGATTGGTTGCTATGTGGAGTGGGCGTGGCTTGATACACCCATATATACACTCATTTTATATATATATATATAGATTTGGAAGTTCACTTGACCATCTAGAAAACTGATAAAGAGTGAACTACTCAGGAATTGGATAGAAATTCAAAATATTAGATATGCAATAGAACTAAAAACACATAAAACAACCGGGCCATATTGTACAGCGAAGATAGTGGTATCTTAGTTACATGTAGAGATTATAAATAGTAATATACCATGTATGGATGAGTTTTTAGCTCCCAAGTTCCTTGAGGAAACGCAAGTAAATTTCAAAAATAAGTAAGATTTGCTTTATAAATTGTTAGTAATGCTGCACCATTAACACAATAAATTATCTCTTTAAATCATGTTCACGATGAACGGGCTTCTTAGCTCCTAGTCAGTTTACTTAGACATTATGATTTACTGTTCCATCATGATATAAATAATCAGACTGGTAAGAGAACAAAGGAATACATCTTAGTTGTTTGATAACATCAAAAACACATTAAATATATTTCAATGTCCATTTAATTTAATTTATCGATGTCAAAAACAATGACAAGTTCAGCACAGTACATCAGTTTTCATCACCGGAAAACATAAAGGCTTTATTCATTTTATGGTTGATAAATCCTAATCTTGCAAATATTAATGCAAAAAGTGTAACACCTTCTTATACATTTACATTTGAATGAATGCAGAAGGCACCGAAAGGAGCTGTAAATACTTGCCTTCTAAAAAAATATTTAAAAATTTATTGGAACAATAATACAAACGCCTACAGTGGATATAAGGTGGTCACATACTCCTGGTAAAATGTAAATTTTTTGTCATGTAAAAATCATACTTAAATGAGTCATTTCATAGCTTTTTTTCACCATAATTTGTCAACAATAATTTGTACAAATCTATTGAGAAGCAAACTAAAATCATTTTAAGGGCGGGAAATAAAAAAACTAAACAAAGCTAAAATAATGTGTTTACTAGAGATGAGCGAACGTGCTCGTAATACTCATTACTCGCTCAATCATCGCTGTACTCACGCTACTCGGCGAGCACCGAGCATTCCCGTGTTTGCTCGCGGGACTTATGGTGCACGCCCTGCATTTTTGGCGCCAATCAACATGCAGGGATTGTCTGCCACGCATTGTAATGCCGCAGCCATCTTTGTTGTGGTATTACAGTGATTGGCTGGCCGCACAGCATCATCAGGTGTATGAGAGACCTGGCGCCACCATGCTCGGCTCAGTCTGCTCCGGAATTAGCGAGTGTAGTAGCAGACAGGCATTCTTTGTGCAATACTTAATTGCATACATCAAGAGGGTCCATTCCATTACTGTCTGCTGCTGTCTATTACATATATTGACCATATCTACACATCCCTAGGTCTCAGTGGGCAGTCAATTTTTTTTGCATCTTAATCCTGATTATTTTTTTCCAAAGCAATCCAGAGCACCCTTTTTTCTCTAATTGCTTGTTGACACTGTAGAATACAGGCAGATCCTTTTCACAGTACAGCATAAAAATATTTTGAACGGGTTTTCCTGTCCCAGGTCTGACATCTGAATGCGCATAAAAATCTGCCATTCTTTGTGGTGCTGTAGAATTTTTTTAGAGTGTCTTACACAATTTTTTGACACCATTTTGCTGCCCAAAAAATATTTAGAAAAAGTACAAAAGTATGTTCCAAACAGCACTCAGAAATAGGGGAAAGAGAAAAAAAAGGGAGAAGATATGTCCTCCTGCAGGGTTTTGTGGTGAATATACGACAATACTCCTGCTGAGTTAAAACCTCACTGCGAGAGGGTGTCCTTAATTTCACAAAAGTTGCAGTGTATATAGGTTAAGATACCACCTCACATAAATTAATGCAATTGCATAAGCATATAGTTCTATACAACAATCTGCAAATAATGCCCAGAATTTAAGTTGTTAGGAAAGCTGGATGCACTGATATTAACAGGAAAGCAGGGTGCCTTGTGTCCAGGGCCGCAGTGTATTTAAACAATACATACACCAAATTGCAAGCACAAGTGTATAAATGTACTTAAGTACAATTAAACATAAAGGCTCAAGCTGTTACCTTGGATTTTAGTGGCAAGTGGCTGGGGAAAATAAAATAGGTGCACTAAACTTGCTGTCACTTTAAATCTGAGTGCACAGTGTCCTCACATATATTGATGCAAGTGCTTAAGCATGTAGTTCTATACAACAAACTGTAAATAATGACCAGAATTTAGGTTGTTAGGAAAGCTGGGTACTCTGATCCTAACAGGAAAGCTGGGTACTCTGATCCTAACAGGAAAGCTGGGTACCTTGTGTCCAGGGCCGCAGTGTATTTAAACAATACATACACCAGATTGCCAGCACAAGTGTATAAATATTGTAGCATACAACTAAACAAAAAAGCTCAAGCTGATACCTTGGATTATAGTGGCGAGTGGCTGGAAAAGATGGGTGCACTAAACTTGCTGTTACTTTAAGAGCTGGGTGCATGGTGTCCAGCCTGTAGCGTAGAGAGATGGCACTGTTTGTAATGAAAATGGTGGTGTCCGTTTGTGCCGGCCGAGAAACACATGCGGCGCTGTTGGAAGGAGTCCATTGTGCCGGCGCGCAGTGACCGCCGCCAGGAGCCGCCAAGGACACGCGGCGGTGCTGTGGAAGCCTTGTGGACTGAGGGAGTGGGTGGAATTAATTGGAAAGTAACAGGAAGTTGAAACAGAGTAACTAGGTCCTATACCCTCCCAGCACTGACCTGTGTGAGTCTAGCTGTAACGGCTTGTAACCGTGGGTCTATCTCTTTAAGGAGTCCAGGGGCTGTATGAGCCTAAGTTTGGGCAATAATATTATGGCCATACGCTGCCCCGGCCGGTGGCAGGTCTGTGGAATAATATTGCCAATTGACCCAAGTGGTAAAACCACATGTGTTAGGGTTGGTGACGTCACACCCCTACCTGAAATCAGGTGTATGGGAATATAAAGGGTCCTAATCCTACGTGTTTTGGTAGCTTGCGGCTTCCTTCATCAGGGATAATTGCAGCCCCAGTGTAGTGAGCCCTTGAATACCACAGAAATGGTCTCTTGAGCAGTCATGTGACACATTATAGGACCGCCTTCTATAATAAGGGAGTTGCTTAGCAACTTGAACTACACTACAATAAAGTGTATAAATCATTAAATATTCAGGACAACGTACAAATAGGGGAAGGGGTGTGTTTAAAACAGTTTATAGGACTAATAAATATGAAAATATGTGGGGAAATCATTTGTTACCACTAGTGTTGAGCATTCCGATACCGCAAGTATCGGGTATCGGCCGATATTCACTGTATCGGAATTCCGATACTTAGTTCCGATATTTTTCATATATCGTATACCGGAATCGGAAGTTCCCATAATTCTTTGAGAGGCAATGTGATTTTAGTCAGCCAATGAGGAATCTTATGAAGTGTGGGCACATCCTGTAATGCTGCGGTCATCTTAACTAATGGCATGGCTGTGATTGGCTGCTGAAATGATGTCAGAATGCACTATAAAAGGCGCCGCCTCCATTTTAGCGTCACTGTGCTGTGAACTCAGTTAGGGACAGAACGCTGCTGTGCTGACTCTGAGGGACAGTTAGACATTGCGATTTTGTGCACTCTACTGTGCTTTAGGCAGGCTAGTTTACCAACCGCTGTGTAAAGCTTCCTTTTGCCAGTGTTGTTTTAACAGCTCTGTGCAAGGTGTGTGTGAGTGCAGGTGACGCTGCAGTTTGCTCTGCATCCACCGCTGTTTGTAGGCATCTGCACGTGTCACTCACTGACTCTTTTTTTTTTATTTGATTTTGTGGAATTGGTGCAGCTCCATTATATTTCCCAAAAATCTAATCTATTAGTGTGACGCGCTTCCATCCGTATACAATACATTGGTTGCAAACACTATAGAAGTAGACAAAGGGGCGTTTCACAGCTACTGAACAGTTGTGTTTCAGTGTTCACTGTAGTCTGTGAGCTTTTCATTTTTTGAGTGCAGATCACGCTCCAGTTAGTTCTTCAACTACTGCTGGTTGTAGTCTGCTGAGCGTGTGTCACTGCCTCATCCTTCACTAATTGGTGCTGCTCCATTATATTTGCCAAAAATCTAATCTATTAGTGTGACGCGCTTCCATCCGTATACAATACATTGGTTGCAAACACTATAGAAGTAGACAAAGGGGCGTTTCACAGCTACTGAACAGTTGTGTTTCAGTGTTCACTGTAGTCTGTGAGCTTTTCATTTTTTGAGTGCAGATCACGCTCCAGTTAGTTCTTCAACTACTGCTGGTTGTAGTCTGCTGAGCGTGTGTCACTGCCTCATCCTTCACTAATTGGTGCTGCTCCATTATATTTGCCAAAAATCTAATCTATTAGTGTGACGCGCTTCCATCCGTATACAATACATTGGTTGCAAACACTATAGAAGTAGACAAAGGGGCGTTTCACAGCTACTGAACAGTTGTGTTTCAGTGTTCACTGTAGTCTGTGAGCTTTTCATTTTTTGAGTGCAGATCACGCTCCAGTTAGTTCTTCAACTACTGCTGGTTGTAGTCTGCTGAGCGTGTGTCACTGCCTCATCCTTCACTAATTGGTGCTGCTCCATTATATTTGCCAAAAATCTAATCTATTAGTGTGACGCGCTTCCATCCGTATACAATACATTGGTTGCAAACACTATAGAAGTAGACAAAGGGGCGTTTCACAGCTACTGAACAGTTGTGTTTAAGTGTTCACTGTAGTCTGTGAGCTTTTCATTTTTTGAGTGCAGATCACGCTCCAGTTAGTTCTTCAACTACTGCTGGTTGTAGTCTGCTGAGCGTGTGTCACTGCCTCATCCTTCACTAATTGGTGCTGCTCCATTATATTTGCCAAAAATCTAATCTATTAGTGTGACGCGCTTCCATCCGTATACAATACATTGGTTGCAAACACTATAGAAGTGGACAAAGGGGCCTTTCACAGCTACTGAACAGTTGTGTTTCAGTGTTCACTGTAGTCTGTGAGCTTTTCATTTTTTGAGTGCAGATCACGCTCCAGTTAGTTCTTCAACTACTGCTGGTTGTAGTCTGCTGAGCGTGTGTCACTGCCTCATCCTTCACTAATTGGTGCTGCTCCATTATATTTGAAAAAAATCTAATCTATTAGTGTGACGCGCTTCCATCCGTATACAATACATTGGTTGCAAACACTATAGAAGTACACAAAGGGGCCTTTCACAGCTACTGAACAGTTGTCTGCAGTGTTCACTGCAGTCTCTGAGGAATAACCACACTTAGGCCTTATAACTTTTCTGACTTTCTTTATCAATCTACCAAGATGAAGAAGGCAGGGAGTAAGGCACGTGGTCGTGGCCGGGGAGTTTCAGCAGGGAGAGGACGTGGGGATTCTGTGGCTGCTGCCGCACCCAGTGACACAGCATCCACCAGTTTTCCCCGTGAGCGTTCCTTTATGCGCACTTTTGTAGGAGCTCAGCGTACCCCTCTGCTGCGGGAAGAACAAATTGAAGCCGTTGTTGGTTGGATGGCAGCCAATGCATCGACTTCAATTGCTTCCACCTCCTCTCAGGACCACAGCACTGTTGAACAACCATCTGTCTCTTCACCGCCTGCCAAATTGCCCAGGCAGTCAGAGAGTTATGAACTGGAGCCAGCTGAGTCTCTGCTTCTGTTCTCAGAATCTGTTGGCTTGGAAACAGGGGCCCAGCCAAGCAGCATTCTGGAATGTGAAGAAGAGGCAGTATGCAGTGATGCGCAACAGCTGTGTCTCTCTGAATGTGAAGAGGCGGGTGAGCCAGTGCCGATGGTCAGCACACCGCAGAACGCATCTGATGATGATGAGACTCAGGTGCCATTTTCTGTTGAGCAAGGTGCTGGCCAGACCACCCAACAGCAGCAGGTGTTGGAAGAGGGTAGTGGAGATGATGAGGTCCAAGACCCAACATGGCGTGAGGAACAGGAAGGTGGTGGTAGCAGCTCTGAGGAAGAGATTGCCCCAACGGTCCAAACAGTAAGGAGAGGTAGGCTGCAGACTCGGTTGCCTGTACCCTCCAGTTTGGCACCCGTTCGTAGCAGTTCTCTTCCAACAGCCAAACCGGGCGCTCCCAGGACTTGCACTGCGTGGTCCTTTTTTGACACACTTGCAGATGATATTTGCTATGTCAAATGCAAGCTGTGTAATCAAAAAGTTAAAAGAGGTAAAAATATCAGTAACCTCAATACCACAAATATGTGGAAACATGTACGGACAAAGCACGTAGCTGAGTTACAAAGACACACTGGAGATGTAGGCCAACCTACAGCAGCACCTACATCTTCAGCTCGTGTTGGAGCCTCTTCCTCCAGCTCACACACAGCTGGTTCGACTTCCTCACAGGATCGCCATGGAAGAACCTCTGTAACTGTTGTCCAGAGACCCAGTGTTATTCCACCCACAGCTGCAAGTTCCCTGTCATCCTCACACTCCCAGGCCACAAAACAGCCATCGGTAGCACAGGCATGGGATAAAAGACGGCCATACTCGGCAAACCATCCACGAGCACAGGCTCTGAATGCTGGCATTGCAAAACTCCTGTCCCTTGAAATGCTGTCATTCAGGCTGGTGGAGACTGACAGTTTCCGTGACTTAATGTCATTGGCAGTCCCACAATACAATGTGCCCAGCCGATTTTATTTCAGCAGGCAAGCCGTCCCTGGTCTGCAAAAGCATGTTGAGGGAAAAATTAAACATGCGCTACTAAACGCCGTCAGTAGCAAGGTCCACCTGACCACCGATGCGTGGACCAGTACCCATGGCCAGGGACGATACCTTTCCCTCACTGCCCATTGGGTCAATGTTGTGGAGCCGGGTACAGATCTTGCGAGTGGCGCTGTACGTGTTCTGCCAACTCCAAGGATTGCAGGAATCAAGTCTGTCCACATTGACTCCTCCTCCTACTCCAGTTCCTCAGAATCATCGCTGCAGGAGCCGTCACGGTCTACCTCCACATGGACCCGTGAACGTTTACCTGATGCGACCGATATGAGCACAGCCGTGGCCAAACGTCAACAGGCCGTCCTGAAATTAATTTACATGGGGAATCGAAGCCACACAGCGCAGGAGCTCTGGAATGCCATCAAGCAGGAGAGCGACGTGTGGTTTTTGCCAGCGAATCTCCAGCCAGGCTTGGTAGTGTGTGACAATGGCCGAAATCTGGTGGCAGCTCTGGGCCTTGGCAACCTCACTCACATTCCATGTCTGGCACATGTGCTCAACTTGGTCGTGCAGAGTTTTTTGAGGGACTATCCGGATCTTGATGCACTGCTGCACAAGGTCCGCCTAGAGTGCGCTCACTTGCGACGTTCCAGCATGGCCAGATCGCGCATTGCAGCTCTGCAACGCAGATTTCGCCTTCCTGAACATCGCATCATATGTGACGTACCCACCAGGTGGAATTCCACGTTACATATGTTGGAGCGGTTGTGTGAGCAGCAGCCAGCAGTAATGGAGTATCAGCTGCATCAGGCGCAATCAACTCGCAATTTGCGTCGTTCACACTTCACCACTACTGAGTGGGCCTCTATGAAGGACATCTGCCACGTTTTGCGTGCGTTTGATGAGTCAACGCGGATGGCGAGTGCAGATGATGCACTAGTCAGCCTGACTGTCCCCCTTATCTGCCTGCTTCAAAAAACACTGCAAGCAATAAGGGATGAGGTTTTGGAAGAGGTGGAGGATGAGGAGTCACAAATTCCATCACCTTCTGGACAGTCAGCGCAACGTGGTTCCTCACAAAGGGCTGGGCAGTGTTCACTTTGTGAGGAGGATGAGGAGGAGTCAATGGAGGAGGAAGACATCGCTCCAGAGGGAGGTACACAACGCTCTAGTCAGTATGTAGAGCGAGGGTGGGGTGATGCAGAGCAGTCAGAGATGACGCCTCTTGCAGGGGACAGCGTTTCTTGGCCAGTTGGGAGTCTGCAGCACATGGTTGATTTCATGCTGCAGTGCCTGAGAAACGACCGCCGCATCGCCCACATTCTCACCACGTCTGATTATTGGTGTACACCCTCCTAGACCCTCGCTACCGGGACAACTTACAAAGCCTCATCACACCGTTGAACCGGGAGCGTAAAATGCGGAGTACCAAGACATACTGGTGCAATCCATAATGTTCTCCATTCCAGCCGAGAGCACTGCTGCTGCTACTGCTTTACAAAGCAGCTCTGTGCGTCGAGGCAGTGGAGACAGCTCTGCAACAAGAGGGAGCACAAGCAGCGCCTCTGCACAGGGCAAGACCAGTATGTTCCAAATGTGGCGAAGTTTTGTGGCAGCACCACCAATGTCTACACCATCCGAGACGGCTCCAGTCAGCAGGAGGCAACGTTTCCGTAAGATGGTGACAGACTACATGTCTTTCCCTCTCAGTGTACTCCCAGATGGCTCTTCCCCATTCAAGTTTTGGGTCTCTAAGCTGGATACATGGCCAGAGCTTAGCCAGTATGCATTGGAGGTGCTGGCTTGCCCTGCTGCCAGTGTATTATCGGAGCGCGTCTTTAGTGCCGCAGGTGGTGTACTAACAGACCGTCGCATGCGACTATCCTCCGATAATGTAGACCGGCTTACTTTTCTGAAAATGAACAAGGCATGGATCTCGCCAGAATTTGTCTGTCCGTTTTCAGATTAAATAACTGGTTCGCAACGTTATCCATGTCTCCTGTTCCCTACACATGCACAGAAAAACCCATGTCGAACATGCTCCAAATAGGGAAGAGCCGTCACCCTGATTGTTATGCTTAAAACAGGAAATTGTGAAGTTTTCCAGGCCTAGAATGATTCATTTTTATGACAAATATGGACAAATAATAATTTGTCATCACAGCGCATATCTGCACATGTCTATTATAAATGGTAACAAAAACTAAAACAGTCTTCACTTTTTGAAATTAATGCATAAAAGTACATTTCATACTTATCAATTAATGCTTTTTAAGGAACTTTATCTGTACCTGTAAGATAATGCAGTCAATGGATGTACAAATCATAAAATCCTCATAATCATCATCACGATTTTTATTTATGACAGACATTATAAAATACACATACTGATGCCAACTGTAACTTCACACACCATATATGAAATGGCCAGCATCTAAACCTGGTAATAATGTGCAATAATAAATTATTACATCTATAAAGTGCATCATGCATACTGACAATAGGTAGTACTAGTTATACCTGCAAGTGCTGTTGAAACAACCACAACAGATATAAATTAATAATGGTATATAGGTATCACAGTGCATAGTTACTCATGGACAATGTCGATGTAATACTGTACCTCAATAAAGTCAGCGTGAACCATTATGCTTGTTAGTCTTGTAGATTGTTAAAGAGGGAACGGTCTTTTTTTGTTGGTCATAGGTGGAGTATTAGACAGTAAATGATTACTGCTGTTGTATTTTTGGCGTCCCTAGGGCGCAATAATGCTGCGTAACGTCACATTTTATAGAGTCATCTAATTGACACACGCTACCCTACCCTACGCGTGACAGTAGGAAGGTAGTGTTGACGGATAAAGCCTTGCGCAACCAGACATGCTTTTACCCTCTTCAACACTGTCCAAGCAAAAAATGCATGATTGCAGCCGCAGACTTTATTGACGTACAGTATAACATCGCCATTACCCATCAGAGGCTGTCCACTGTCTGATACAGACATAGAATATACCTTTGCTATCCGAAGCCTTTCTTTCACCTACACTTGCAGGCACACACTTAAATTGTGACAATGCATTATGTTTTTTTAAATGGTTATTTTTATCGTACATTATTGTGTCATCACATTGATGAGTCCATGCTGGACATGTCATACATGCTGTACAAAGTAACGATTTTATTAACTGAAATAATTGAAATGTCTGTGACTGTCACATCTAAATTGCAATGATGATGATGATGAGTGACGATTACAAAATCCATTGTCTTCACTATGTTATGGTTTAACATAGCGTTCCTTAAGCATTATTCATAAATACAAAAATGGACTTTTATTCTTAAATTTACAACACTATATTTTGTAACCAATTTTTTGGGTGGTGTGTTGTTCCATTTCTTGTTGGCATGTGCATATATGCGTTTATATTTGCAGTGTATTTTTTTTATTATTGAAGTTAGGAAACATGTGTATCTTCGTACCGTGTTAGCCATTAGATAGAAAAATATTTACACTTGAGAGTCCACAGTGGTTGATACCTTTGAATGGATAACTGAAAAGATGGTAACAAATTGCAAGCTTTCGAGGCTACTCACGTCTCTTCAACAGGCAAAGACTAAAACAAAAAATGAAGCATCACATATTTCTATACACAACAGGACACAGGAATAGTGCAATAGGTAAGACAAGTAAGTGACGTGTAGCAGAACTGTCATTATCACAGAGGGATGAACATAAATATTGGAACAGTTCCTAGATAAGGATAGAAAGTTTTATTGCCCTCTGATTGGGGTCTGGTTTTGTGTTTTAATGCCCCTGGAAGGGCAGAGACGCAGATTCCTTAATTGATATAGAATGACATAAATCCGTGTGATCTATTCATTCCATCACTAACAGTGTCAAAGGTCATGATGAGCTTATATTCTGAAACCTTTGTATCTTTGTCATATTTGAAGTTATATTTTAATACCAGTAATTCCATATCCATCATGCTATGACCGGGCATACAAAAGTGTTTTGCCACAGGTAAATCCATTATTTTTTGTCTTATCGTGTGGCGCTGATAATTCATCCTTGTTCTCATTTTTTGGCCGGTCTACCCTCACTTGTCCCTCCCTCACTTATCTTACCTATTCCTGTGTCCTGTTGTGTGTACAAATATGTGATTCTTCCATTTTTTTTTTAGTCTAAGCCTGATGAAGAGACCTGAGTAGTCTCGAAAGCTTTGAATTTGTTACCATATTTTCAGTTAGCCATTAAACGGTATCAACCACAGAGGACTCTCAAGTATAAATATTTTTCTATTCTTGGAATTGAAATTCATCATTTTATTGTCCTAGTAAAACTTCATTTATTCTTGTTTGAAGTACATACATTTGCAATGGCCACGTAACAAGGCAATAAGTCAATATTTTGTGCCTACACCCTCCTTGACCCTGGGCTTCAACAGCGCCAGTTGCTGCTCAGAAGTGTTAGATGCACAGATGAAAACAATCGCTGATGTGTTTGTGGGGTTCAGTAACGCCTGCTGTTCCCCTGCTGTGTGTCTGGCAAAAATTACTGCTGCTAACTACAACTTCAACTTCAAACGTCTCATACTAGGCCTCTGCCTACACCCTCCTTGACCCTGGGCTTCAACAGCGCCAGTTGCTGCTCAGAAGTGTTAGATGCACAGATGAAAACAATCGCTGATGTGTTTGTGGGGTTCAGTAACGCCTGCTGTTCCCCTGCTGTGTGTCTGGCAAAAATTACTGCTGCTAACTACAACTTCAACTTCAAACGTCTCATACTAGGCCTCTGCCTACACCCTCCTTGACCCTGGGCTTCAACAGCGCCAGTTGCTGCTCAGAAGTGTTAGATGCACAGATGAAAACAATCGCTGATGTGTTTGTGGGGTTCAGTAACGCCTGCTGTTCCCCTGCTGTGTGTCTGGCAAAAATTACTGCTGCTAACTACAACTTCAACTTCAAACGTCTCATACTAGGCCTCTGCCTACACCCTCCTTGACCCTGGTCTTCAACAGCGCCAGTTGCTGCTCAGAAGTGTTAGATGCACAGATGAAAACAATCGCTGATGTGTTTGTGGGGTTCAGTAACGCCTGCTGTTCCCCTGCTGTGTGTCTGGCAAAAATTACTGCTGCTAACTACAACTTCAACTTCAAACGTCTCATACTAGGCCTCTGCCTACACCCTCCTTGACCCTGGGCTTCAACAGCGCCAGTTGCTGCTCAGAAGTGTTAGATGCACAGATGAAAACAATCGCTGATGTGTTTGTGGGGTTCAGTAACGCCTGCTGTTCCCCTGCTGTGTGTCTGGCAAAAATTACTGCTGCTAACTACAACTTCAACTTCAAACGTCTCATACTAGGCCTCTGCCTACACCCTCCTTGACCCTGGGCTTCAACAGCGCCAGTTGCTGCTCAGAAGTGTTAGATGCACAGATGAAAACAATCGCTGATGTGTTTGTGGGGTTCAGTAACGCCTGCTGTTCCCCTGCTGTGTGTCCGGCAAAAATTACTGCTAGCTACCTAATCATGGTGAAAAAAACCTGACATCTCAAAGTGTCTAGTGCTACACATAGATATGAGGCTACACCCTGATTTCTAAGCTGTGAACATTTGAAACGTCAACTTTCAAACCATAAAATGATTAGTCTTTGTCACAAATCTGTAACAAAATAAATGTGACATATTATTACAGATATGCACATGTCGAAAACAAATGCAAACACAAAATCCTACTTATGCTATAGGATACTGATGGTCAACCTTGTCACTCCATAGCTTAGACAAATCCAACTCACATCATGATGACTCCAATGCTGCAATGTTGGAAGTGCATAATGTGGGTTGAACTTTGACAACTGCTGCAGTGCGAAGGTTATACTTCAGTGTTCTTGCCTTTGAAATAAAAGCATACAAGTTAATATAATAATCCAATGTTGATTAAGGGACGTGATGTACACGTGTAATATTGTGCAAACAATGCATGTAGGAATAGTCCTCTTCAACATTACTTATATTTGTGTCATTTTAAAAAATACATATTTGATTAGAAAGTTAACAGCCCATATCATAAAGGTCCTTTATGTAAACATGATAATCGCTTACAAAAATCATGCATTACCTTGGTAAAGTCAATAGTGCATAGTCACAATAGCAAAATATATACCTGTAAGTGGTGCTGAAAGAACGACAACTGATAGAATACGTGAATGATATATATTTATCAGACTGAATAGCGACATCTGTACAATGTCGATATAATACTGTACCTTAACAAAACAGCTGTGTCACACCTCACACTCGTTTTTCTTGTAGCTTGTTATGTAATAGGGCACATGCGTGTATGTTTCATCATAGGTGCATGTTTACTGAGTAAAGCAGTCATGACAACGCCTTTGTGTTGTCGGTACGCTTGCGATGATGAACGATGCGCACCGTGAATGTTAGTCTGCGTCATAAGACGTACAGACGCTCCAATACCCAACGCATCACAGCAGGAAGCCAGTCTGTGCGTCCAAACAGAGGCGCAACCATACATGCACGTAACCTTTTATAAAGCTAGATAAAAAAAAGGATGTAGTAACACACACTTTATTGAGGTACAGTATTACATCGCCATTCACCATCTGTGGCTATGCAGTCTCATCTATATATACCTTATCTATCCGTTGTCATGCTTGCAAGTCCACAGTCAGGCATAAATATCTGTTTTCACTCTGCACTATGCACTTTTTAAATTTTCGTTTTGTTAATATAAATGATTGGCACATATTATCAGTATTACATGATGGAAATTTTAGATATTTTTTAAAAAATTGTAGTTATATTATTCACCAAATGTAAAGTTTTATGAATGTCAAAGAAAACTTGTAATGCTGATTATGTTTTTAAGTCAGCCATTCATTGTCTACACAATAAAAATGGTGTACATACTGTTACTTACCCATCATTAATGGATTCTGATGTGTACTTGTATGCTTTTATTTTAAACCGTATAGCAGATTATTTAACCTATTTTAATTGTGGTTTGCATTGCTTTTCAACATGTTAATGTATGCGTTTATGTTTGTAAATTTTTAATTTACATATATTTCTTTAAGTTAAATCATCATCTTATGGTACTAAAGTTTATATTTCTCTTGTTTGGAGTATAGACATTTTTAATTGACACGTAACAAGGAAAATACTTGATATAGTATTTAAACATCCTCCTTGACCCTGGGCTCCAACACCGCCAGTTGTAGCTCGGAAGTGCTGTTAGCACAGTCTACACTTGCTCCTGTGTTACTGGGGTTCAGTAATGTCAGCTGTTCCCCTGCTGTGTGTACGGCAAAAAGTCCTGCTGCCTCCACCATGTTCTCTTCTCATCCCTGGGCTACAACACCGCCAGTTGTAGCTCGGAAGTGCTGTTAGCACAGTGAACACTTGCTCCTGTGTTACTGGGGTTCAGTAATGTCAGCTGTTCCCCTGCTGTGTGAACGGCAAAAAGTCCTGCTGCCTCCACCCTGTTCTCTTCTCATCCCTGGGCTACAACACTGCCAGTTGTAGCTCGCAAGTGCTGTTAGCACAGTGAACACTTGCTCCTGTGTTACTGGGGTTCAGTAATGTCAGCTGTTCCCCTGCTGTGTGTACGGCAAAAAGTCCTGCTGCCTCCACCATGTTCTCTTCTCATCCCTGGGCTACAACACCGCCAGTTGTAGCTCGGAAGTGCTGTTAGCACAGTGAACACTTGCTCCTGTGTTACTGGGGTTCAGTAATGTCAGCTGTTCCCCTGCTGTGTGTACGGCAAAAAGTCCTGCTGCCTCCACCATGTTCTCTTCTCATCCCTGGGCTACAACACCGCCAGTTGTAGCTCGGAAGTGCTGTTAGCACAGTGAACACTTGCTCCTGTGTTACTGGGGTTCAGTAATGTCGGCTGTTCCCCTGCTGTGTGTACGGCAAAAAGTCCTCCTGCCTCCACCATGTTCTCTTCTCATCCCTGGGCTACAACACCGCCAGTTGTAGCTCGGAAGTGCTGTTAGCACAGTGAACACTTGCTCCTGTGTTACTGGGGTTCAGTAATGTCAGCTGTTCCCCTGCTGTGTGAACGGCAAAAAGTCCTGCTGCCTCCACCCTGTTCTCTTCTCATCCCTGGGCTACAACACTGCCAGTTGTAGCTCGGAAGTGCTGTTAGCACAGTGAACACTTGCTCCTGTGTTACTGGGGTTCAGTAATGTCAGCTGTTCCCCTGCTGTGTGAACGGCAAAAAGTCCTGCTGCCTCCACCATGTTCTCTTCTCATCCCTGGGCTACAACACCGCCAGTTGTTGCTCGGAAGTGCTGTTAGCACAGTGAACACTTGCTCCTGTGTTACTGGGGTTCAGTAATGTCAGCTGTTCCCCTGCTGTGTGAACGGCAAAAAGTCCTGCTGCCTCCACCATGTTCTCTTCTCATCCCTGGGCTACAACACCGCCAGTTGTTGCTCGGAAGTGCTGTTAGCACAGTGAACACTTGCTCCTGTGTTACTGGGGTTCAGTAATGTCAGCTGTTCCCCTGCTGTGTGAACGGCAAAAAGTCCTGCTGCCTCCACCATGTTCTCTTCTCATCCCTGGGCTACAACACCGCCAGTTGTTGCTCGGAAGTGCTGTTAGCACAGTGAACACTTGCTCCTGTGTTACTGGGGTTCAGTAATGTCAGCTGTTCCCCTGCTGTGTGTACGGCAAAAAGTCCTGCTGCCTCCACCATGTTCTCTTCTCATCCCTGGGCTACAAAACCGCCAGTTGTAGCTCGGAGGTGCTGTTAGCACAGTGAACACTTGCTCCTGTGTTACTGGGGTTCAGTAATGTCAGCTGTTCCCCTGCTGTGTGAACGGCAAAAAGTCCTGCTGCCTCCACCCTGTTCTCTTCTCATCCCTGGGCTACAACACTGCCAGTTGTAGCTCGGAAGTGCTGTTAGCACAGTGAACACTTGCTCCTGTGTTACTGGGGTTCAGTAATGTCAGCTGTTCCCTGCTGTGTGAACGGCAAAAAGTCCTGCTGCCTCCACCCTGTTCTCTTCTCATCCCTGGGCTACAACACTGCCAGTTGTAGCTCGGAAGTGCTGTTAGCACAGTGAACACTTGCTCCTGTGTTACTGGGGTTCAGTAATGTCAGCTGTTCCCCTGCTGTGATAACGGCAAAAAGTCCTGCTGCCTCCACCATGTTCTCTTCTCATCCCTGGGCTACAACACCGCCAGTTGTAGCTCGGAAGTGCTGTTAGCACAGTGAACACTTGCTCCTGTGTTACTGGGGTTCAGTAATGTCAGCTGTTCCCCTGCTGTGTGTACGGCAAAAAGTCCTCCTGCCTCCACCATGTTCTCTTCTCATCCCTGGGCTACAACACCGCCAGTTGTAGCTCGGAAGTGCTGTTAGCACAGTGAACACTTGCTCCTGTGTTACTGGGGTTCAGTAATGTCAGCTGTTCCCCTGCTGTGTGAACGGCAAAAAGTCCTGCTGCCTCCACCCTGTTCTCTTCTCATCCCTGGGCTACAACACTGCCAGTTGTAGCTCGGAAGTGCTGTTAGCACAGTGAACACTTGCTCCTGTGTTACTGGGGTTCAGTAATGTCAGCTGTTCCCCTGCTGTGTGAACGGCAAAAAGTCCTGCTGCCTCCACCATGTTCTCTTCTCATCCCTGGGCTACAACACCGCCAGTTGTTGCTCGGAAGTGCTGTTAGCACAGTGAACACTTGCTCCTGTTTACTGGGGTTCAGTAATGTCAGCTGTTCCCCTGCTGTGTGAACGGCAAAAAGTCCTGCTGCCTCCACCATGTTCTCTTCTCATCCCTGGGCTACAACACCGCCAGTTGTTGCTCGGAAGTGCTGTTAGCACAGTGAACACTTGCTCCTGTGTTACTGGGGTTCAGTAATGTCAGCTGTTCCCCTGCTGTGTGAACGGCAAAAAGTCCTGCTGCCTCCACCATGTTCTCTTCTCATCCCTGGGCTACAACACCGCCAGTTGTTGCTCGGAAGTACTGTTAGCACAGTGAACACTTGCTCCTGTGTTACTGGGGTTCAGTAATGTCAGCTGTTCCCCTGCTGTGTGAACGGCAAAAAGTCCTGCTGCCTCCACCATGTTCTCTTCTCATCCCTGGGCTACAACACCGCCAGTTGTAGTTCGGAGGTGCTGTTAGCACAGTGAACACTTGCTCCTGTGTTACTGGGGTTCAGTAATGTCAGTTGTTCCCCTGCTGTGTGAACGGCAAAAAGTCCTGCTGCCTCCACCCTGTTCTCTTCTCATCCCTGGGCTACAACACTGCCAGTTGTAGCTCGGAAGTGGTGTTAGCACAGTGAACACTTGCTCCTGTGTTACTGGGGTTCAGTAATGTCAGCTGTTCCCTGCTGTGTGAACGGCAAAAAGTCCTGCTGCCTCCACCCTGTTCTCTTCTCATCCCTGGGCTACAACACTGCCAGTTGTAGCTCGGAAGTGCTGTTAGCACAGTGAACACTTGCTCCTGTGTTACTGGGGTTCAGTAATGTCAGCTGTTCCCCTGCTGTGATAACGGCAAAAAGTCCTGCTGCCTCCACCATGTTCTCTTCTCATCCCTGGGCTACAACACCGCCAGTTGTAGCTCGGAAGTGCTGTTAGCACAGTGAACACTTGCTCCTGTGTTACTGGGGTTCAGTAATGTCAGCTGTTCCCCTGCTGTGTGTACGGCAAAAAGTCCTGCTGCCTCCACCATGTTCTCTTCTCATCCCTGGGCTACAACACCGCCAGTTGTTGCTCGGAAGTGTCATTGGCACGGGTACTCACTCCTGCCCAGACTGGTTACAGCACGCCATCTGTT
Source organism: Oophaga sylvatica (assembly GCA_033576555.1). Lineage (NCBI taxonomy): Eukaryota > Metazoa > Chordata > Amphibia > Anura > Dendrobatidae > Oophaga > Oophaga sylvatica. The sequence goes on from JARQOD010000003.1 coordinate 313,372,519, forward strand.
TCCTGTCAGTGTAAACGTCACTTAGCCTCCAATAAGTTGTCCTGTCGTGTTGCGGTCGGGTTAGCCGACTCTATGGTGCTTGGAGTTTAGGTGCTTCCTATGTGTGCTGCGGGATATGCAAATAAAGGCTGTTTTGTTGTGACAATAGGACAATCATCCACTGTAGTACTGTGGGATTCGGTAACTGCGGCTGGCTCGCGGCCTGTCATCTTAATTTTCCATGGGTACCTTCTGCTACCCGTCCGGTTCCAGTACAGTCAGCTGGTTCTCCGCAGTGCCTTTGGCCTAGGTGCCTCCATCTCGGTATCCGAGTTCCAGCAATGTCTGCTGGTCCTTGGTAGTGCTTTGGAGCACAGGTACCTCCTGCTTAGTAACCGTGTCCCAGTAACGTCAGCTGGTCCTCGGTTGTGCCATTGGCTCTTTTCCTTCTGCTGCCCCTCCGGGTTCCAGCACAGTCAGCTGGTCCTCGTTACTTGCATTGGCTCTTGTACCTTCTGCTACCCGTCCGGGTTCCAGTACCGTCAGCTGGTTCTCCGCAGTGCCTTTGGCCTAGGTGCCTCCATCTCGGTATCCGAGTTCCAGCAATGTCTGCTGGTCCTTGGTAGTGCTTTGGAGCACAGGTACCTCCTGCTTAGTAACCGTGTCCCAGTAACGTCAGCTGGTCCTCGGTTGTGCCATTGGCTCTTTTCCTTCTGCTGCCCCTCCGGGTTCCAGCACAGTCAGCTGGTCCTCGTTACTTCCATTGTCTCTTGCTCCATCTGATACCCGTCAGGGTTCCAGTAACGTCAGCTGGTTCTCGGAAATTAGACAACCTTAAAGACCACCCAGAAGAAGATGACGACAACAAGGACGACGAGCATGAAGCCAACCAGCCTAAACACCATCACAAAGAAGAAATAAAAGATTACCAAACAGGACTAAGAAGGTTAAGACAAACTACAAGATACAGAACAAGAGACTTAAGAACAATAAGCAGAAGATCAAAAAGCAGAAGAACATGAAGTATAAGACCAAAATGAAGAGCAAAATATATGCTCTAAATTCTAAGCAGAAGACTAAGCAGTGTATGGGGGTGAGTCCGTTCCTCCTCGTGGTGCCCCTGGAAAATGCCTGCTGCTGCAGGCTAAACTGAACACGGACAAATACTGTTGTAATTTAAATCTTTTGTGACAGCAAGAACGGAAGGATGAAAAATTCATACTTTGACAGATTACAAGTACAGGAATCTCTGTCACAAATAAGAATATGATGAAGAAGATGAAGTACAATATGAATAAGAATAATAGTTTAATAAGAAGAATATGAGTAATGTTAACAAAAAGATGAATAGCAAGAAGTTTAAGAAGAAGATAAAGAAGGTGAAGATGAAGAATAATTTGATGAAAAAGATGATGCTGCTGAAGATTATGAAGGAGAAAGTGTGTGAAAAGTTAAGAAGGTGAAGAGCATGGAAGTAGTGAAATATACATATTTGCCAAAATAGAAAAAACGTTAACAACATTGTCAATTTCTTCGTCAATCCGAACATCTTTAAAAAAAAAAATATTTATGCTATTTTATTTGATTGGGTTAAACATCTATGCCTTTAATGTCTCCTCAACCTTCCACAATACATTGTACATTACTCTTTGTTGTTTTCCTTCATGTACAATTAACCAACAAGGCAAGAATGGATTTTTTTTAATTCCGATATTTTGTTCCCATAGACTTACATGGGACTTCCGGTATCGGTATCGGGTATCGCCGATATTTTCATGGTATCGGCGATACCATTCCGATTCCGATACTTTTGGATATCGGAAAGTATCGCTCAACCCTAGTTACCACAGATAGGACATCTGGGCAATCCTATGAGACATAGTAGGGCCTGTTTTACTATTAGATTTGTTGCTAAATTACTGGGGATATACTCTGGTGAAACACCCGAATAAATGACTATTTAGTAAGAACAATCACAATTGGGTACTCAGGATAAGATACAAAGACAAATGGAATGTGGAATGTGGTGTACTCGAGTTTGTTTATTGCAAGTCTGACAAGATGATAGCTGATGGTATGACAAAGCCATTATCAAGAGCCAAGTTTGTGAACTTCAGAACCGCAAATGGGACTAACAGGATAAGTAGTTGTTGAGTGGGGGTGTTGAAATATGTTTGGTGCAACAACTCCATTCCTGTCTATAAGTGTTTTGATTATAGCTAGATTTGTATGCTATTAATAAATTAAAAAAATGTCCCAGAGGCTCACACAGGGAGAGCATGTGACTGTATTTTCTGTTTTTCCTGAATCTGTGTATGAGAGAAGCAGTCTACTGTAGATGCTGCACAGATAGAGACACACAAATGATTTATTCCTGATCTATTAAGCTTATCATATATTGTTCCTGATTGTTCCTGAATAAAGAAGCCCTGTTGTCAAATGCTTGGAGAGTATCCTGAAAAATCCGCTGCCAACAGATCTGCACTGTTAATCCTAAACCAACTGGGTCAGGAACTACATGTGATCGAGCACAGCTGGAATTCATGAAACCAGTGATTTTGTCATGAAAGCTTCATGCAAAGTGGCCATGCTGGTCTGAATAGAGCTCCACTGGACTGGCTTATGGCCAGAGCAGTCTTGATAAAATGAAGGTCATAAACAGGAACAGAACAATAAGTCAGAAAATAAGTCAATTTACAAAATAAGGTCGTGGAATAGGTATCACATTAGAAAAACAGGCACTAATTGCAAGGATGTGAACCAAGTACAGGTGAACTGGCCACTAGTTTTGGAGGGTTGGTAGACTAAATATTGCGAAACTTGCTAAGGGCTCACCGAATAAATTTAAATAGGTAATAAGAAAGAAGTTAACTCCCAAAGTTACTGCTTGGATGGCACCACTAGTCACAGAACAACCACCAAAACTGCTGCACTGTGTCAGAGCAGTGCTCAGAACAAAGATGAGGTACTATCTGGCAACAGAAGTAGAAACAGAGGGAACAAATATACCCTTCCCTTACTCTTTCTGTTGATGTGTTGTTTGCATCCACATAATATTCATTCTGTTGATGTAGTTTCTCAAGCACACCATTTTTTATGATCATTTTCAACAAAACTTAGTCTTTGTAATACTGTCTATCCCTAATAACCATGTTTTGTTTGAAGTAACTTGGAAAGCTCTATTTTATCATTCTAATGTGGATTCACTCTGAAAATGACTCGTTAAAAACATTCTCATTAGATTTTTTGCTGCATTCCAAGTTCATATATATATATATTATATATATATATATATATATTATTATTATTATTATAGATTTTTATAGCGCCATTTATTCCATGGCGCTTTACATGTGAAGAGGGGCAAATATAGTCAAGTACAGTAAACATGAGCAATACAAGGCACACACAAGTACAGAAGGAGAGAGGACCCTGCCCGCAAGGGCTCACAGTCTACAGGGATGGGTGAGGATACACTAGGAGAGGGTAGAGCTGGTCGTGCGGTGGTTCAGCAGACTGATGATCACTGCAGGTTGTAGGCTTGTCGGAAGAGGTGGGTCTTCAGGTTCTTTTTGAAGGTATCCATAGTAGGCGCGAGTCTGATGTGTTGGGGTAGAGAGTTCCAGAGTATGGGAGAGGCACGGGAGAAGCACTGTATGCGGTTGGGGAAGAAGAGATAAGAGGGGAGTAGAGGAGGAGATCTTGAGAGGATCGAAGGTTGTGTGTGGGTATGTACCGGGAGACCATGTCACAGATGTATGGAGGAGACAGATTGTGGATGGCTTTGTAGGTCATAGTTAGGGTTTTGAACTGGAGCCTCTGGACGATAGGAAGCCAATGAAGGGCTTGGCAGAGAGGAGAGGCTGGGGAATAACGGGGAGACAGGTGTATTAGTCGGGCAGCAGAGTGCAGGATGGATTGGAGTGGTGCCAGAGTGCTAGAGGGAAGGCCAGAGAGTAGGAGGTTGTAGTAGTCGAGGCGGGAGATGATGAGGGCATGCACTAGTGTTTTTGTAGTTTCATGGTCAAGGAATGCACGGATCTGGGAAATATTTTTGAATTTGAGACGGCAGGAGGAGGCAAGGGTTAAGACATGTGGCTTGAAAGAGAGGGCAGAGTCGAGGATTACTCCGAGGCACCGAGCGTGCGGGACTGGAGAAAGTGAGCAGCCATTGACGTTGATGGACAGGTCTGGTGGGGGGTAGAGTGAGATGGGGGAAAGATGATGAATTCTGTTTTGTCCATGTTCAGTTTTAGAAAGCGAGCAGAGAAGAAAGCAGAAATAGTAGACAGACATTGTGGAATTTTGGTCAGTAAGGAGGAGAGGTCAGGTCCAGATAGGTAGATCTGCGTGTCGTCGGCGTAGAGATGATACTGAAAACCATGGGATTCTATGAGCTGGCCCAGGCCGAGGGTGTAGATGGAGAAGAGTAGGGGTCCAAGAACTGAGCCTTGGGGAACACCGACAGACAGGGGGCGAGGTGAGGAGGTGGTGTGGGAGAGGGAGACACTGAATGTTCGGTTTGTTAGATATGATGAGATCCAGGATAGGGCCAAGCCTGTGATGCCAAGAGATGAGGGAATCTGTAACAGGATGGAATGGTCCACAGTGTCGAAGGCAGAAGACAAGTCCAGGAGAAGGAGGACAGAGTAGTGACGCTTGCTCTTGGCGGTTAGTAGGTCGTTGGTGACTTTAGTTAGGGCAGTTTCAGTTGAGTGATGCAGTCGGAAGCCTGATTGTAAGCGGTCAAAGAGGGAGCAGGAGGAGAGGTGGGAGGACAGTTCAAGATGGACATGCTGTTCCAGTAGTTTTGAGGCATAAGGGAGAAGAGATATCGAGCGATAGATAGACACAGAGGATGGGTCAAGGGAGGTCTTTTTGAGAATGGGTGTGATCTAGGCATGTTTGAAGGATGAGGGGAAGACACCATTTGTAAGTGAGAGGTTGAAGAGCTGTGTTAGAGTAGGGGTGAAGACGGTGGCGAGGCTAGGGATGAGGTGGGATGGGAGCGGGTCAAGCATGCAAGTGGTGAGGTGTGATCTTGATAGGAGGGTGGAAAGCTGATCTTCTGTCAAGGTGGAGAAGTTGGTTTTGGAGGAAGAGGGTTGAGCAGCTAAGAGGGGCAATGGGGGCTGTGGGCCAAAGCTTTCTCTGATCGTATCGATCTTCTGCTTAAAGAAAGAGGCAAAGTCTTCAGCAGAAATGAGAGGTGAAGGAGGAGGTGCTGGGGGACAGAGTAGAGAATTGAAAGTGTTGAAGAGCTGTTTAGGGTTGTGAGACAGGGAGGATATGAGAGATGAGAAGTAAGTTTGCTTTGCAGCAGTGAGCGTGGACTTGAAGCTGGTGAGGGACTGCTTGTATGCGGTTAGGTGCTCGGCAGAGCGGGATTTTTTCCATTTCCGCTCAAGCAACCCTGGAAGCCCGTCTCAGTTCTTTGGTGAGGCTGGTCAGCCAGGGCTGCCTGTTGATTGTGCGAATTTTGCTATGTGTGAGGGGGGCAGCCGAATCAAGTGCTGCTGTTATTGTAGTGTTATAAAAGGTGGCAGCAGAATCTGTGTCATGAAGTGAAGATATGTCTGTAAGAGGGAGGAGGGACTCAAAGAGCATTGGTAAATTGAGGTGTTTGAGATTTCTGCGAGGGTGAGTGAGTTTGTGGAGTGGGGGTCGTACACTAGAAGAGGAGAGAGAAGAGAACGTCAGTAGGTTGTGGTCAGACAGGGGAAGGGGTGAGTTAGTGAGATTAGTAAGGGAATAGAGGCGGGTGAAGATAAGGTCGAGCGTGTGACCATCTTTGTGAGTGGCCGCAGAGGACCATTGAGTGAGGCCAAAGAAGGCAGTGAGCGATAAAAGTTTAGAGGCCGCTGGGGTGGAAGCATCAATGGGGATGTTGAAGTCACCCATGATGATAGTGGGGATGTCAACAGAGAGGAAATGGAGCAGCCAGGTGGTGAAGTGATCGAGAAAGGTGGAAATGGCAAGTTCTGGGGGGCGGTAGATGACAGCCAGCTGGAGGTTGGAGGGGGAGTAGATGCGGACTGGAATGCACCTCAAATGAGGGAATAGTAGCGGAGGGGGTAGTGGAATTGGGTTAAAGGAGCAGGTATCAGATAGGAGCAAACCAACTCCTCGACCATGTTTGTTGTTCCTCAAATATATATATATATATATATATATATATATATATATATTGCTCAAAAAATAGTGGGAACACTCAAATAACACATCCTAGATCTGAATGAATGAAATATTCTCATTGAATACTTTGTTCTGTACAAAGTTGAATGTGCTGACAACAAAATCACACAAAAATCATCAATGGACATCAAATTTATTAACCAATGGAGGCCTGGATTTTTAGTCACATACAAAATTAAAGTGGAATATAATGTCCTTAAAACAAGGCAAAATGATGCTCAGTAGTGTGTGTGGCCTCCATGTGCCTATATGACCTCCCTGTGTCTGTATGACCTCCCTACAATGCCTGGGCATGTTGCTGATGAGGCTGCTGATGGTCTCCTGAGGGATCTCCTCCCAGATCTGGACTACAGCATCCACCAACTCCTGGACAATCTGTGGTGCAACATGACGGTGGATGGAGCGAGACATGATGTCCCAGATGTGCTCAATCGGATTCAGGTTTGGGAAAGGAGCAGGCCAGTCCATAGCTTCAATGCCTTCATCTTGCAGGAACTGCTGACACACTCCACCCACATGAGGTCTGGCATTGTTCTGCATTAGGAGGAATCAAGGGCCAACCGCACCAGCACATGGTCTCACAAGGGGTCTGAGGATCTCATCTTGGTACGTAATGGCAGTCAGGCTACCTCTGGCGAGCACATGGAGGGCTGTGCGACCCTCCAAAGAAATGCCACCCCACACCATTACTGACCCATTGCCAAACCGGTCATGCTGAATGATGTTGCAGGCAGCAGATCGCTCTCCACAGCGTCTCCAGACTCTGTCACGTCTGTCACACGTGCTCACTGTGAACCTGCTTTCATCTGTGAAGAGTACAGGGCGCCAGTGGCGAATTTGTCAATCCTGGTGTTCTGTGGCAAATGCCAAGCGTCCTGCACTGTGTTGGGCTGTGAGCACAAGCCCCATCTGTGGACATCGGGCACTCAGACCATCCTCATGGAGTCGGTTTCTAACTGTTTGTGCAGACACATGCACATTTGTGGCCTGCTGGAGGTCATTTTGCAGGGCTCTAGCAGTGCTCCTGTTCCTCCTTGCACAATTAGGAATATAAAACACTGCACTCTCTAATGGGAATTCAATGCAAAATAGAAGAAGCATCACGGAGCAGGGCGCGGGAGCGCCGTTCGTACCCCACACATGCCAGGTTTAGCTTCTGCTTGTCAGAACACCTATACTTATCAAATCCTAATTTTCAACCATACAGGTTATACCTTTAACTGGGCACTCTTATCTGGGCCTTACTGCCTTTTCAATATTTCAGTAAAAATTTCTGTTTTACATGCTTCTTCTGAACCATAGTTCCAGCGACTTATGATTAAGACTCGGGAGAGTCGAAACGTCAAATGTTCTGCTGGTCGCTCATTCTATTGTGCTCCCTAATTTGATTGGTTGTATAAATAAATTTTCACTATTTTGCATTGAATTCCCATAAGAGAGTGCAGTGTTTTATATTGCTATATGTTTGGATTTATTCCGTTACACTAGCACCTCACCCTTTACTGACTGAGTGCACACTATCGTACTTATACCTCCTTGCACAAAGGCAGAGATAGTGGTACTGCTGCTGAGTTGTTACCCTCCTACAGCCCCCTCCATGTCTCCTGGTGTACTGGCCTGCCTCCTGATAGCGTCTCCAGCCTCTGGGCACTACGCTGACAGACACAGCAAACCTTCTTGCCACAGCTCGCATTGATTTGCCATCCTCGATGAGCTGCACTACCTGAGCCACTTGTGTGTGTTGTAGAGTCTGTCTCATGCTACCATGAGTGTGAAAGCACAACCAACATTCAAAAGTGACCAAAACATCAGCCAGAAAGCATTGGTACTGAGATGTGGTCTGTGGTCCCCACCTGCAGAACCACTCCTTTGAGTGTGTCTTGATAATTGCCAATAATTTCCATCTGTTGTCTATTCCATTTGCACAACAGCATGTGACATTGATTGTCAATCAGTGTTGCTTTCTAAGTGGATAGTTTGATTTCACAGAAGTTTGATTTACTTGGAGTTATAGTCTGTTGTTTATGTGTTCCCTTTATTTTTTTGAGCAGTATGTATATATGTATATACAGTGCCTACAAGTAGTATTCAACCCCCTGCAGATTTAGCTGGTTGACACATGCGGAATTAACTTGGCATTGTGACATTTGTACTGTAGATCAGCCTGGAAGTGGGAAATGCACTGCAGCAAAAATTTTTGTTGTAATTTTTTTTTTTTTTTTTTTTAAAAACGTTAAAAGTAAATTCAGAGTGTCATTTATTATTCAACCCCTCAAACCACAAGAATTCTGTTTGGTCCCCCTAAAGTATTAAGAAGTAGTTCAGGCACCAAGAATAATGAGCTTCACATGTGTGGATTAATGATCTCTTTTGCCAGCCTTTTGTGACTATTTAAGACCCTCCCCAAACTTGTGAACAGCACTCATACATGGTCAACATGGGAAAGACAAAGGAGCATTCCAAGGCCATCAGAGACAAGATCGTGGAGGGTCACAAGGTTGGCAAGGGGTACAAAAACCCTTTCCAAGGAGTTGGCCCTACCTGTCTCCACTGTTGGGAGCATCATCCGTAAGTGGAAGGCTTATGGAACTACTGTTAGCCTTCCACAGCCTGGACAGCCTTTGAAAGTTTCCTCCCGTGCCTAGGCCAGGCTTGTCCGAAGAGTCAAGGCTAACCCAAGGACAACAAGGAAGGAGCTCCGGGAAGATCTCATGGCAGTGGGGACATTGGTTTCAGTCAATACCATAAGTAACGTACTCCAACGCAATGGTCTCCGTTCCAGACGAGCCCGTAAGGTACCTTTACTTTCAAAGCGTCATGTCAAGGCTCGTCTACAGTTTGCTCATGATCACTTGGAGGACTCTGAGACAGACTGGTTCAAGGTTCTATGGTCTGATGAGACCAAGATCGAGATCTTTGGTGCCACCCACACACGTGACGTTTGGAGACTGGATGGCACTGCATACGACCCCAAGAATACCATCCCTACAGTCAAGCATGGTGGTGGCAGCATCATGCTGTGGGGCTGTTTCTCAGCCAAGGGGCCTGGCCATCTGGTCCGCATCCATGGGAGGATGGATAGCACGGCCTACCTGGAGATTTTGGCCAAGAACCTCCGCTCCTCCATCAAGGATCTTAAGATGGGTCGTAATTTCATCTTCCAACAAGACAACGACCCAAAGCACACAGCCAAGAAAACCAAGGCCTGGTTCAAGAGGGAAAAAGTCAAGGTGTTGGAGTGGCCTAGTCAGTCTCCTGACCTTAACCCAATTGAAAACTTGTGGAAGGAGCTCAAGATTAAAGTTCACATGAGACACCCAAAGAACCTAGATAACTTGGAGAAGATCTGCATGGAGGAGTGGGCCAAGATAACTCCACAGACCTGTGCCGGCCTGATCAGGTCTTATAAAAGACGATTATTAGCTGTAATTGCAAACAAGGGTTATTCCACGAAATATTAAACATAGGGGTTGTATAATAATTGACCCACACTGTTATGTTTAAAATTTATTAAAATTCAACTGAGCAACATAACTTTTTGTTTTGTAAGATTTATGCTTCTGTTAATAAATCCTACTCTCGTTTGCAGTTTGAAGGCTCCAACTTATTTGCATCTTATCAAACCAGCTAAATCTGCAGGAGGTTGAATACTACTTGTAGGCACTGTATATATATGCAAATTGCCTCTTAAGAGAAAAAGAGGACTTGAACTCTATAGCGCCAACTATTGGAAGTAGCAATCCTACAAGTCACAATCGACCCTTTAACGAGTCTTATAATGTGACTTAGGATAAAAGCCAAATCATATCTCAATTTGCAGACATGGTGTTTCGGAGTATTGGTCCTCATCAGTGCAAAGTATGAGATATGATTTGGCTAGCTAAGAGGCTGTGGACTGAGGTCTAAGGGGTAAGGTTTCTCCTTGTGGAGAGTGATATACCAGCTCTGGCTTGTCAAAGTAAGGAGGCTTATTCGCCGTGCAATGCTCCTCTGGGAAATTTAATATGCAAATTGCCTCTTAAGAGAAAAAGAGGACTTGAACTCTATAGCGCCTCCTATTGGAAGTAGCGATCCTACAAGTCACAATCGACCCTTTAAAGAGTCTTGTAATGTGACTTAGGATAAAAGCCAAATCATATCTCAATTTGCAGATTGTGTTTCGGACTATTGGTCCTCGTCAGTGCAAAGTATGAGATATGATTCGGCTAGCTAAGAGGCTCTGGACTATATATAGGTGATAATGTATAATTTCCAAAGAAGATAGCTCTGAATGTGAAAAGTCAGAGTATCTCTAATAAATTATGTATATCTTTGTACCGTGTTAGCCAGTAGATAGAAAAATATTTAGAGTTGAGAGTCCTCAGTGGTTGATACCTTTTAATGGCTAACTGAAAAGATGGTAACAAATTGAAAGCTTTCGAGACTACTCAGGTCTCTTCATCAGGCTAGACTAATACAAAATCTGAAGAATCACATATTTATAATGCAATAGGTAAGACAAGTGACGTGAAGCAGAATAGTTATTATTGACAGAGGGATGAACATAAATATTGGAACAGTTCATAGATAAGGAGTGTGAAAGTTTTATTGCCCTCTAATTGAGGTCTGGTAATGTTTTGTGATGCTCTCACAGGGTCTTTGGAGTAAATTCCTTAATTGATGTAAAACGTCATAAATCCATGTGACAGGTTCATTCCAGCATTAAGAGTGTCAAAGGTAGTTTCAAATCTCTGAGACACAGAAGAGTTTGCGAATACAAATTGATGGTGACCTTTGACACCCTTAATGCTGGAATGAACCTGTCACATGGATTTATGACGTTTTACATCAATTAAGGAATTTACTCCAAAGACCCTGTGAGAGCATCACAAAACATTACCAGACCCCAATCAGAGGGCAATAAAACTTTCACACTTCTTATCTATGAACTGTTCCAATATTTATGTTCATCCCTCTGCCATAATGACTATTCTGCTTCACGTCACTTGTCTTACCTATTGCATTATAAATATGTGATTCTTCAGATTTTGTATTAGTCTAGCCTGATGAAGAGACCTGAGTAGTCTTGAAAGCTTGCAATTTGTTACCATCTTTTCAGTTAGCCATTAAAAGGTATCAACCACTGAGGACTCTCAACTCTAAATATTTTTCTAATAAATTAGCCATTCGGTGTATTTTATTGATCCTTTAGCCTCAAATATAAAGGAAAGAATGTTGAATAAATAAAAATATGCAAAAACTAAAAGAAAAAAGTCTAAAAATACTGTTTAAACGACATTGACAAAGAAATCTATGTTTACAATAAATATCAACATGAGAATTCCTATTTCAATTTGCATTGAATCATGTAATTATATGCATTGTGCTCAACCAATATGGCTTCTAGAGCCTCATTAAAAAATGTAGAAAAGGCATCAGAGGCATCCACACCACAAATGTTCATCTTCCTTTCGCATTGCACTAGATATTTTGACTTGTTGAGTTTTCAAAGAACTCCTTGTAGAAAACCTTATCATTTCTGCTCACAATGCACTTGCAAGAGGAAAAAAATATGAAAGATATTTCAGTTGCAATTCTCTAAAAATATTCCTCTTTCACCACAAATGAAAGCATCCACAAATCCCAACATAAATTGTATTAAAATGATATAGCATTTGCGGCAATGTTAAATAAAGTCACAACAAAACGTCTGATGAACAGGGTACAATGTATTTCCCGGTATCACAGGATTTAGAAGTAATTACTTGCTTCAGTACATTTCCAACTGGACCACAGTGTTTAAAAGATTGTTCTCTTAGCAGAAGCCTCTGGCATCTCTCAGCCAAATGCACAAGGAAAGATAACTTTTATAGGCATCAGCAGAAGCCCTAGAGGTGAAACTGAATTTCAAGAAACTTGATAAAAGAGACTGATTTGACAAGGCCTGTTATAGTAGGTAAACTGTTAGCAGCACACTTAATCTCTCTACTAAGTGCAACTTCTTTGACTGATCACTTCCTTGGAGGAAACTTGTTTCCTTTTTTCTCTTTCTGAGAGGCTAAAGCATTTTCAGCTCTTCAAGATTTCTCTGCGTGTTGGGGATGTGTCAGCGAAATGAGTAGATAATCCTGTGAAAGTCATCGGGGATGGAAAAAACAAAGAGGCTTTTGTTCGCCTTTTCTATAACAAGTTTTTGCCTTGTGGGGAGAGCGGCAGTAGATATTGCTGTCGTTCACTTCAAAAACATTGTTCATGGGAGATGTTTGAATAAATAAGTAGACACATAAGAAGTGGCCAAGTCTCCGCACAGATAACACCCGAGGTGTTAACCTGTAGCTCTGAAGAGTGCTTTTGAAACTGTATGCCTCATAGGAAATGCCTTCATGAAATGGTTTCAAAATCATCATGGCTTGTTTGCTTTTCTTTTAATTTTGCTGTCTAGATATTTCTGCTTTTAGTACATAAATATTAAGTTAGTGAAAATTTGCAACCATTAGTTATGAGCGACCACTAAAATGCTCGGGTGCTCGTTATTCTGGTCTAGCAAATTGGAATGCTCGGGTAAGTCTTTAGGAAAACCGAGCATTTTTGCCGCAATCCACCACGGGGGTTCTTTTAAACGCTAAAAACGTCTGTAAATGATGGAAACAGTGCTCAAATGACACGGGAACAGCATGGGGAATGCCCCTGGAAGTATTTCTAACTCCCAAGTCACAGCTGTGAGCAATGTTGTCAGAGTCTTACACCATTTTTACAGGCACACCAAAAAACATAAAAAAACGAAACCAAAATGGATTTTCCTGGGAAATAAGTCAAGGAACATCCTTTCCAGGGTAATGACTTTTATATAAGGCAAAATAATTAACCACAGCAAAAATGTTCCTCCACCACTTTGTGTTCACACATAGCATTTTTGATGCATTTTTCAACGTTACCATTGCTTTCAAACAATGCAAATGCATTTACTGTGAAATGTCATTGTAGCATTTAACAACCTTAGCTGGCCATGTGGTGTGTGACACATCATCAGATACATTTTGTTTCATTTATGAAGGAGGGACTCTTAGTCACAAACCCTATTTTTATAGGGGTATCAGTTTGCATTACTATTCTTAAAGAGCCATTATTAAACAGTGGATCTCCTATACTGTTATTGCCTAAGCATTTAGTGGCTGGGCTGCCAAAAATTAGGAAGCATCCCAATACCCCTTTGATGGGACGTACAGGAGGGCCTGATGAAAAGTGTTCCAAGTATAAGAAAATAGGTCACCCATAGTGTTAGCCTATGCATTAAATGCAAGGCCTGCCTTACAGCAAAGTAACACGCCCCCCATAAGCCTTTGAACCCATGTACTGGATGGCCAGAGGAAAACCCAGTTCACATTATTCATTTGGTTCTGCCATAGTGTTAGGCTATGCATTGAACGCAAGGCCTGCCCTGCACCAAAGTCACATGCACCCCAATAAGTCTTTGAACCGACGTACTGGATGGGCACAGGAAAACCAAGTTCACATTATTCTTTTGGCACTGCCATACTGTTAGCCTATGCATTGAATGCAAGGCCCGCCCTGCACAAAATTCAAACGCACCCCAAAAAGCCTTTGAACCGATGTACTGGATGGCCACAGGATAACCCAGTTCATTAGATTCATTTGGTTCTGCCACAGTGATAGCCTATGCAGTGAATGCAAGGCCCGACCTGCCACAAAGTCACATGCACCCCAATAATCCTTTGAACCGACATACTGGATGACCACAGGAAAACCCAGTTCACATTATTCATTTTGCTCTGCCATAGTGATAGCCTATGCAGTGATTATAAGGCCCGACTTACCACAAAGTCACACGCACCCCAATAAGTCTTTGAACTGATGTACTGGATGGACACAGGAAAACCAAGTTCACATTATTCTTTTGGTACTGCAATAATGTTAGCCTATGTATTGAATGCAAGGCTCGCCCTGCATCAAATTCAAACGCACCCCAAAAAGCCTTTGAACTGACGTACTGGATGGGCACCTGAAAGCATTGTTTCTATTAATTTGTGACTCCCATATTGTTTGGCTACGCAGTGAATTGTTAAGCCTGAAGACCCGGCAGTGGACAATTGAAGTGTTGAGGCTGAAGACCCGGCAGTGGACAATTGCAGTGTTGATGCTGAAGACTCGGCAGTGGACAATTGCAGTGTTGACGCTAAAGACTCTGCAGTTGAAAATTGCAGTGTTGACGCTGAAGACCCGGCAGTTGAAAATTGCAGTGTTGACGCTGAAGACCCAGCCGTGGACAATTGCAATGTTGATGCTAAAGACCCAGCGGTGGACAATTGCAATGTTGATGCTAAAGACCCAGTGGTGGAGAATTGCAGTGTTGTTGCTAAAGACCCTGTAGTTGAAAATTGCAGTGTTGACGCTGAAGACCCGGAGGTGGACAATTGCAGTGTTGATGCTAAAGACTCAGCGGTGGAGAATTGCAGTATTGATGCTAAAGACCTGGCAGTGGACAATTGCAGTTTTGAGGCTGAATACCCGGCAGTGGACAATTGCAGTGTTGATGCTAAAGACCCTGCAGTGGAGCGTAGAAATTGTTGAGCCTGAATAGCCATCAGTGGATAATTGCACTGTTGAAAATTAAGAACCTGCATTGGTGAATTGCTGTGATGAGGCAGAAGACCTTTCATTTTAGCATTGCAGTGTTGAGGCTGAAGAACTGGTATTGAAGAAATGCATTGTTGAAAATGAACAACCAACAAAGTTCCCATTATTATTGCACCAAATTCAAACGCATCCCAATAAGCCTTTGAACCCATGTACAGGATGGCTACAGGAAAACCAAGTTCACATTATACATTTTGTTCTGCCATACTGTAAGCCTATGCATTGAATGCTAGGCCTGCCCTAAATTTGGACAAACCAAAATACCACTTTGGAGCCACATATCTGCCTGCTCTTTCAGAGCTGTCCACAACTCTTCAGCATTGTGCGGTTTGTCACCTAAGCATATTAGCTTCAGCACAGCCTGTTGCCGCTTCGATAGGCGTCTGACACAGATAACACAGTGGTCAATATGTGGGCTGGATTTATTTATTTTTTTGCCCAAAAAGACTGTACACAAATAGAGTAAGACACAGCAAACAAGGGAATATTGCCCTGAAATGCCACAATTTTTAGCACACAGAGAGATAGGCGTCTGACACCGATAACACACTGGTCACTATGTGGCCTGGATTTATTTTTTTAACCCCAATAGACTGTATAGAAATAGGGTAACACACAGCAAATCCAGTGTAATGTAGCTCTGAAATGCCAAAATTTTTAGCACACAGAGATAGGCGTATGACACAGATAACACACTGGTCATTATGTGGGCTGGATATATTTATTTTTTTACCCAAAAAGACTGTATACAAATAGAGTAACACACAGCAAAAAAGGGGAATGTAGGCCTGAAATGCCACAATTTTTAGCACACTGATATATCGGGCATCTGACGAAGAGTGAACACTTTCATATATCTGCCCTGTATTGTTTTGGGCCAGAAAAATTGTGTCAATAAGTTGGCTATGACACAACAAAAAAATTCTATGGAGGCCTGAAATGGCAAAATTTTTTGCGCAATGATATGCTATTCATGTTGTGTACAAAACTCAGTGTAAAATATCTGCCCTGTAGCTAAATATTTTTTGGGCAGCAAAATTGTGTCAAAAAATTTTATAAGACACTCCAAAAAAAATTCTACAGTACCACAAGAAATGGAAGATTCTACAGTACCACAAGAAATGGAAGATTTTTAGGCACACTCAGATGTCAGGCCTGAGACAGGCTAACCACTTTAAAATAGCTGTATTTTCACGCTGTCCTATGAAAAGGATCCGCCTGTATTCTGCAGTGTCAACAAGCAATTAGAGAAAAAAAAGGTGTTCTGGATTACTTTGGAAAAAAAAAATCAGGATTAAGATGCCAAAAAAATTTGCTGCCCACTGGACCTAGTGGTCAATATAGCTTATATGCATCAGCAGCAGCAGACAGTAATAGAATGGACCCTCTAGATTTATGCAATTAAGTATGCCACATAGAATGCCTGTCTATCTGCTACTGTGATCTATATACCCAAATACAGTGCATGCATGCCCTGCACTGATATGTATATACCCACATACACTCCCTACCTACCTAGCACTGCAATCTATATACCCCATAATTAGTCTTTAGACGGACTGCTGATTTTGCTGAGTTTGTGTATTCTTTGTTGGTATACCCACACTACTTTATAAACCCTAAATCTGATCCTATCTCGGCAGCAGCTCTCCCTACACTCGCTAATTCCGGAGCAGACTGAGCGAGCATGGTGGCGTCAGGTCTCTTATACACCTGGTAACGCTGTGCTGCCAGCCAATCACTGTAATACCACAACCAAGATGGCTGCGGCATTACAGTGTGTGGCTGACTATCCCTGCATGTTGATTGGCTCTCTAAAGAGCACCTAAAATGCAGGGCGTGCACCAGAACTCCCGCCGAGCAATCCTGGAACCGCGAGTGCAGTGATGCTCTGGAGAGTAACGAGCATTACCAAGCACGTTCACTCATCACTACTAATGACTAATACTGTAAATATCACAGCAAGCTGCAATTTCATCTTATCAGGGAATTGGAAGTCTGGTACTGATAGAGCAAACAATTTTAAGTGAAATCACTTTAATTATGAGAAAAGACATGTTTATTTTTTTAGTGTCGTTTTTCTTCTAACCAGATTCTTGCATAAATAGAGCATGCTATATGAGCATCTGCATTCCCCTGATACCACATTTATATTCCATTTCTCTTATTTTCATAGCAGATGAGATGACTTCAGGGAAAGAATGATTAACGTATTTCGCACAAACAAACAAGTGCAAGAATCATGCAGTGTTTGCACATTATAAATTGTAGTGCATCATTCAAGTGAATAAAAATACTTATTGAGACAGAACAGCATCAGCATACAATAAAATAAATTACGTTTTTGACTCATCATGAATAATAGTGATGGATTATAGATTAATCAAATGTTTCAGTCTAGCATGAGATGGAGCATAACATTATTTTGTTATATTAATTTTGTTACTAAGCACAGGTGACAGATTTTTTGTGGTCTCCTAGAAAATGTTTAAGTGAAGGCAAATAATAAAAGAAGCAACACAGTGTAAGGCCTCCTTCACACGTCAGTGTCTCTACAGTACGTATGGTGACAGTTTTTACACATACTGGAGACACTTACACATGTACAGTGGGTTTGGAAAGTATTCAGACCCCTTTAAATTTTTCACTCTTTGTTTCATTGCAGCCATTTGGTAAATGCAAAAAAGTTCATTTTTTCTCATTAGGCTGTGTTTCCACGATCAGGAAACGCAGCGCTTTGGACAGAGCGGAAAGTCACCTCTGCCCAAAGCCCTGCCCCCTAGTGAACGCGCGGTGAATCCAGATGTGTTCATTGAACACATCCGTAGTGACCGCAGCGCTGCATAGGCCTGTGTTATTTCCCTTGCGGTGACGGAGCGTCGCCGCAAGGGAATAGGACATGCTGCGATCTAAAAAGACGCGCCGCATGTCCGTTAATGCAGGTCTGCCGCCTGCATGTTTTTATGCATAGTGGAGACGGGATTTCTTGAAATCCCCTCCACTATGCTGTAACATCTGGACGCTGCGTGTTTGACGCTGCGCCAGCACACAGCGTCAAACAAGCAGCAATAACTGATGGTGGAAACACACCTTAATGTACCCTCTGCACCCCATCTTTACTAAAAAAAGAGAAATGTAGAAATGTTTGCAAATTTATTAAAAAAGAAATACTGAAATATCACATGGTCATAAGTATTTAGACACTTTTCTCTGTATTGAGTAGAAGCACCCTTTTGAGCTAGTACAGCCTTGAGACTGATGGGAATGATGCAAAAAGTTTTTCACACCTGGATTTGGGGATCCTTTGCCATTCTTCATTGCAGATCCTCTCCAGTTCTGTCAGGTTGGATGGTGAACATTGGTGAACAGCGATTTTCAGGTCTCTCCAGAGTAGCTCAATTGGGTTTAGGTCAGGGCTTTGGCTGGGCCAGCTAAGAATGGTCACAGAGTTCTTCTGAAGCCGCTCCTTTATTTTAGCTGTGTGCTTAGGGTCATTGCCTTGTTGGAAGATGAACCTTCGGCCAAGTCGGAGGTCCAGAGCACTCTGGAAAAGGTTTTCTTCTAGGATGTCTCTGTACTAAGCCCCATTCATGCTTAATTTAATTGCAACCAGTTGTCCTGTCCCTGCAGCTGAAAAACACCCCATAGCATAATACTGCCTCCATCGTGCTTCACTGTTGGGATTGCATTCGGCTGGTGATGAGCAGTGCCTGGTTTTCTTCACACATGCCGCTTAGAATTCTCACCAAAAAGTTCTATCTTCATCTCATCAGACCAGATGATCTTATTTCTCATAGTCTGGAAGTCCTTCATGTGTTTTTATTTTTAGCAAACTCTATGCAGGCTTTCATATGTCTGGCACTGAGGAGAGGCTTCCGTTGGGCCACTCTGACATAAAAGCCTGACTGGTGGAGGGCTGCAGTGATAGTTGACTTTTTGGAACTTTCTCCCATCTCTCTACTGCATCTGTGGAGCTCAGCCACAGTAACCTTGGAGTTCTTCTTTACCTCTTCTCACCAAGGTTCTTCTCCCACGATTGCTCAGTTTGGCTGGACGGCCAGGTCTAGGAAGACTTCTGGTGGTCCCAAACTTCTTCCATTTAAGGATTATGGAGGCCACTGTGCTCTTAGGAACCTTGAGTACTGCAGAAATTCTTTTGTAACCTTGACCAGATGTATGCCTTGCCACAATTCTGTCTCTGAGCTCCTTGGCCAGTTCCTTTGACCTCATGATTCTCATTTGGCCTGACATGCACTGTGAGCTGTGAGGTCTTATATAGCAGGTGTGTGGCATTACAAATCAAGTCCTATCAGTTTAATTAAAGACAGCTGGACTCCAATGAAGAAGTAGGAATCAAGGAGAATCACAAGGAATTGGACAGCATGTGACTTAAATATGATTGTCCGAGCAAAGGGTCTGAATACTTATGACCATGTGATATTTCCATTTTTCTTTTTTAATAAATTTGCAAAAATTTCTATATTTCTGTTTTTTATCAGTCAAGATGGGGTGCAGAGTGTAAATTAAAAAAAAAATAACTTTTTTGCATTTACCAAATAGTTGCAATGAAACAAAGAGTGAAAAATTTAAAGGGGTCTGAATAATTTCCGATCTCACTGTATGTGTTATGAGCTCGGTTGCAACAATTTTATTAGATAATGGATTGCAACCGAACCCGGGGTCCGCGATGCAGTTAGAGTCACTGCTGCCGAACACCCCTTGGGTATAAAGGTATCAACTGACAACTAAAAGAGTAATATTAGATCTTGCTTGTGTTACTTCACACAAGGAGAGAGATATTTGCACTATCTCCGTTTACTTCACAGGAGATGCTCTGTAGGCTGGCGTAGACTAGCCCTGTTGACTGCACAGAAGCCACTTGCCAGATGATTAGGTAGTGCATGCAACTCCCACCAGGCGTACGTGTTGTCAGCCGGTGTGCAACCGGACTGAGCAAGTGACTGTTCAGCTGGCTGCGATGCCCACGTGCTGCCAGCCGGTGTGCGACCGGACTGAGCAACTCTCTGTTCAGCTGGCAGGCGATGCCCAGGTTACGCGCCACGCAGTCTGCTCAGGGTGTATTGCTACCCTCTAGTTGTAGCAAGACTGCGCCACATTGGCTACCTGCCTGGCATAAGCTAATCCTGCCTGAGGGACCTGTGCTAATTAGCCGAGCGAACTCTGGCATTGGCAGGTCCCGGAGAGCAAAGCTAGAGAGCATGTGGAGCCCAGATTCTGTTACGTCCACACATGAACATTGCCTATTTTAGTATGATCTGACCGTGCCGCGCCATGGACAGACAAGCTTTTTAAAGGCTAAGCTCCGCCCCCAGCCATCTCGTCAATCACATCACCGATGATGTCATCCGTGACCAATCAGGCGATGCCAGGTCAGAGGATCAGCTGACATTAACCACCAATCACGGTTCGCCATGTCACGGACATGCTCAGTGCAGGCATTTCTGGACTTAGGCTTATAACAACCTTTTCCTGTTCTGTAAATTAGGTTTAAGGCTACTATGCACAAAGACTCTAGAAACAGCTTGTGCTGCTCTGGTATTAGCAAGGCATTGGGATTGACGGCGAAGCTGAGCAGTGGCTGGGTCTGGATGGGAGACCACAGACTCCTCAGATCCAGGTTTGGATCCTGCCGTTGCCTGATGCCTAACAGTATGCCTATTCAAGCAAATGGGTCGGTGTACATGCCAATGTATTTTCATGGATTGTGTCTGTTGTCAAAGCATGCTAACATGTCCATTTTTAGCATCAGTACAGGCTGAAAACCATCCCACACACGTGCACACTGAAGATACACGGATGACATCTGTGTGTTATCAGTGTGACTCACACCAGGGCCTGGGAATCAGCGGTACTGTTTCCACAGATCCCCGGCGTTGGATACTAAAGACAGCTTCAATCGTTTTCCTCTGTTCAGTGCAAGCAGGGGACAGTGTTGAGAGTTGTCGTCAGCCCCTGCTGTCCACATTGACTGTAAAATTAAGAATAAAATATAAAATTACATGATATTCACCTTAAGGCTGAGGTCACACTTGCGAGTGTGATGCGAGAAACTCGTGCGAGTTTCTCGCACCAATACCCGGCACTGCCACAGGCACTCGGACCAGAGTGTGGGGCTGCATGTATTTCAATGCACTCGCACACTCCGATCCGAGTGCCGGCGGCAGTGCTGGGTATTGATGCGAGTTTCTTGCATCACACTCGCAAGTATGACCCCGGCCTTACAACTAATCCCTTGAAGCCAGTGTCTCCTGTAATAAAACAAAAATAAAGAACAATAGTATCCCTCACCTCTCCGAAGTTGAAAGAATTCAGTGTTCCACGATGTAATCCATGTTTGCCACTGTTCACTCTGAAGGGCAGGGGAGAATGACTCGCTGCAGCCAAACCATCCTGGCAGTTCTCAGGTGTCAGTATGTGTGATACTGATTCGGCACACAGGTGGCATTCGGTTGCCACACCTATGCCATACTTATGAAATACATATACACATGGACATCTCCGGTACTGGTTTTACATTAACAGAAATATCACAAGTGAAAAAACCCTTATATGGTCTATGAGGATAACACACTTTTGTAAATCACATCAGCAATTAAATCTGGGTGGAACAGGGCCATAGGGGACTACTTTCCAACGATGAGCTTTTGTTCTCCAAAACTTTTATTAGGGTTTTATGTAACAATGGGAAGGGAAGGGAAAGAATGGAAGGGGCAGGGAGGGGAAAGACAGAAATGGAAAGAGGGACCATGTGGTCCTTGAAACCGATAGGATAGGAAGCAACAAGTTAACTTTTACAAACATCTCAATAACTCAATATCAACAAAGGCATTGAATACAAATAGATAAAAAAAAAACAGATTAAGGTAATGCTGTATAATAGCTTTGGTAAGCATTAAGAAATAGAGTAATCCATCTGGATTATTTTCTGGTATATTTGTCAAACTTATTATTCACCTGAGCTATTTTTTCTTCGAAAGCTTTATGAAGGGTAATTTTTTCGATAATGTCTTGGATTTTGGGGGATCTGGTCTTTTCCAATTAAATGCGATAGTTTTTAGTGACTAGTAAGATGTGGATCACTAAAGGAATAGAGAAATGCTCAATGTCGTCTGAGTTTAATGATAAAAGGGCTAGTTGATGTGACAGAGTAATGGGTTTGGGAAGTAGTGAATTGATTAAGGCTGATATGTCATTCCAAAGGGGTTTGATTAGAGGGCAATTCCAGAATATATGAAGTAAGTTACCGTATTGGCCACATTCCCTCCAGCAAGTTAACGGATTTTCCGGATTTATCTTGGAAAGTCTACCTGGAGTATAGTACCATCTAGTTAACATTTTGTGATGGGCCTCCTGAAGAGACATGGAGATAGTGGCGGCATAGGAAATGGAGCAAGCCTGTTCCCAATCTGCTGACCCTGGGGCTATATGAATTTCTTTCTAACATTTCAGCAGATTATGGGATCTGACAAACGTTTGGCTTTTATTTAACTACATGTATATGTGGCGCCCCTGAGGGTTCAGTCGCCACAGAGGTATTGCACCTCACCCAGAGGTGTGATACCCCACTCTCAGGTAAGGAGGGAGCACCACCTGGGACTCTAACACCTGCACCCAACACACACTAGAACAGCTGGGCACCCTGGACGGACCCTACGGGAGGATGGTCTCATCCCAGACTGAGATAGGAAAGGGTGTATGGGTGGGTGGAGTAGTAGGTAGCAAGGAGGAGTGAAGCTTGAAGAAGCAGTAGGCAGGATTAGAGAGTCCTGAGGAGGAAGAGGAAGGAGTAGGACGTGTATTGAGCTGCTCCTAGTGAGGGGAGGCTGCAGAATAGAGAAGGAGTCTAGATAGAGACTCAGAAGGGACTAAAAGCTGAAAGAGCTTAGTCCAGGAGTGGAAAGAAGAAGAAGAGAGTGGAGAGAGAAAGAAGCAGAAGGAAGAGAAGCTTCTGGAGTGAGAGAGAGGAAGAAGTCCTAGGGATACGGAGAGAGCAGGAGCCATCCGTTGGTCCCGGTCTGTTGGCAGAGGGACTAGGTCGCAGGAGGGAACTCGACCCCAATACTAGTGGAAAAACTTCACGATTCAGCTAGCAAGTCGACTGCTGTGATACCATAGGATCACAGTCATTAACCACCATTATCTTCTCTGAGAGGCAGCTATATAGAATCAAGAGGAACGCAGAAATAAGTCGTTGTCCTAGAGGATTCGCAGCCGCTGATCTGAGACACTGTTGGTGAAGGTGCTGTAGGATAGAAGGCGAGGAAATCAGCACAGGGAGATGGCCAGAGAAAGAGACACAAACATCTAGAACGGAGTCCTGGAAAGGTGCATCCCAATCTACCTGGAGGTTTGCTGAGCCCCTCACCTGGAGGACACAGCGCCAAGCGGGCATCTGTACTGCTAGCATCAGAACTGTGAGTAAAGCTTTGGAAACTGCAACTCACTGACTGTTTCTCAGTTTCTTCCTGCGTCACCCATTGCACTCAGCTACATCTCCCAGCACCATTACTACCTATCACTACATCTACCTGCCCTAGGATCCCATAGTGTCACCTGTGGGAGACTGTACCAACTCTGCTGCATCTCACCATCCATACCAGAGGATCTTCACCGCAGCGCTGGTCGCCATTGATCAGATACCACAGGTGGCGTCACGAATACCTACACTACAAACTCTATACATCCCCTGTAAATAATTCCCTTTTTATTGGCCGCCCAGGGCCACGGACCGGGTCACTGCCGCTGTGACACCGTCCCGGTACCGAGTATCCCACTGCCCTGGCGGGCGATCCATATATATATATGAGGTGCTCCAAAAAATATTATCATTTATGTTGATTATGAGGTTAGCTGCTGGTTCTGATAAGTTTGGTTTTGGTTGAAAGAAATTTTTCAATTAGGTCTTTAAGTACTGTATAATGTACTGACAGAATGAAGAAGATGAGACATTGAATTTCTCTTTTATTAGGGTGAAAGGGATGTGGATGTTTTCATTATAAACGTCTTTAACTCTTTTAACGCCATATGTTGCCCAAATGGAATCAATATCTTGATTGTAAAGGGTGCAAATTAATTGGAGTGGGATATTTTTAAGGAAAGTAAATTTGATTTGTTTGAGCCCCGTTTTTGTTTGGAAAGTAATTTCCAGGTGTCCAACGTAGCACTAAATATGGGGTGGGAAAGAGAGGGTGTTTTCTTAAGTAGGATTGCATCTAGGATTAGACGATAAGGTGGGATATTTTTATTAAGGAATCGTTCCAGCTCACACCAAGCTGGGGGATCTGGAAGGGGCCACCAGAATAGACTCTGATTAGAAAGAACAGGTAATATACCGAGATGTTAGGTAAGCTTGCACCACCAAATCTTTTGTTATTATAAAGGATATTGGTGGCAATCATCACTTTTCTATTGCCCCATATAAAGTTATTGGTGCGGGTTTGTAAACTTGTTAGGTAAGGGACTGAGATCGGTAATGGCAATGATCGAAATACATACAGGATTTTTGGGAGGATGTAGGATTTAAAAGTAATAATACTCCCCCACCATGAGAGGCCTTTTTCTCCAAATGAGGACGTCTATGGAAATAGTTTTGTGAAGAGAGGCTAAATTAACGGGAACAGGGAGGAGATAGAACTAGAAAATTTCAAGCCCAGATAGGTTATGTAGTCATATGACCAAGACCAGGGTGTTATTTGTTTAATGTTGTTGATGAGGGAATGGTTTAGATTTAATGGCAGGATTTTCAATTTGGATTAGTTTATCTTGAAGTAAGATACCTTGCAGAAATTTGAAAGCAGGCTTTGGATTTTCATAATTGACGTGGAGGGATTAAAAACTGTTAGGATTATGTCGTCTGCATAAAGGCTAATTCTATACTCTCTTGAGCCCGCTATAATGCTTTGAATGTCTGGGTCATCCCTTATAAGCTGAGCAAAAGGCTCTATGGCTAGGACAAAAAGGAGGGGTGAAGTGGGCACCCCTGTCTAGTGCCATTGGAGATTTTAAAGGATGGGTACAGGTGATTATTATTTGTATATCTTAGCGGTGGGGTTGAAATAAAGGGCTGAGATGCTAGACAGAATTCTTGATTGGAAGCCGAATTTACGAAGGATTGCAAATAAGTATACCCAATTTAGGCAGGCGAATGCCTTCTCGGCATCGAGGGAGATGATAGTTGCTCTAGATTTCTTAGAATTAATTAATTTTATAAGATTAATCAATCTCCTTGTGCTGTCGACGGATTACCGGGTAATAACAAATCCAAATTGATCATTATTTATTAGGTTGGGGAGGGAGTGATTTAATCTGTTTGCTATAGCCTTGGCGTAAATCTTAATGTCGGTGTTGATCAAGGAGATCGGCCTATAATTTTTCATATGGGATGGGTCGGAATTGGGTTTGGGTATGAGGGCAATCATAGCTTCTAGCATCTCTTTTGGGAAGTTTCCGGAATCTGAGGCTGAGTTAAAAAATTTTGTTAGGTGTGGGGCCAGGAGGTTACTAAAAGTTTTATAATAGTCATTCGTGAAGCTGTCTGGTCCAGGGGCTTTGAAGGGTTTTAGGGACTTGATGGTATCTAAAATTTATTTTTCTGTAAAAGGAGAGGAAAGGGAGTCCAAGGTGTCTTTGTCCAATTTAGGTAGGTTAGTTGAATCCAAAAAGGATTGGATGTTTGCCTGATTTGGTTGAGATTGGGGTGAATCTTGGTTAATATTATAGAGATTATAAAAGAATTTGGCAAAAGAGTTTGCAATGTCCTGGGGGTGAGATAAGAGGGTACCGTTGGGGGAAGATATGGCATCAATCCTGTGTTTACGTCTGAGGTATTTAAGTCTATTTGTCATACAGTACATGAGGACGGTCGGTTTAGGTTGGAATACTGTTTAAACTTAGAAGATTTAATTGCGGAGTCGTAAAATGAAAAATCAATGTTCTGATCTCTAGTCGAAGTCCAGAGAGCTCCGATTGTAAGATGGGACAGGGGCTGGACATATTGGCGAGAGACATTTCTTTAGTTCTGATTAGACTTTGTAGATTTGAGATTTTTTTCACTGTTGGCTTTTTTAATCTTTGAGGATATTTTAATAAATATACCTTTCAGAACTTCCTTGTGGGCGTTCCAACATGAATAGGGGCTAGAAAGGTTGGCACCATTTTCTTCGAAGTAGTTGGAGATGGCGGTTGAAATTTCTGATTTTATACTCGTATTGTGGAAGAGGGAGGAATTGCACTTCCATAAGAACTGCCGATTGGAAGCTGGGCCGTCTAAAAATTCCGTGATAACTGGGGCATGGTCGGAGACCGTCTTGGGAAGGATGGAAATTGAGGTGCATTTTGGGAGGGAGAAAATATCTGTTAGGATCAAGTCTATCCTAGAAGCCGAGTGGTGGGGATCGGAGAAGTGAGTATATTCTACTGAGGTGGAGTTCAGGCAGCGGAAGATGTCAAAGGTCTGTTTGGGGATAAGGAATCCATTAGGTGATTGGGGACCATGTTGAAGTCACCTGAAAGAATTAGTGAACCTTTTCTAACTTTGTTAATTTCTTTATTGAGCTTATTTAGGAATTTAATTTGTCTTTTTACCGGGACATATGTATTGACTATTGTGTACTCTGAGTTATTTATTTTACATATTAAAATGTGATAGTGTCCTGCTTCATCCTTAACTTCATCTACAGTATATAGTCAAATGAAACTGAATTCCTTATAAGGGTGAATACTTCTGCTTTTTTTTGGACCAGAGGATTCATAAGCAAAAGGAAAATTTTAATGTCTGAAATTGGGGTGGGAGTTGGATTTAAACTTTGTCTCTTGAAGACATACAATGTCAAAGCATATCTTGTTGATATCATTGCGAATAGTAAAGCGTTTTCTAGGGCTGTTGAGACCTCTAACATTATATGTGACCAAATTGAGCTTCATGATAGGTAAAAACTATCCCAGGGGAACAAGATCAGGAAAAAATGAAAAAGGGAAACAAAAAAACAATAAAAAGCCAATGTAGGCACAAGTTAATTTATGGTTAGTAAAGAACAGTTAGAACCGTGAGTGTGAGACCAAGGAAATGTAAATGCAATTATAAACTTAAAATAGAAAAGTATTGGAACCAACTTAGTTGTTGTTCTAAGGGCCACTAGAAGGAGGTCGCTTTAGCGGACTCTACCTGAATTTGGGGGGAAGTTCGTGTAAGAGCACACCATGAGACATCATCAAACATGCTGAGGAAGGGGTTTTAGAGGATCAACAAACAGGGAGAAAGAACTGAAGATCTATATTAAACAAGCCAAACAGAAAGTCACTGAAGAGACCGAAGCCTGCAGAGAGAAAAAAAAGATTAACATCATGCAAAACCAAAAAAACAAAGGGTTACCCACAATTGGTTCCATATGAGACGACCAGTCAATTAGTGGGTCTTGCGTCAGTGAGGGAAGCAGGTTTGACCATTTGCTTGATGTGTAAGGATTAGAGATGAGCGACTTTGACTCCGGGAGGGTCGAATCGGGTTTCGGACCACCCGACTTTCACAAAAGTCGAGTCGAATGAAATTGTCCGACTATCGGAAAAAGTCAAAGGTCTGACTGAAACTCTACTGAAACCCAAAGCATGTCAATGGGGAAGAAAAGTCGGCAGGGAGTAGAGGACAGCAAACACACTTACAGTGCCCATTTCAATGCCAACGACATCAATTCTTATTACTTAATGTCAACCTTAATTTACTTTATAATAATAGTTACGCATTGAAAACTGGGGGTTATTTGGCTAAAGTTGTTGAGGGGGCAGGGCTGGCTCCTGGTTTTCATGGGCCCAGGGCGAACGAGGGTCAGTGGGCCCCTTTAACACATACCACAATTCATGATGCTCCGATACGGCACAGAAATATAGGTATAGTACAATGACAAATACTTCATTTCTTACATTACGTGAGTGATATCTATTTTAAATTCTACAATAGCTCAAAAACCGGACAGTATATTCCTCCATACAGTATTATGGCCACCACATGATGCGCCATACAGAATAATGAGCCCCATATACTGCTCCATAAATAATTTGTCTCATATAATGTTCCATACAGTATATGATGAGCTCCACATAATGCTACAGTATATGATGGTCCCCAGATAATGTGCCATACAGTATAGGACGGTCCCCATAGAGTAGAATGAGCCCCACATATTTCTCCATAGTACAGTATAATGAGTCGCATATAAAGCTCCATCCAGTACATGATGGGCCCATGGATGATGCTCCAGTTTATGATGGGCCTATATAATGCTCCATCTATAATGGGCCCCATATGATGCTCAAGTGTATAATGGGACCCATATGATGCTCCAGTGTATAATGGGCACCGTATATGATACTCCAGTGTATGATGGGCCCCATTTATAATGCTCCAGTGTATGATGGGCCCCATGGATGATGCTCCATTGTATGATCGGCCTATAATGCTCCATATATAATGGGCCCCATTTATAATGCTCCAGTGTATAATGGGCCCTATCTATGATGCTCCAGTGTATGATGGGCCCCATTTATAATGCTCCAGTGTATGATGGGCCCCAAGGATAATGCTCCAGTGTATTATGGGCCTATATAATGCTCCATATACTGTATAATGGGCCCCGTATGATGCTACTGTATATGATGGGCCCCATGGATGATGCTTCAGTGTATGATGGGCCTATATAATGCTCCATATATAATGGGCCCCATAAGATGCTCCAGTATATGATGGGCCCCATGGATGATGCTCCAGTGTATGATGGGCCTATATAATGCTCCATATATAATGGGCCCCATATGATACTCCAGTGTATAATGGGCCCCATTTATAATGCTCCAGTGTCTGATGTGCCCCATTTATAATGCTCCAGTGTATGATGGGCCCCATGGATGATTCTCCAGTGTATGATGGGCCTATATAATGCTCCATTTATAATGGGCCCCATATATAATTCTCCAGTGTATAATGCTCCCCATATATTGCTCCAACCATTAAAAAAAATGAAAAACCTCTCCTCGTTGGGCACTGCTCTACTCTGGACTCCTCAGCGTTGCCATCTTCCAGCTCTCTGCACTGTGAATGTTCAGGCAGTGGGTGCACAGACGTGACGTTATCGCGCTCTCTGACCTGAATGTCACTGTCAGGAAACGCGGAAGACGTCACAGCGGTGGAGCAGGGAGAGGTAAGTATTGCAAGTGCTGGTGACCTGAGCAAGCAGGGGGGGCCCACTCATTGGTGACAGCACTGGCACAGGGCCCCTCATAGTACGCCGGTGTCTCTGACGGCGAATTGGCCCCCCCACCTGCTCAGGGCCCCGACACTTGCCCGGGTGCGCCAGGTGCTGCTGACGCCAGCCCTGGGGGGGTACAGCCCAGTTAGGGAGGTGGAAAAAACTGGCATATGTTGAGGTATAGGCTGGACGTTCAGCAGCTGCAAATAGAGGAATTGGAGAAGTCGGAGGAAGAGGAGGACAAAGCGAGCCCTTTTGCTGGCAACCTATGCGTCATCAGGGGAACGTGGTAGAAAATCCTTTGAAACCCAGGCATGATTCATTTTAATGAAGGTGACATCACCAACATTTTGGGTCGACAGCCGGGTCCTTCTTTCTGTCAGGATTGATCCAGCAGCACTGAAGACTCTTTCTGATAGCGCACTACCAGCATGGGCAAGCGAGCTCCTGTAAAGCATATTGTGCCAATTCAGGCCAGGTGTCCAATATACATGCCCAGTAGTCAAAGGGGAATGAACTGTGAGGGAGAACATTGATAGGGGAGGAGAGGTAATTTTGAACTATAGTTGACAACTGCTGTCTCCTCTCTGTTGCAATCTATTCAGTTTTAACCGTCGTGTGAGCGGAACTCGAGAAATCAGTCCACAACATGGTCATGAAACCTGTTGTGAATGTGTTAGAAATGAATTCTGAGCAGAAGCTCCCTCTGGTGGTTACAAACAGTACTGAACCATTCAATGAGGATTGGCAATCAGGAGTTACAGACTGGTCTTATATAAGGGAGGTTCCCTCCCATCATGGTTGCCGGTGATCAATTGTTCTTGTCTCAACTGTGGTTCCTGGTTCACTTGGAAGCTTGCTGAGTCTTGCCTGCATCTTCTGCTATCAGATAAGATATTTTCTGCTTTTATTTTTGTGCTTGCTTTTTGCATTGTTCCCTGCACTTCTGTGGAGGTCAGCCAGGACCCCTCCGGGGGCTTGTGCTCCTCTCAGTTTATCTGAGCCACTGTTATTTGTTCATTTGCCTTTTCCAGTTTTTTCAGTGGCTGCGGCTTAGTTTTGTGACACCAGAGAACTAATTTAGGTGGTAGAGGTCATGTGATCTCAGGTGTTTTTGCAATTAGTAGAGTTGGTATTTTTTAGGGTTTTTTGGATTGCAGTAAGTGTCCTTCCTATCCTTTTCTGTCCAGGTAGTATGGGCCCCAACGTTTGCTCATACTATTTTCTGTCTGTGTCTGTATTTCCTCTTGTCTAACCACCATTACATGTTTGGGGGCTTCCTATGTTCTTTGGGGATCTGCTCCGGGGCAGATAGCTTTCCTCTTTCTATCTTCAGGTGTAGCTAACCTCTCAGGCTGTGACGAGGCGTCTAGGACCAACGTAGGAACGCTCCACGGCTGCCTTTAGTTGTGGTGGTTAGTCAGGGTACTGCAATCCAGTAGATTCCAACCTCTCTGGTGTATTGCCGTTTTTGCCTGCTCTCCTCAGCTAAAAAATCATAACAGAAACCCCTGTCTCCAACACCACTTCGGCTGTGTGCACCACGAACACCTCTTCCATTTGGCCCAGTGCGGCTCGTGGTAGAACCTACACCGCTGCTGTGTGCTGGGGCCTCTAACAAACGGTTTACCAAAGTTGCTTGTTTGTTCACCAATATTAGCTCTAGGTTCTCCTGTGGCATGATGTTCTGTAATTTGCCTTTATAGCGTGGATCGAGGATGTGGGCCAACCAGTAGTCGTCATCCTTCATAATTTTGGCAATACGGGGGTCCCTTTTTAGGATTCGCAAGACATTATCACACATGTGGGCCCATGTTCCAGGTGTCAATGATGCACTGCCAGTGGTGGGTGGAGGAGCGCTTTCTGCCAAATCCACATCCCTCCAGTCACGCACAAACCCTGTACCTGACCTTGGCAAGCCAACATTTTTTCTTGCCCCCTGAGAAGCATACTCCTCCCCAAAATAATCATCTCCCTCATCCTCCTCCTCCTCTTCTTCCTCCACCTTGTCCAGGACAGTTCCCTGAGCAGACAATGGCTTACTGTCATCAAGGCTTCCCTCCTCATTCTCCTCTTCCTCCTCCGCTGCAGACTCCTGATCCTTAATGTGCGGCAAAGTTTGCATGAGCAGATGCATAAGTGGGATGCTCATGCTTATGATGGCGTCGTCTGCGCTTACCAGCCGTGTGCATTCATAAAAACACTGAAGGTCTTTACAGAGGTCTTTCAGCTTTGACCACTGCACACCCGACAACTCCATGTCTGCCCTCAAACTGCCTGCCCGTGTATCCTCCCACAAATACATTACAGCCTGCCTCTGTTCGCACAGCCTCTCAACCATGTGCATGGTGGAGTTCCACCTTGTTGCAATGTCTATGATTAGGCGGTGCTTGGGGAGGTGGAGCGATCGCTGCAGCCTCTGCATGCGACTAGAGTCTACTTGCGAGCGACGGATGTGCGAGCACAGTCTTCGCTATTTATGGAGCAGGGCTGTTAACTCAGGATAATTATTTATGAAGCACTGCACCACCAGGTTCAAGGTGTGAGCCAGGCAAGGTATGTGTCTGAGTTTTGCCAGGGCTATGGCCGTCACAAAATTACGGCTGTTATCACTGACTACCTTGCCTGGCTCAAGATGAAGACTGCTCAGCCATGACTCAGTTTGTTGCTGCAAGTAGTCGGCCAGTACCTCCGCGGTGTGTCTGTTGTTGCCCAAAGACATCATCTTTAAAACAGCCTGCTGACGCTAACCACTAGCTGTTCGATAGTGGGACACCTCGTGTGCAACATTGGCAGCTGCGGATGGAGTGCTCGTGCGACTGCGCTATGTCGACGAGCTTTCGCTTCTGGAAGAGGAAGTGGGTCGAATGCCTACAGCCAACTGTTGCCTATACCGTGGGCTAGGCAGCACTGTCCCACCGCCGCTGTCCACTGTGGACCCTGCATCCACCACATTAACCCAGTGCGCAGTGATGGACACGTAACGGGCCTGGCCATGCCTACTGGCCCCTGCATCTGTTGTGAGGTGCACCTTTCCATTCACTGATTGTTTGAGTGCATGGACAATGCGGTCTTTCAAATGCAGGTGGAGGGCAGGGATGGCATTTCTAGAAAAGAAGTGCCGACTGGGTAGGTCATAGCGTGGGACAGCGTAGGCCATGAGCTCTCGGAACGCTGTGCTTTCAACCAAACGGAAGGGCATCATCTCTAATGAGATCAGTTTGGCAATGTAGGCATTCAAAGCCAGTGTATGCGGATGATAGGATGAGTACTTTCTTGTCCTACTCAAAGTGTCTGCTATTGTGAGCTGGACTTGAGAGCTGCATATGGGGGAACTAGCGGTGGACATGGCGGACTGAGAAGGGGTTGGTGATGGTGGTGGTGGTAATGGCCTAGATTCAGTCTTTAGTTGCAAAAACATTGTGATTCCCTGACTGCTTTGGCCTTGCGACGACACCTTAACATTTCTTGCTAGTGGTGTGCTAACCGGTTGGCTTACAGTGGGGGAAGCGATGTAGCGTTGCTGGCTACCTTCTGTCGGAGCAGGTGCACATGTGCTACCTGAGGTTTTGTAGTCCGTCCACGCTTGCAAGTGCATGGTGTTTAAATATCTAAGCATGCAACTGGTATTCAAATTTCGGAGACTTTTCTCTCTGCTAAAGGTCCTTCCGCACTTCTTACAGGTAACCTTTGCCTCATCAATAGGATTTTGGTCAAAAAAGTGGCACACTGCACTCTTCCTACTATGGGATAAATTTTCAGGGCTTGCATGCTGTGCTAATTTGACCATCTGGCCAAGCTGTCCTGCAACCCTTTTTGTTTTTTTAACACGTTTTTGGACTGCTAAGGGCCTGCCAGATAACCGCAGCTGCGATGTCGATGCCTGCTGCGGATCCTCCTCCTCTTCTGAGCAAATGCCAGCAGCACCCTCTTCCCCAATGAATGTCAATCCGGGTCAACAACTGGATCATCCATCACCTCCTCTTCAATTTCATCTGCACCTTCCTCTGTGTCACCGTGAAAGGTGATATAGTATGCGGGAAGGGGCACCTGAGTTTCATCAGGGTCAGATTCTGGCACAGTAGACTTCGAGGGCAATGCAGTGCACTGGGTGAATGCACCAGCAGAATCATATAGCAGTGGCTGTACATCAGTGCACTCCATGTCAGATTCATCTTGGACTGGGGAATTCAGGATTTGACTTGATAACCCAGGCATGGTATGTGAAAAGAGCTCCATGGAGTAATCTGAAGTGTGGCCTGCCGCAAACTTCACTTTTGGTGGGGGTGAAGGACACAAGAAAAGGTGTTGTTCCTGACCAGGAGCCTGAACTGACTACTCAGTGCTTCCATTTTTTGAAACTTCTGAAGAGGAGGCGATAGAGCTGGAGGCTGTTTCGGCAATGTAAGCCAAAACCTGTTCCTGATGCTCCCGCTTTAAAAGCGGTTTACCTACTCCTAGAAAAAGGAGCCTTCCAGGCCTTCTGGAGCCAGACGATGAAGCAGGCTCAACACCTCCTGCCTTATGTGCTATTGTGCTTTTGGCACTACCAACAGATGCACCACCAACACCATCAGTACCAGCTGTCCTCACCCGCCCACATTCGTGGCCTCTTCCACCTTACTTCCTCATGTTTGGGAAAATGTACAAAAAATATCATCAGATATTTGGGTCTGTATCAGAAGCTTACAGCTGTATACGGTGTAGGGGTAATTTTAAATCTCCATATATATTTCCAGAGTCACACACAGATGCTCACTCAGTATGGATTAGACTAGAATATAAAAAGCAGAAAAACGGTACTGTATCAGAAGCGTAAAGCTGTATACAGTGTAGGGGAAAATGTAAATCTCCGTATATATTTCCGAGTCACACACAGACGCTCACTCAGTATGGATTTGACCAGAATACAAAAAGCAGAAAAATGGTACTGTATCAGAAGCGTACAGCTGTATACAGTGTAGGGGTAATTATAAATCTCCATATATATTTCCGGAGTCACACACAGACGCTCTCAGGCACAGTATGGATTAGACCAGAATATAAAAAGCAGAAAAACGGTACTGTATCAGAAGCGTACAGCTGTATACAGTGTAGGGGTAATTGTAAATCTCTGTATATATTTCCAGAGTCACACACTGACACTCACTCAGTATGGATTTGACCAGAATACAAAAATCAGAAAAAAGGTACTGTATAAGAAGATTCCATGTATATATAGTGTAGGGGAAAATTTCAATCTACGTATATATTTCCAGAGTCACACACAGATAGTCAGCATGTATTTGTCCGTGATACCAGCAGGTACACGGTAGTGTGTGAGGTGCGTACAGCGCTCTACGGTGTGGGAAAAAATGAACGCTCGGTAACTGTGCAGAAAAAAAGAATAAAAGTATTAGTGCTGTGTAAAAAGCAGTCTGCACAGCAGTATACACACAGTAATACAGCTAGCAGGCAGCCTGATAACCAGCACTGCTGCACACAAGAAAATCCTCCCCTGTCACTGGCAGGCAGCCTAATAACCAGCGCTGCTGCACACAAGAAAATCTACCCGTCACTGAACTCTAACTGTACAGTCATGGCCAAAAGTTTTGAGAATGACACAAATATTATATTTTCACATGATCTGCTGCCCTCTGGTTTTTATGTGTGTTTGACAGATGTTTTTATCACAGACAGAAATATAATCATTGCAAACATATGAGTAACAAAAGCTTATATTGACAGTTAGAATGAGTTAATGCAGCAAGTCAATATTTGCAGTGTTGACCCTTCTTCTTCAGGACCTCTGCTATTCTCCCTGGCATGCTCTCAATCAACTTCTGGACCAAATCCTGACTGATAGCAGTCCATTCTTGCACAATCAATGCTTTCATTTTGTCAGAATTTTTAAGTTTTTGTTTGTCCACCCGTCTCTTGATGATTGACCACAAGTTCTCAATGGGATTAAGATCTGGGGAGTTTCCAGGTCATGGACCCAAAATCTCTATGTTCTGTTCCCTGAGCCATTTAGTTATCGCCTTTGCTTTATGGCAAGGTGCTCCATCATGCTGGAAAAGGCATTGTTGATCGCCAAACTGCTCTTGGAGGGTTGGGAGAAGTTGCTCTTGGAGGACATTCTGGTACCATTCTTTATTCATGGCTGTGTTTTTAGGCAAGACTGTGAGAGAGCCGATTCCCTTGGCTGAGAAGCAACCCCACACATGAATGGTTTCAGGATGCTTAACAGTTGGCATGAGACAAGACTGGTGGTAGCGCTCACCTTGTCTTCTCCAAATGAGGCGTTTTCCTGATGTCCCAAACAATCAAAAAGGGGATTCATCAGAGAATTTAACTTTACCCCAGTCCTCAGCAGTCCACTGCCTGTACCTTTTGCAGAATATCAGTCTGTCCATGATGTTTTTTCTGGAGAGAAGTGGCTTCTTTGCTGCCCTCCTTGAGACCAGGCCTTGCTCCAAGAGTCTCCGCCTCACAGTGCGTGCAGATGCACTCACACCTGCCTGCTGCCATTGCTGAGCAAGCTCTGCACTGCTGGTAGCCCGATCCCACAGCTGAAACACTTTTAAAAGACGGTCCTGGCTCTTGCTGGTCTTTCTTGGGCGCCCTGAAGCCTTTTTGGCAACAATGGAACCTCTCTCCTTGAAGTTCCTGATGATGCGATAGATTGTTGACTGAGGTGCAATCTTTCTAGCTGCGATACTCTTCCCTGTTAGGCCATTTTGTGCATTGCAATGATGACTGCACGTGTTTCTTTAGAGATAACCATGGTTAACAGAAGAGAAAAAAATGATGCCAAGCACCAGCCTCCTTTTAAAGTGTCCAGTGGTGTCAATCTTACTTAATCATGACAGATTGATCTCCAGCCATGTCCTCATCAACACCCACACCTGTGTTAATGGAGCAATCACTGAAAAGAGGTTAGTTGGTCCTTTTAAGGCACGGCTGCAATGATGTTGAAATGTGTTTTGGGGGATAAAGTTCATTTTCTAGCCAAATATTGACTTTGCAAGTAATTGCTGTTAAGCTGATCACTCTTTATAACATTCTGGAGTATATGCAAATTGCCATTAGAAAAAGTGAAGCAGTAGACTTTGTAAAAATTAATATTTGTGTCATTCTCAAAACTTTTGGCCATGACTGTACAGCACAATTGCTATCAGCACAAGCACATAAGAACTTCTCTTTCCAGCCCTAACTCTCTCCCTACTGATAAACAGCGTCAGCAACCTCTCCCTACTGTTAAGATCGGCAGAAATAAAATGGCGGTTGGCGGTCAGGGCTTTTATAGACACTATGACGCCCCCCAAAGCAAGCCAATCACTGCAATGCCCTTCTCTAAGATGGTGGTGGACGCTGACCATGTCATCTCGTTGCCCACAGTGTACGTCCGTGTTCATTAGCTGAAAAAAGGCACCTGCAAGCATTATGGGAAAACCGACTTTGGCGCTCGGGTCGACGACCGCATGGCCAACTTCACGCTATGGCGAAAGTCGGCGACTTATGAATCTGACCGACCTTTTTCGCTCAACTCTAGTAAGGATTTAAGGAATTTACCCCCTTTCTCCGGGTGAGCAGGACTGAAGTCTTTCCATTATGATGTACCAGAAGTTTCAGGGGGAATCCCCACTTATACTGGATGTTATTGTCTCTTAGTGGACTAGTGATTTCCTTGAAAGCTTTTCTACCATCAATGGCAGCTTTGGAGACGTGTGCATAAAATTTCAGATGAGAATAAGGGTCCGGAAATCCGCCATTGTTTTTCACTTTAGCCTGGAGAAGATCCTTAATGTGGAAAAAGTGGATCCGTAGAATGATGTCCCTCGGGTAATCCTTGGGGATATGAGGAGGCTTTGGTAACCTGTGTATACTGTCATTAATTAGGTAATGGGCGGACAGAGTAGGATTGAATTTTTTAAACACTTTCCTGACATAGTCTTCGAGGTTGCCAGGTGATATTGATTCAGGGATGCCCCTTAAAGTAGTTGTGCAGGAAGGATAGCTTGTTGCATGCAGACCGTGGATTCCAGAGGACACAATTGAAAGAAGAAGATGAGGGAGTGCAAGTAATATTAATAAGATTATTATGGTTTCGATATGAGGTAGGGTAGGGATTGAGGTTGGGGGATGGTGGACCAGGGTTGGGGGAGATGTCCCCTGAAATCATTAGGAGTAGGAAGATAAAGAGCAGGTAGTTGTTGGAGTTGTAAGTAGGTTTTTTCTGTGATGTGTTTGGGCAAGATGGGCTGAGGTTTCTCAGGAAGGTGAGGAGTGCATGGGAGCTGTACATGGGAGAGGGAAGTATGGAGGGGCTTATGTGTATGAGTCGTGATGGAGGGGGATGGGGCGGTGAATGTGGATGGCAAGGGAACACAGGAGGATAGAGGTTAAGTACATAATTAAAAAGAAAGCAAAGTGTGGGGTACCTGATTCCATCCCTGATTAACTGCCATGGATAACTGCCGTTTACACGATGCTTATCTTCTGTGATGCTTTGCTTCTGGGATACTTGCCTGCTGCACCCCACACTGCGTGCTCCCCTTAGACTACTCCTAATCATATAGCCCACACTGAAACCTGATAACCCTCAAATCACACTCTAATCCAAGTCTGATCAAAATAATCAATCCATTTTTCTCATACAAGCAAAATAAAGACATTTGAATGAGGCCTAAAGGCTCATTCACAAGTACGATATTATCGTACAAGTGCTGTCTGTGGTTTTCACATGTCTGTAATTCTATGCAGAAAGAGTAGTCAATAAAAAATCACAAAGACTTGTCAGATTTTGATCTCACAATAAATTGGCACTATAAGTCTATGAGTCCGTGAAAAAATCTGGTTCAATTTTCACGGACTGTCACATAGGTGAAGGTGAAGACACTTTTTTTCTTCACCATACAAAAAAACTGTTGACACTAAGGCCATACTCTGATCGAACATCTGGTTAAAATATAAAAAAAATTATACTCCTGCAACCCCTACTTGTCCCAATCCATATCTCTGCTACTGTCAAGATGTGTTCTTCAATCTGGTCTTCATGATATCTTCAGTTCCAAAAGGGCTGACTAAAGTTCGAGCGACAACATGACACATGTCGCCTTTCAACATCATGTTGTTGCAGGGTCAATACACTTTCCTGAAGATGCCAGTGCTGGTGTAAATGAATATACCAATGAAACAGGATCAAGGAAGATGAATGGATCAGCGTTTGGCTGCGTCATGGGACAGATGGGAACTGGTTGAGTATAATTATTTTATTTTTTACATGTGATTTTGGAGTCTGGAGAAAATTCAAATCATTATAAAATACATTCAATTCAAATTGAATACATATGATACAAATTGAATTTTCCCGCCAAATTTGATTGTGGATTTGATCAAGCTTATTCTTAAGGGGAATTAATCAAATGATGGCCTATTTTCAAAATCAGTAAAAACAAATAATAATTCTTGGCAATGTCTTTTTTTATATCACAATTTGTGCTTAAAAAAAAAATCTTGCAATTGTTATACTGGCCACTGTGGCTATCTTACATGAATTTTTCCTCATTTTCACAGCATACTTTTCAACAGCATCACTATCATCATCACATACAGGTAACAATGAGAGGTAACACTTCTATGCACAGCTCATAACACTGGATACAGAATGCACAATAGATCATTTCACAGCTGACTTTGCTCCAATATCATCATAACAACCTCTGCACATACTCATTAAATACTAAAAGAGAACCTGTCAGTACAATTTTGTAATGTGAAGTGAAGACAAGGCTGTGATAGCGCTGTAATACTGATTACATTGTTACCTTTGGTGAAGAAATACTCTTTGCGCTTCTTTTTTACACACCATTTTATGTTTTCTGCTAATTAGATTTTGGTGTACACGGACCGGACTGTGCACGGGGCTTCTCCTCCCTGTGTGATTCCCCATCCCCTCAACCTGCCTCCAGTGCTTGAATGACCTTCTTCCTCTGTTTGAAATCTCAGCAATGATTGTCATTTAAAAACTGTTGCTAGGCAGAGAGGCTTATGATTCACAGAATAGGGAAGAAGGCCAGTGCACAGTCCAGCCCCTGTGCACCAAAATCTAACTAAAAGGATACTCCAAATTCTGATTAACCCCTTTGTGACAAATGATGTACAGTTAAGTCATATGCCGTCTCCCTGATTTTGATGCACCTATCCCGTTAGATGATTTAACCCTTCGTCAGGATCAATGCCATCACTAACGAGTTCAGGTACAATGTGCTTGTTAGGCGCAGGCTAGAAAAATTCCTATAGTATCTAATTTTCTCAATTTCAGTGCTCTAAAAGTGATCAATGACCGTCATTGGGATGCAATAAAAGAGAGTACACATAATAAGGTGCGAAAACAAACCATTTACTTACCAAAAAAGTAATAACTCTAAAAGTACACACATTTCACAACTCCCGCCAAATAACACGAGTTTTCACCATATAACTATTATTGAAAACTAAATATAGGGAAAAAATTACATTTTAAGGTACCTAAAATGGCATTAGACACATATTCATTCAGAATTAGATGTTAAAGGTTCACCAGAAAAAAAAACATTTGCAGAGCAAAGAACAAGAATTGCACATTTTTACATGTGTCATACAGATTGCATTAAGACATTTGTGATGCCCGTGGGGCAGGTAGTGCATCTCCCTCTTTTGCGAGGTGGTAGAGATGGCAGATTTTCACCATCATCTCCTGGGCAGAATCTTTTGAGCCGAACTTTAAGGTTTGAGGGATAGCGATAGTTTTTATACTTCTCCTGTGTAGCTCTCCAAGCCCTTGTTCATGGGCTAATTTTCTTCAGATAGACTCTTCTACGGGGTGGTTTAAGCTGGTTTTTAAGGTAAATCACTTGTGAATTTATTCCACCCAAATTCATCATAGTGAAAAATATGACCATTGGCCAGCGCCTGGCGTTTCTGCTGACGCTCAAAGTTGAGCACATCTGATCAGCGATATTAACACCCCTATGGTTGCATTATAAAATGTAATTATTTCTGTTTTTTTCATGCTTCAGACCCAGGATCGATAGCATTATATCATGAAGTGTTGAGACAAGAATTTCATGGTGTGGGATCACTTCTATGTTTAATAACAGGCAAAGGCTAAAAAGACTGCTGTGGGCTAATGTTAATAGGCTTGAAAAGGACCAGACAAAAAACACCAGATCTCAACTGCCTCAAAAATGGCGCATTCTGACGCTTAACTTTGGCTCTTTCCACTTGTCCTGGTGCATTCACAAGCAGGGTAATAG
Source organism: Oophaga sylvatica (assembly GCA_033576555.1). NCBI lineage: Eukaryota > Metazoa > Chordata > Amphibia > Anura > Dendrobatidae > Oophaga > Oophaga sylvatica. Next base: position 313,412,864 of record JARQOD010000003.1, read on the forward strand.
TTTTAGCATTGTAATGTCAGCTGAGATCAAGTCCAGGGATTAGAGAGAGATACTTCTATATGACAACCCCATTACTAACCCCATATTCAAAAGTAAGAAAGACAGAACAGAGAAAAGTCTTTAATTGAACAAAACACTTCCTGACAAATCCGCTTTTTTTCACATTTATTAGCATAAAATTAAAAATAAGAATTGAAGTAATCCTCACCTTTTAAGATAATCAATAATAATGATGTCCCTTGACGATCCCCAACTCTGCTACATCCAGTGTATGGAGCTCTGTTCAAAGAAAGCACATACACTGCAGCAGCATCAACTGCCAGGTGTCGAGCTGCACTCCGCGAGACCAGGCTGCTGTACACTCAGGTGACATCAGTAAGGCTATCTCAGTTCACATCGAATGGTTTTTACGAGGGCAGCGCTGATGTGACTGAGATAACCTTACTGTAAGGTCACCTGAGCACATAACAGGTGGTTCTCACTTTGCATAGCACTTTGTGCCTTGAGACCCAGTGGCTCTGAAGTCAGGTAAGTTTACCAGATTTTAAAGCCATCAGGTCTCCCAGGAGCTGTGAGGCCCCTAAACCTTAAGGGAGACTTTAAGGGAAACTTTAAGGTTACTGGAGTTTCCAGCTGGTGGAACACCAGGAGGCTGTGAACTAAGGTTACCTTGGGTGTGTATCTTACTGTACTTGTTAATAAATAAATGAAAAAAAGATGTGGAATCTTCCTATTTTTAATATCCATTTGAGGGAAAGCAGACAGCTGGGGCCTGGTGTTGATATTCTGGGAAGGGGCCAATGTCCATCAGGCTTCCCAAACTATTAATATTAGCTCACAGCTATGTGTGCAGCCTTTACTGGTTATTAAAACCTTGTTATTCCCCCTATTTTTAATAACCAGCAAAGGCTAAACAGACAGCTGCAGACTTATAATAATAGGCTGAGAAGAGACCATTGATATTGACCCCTCCTAGACTAAAGAGCACCAGAATTGGAGCATAGCATCAGATCTTCCCACTTGCCATAGTTCATTGCTAAGTGAGGCAATGGTTTTTGGATGGATGTCAGCTGACATCAAGCCCAGCATTTAGTAATGGAGAGGTGTCTTTATAATACCCTCCTTACTAACTCCACAGTCAAAAGTAAAAAAGCACACACAGAACAAAGTCATTTAATTCAATAAAACATTTCTCAAAAATGATCCACTTTTTCCCATTTATTAACATAAAAATAATTTAAAAAATAATACTAATCCTCACCGGTCCACCATTAATCCATAATGATGATATCTCACAACGAACACCAACTTTGCTACATCTGGTTGCATTGCTAAGTGGTGACATAAGTAATGTGACCGCTCGACAAGACAGACAGATGACACTGAGTTGAGCGTGAGAACGAGGCTGTTTGTTACTGGAGGTAACTTTAATAACGAAACCGCCGGTCACACGTAACCGCGTTCTCACGTTCATCTCAGCTGATTTCACCTTTTCAGCTATGCAGCCACATATAGTAGAGTTGGGGAATGTCATGGGACATCAGAATTATGGATTAATGGTGGACAGGTGAGGATTACTTAGATTTTTTATTTTTATGTTAATAACTGGGAAAAAAGGGTAATTGTTGGGGAGTGTTTTGTTCAATTAAAGAACTTTTTTCTTTGTGTGTCTTTTATTAATTTTCACTACAGGGTTAGTAATGGGGGTGTCTTATAGACACATTTCCAGCTGTCTGCTTTAGCTTGGCTGGTTATCAAAAACAACCACACCATTTTATAAATTATTTACTTAAATAACTAAAAAAACAGCATGGGGACCCCTCTAATTTTGATAACCAGTAAAGATAAAGCTGACAGCTGAAGGCTGCAAACCACAGCTGCCTGCTTTTTTCTGATCTTGCTATTAAAAATAGAGGAGACTATTTTTTTTTCCAAACACAGTGCTCTGGCCAATCACAGCCATGCCAATACTGGACATGGCTGTGATGTGGCCGGAGGTGCTCACACAGGAAAATCTTATTGATTGGCTGCACTAAAGTCTTTCAACAAGCTTTTTCAGGCTGCCAATCCCGAACAGTAACACAGGCTTCTGGGAGAAGTCCATGATTGGGGACATGCACGAGCACTAGATGTCCAGTACTGTCCTGGAACTTTACCTTTCAGGTTCACCTATCACTAAATATTAGTGAATAATGAATTGAATTCCCATTGACTTTTTTTTATAAATTAACTGAGCCTGCAAATTTAAACAATTTGCAGTTTGTTTTGTTTGAATGTTATAAAAATAACCATCACCATTTTACACCCATTTATTCCTGTACATATTATTGCAAGGTCAGTAAGTAGGGGCTATCATAGCTTGTATAAAAACTGAAGCAGGCCACACAGCAGACACTTTTTGGTGTTTCAGAGAAGTGACAGTACGTCACATCCCAAAGCTTTGCCATAGAGATAAAAGAAGAAGAGCCATAGAACACTGAAGAAACTGTACAGACTGACAGAACACCAGTGAAAAAGTTTAGAAGATTGTCCACAGGACATATTGTAGAATGTATGATTGAAAATGTAAAATAGATTTCTGGGGAATCAGCTCCAAATACATAATGGCAGATAATTGTATTTGTTGCCATAGCAACTGAACGACAGTTCAGCTTGCAGTTTGCAATCTCTCTGTAAGAGTATGTGCACATGTGCTGCAAATATTGATGTAATGCCAGAAAAAAAAATGTGTATAATAAATGTATTTTTGCTAAATTTTCTATGTGCTTTTTACTTACATTTTAGAAGTGATTATTAATTAAAGTGAAAAATGCTACAAACACTGAAAGAATTGACATGTTCCTGATTTGAATCTGCTTCAAGTCTACAAGAAAAAATAAAGTCTGGTAAAGCTTCAGTGTTTGTGAGAAAACTGCACAAAAAAAAAAACGACAAAAACATTGCAAATACTTAATGTGTGCAAATACCCTAATGTATGAAATCTGATTGGTAGCTGTGAAAGTGAAGTGCCCCAAAATGTACATCTTTATATAGAGATGTGCATAGTGCATATTTTGTGTACAGTATATATATCTATCTATATATAATTCCCCCACATGTGCTCAGAGGCCCCCTCCTCCAGCTTGCTCCTTAAGACAAGGAAAGGCCAGCAATACTGGTAAAACATGTTTCAGGATTGAGGGGATGGATCTTAGTGGACAATATACTGTGAAATCATTCCCCACACATGGGGCTGGACACTCCTCTTTTAGCTGGACATAAAAACCAAAAGAGAGTGTGTGTAATAAATATCCTATATTGATACACTCTTTTGTCTCAGTTAGCATGTAATATAAGGAAAAGATGATGTTAAGGCATTACTAAGTGGATATTAATTATTAATAGTCAAGTTTGGTGTTAATAGTTAATATCGGATCTCAATAGAGGTGCAGGGAGAGTTACACCTTTATTAAGGCCCACTGTTGAGATTTTGTTTTTTGTGTTTTGCAGTGTGAATATCTGGTCATCGTCTGTGAACTGATCAGGCCACAGGGACGTGGACAGATTACATTGATACAGGGTGAACTGTTATGTAATTCTGTGCATTCAAAGCGCTGATAGTTCAGACAGTTGACGTTGATTTCCAATACGAGGTATACACAGAACAAAATCTATAACAGAGAACCCAATCTTCTGATTTTTTAATGTTATTCTTTTTCCTTTTGAAGTAATCTTTGAGAGTTTGGGGTGATCTCTACCAATTCATTCTTCCATAAAGTCATAGTCATTCTCAAGGAAAAGTCCAGCTGGTCAGGCAAAGGCGATCCAGAGGTAAAAGGACCTTTTCAAGCAGACAAGAAGGATGACTAAGATGTCTCTATGAAGAGTGAGTATGGATTTATCGACCCTTAAAAGATTAGCAAAACAAAGTAAATTTCATCCAGCAAAACTACTATACCCAAATCTGTAGAATTGCTGTGGTCTGAACTATTGGAACAAGCTTGTGGGCATGATAGAATCTGCATAGACAGACGGTCAGTCTTGAATAAATCAAGTAAGCGACTGCAGATGTTTGCAAATCTGATCTGTGTTTATGAGGAATCCCTAATACTAATGAGATCGCTAGCGGGATTGTTTCTATATCGCTAGTAGCTACCTAATTTAGCGATATCGTTAAGGACGCTATCGCGGTTAGCGATCTCCTTAACGACTTTAGCGGTACAAAAGTACCTCTAAATCGCTAAAAAAGGTGCCACACTCAGCGATAATACTTACCCAGCGGGAGCGCCGACGATAAAATAGGGTCCGGAACGATTCCAGCGACGAGAGAGATCACAGCAGGAAGCTCGTCGCTGGCAGATGCCGCACACAACAACATCGCTAACGGGATCGCTAAATAGTGACGTTTTTTAGCGATCCCGTTAGCGATGTTGTTTAGTGTGGCATACCCTTAAGACAAATTCCCAAAATTTACACTGCCAGTGTTGTGTGGGTAATGTGCAGAGAGTGTGTGTCTTACAGACACAATTGGCAGAGAAAGATCATTATAATGTGCACAGAGAAAAACAGATTTCTAGGCTTGAATCACAACTGCTGGAAATAAAAAAAATCATTGTCATGATATAGAAGCACAGCTGATTCAGTCTGTGGCTGAGTTAAAAGCTTTTAAGGACAAGGCTTCAGCTAGTGATGCCGTAATTAATCAGTTGAATGTGATGCTTGACACTAGTTACCAACTGATTACTAGTTTGCAAAATATCATCAATGATTTTTAAAATTTGATGCCGGCCTTCTCTTTATCTCTGAAAACAAGGTCTGATCCCCAACCAATTGTCCCCTGTGCAGGGCAAAAAGGGGTGAGTGAAGGAATAAGGGATGGCTCAAATATTTTATCAAATTTTATTCCAATAAAAAATGTAACAACAGGAATATGCTGTCTAAATTACAAAGAAAATTCAATTGTAACATTGTTAAGAGGCATCCTTAGCAATGGAAGAGTTTAAAAGTTCCAGACAGAAGGAAGCATGTTCTGTCAGGGCCTCTAAATCAGGCATGGCATGTGTTAGATGTTATGCCTGTGCTGGCTCTGGCCATATTGCCAGGTACTGCAAATGGTCAGGTACAAAGAGAGAGAGGAAATATCACTCTGTGAAATGTTTCAAATGTGGTCACTTTGGACTATTGCAAGGAACTGTTATTGCACCAGTAATTGTGAGTCGCCTAGCAATACTGTCTGAGAGCACAGACATTTACACAGACATAATGACATTTTCGTTCAGTCTCATGTGCCCCACCATGTGCAGGTACCTCAAAATGGCTGATTACAACCAGGAAGGCTAGTGAGGCCTTGATGTAAACTCAGTTTTTCAGAGTTTCAAAAGGGCCTCTCATCTTTCTTATTGGTTATTTTGTTTTATTTTGTTTTCTTCTCTTCTATTTACTAGGTTTGCTCTTTTGCAATTTAAATGTATTGTTAGACCAGTGAAGTTCAGACAGGAGGCAGAAAACTTTATCCAAGGTGCAATGTGAATGCAATTATAACAAGCAGGATTTGTTAGTATGTTGGTTGTTTGCTGTTTTCTATCAGACCCCGTGGGAAGTTTAGCTACTGCTTTCCATAGAATGATAAGAGTAACACAGATCACAGGATAAGAGCCACATCCATGGATGAGCTGCCATTGTTGCATGAACTAAAGGGTATGCCACACTAAGCGAGACCACAAGCGAGATCGTTAACGAGATTGCACCTGCGTCACCATTTATGACGCAGTAGCGATCTCGTTAGCGACTTTAGCTGTGTGTGACATGTAGCAGCGATGTGGCCCCTGCTGAGATGTCGTTGATCGCTTATGAACGTTCTGGTCGTTGGTGTCCCGCTGGTGAGCCTGAATCGCTGAGTGTGACACCCTTTATGAACGACTTCACCAGCATTGCAGGTGGGACTAGGTTTTCCCAACGACCGCAGAGGTCGTTATACAGATCGCTGATGAGATGTGTTTGGAATCACAGATTGTTGAGGAGTTGTGTTTGGAATCACACAGCTAAGTCGCTAACGAGATCGCTACTGCGTCATAAATGGTGACGCAGGTGTGATCTCGTTAGCGATCTCGCTTAGTGTGGCATACCCTTAAGATAGATAGAGAGATGTTAGGCCTTGAAGTTCAGTGGTTAATTGTTTTTGTTTGTTTTATAATCAACTAAAAACAGTGTACCTGTTCCTGTGTAGTTTTCCTAGGGTGTTAAGTAGCTGCTAGGGTTGTATGTTAAGCCCCCGTTTAAACTAAGCGATTTTGTGACGCAACAGCGACCTAGCCAGCGATCTCGCTATGTGTGACACGCAGCGACGATCAGCCCCCCTGCTGGGTATCGCTGATCATCGCTGAATGTCCTGGACCATTTTTTGATCGTTGGTCTCCCGCTGGCCAGCGCGCATCGCTGCGTGTGACAGAGGTAGACCAACGATCAGCAAGCTGGGAGCTGGTATCCAATGTACATATCTGGTAACTAAGGGTGGCGCCGAGCCTAGATACCCGATATGTACCCTGGTTACCAGGTCCCAGCATCTACTGTAGACTGCTGAGAGCCGGTATCTAGGGTACATATTGGGTAACTAGGTGCCGCGCGGTGCTTAGTTACCCGATATGTACATTGGATACCGGCTCTCAGCGCTCTACAGCAGACGCTGGGAGCCAGTAACCAGGGTACATATTGGGTAACATTAAAATAAGAGACAGATGGTTTTGCCCTCACTTTGCTTCCTGGACGAACATGGACACACATGAGTATACTCTTACTAGGCCTTAGAAATAGTGAACCATAGGTGGAGGGCTAATATTGCATCTGTAATTTGGATAATTCGGGAAGTTAATTGTGGGTTTTTACTGTGTTATATTGTTGTGATATTACTGTTTTAGAGTTGTACTGTGGCTCTGAAGTAAGCAGCAGTTCTAGCATGGGGTTGGAAATTTGGGCTGCTGTTTATTGGGGTCAGTATGTTGTGTTGTCAGAACTTAGGCCCAGCACGATCCTCTTCACACTACTGTGACAATTTATGCCTGCATGTATATTTCAGTCGATTTGTGGAGCTATATTACAGGAAACTATGTGCAGCTTTTAGAGAATGTGAGGTCCTTTATTTCAATCTCAAATGGAAAATGATCTCACTTCAGTTCTTTGTAATTCTGGTACAATACTGTACAGATTGGAGATCTAGAATTTCTGCAGTTATGTAATTTTGGATTTGGAGCTTATTAAATAAATTATGTAATACTTTCCTGGGGAAAAATACAACTAGATGCAAGGCATTATTTTCAGCAAAATAGTGGTCTGTTCAACATTCTAATAAACAAACAAACAAACCTTTTTATAGTTATATAATGGATAAGGCAGCTGAAAAACACCCCCATAGCATGATGCTGCCACCACCATGTTTCACTGTTGGGATTGTATTGGGCAAGTGATGAGCAGTGCCTGTTTTCCTCACACATACCACTTAGAATTATCACCAAAAAGTTCTATCTTCATCTCATAAGACCAGAGAATCTATTTGTATTCTATTTCTTAAAGTCTGGGAGTCCTTCATGTGTTTTATAGCAAAGTCTATGCGGGTTTTCATAGAATCATAGAATGGTAGAGTTGGAAGGGACCTCCTGGGTCATCTGGTCCAACCCCCTGCTCATATGTCTGGCACTGAGGAGAGGCTTCTGTTGGGCCACTCTTCCATAAAGGCCCGACTGGTGGAGGGATGCAGTGATAGTTGACTTTGTGGAACCTTCTCCCATCTCCCTACTGCATCTGTGGAGCACAGCCACAGTGTCCTTGAGTTCTTCTTTACTGCTCTCACAAAGACTCTTCTCCCACGATTGCTCAGTTTGGCTGGACGGCCAGGTCTAGGAAGACTTCTGGTGGTCCCAAACGTCTTCCATTTAAGGATTATGGAGGCCACTGTGCTCTTAGGAACCTTGAGTACAGCAGAAATTATTTTGTAACCTTGGCCAGATCTGTGCCTTGCAGCAATTCTGTCTCTGAGTTCCTTGGCCAGTTCCTTTGACCTCATGATTCTTATTTGGTCTGGCATGCACTGTGAGCTGTGAGGTCTTGTATAGACAGGTGTGTGCCTTTACAAATAAAGTTCTATCAGTTTAATTATACACAGCTGGACTCCAATGAATGAGTAGGATTATCTCAAGGAGGATCACAAGGAAATGGACAGCATGTGACTTAAATATGAGTGTCTGAGTAAAGGGTCTGAATACTTATAACCATGTGATATTTCCATTTTTCTTTTTTAATAAATTTGCAAACATTTCTACATTTCTGTTTTTTTCAGTCAAGATGGATTGCAGAGTGTACATTAATGAGAAAAAAATAAACTTTTTTGAATTTACCAAATGGCTGCAATGAAACAAAGAATGAAAAATGTAAAGGGGTCTGAATGCTTTCCATACCCACTGCATATAGTCACCTCTCAATTCTGCTTTTGCTATATACACAAAAAAAATCTGTCCATCCATCCATCCAATTATCTATGTATCTATCTCTATCTATCTATCTATCTATCTATCTATCTATCTATCTATCTATCTATCTATCTATTTCAAAAAAAATTGAAGCAGCATAGTATACAATACTTGTGGGTGCAAATCCTCCAGCAGAATCCAATACATGCGCACATTAAAGATGCCACACAACAGCCATGATTGGCTGAGGGAACGAGATCCTATGACAATGCACTTGGGACATGCGCAGTAGCGTCTGTGCTAGTCCTGTGAAGCGTTCATGGCGTCCCCACGAGATGCATCGCTCATTGCCCATTGTAAGTATTTGGAGTGTATAAACAACTGCGTGACAGTTGCAGCTGAGATGAATATGGACTTAAATACCTATTACTGGAACTTGTGAGATATTGATGCATGTTAATTATGTACAAAGGTACTGTTGTCAACTAAGTAGAGCTGATTATGAGGGACACCTGTTACTGTTATGTGCATATGGATTTGATTCATGATTTATATTTGGGACACATAATTTTGTAAAGTGATTGTAAATTGTTTGTTATCTAATGAAATCATAATACCCACACATGTGTCTGAGACACTGCTGGAGGAAGGCTAATTGTAGCCGAAACGTTGCCCTGAGATGTGGGTCTAATAAAGTCCACAACTGCTATTGATTCTGAGGAGTGCTGCCTATTTTTTTGTCTTATCTATCTATCTATCTATCTATCTATCTATCTATCTATCTATCTATCTATCTATCTATCTATCTATCTATCTATCTATCTATCTATCTATCTATCGCCTGACTTTGCTCTCCTCCCATTAGCCAGGTGATGTACATCAGTTCTACTTACCCATTTGAATTGTAGGCTCATGTCCCGGAGAGACATGTTTTGTCCATTTAACTGTAGGCTGATAGCTCAAGAGAGGTATTTATAGTAGAACAGGCACCTATCAGAGGGAGGTCACCTTGCCGAGGTTGATGGACACACATGAATTGGCCATTGTATGTGCTAAGAACCTTCATTTTTGTAAGTTCATCTTACTGAATAATAACACAGTTCAGATTCAATGTATTCAGTGTTTGCATATGGCTCCTATAGAGTGCTGCTGTGTTTTCTTAATCTGTATAATGCAGCTATCGCAGCTAGCACCTGTTCACACCTAGGAGGTGCTAGTCAGGTTTTTTCCTTTATCTATCTATCTATCTTATCTATCTATCTATCTATCTATCTATCTTATCTATCTATCTATTATCCATCTATCTATCTATCTATCTATCTATCTAATCTATCTATCTATCTATCTATCTATCATCTATCTATCTATCTATCTATTATCCATACATTGATCTATCTACATATATTTGCAAATACATACTACTCTGCTGTCCTTTCCTATTATTGTTTTGATGTAGCAAATATTGCAATGTTGTATTGCTTGCGCTTCTATCGAAAGCCTAATAATCATTAGTTCTGCTTTATTGCAACCCATATTGCTTTGTAAAATGCTGTGTTTCAATGAGCGCAATGAACAGATTTCAGTTTTATGACTAAAAACAGCATTTTCTACAAAAAAAAAAGTCTATACAATTCCAGATTACATTCTCTTCAGCAGAATTTTAGCTGTGTACAGAAGCGCTGAGTGATTCCTGGCTATGTCACAGCTTGTTGATTTCAGCAGAGATTTGTTCCATTATACCAGAATATTAGAAAAAAAAACACTTATTGATTCAGAACTCTACATCAAAGTTTTATCAGACTGACTTGAAAACACAACATTAGGTTATTATTTATATGTCAGATCACAATTGTCTCCATACAGAGGGTTTAATTATGAATACCTTGGGCCCTCAGCTGTACAGAAGGTCGGGGCCCTCTTCCTAATTAGAATTTTTTAAAAAGTGGAGCACAGAATGAGAATAATTGCAGACACATTACTCACTATCTGCCACATATCCATTAACTCATTGAGGTACGTATACTCTTATATTGCACATGAACATAACTGAAACACAATCACTAGTATATTTACAGACAGCATATACACACAGGAGTGAATCAAAAAACCTGTTCCAACAGGGAGTAACATGGGCAGAGCTACCTATGTGGAGTGCAGCATTACTGCTAATATGTTTTTAATGTTTCACCTTTATACCTGTAGTAATCACATTTTTTCATTTACAGTTTTTTTATTGAATGTATTCAAGATGTAAAAAGAAATATCCACACATTGCACTCATCAGAATCATAGACAATCAAAGCAACAGAAATACATAGGGCTTTGAGCCAATTTTTTAGTTACCGTAATAAAGTTTCTTACAAGAAAACCTTAATGAGATATAATCCTCAAAACTTATGAAATATGTTAAAACATTAAGAAGCTGATTCATTATTGCATTTGCGCTTTTATGTACAGTCATGGCCAGAAGTTTTAAGAATGACACAAATATTAATTTTTACAAAGTCTACTGCTTCACTTTTTCTAATGGCAATTTGCATATACTCCAGAATGTTATAAAGAGTGATCAGCTTAACAGCAATTACTTGCAAAGTCAATATTTGGCTAGAAAATGAACTTTATCCCCCAAAACACATTTCAACATCATTGCAGCCCTGCCTTAAAAGGACCAGCTAACCTCTTTTCAGTGATTGCTCCATTAACACAGGTGTGGGTGTTGATGAGGACATGGCTGTAGATCAATCTGTCATGATTAAGTAAGAATGACACCACTGGACACTTTAAAAGGAGGCTGGTGCTTGGCATCATTGTTTCTCTTCTGTTAACCATGGTTATCTCTAAAGAAACACGTGCAGTCATCATTGCAATGCACAAAAATGGCCTAACAGGGATGAGTATCGCAGCTAGAAAGATTGCACCTCAGTCAACAATCTATCGCATCATCAAGAACTTCAAGGAGAGAGGTTCCATTGTTGACAAAAAGGCTTCAGGGCGCCCAAGAAAGACCAGCAAGCGCCAGGACCATCTCTTAAAAGTGTTTCAACTGTGGGATCGGGCTACCAGCAGTGCAGAGCTTGCTCAGGAATGGCAGCAGGCAGGTGTGAGTGCATCTGCACGCACTGTGAGGCGGAGACTCTTGGAGCAAGGCCTGGTCTCAAGGAGGGCAGCAAAGAAGCCACTTCTCTCCAGAAAAAACATCATGGACAGACTGATATTCTGCAAAAGGTACAGGCAGTGGACTGCTGAGGACTGGGGTAAAGTTATTTTCTCTGATGAATCCCCTTTTCGATTGTTTGGGACATCAGGAAAACGCCTCATTCGGAGAAGACAAGGTGAGCGCTACCACCAGTCTTGTCTCATGCCAACTGTTAAGCATCATGAAACCATTCATGCGTGGGGTTGCTTCTCAGCCAATGGAATCGGCTCTCTCACAGTCTTGCCTAAAAACACAGCCATGAATAAAGAATGGTACTAAAATGTCCTCCAAGAGCAACTTCTCCCAACCCTCCAAGAGCAGTTTGGCGATCAACAATGCCTTTTCCAGCATGATGGAGCACCTTGCCATAAAGCAAAGGTGATAACTAAATGGCTCAGGGAACAAAACATAGAGATTTTGTGTCTATGGCCTGGAAACTCCCCAGATCTTAATCCCATTGAGAACTTGTGGTCAATCATCAAGAGACAGGTGGACAAACAAAAACCTAAAAATTCTGACAAAATTAAAGCATTGATTGTGCAAGAATGGACTGCTATCAGTCAGGATTTGGTCCAGAAGTTGATTGAGAGCATGCCAGGGAGAATTGCAGAGGTCCCAAAGAATAAAGGTACTGCCACACTAAACAATCCCACTAGCGAACACGATAACGACGCATACTAATGCGATCGCTAGCGGGATTGTTTCTATATCGCTAAGTGCGGCCACATTTAGCGATATAGTTAACGACGCTATCGCCGTTAGCGATCTTCTTAACGACTTTAGCGGTACAAAAGTACCGCTAAATCGCTAAGAAAAGGTGCCACACTAGCGATATATACTTACCCAGCGGGAGCGCCGACGAGAAAATAGGGTCCGGAACGATTCCAGCGACGAGCGAGATCACAGCAGGAAGCTCGTCGCTGGCAGCTGCCGCACTGAACAACATCGCTAACGGGATCGCTAAATAGTGACGTTTTTTAGCGATCCCGTTAGCGATATTGTTCAGTGTGGCATACCCTTTAGGGTCAACACTGCAAATATTGACTTGCTGCATTAACTCATTCTAACTGTCAATATAAGCTTTTGTTACTCATATGTTTGCAATTATATTTCTGTCTGTGATAAAAACATCTGTCAAACACACATAAAAACCAGAGGGCAGCAGATCATGTGAAAATATAATATTTGTGTCATTCTCAAAACTTTTGGCCATGACTGTATATATATATATGTATATATATTGTGGCAAGACGACTCGCTCGGCTCTCCTGAAGGTAGACTCAGGACACACGTTCTCTGGGTTTTCTTTCTGCTGGTTTATTATCAGCCATAGACTCATGCAGGTTTCGTAGGAAAAGTAAACATGACCCTTCTGGGTTAAATGGGAAAAGCATAAAAAAAAAAAACAATAACTCAGTCCATAGATGAGTGGGTTCCACCCGCTCTCGGTAGCATAAACTGCACTGTTAAAGTCCTTGTGGCAAGCTCTGCAGCTTCCACTATCCTGTCTGGAGACTTGCCTCTCCAGACCACTCCAGAGAAAAAAAAACAGGACTGAGCTTTTATACATTGCTCAGCCACACCCTGAGGGGAGGTAGGGGGAATGCCTCCCGCCCTCTTTGACATTCCCATAAAACCGCACCTCCTTTAACAGAGTAACCTACCAGCATATAACATGCTGGCAGATAAATAAAGCAGGTTTTAGTTAACACAGGAGAGCATCCTGTGTGACACATACCTCCCCTCACATATAAAACCAGTGACACTGTCACATATTCCCCCCCTCTGCCCAAAGCCAGGGGTTTGGGCAACTTCTGACACCAGACAGGGAATCCTAGAGAGGGCATCTGCATTCACATGTAACTTCCCTGGCCTATGCTCCACGTGAAAGTTAAATTCTTGAAGCTCTAGGAACCATCTAGTTACCCTAGCATTTTTTCCCCTCTTTTCCCTCAACCATCTCAACGGGGCATGGTCTGATACTAATTTAAACTTCCGGCCTAGTAGGTAATATTTCAGTGTATCCACGGCCCATTTTATGGCTAAACACTCTTTCTCTACTATGGCGTAGTTCTTCTCGCAGGAGGACAGCTTTCGGCTTAGATAGAGAATGGGATGTTCTTCCCCATTTATTTCTTGGGAGAGTACGGCCCCTAGACCAACCTCTGATGTGTCAGTCTGGACCACAAATTCTTTCTTAAAGTCTGGCGCGACCAGGACAGGCTGTTTGCACAGTGTTAGCTTCAGCTTTTGAAACGCTGTCTCCGTTTCTTCCGTCCATTTCACCATGGTTGATTTGGTGCCTTTTAGAAGATCCGTTAGTGGGGCGGCAATCGTGGCAAAATTCGGGATAAACCGCCGGTAGTATCCCACCATTCCCAGGAATGCTTTCACCTGCTTCTTTGAGAGCGGTTGCGGCCAGGTTTGAATTGCCTCCACTTTCTTGATCTGCGGCTTTATTTCGCCTCTCCCAACAACATAGCCCAGGTACTTGGCCTCCTCTTTTCCGATGGCACACTTCTTCGGATTTATGGTAAATCCTGCTTTCCTTAGCGCGTCCAAAACGGCCTGTAATTTAGGTAGGTGACTAGCCCAGTCTGGGCTAAAGACCACAATGTCGTCGAGGTAGGCTGCGGCATACTTCTTATGTGGGGCTAGGATCCGATCCATAGCCCTCTGGAAAGTTGCTGGGGCCCCCTGTAGTCCGAACGGCATCCGCTTGTATTGAAAACAGCCATCAGGTGTTGAGAAAGCCGTCTTCTCTTTAGCCATCTGGGACATAGGGATCTGCCAGTAGCCCTTCGTCAGGTCAAGAGTGGTGATGTAACTCGCCGGTCCAAGCCTCTCGATGAGTTCGTCGACGCGGGGCATCGGGTACGCGTCACACTTGGATACCTCATTTAGCCGACGGTAGTCATTACAAAACCTCCACTCTCCATTGGGTTTCGGCACGAGGACGATTGGGCTCGACCACCCACTCTTTGACTCCTCTATTACCCCGAGGTCTAACATCCTCTTCACCTCAGCCGAGATCACCTCCCGGCGTGCTTCCGGAATCCGATATGGCTTCAAATTCACTCGTACATGCGGTTCTGTCAGCACGTCATGCTCTACCACTTGTGTATGCCCTGGCAACTCTGAGAACAGCTCCCGATTCTGCTGTAGTAATTCTCAACACTGTTGATTCTGGGCCGGTGATAGAGTCTCTGCAATCGTGACCTCCTCCCAAGGTACCTTGTCTTCTGGTGCGGCTCCCAGGCAAGGAGTTTCCACAGGTTCACGGTCCCGCCACGGCTTGAGCAAGTTTACATGATATATTTGATGTGCCTTCCTTCGGCCAGGCTGGTGGACTTTATAATTAACCTCGCTGACTTTCTCCACCACCTCGTATGGACCTTGCCATTTGGCGAGGAACTTGCTCTCGACAGTAGGGATCAGCACCAAAACACGGTCTCCGGGCTGGAACTGTCTTAGTCTCGCCGACCGGTTATAGACCCTCGCCTGGGCTTCCTGTGCCTGGAGGAGATGTTCCTTTACGATGGGCATCACCTTTGACATTCTCTCCTGTAACTGGGCGACATGTTCGATGATGCTCTAGTGTGGGGTGACTTCAGCCTCCCAAGTTTCCTTGGCGATGTCTAGGAGACCTCTTGGATGCCGCCCATTTAGGAGCTCAAATGGAGAGAAGCCAGTGGAGGCTTGAGGAACTTCTCTGACCGAGAAAAGCAGAAATGGGAGCAGGTAGTCCCAGTCTCTCCCATCCTTTTCAACGACCTTCTTGAGCATCGCCTCTAAGGTCTTGTTGAAGCGCTCCACTAGGCCGTCCGTTTGTGGATGATAAACCGAGGTCTGCAGCTGAGTTATCTGAAGGACTCTGCAAAGCTCCTTCATCACCTTGCTCATGAAGGGGGTTCCTTGGTCTGTTAGGATCTCTTTTGGTAGACCTGTCCGAGCAAAAATATGGACCAACTCTCGGGCTATACTTTTACTGGACATGTTCCTTAGGGGAACTGCTTCTGGATACCGAGTCGCATAGTCCATGACGACCAGGATATATTGGTGGCCCCGAGCTGATTTGACTATGGGGCCCACGAGGTCCATGGCAATCCTCTCAAAGGGAACCTCTATCACAGGTAGTGGAACTAAGGGGCTACGGAAGTGGGAGGAGGGAGCGGTTATTTGGCAGGTGGGGCAGGACCTACAAAAGTTTTGAATTTCTCGATAACATCCTGGCCAATAAAACCTCATCAGTATCCTCTCTGAGTTTTCTCGACCCCTAGGTGTCCCCCCAGAACATGTGAATGGGCCATGTCTAGCACCCGCCGTCTGTATGGCCCCGGCACTAACAGCTGTTCCACTATCTCACCGCCCCTCAGTTTGGCCACCCGATATAGCAACTCCCCCTGTACTGCAAAGTGGGGGAATCTGGTGTCGGCCCCCGGCTCTTGGGCAACCCCATTACATACAGTAACCTGGTCGAACGCCCCTTTTAAGGTCAGGTCTCGAACTTGAGCAGTCCCAAAGTTCTCTCTGGACATATCTAACGCAGGTAGGTCGGCCTCCTCGGTCACCGTCTCACCCTCATCACCGACAAGGACGCACAGTGGGAACTCCTCTCTCTGAGACTCTGTCGGGGGTTCTTCTTCAAGGATCTCGCTTTTCGCCATGCTACTTAGTCCAGTTCCCTTCCCCACAAGTCCCAGAATAAGGAAAAATCACGGCCCAATATGACGGGATGTATCAGGTCCTTTACCACCCCAACTTCATGGGACTGGGCACCACAGTCTGTCCCTACTGTTACTGTGGCCACGGGATAGTCCTTGGCGTCACCATGGATGCACCGAACACCCAGGGTTTTGGAAGGGATCAACTGTTGGGGAAGGGATGCTCTGATCAAGGTCACCAGACTCCCGGAGTCCAACAGTCCAAGCACTTTTATTCCATTAATGGATACTGCACACGCCTGCGGTCCCTCGCCGGGTCGACAGTCCACGCTACAGGCTGGATAGGCATAATATGAGACCCGTCGGCCTAGGCTGCAGTCCATGGGCTCAGGGGATATTTGACACCTGGCGGCTACATGTCCAGGGTTGTGACATCGCCAGCAAACTATGTCTTTCCCAACTGTTCTAAAGGCACCTTCAATAGGAGTGGGACGCCCCCCAGTGGTGGCTCTAGACCCCTTCCGTGGTGAACCCACCCCCTTTTGGGTATCCCAGTAGGGAGAAATGACTGCATCCGGTTTCCCAAGAGATCTCTCAACTACCTGGTACCTCTCTACCAGGCCGATAAAGTAATCTGCGTTCTGGGGATCACCCTGGGCAACCCAAGTCTGTACTGACTTGGGGAGGGAATGCATGAATCTGTCAATCACCACCCGCTCAACCATCTGGGCCGGAGTGGAGGAGTCCGGTTGTAGCCACTTCTGAACAAGATGCAGTAGGTCAAACATCTGCGAACGAGGGGGTTTGTTGCTAGCATACGCCCAGTGATTAACTCGCTGGGCTCTTACTGCCATATTTACTCCCAGACGTGCTAAGATCTCTGTCTTTAGTTTGGGATACTCCTTAGCATCTTGCAGCGCCAAGTCAAAATACGCTTTTTGGGGTTCACCAGATAAATATGGCGCCAAACCTCTGCCCACTGTGCTGGTGGAAGTCTCTCCCGATCAGCTACCCTCTCAAAAACAGTCAGAAATGCTTCTACACATCCCCAGGGGTCATCTTCTGCATGGCCCGCCTTACCGCCTTCCTGACGTGAGAATCATCAGTCGGCCCTGGGGTTGGGGTGGCCGCCCGGCTCTGGATGGCGTCCGCCAAAAGCTGTATCTGTTGTTGCGCCTCCTGCTGGTGCTGCTGCTGCGACTTTTGCTGCAACTGGATCTGCTGAAGCAACAGTTTGGTCGTCTCCTGGTGCTGCTGCTGCATGCTCTGCTGGGCCTGCTGTATGCTCTGCTGGCTCTGTAGGTGTTGCTGCTGTATGCTCTGCTGGGCCTGGACCAGGTGCTTAACGAGCTCCTCCATGCTGCCGGACTTCTCTAGCTGGCTGGCAGCCTTCACCCAGGACATCCACCGGTCTTTGTGGCAGGTACACGTGTTCCTGGAATCCTGCACGCACTCTCACACCAACTGTGGCAAGACGACTCGCTCGGCTCTCCTGAAGGTAGACTCAGGACACACGTTCTCTGGGTTTTCTTTCTGCTGGTTTATTATCAGCCATAAACTCATGCAGGTTTCGTAGGAAAAGTAAACATGACCCTTCTGGGTTAAACGGGAAAAGCATAAAAAAAAAAAATAATAACTCAGTCCATAGATGAGTGGGTTCCGCCCGCTCTCGGTAGCATAAACTGCACTGTTAAAGTCCTTGTGGCAAGCTCTGCAGCTTCCACTATCCTGTCTGGAGACTTGCCTCTCCAGACCACACCAGAGAAAAAAAAACAGGACTGAGCTTTTATACATTGCTCAGCCACACCCTGAGGGGAGGCAGGGGGAATGCCTCCCGCCCTCTTTGACATTCCCATAAAACCGCACCTCCTTTAACAGAGTAACCTACCAGCATATAACATGCTGGCAGATAAATAAAGTAGGTTTTAGTTCACACAGGAGAGCATCCTGTGTGACACATACCTCCCCTCACATATAAAACCAGTGACACTGTCACAATATATATATATACACATATATATTTATATATATATATATATATATATATGTATATATATTTTGCTTGTTTTTTTGTTTAAGGCTGATTTGTCAAGTGAAATTTTTTAAGAAAGTGGCAACAGTTTTGCACAAATGTACTTGGAGTGATTTAGCAACATTTTAAGTGAGCATTTGACTCAAAAAGGTACAAAATGGAAAAAGGAGAAAAATAAAGAGCATTTTGCACAAATTTAGTGAACCTTGTGTAACATTTTGAACAATTTAGCAAAGTCTGGATATGGTGGTCACCACCAAATCATACAACGATCAACCTATTGAATACTAAATAGTATAAGCCAAACAAGAAAAAAGTATGCAGACAATAGGGATCACCTAATAAATATTTATTATTCAAAAAGACATATAAAAGCAGATAAAAGTAATTAAAAAACCCCATGGCTAATGAAGACAGGATGAAAAATAAATATTAATAGGTATTTAGTCCATCCTAAATGGCCAGTAATATATGTATACAGGTCCTTCTCAAAAAATTAGCATATGTGCTAAATTTCATTATTTTCCATAATGTAATGATTACAATTAAACTTTCATATATTTTAGATTCATTACACACCAACTGAAATTTGTCAGGTCTTTAATTGTTTTAATACTGATGATTTTGGCATACAACTCCTGATAACCCAAAAAACCTGTCTCAAAAAATTAACATATTTCAACCGTCCAATAAAATAAAAGTGTTTTTTAAAAACAAACAAAAAAAACATAAAATAATAATGTTCAGTTATGCACTCAATACTTGGTTGGAATCCTTTTGCAGAAATGACTGCTTCAATGCGGCGTGGCATGGAGGCAATCAGCCTGTGACACTGCTGAGGTGTTATGGAGGCCCAGGATGCTTCGATAGCGGCCTTAAGCTCATCCAGAGTGTTGGGTCTTGCGTCTCTCAACTTTCGCTTCACAATATCCCACAGATTCTCTATGGGGTTCAGGTCAGGAGAGTTGGCAGGCCAATTGAGCACAGTAATACCATGGTCAGTAAACCATTTACCATTGGTTTTGGCAGGTGCCAGGTCGTGCTGAAAAATGAAATCTTCATCTCCATAAAGCAGTTCAGCCGATGGAAGCATGAAGTGCTCCAAAATCTCCTGATAGCTAGCTGCATTGACCCTGCCCTTGATGAAACACAGTGGACCAACACCAGCAGCTGACATGGCACCCCACACCATCACTGACTGTGGGTACTTGACACTGGACTTCAGACATTTTGGCATTTCCTTCTCCCCAGTCTTCCTCCAGACTCTGGCACCTTGATTTCCGAATGACATGCAAAATTTGCTTTCATCAGAAAAAAGTACTTGGGACCACTTAGCAACAGTCCAGTGCTGCTTCTCTGTAGCCCAGGTCAGGCGCTTCTGCCGCTGTTTATGGTTCAAAAGTGGCTTTACCTGGGGAATGCGGCACCTGTAGCCCATTTCCTGCACACGCCTGTGCACGGTGGCTCTGGATGTTTCTACACCAGACTCAGTCCACTGCTTCCTCAGGTCCCCCAAGGTCTGGAATCGGTCCTTCTCCACAATCTTCCTCAGGGTCTGGTCACCTCTTCTCGTTGTACAGTGTTTTCTGCCACATTGTTTCCTTCCAACAGACTTCCCATTGAGGTGCCTTGATACAGCACTCTGGGAACAGCCTATTTGTTGAGAAATTTCTTTCTGGGTCTTACCCTCTTGCTTGAGGGTGTCAATGATGGCCTTCTTGACATCAGTCAGGTCGCTAGTCTTATCCATGATGGGGGTTTTGAGTAATGAACCAGGCAGGGAGTTTTTAAAAGCCTCAGGAATCTTTTGCATGTGTTTAGAGTTAATTAGTTGATTCAGAAGATTAGGGAAATAGGTCGTTTAGAGAACCTTTTCTTGATATGCTAATTTTTTGAGACAGGTTTTTTGGGTTATCAGGAGTTGTATGCCAAAATCATCAGTATTAAAACAATAAAAGACCTGACAAATTTCAGTTGGTGTGTAATGAATCTAAAATATATGAAAGTTTAATTGTAATCATTACATTATGGAAAATAATGAAATTTAGCACTATATGCTAATTTTTTGAGAAGGACCTGTATAACATACAAAAGGTATGGTGCATAAACATTTTCTAAGACCAGTTATACCAGAAGGAATAGATTCACCTGCATCCCAATTCCAAAGTAATACATAATTACTACAATCAATTATTACAATTGATTAAGGGTGCGCAGTCACCTGAAATGTGTCAATGTCGCATATCATGTGACTTGCATCGCTTATGCTGTTTTATCCTCCTCTGAGCACTTTTGGTCAACAAAAAAATAAGTTTTTTCGCAAGTTCATTGAGCTGGATTTTCTCCTGTTTATGAAAGAGATGTGTTCCCTGAATAGAGATTTTGAAATCCAAAAAATCTATGGCACATGAGGTTAGTTTGAAGTCTTTGCGCATTGGCAAATTAATGTGATTTCTGCGTTTTCCTCTTTTTGTATTTAGCGCATGCGCAGTTCTCATATGACGCCATCAAAATTTGCATACATTGAGACTAATAATACTTACCTAGAATATTATTCACTTACAGTTTATGCAAAATGAGAACATTTGTTAGCGCATGTACTTATTATTGGTGTAAATATGTGTATTTATGACTTCTGATTGTACACTGTGAACAGCGCTCATGCGCATCAATTTGTGAATATGATCTCCGCTTCTCTCCTCTTAAGAATTTCACACATGTGCACTTTTCATATGACGTGACCGATATCTCAATATCCTGATTGGACAAATCAGAGCATGCGCAGATTGATATTTATGACGCCACTCTTCCAGATCTGCCACCTCTGCCAGCTGGTAAATATTTACTAATATTATATCATATATAAATGTGTATACCAGCCACTCTAGCTCACATCACCCCTGAGTAAGGCTACTTTCACACATCAGGTTTTTGGCATCAGGCGTGATCCGGCTATTTTATGAAAAAACGGGAACGGCGAAATCTAACGCCAGATCCGGGTTTTCCCATTGACTTGTCGCGCTGCATGGCCTTGCGGTTCTTCGGGTTTTTGCCGGATCCGATGAAAATTTTCATTCCAGCGTCTGGAAAAAATGGCTACAGTAACATTTTTTGTCTGCGGCGAAAAACTGGACTACGCCGGATCTGGCGCTTCCGGCTTTTTGCTACAATGGAAGTCTATGGACGCTGCAATGCGCCGGATCTGGAAAAAGAAAGATCCGGTGGCCGGATCCAGTTTTCACATCTGAGCATGCTCAGAAGTAATTGGCCAGCCCCCAGGAAACATATAAAAACCATGCCAATGGGGCCCTCAGCCATTGCCATGCAGCCAGCCAGCCAAAGAGGAGCCAGCCGCAGAGGATCAAGGCATCAGCCATCATCCGCCCAGCAGCTATCAGCCACCCAGCAGCTATCAGACAGTGACTAGATTTTACCCCTAGAAAGTAATGATGCCCTGTGTATTATTTTGATGGTCACATAAGTGCTCTTCTATGTCCCCCCTGTAAATGTGTGTATATATATACAGGTCCTTCTCAAAAAATTAGCATATAGTGCTAAATTTCATTATTTTCCATAATGTAATGATTAAAATTAAACTTTCATATATTTTAGATTCATTACACACCAACTGAAATTTTTCAGGTCTTTTATTGTTTTAATACTGATGATTTTGGCATACAGCTCATGAAAACCCAAAAATCCTGTCTCAAAAAATTAGCATATTTCATCCGTCCAATAAAATAAAAGTGTTTAAAACAAAATAAAAAAAAAACCATCAAATAATAATGTTCAGTTATGCACTCAATACTTGGTCGGGAATCCTTTTGCAGAAATGACTGCTTCAATGCGGCGTGGCATGGAGGCAATCAGCCTGTGGCACTGCTGAGGTGTTATGGAGGCCCAGGATGCTTCGATAGCGGCCTTAAGCTCATCCAGAGTGTTGGGTCTTGCGTCTCTCAACTTTCTCTTCACAATATCCCACAGATTCTCTATGGGGTTCAGGTCAGGAGAGTTGGCAGGCCAATTGAGCACAGTAATACCATGGTCAGTAAACCATTTACCAGTGGTTTTGGCACTGTGAGCAGGTGCCAGGTCGTGCTGAAAAATGAAATCTTCATCTCCATAAAGCATTTCAGCCGATGGAAGCATGAAGTGCTCCAAAATCTCCTGATAGCTAGCTGCATTGACCCTGCCCTTGATGAAACATAGTTGACCAACACCAGCAGCTGACATGGCACCCCACACCATCACTGACTGTGGGTACTTGACACTGGACTTCAGGCATTTTGGCATTTCCTTCTCCCCAGTCTTCCTCCAGACTCTGGCACCTTGATTTCCGAATGACATGCAAAATTTGCTTTCATCAGAAAAAAGTACTTGGGACCACTTAGCAACAGTCCAGTGCTGCTTCTCTGTAGCCCAGGTCAGGCGCTTCAGCCGCTGTTTATGGTTCAAAAGTGGCTTTACCTGGGGAATGCGGCACCTGTAGCCCATTTCCTGCACACGCCTGTGCATGGTGGCTCTGGATGTTTCTACTCCAGACTCAGTCCACTGCTTCCGCAGGTCCCCCAAGGTCTGGAATCGGTCCTTCTCCACAATCTTCCTCAGGGTCCGGTCACCTCTTCTCGTTGTACAGCGTTTTCTGCCACATTTTTTCCTTCCAACAGACTTCCCATTGAGGTGCCTTGATACAGCACTCTGGGAACAGCCTAATTGTTCAGAAATTTCTTTCTGGGTCTTACCCTCTTGCTTGAGGGTGTCAATGATGGCCTTCTGGACATCAGTCAGGTCGGCAGTCTTACCCATGATGGCGGTTTTGAGTAATGAACCAGGCAGGGAGTTTTTAAAAGCCTCAGGAATCTTTTGCAGTGTTTAGAGTTAATTAGTTGATTCAGAAGATTAGGGTAATAGCTCGTTTAGAGAACCTTTTCTTGATATGCTAATTTTTTGAGACAGGATTTTTGGGTTTTCATGAGCTGTATGCCAAAATCATCAGTATTAAAACAATAAAAGACCTGAAAAATTTCAGTTGGTGTGTAATGAATCTAAAATATATGAAAGTTTAATTTTAATCATTACATTATGGAAAATAATGAAATTTAGCACTATATGCTAATTTTTTGAGAAGGACCTGTATATATATATATATATATATATATCTAAATATATTAATCAATAATTTTTGTATAACAGGAATCTGAAGCTGAAGAGGAGCTCCTAGAAGAAGAACGAAGGGGTGGAGAGATACCTGGAGTGGGCTCGCAATTCGTAAGTTTCTTGCATGCATCGCAGAAACACATCATCACACTACAGACAACAAGTAGAAAACAATTTAGTACAGACATCACACTGCAGACAACACATAAAAAGAGATCATTGCAGATCTCACACTGCACACAACACATATGCCTACATCCAAGCACGTTAATTTTTTATTTTTTATTATAGTCTTCTGAATCTGGTGCTCGTCCAAGAGGTCATTGAAGTGCCTCCCAGGGTCGTCGGCGTCAGCAACAGGGCGGTCTCCATCGTGTAAGTACCTTTTTTTTTTTTAAAAAATGTAATCTTCTTTTTGCTGTTATTTCATTTTTTTATTTTATTTTTTTATTTTTTTTTTAATTTTTGTCTTTTGTATCTACTTTTTTTGTTGTTTTGAGTCTAATGTTTTTTTTTTTCTTTTTTAACAGGCTTCACAGCATGCTCCTGACTGAGACGGTGAGGAGGTGGGGCTGAATGTTGACCTCTTCATCGATCTGATACGAGAGCGGGAGCCGCTGTGGAACATGGGGGACGCCGCCATGCTGATATCATTGTGACCCGTCGGCTCTGGGAGGAAATCTGTGCACAACTCGTGGACCAGTGGGAGGACCTCAATGCTCGGGCCCCGATTCAAGCGTGTAAGTATACACAGTTCAGTTATGTTGCAGGATGTAAAGCAGTGATTCCTAAACACCAGTCCTCGTGGCCCCCACGGGTCATGTTTTCAGGATTTCCTTTGTATTGTGCAGATGGTGGAAGTATCATCAAGGCATCAGGAATTCTCTCATCTGTACAACACTAGGGAAATCCTGAAAACATGACCCGTGGGGGCTGTGAGTACTGGAGTTTGGGAAACACTGATGTTGTATACTAACCAATTTGTGCTTTCACTTTTCAGGTGAGAGAATTGTCAAGTGGCGGCGGTCTATCAGGGATCGCTTCAAAAAAGAGTTCAACAAAGAGATGCGGGCCCCATTAACAAAAAAATGTTTACATGTCTAAAAATTTTTTGTGCTTCAGCCAGGGCCATGCAATATCAATATATTAATTATATTTTTTTTCTTTTTATTCCACAGCACCATCAGCAGCACTCGGGAGCCTGCACAGTTGGACCCTTCTGGGGCAATCCCTCATGAGTCCGCCACTGAGGGACACTTCGACAGCCCAGGCCTATCTGCACCTTCGCAGCCTTCCCTCACATCTGATCCCTCTGTCACATCCACCAGTGCTGGAGCATCGTGGCAGACTGCATTGCATGAATCTGCTGGTGAGGATATAGCTTTTCCTTTACCCCACCCCTCTGCCTCTGCCACCTCTAGTACACCTGTGGGTACTGGGCAGCAGCGCCAGAGGGGTCAGGAAAAGAGCTATGAGCCCAAGTTCTTGCATCTGAATGCATCCTTCCAGAACTGTCTGAAAGTGTTGTCTGAGCAAATGGCCGCAGGATTTAATATGCTCAACAACAGTATTCTGGAGTTGAAAACACTTCTGCTTAGGATGCATTCAGATGCAAGTAGATCTCCAAACCACACCTTTTTCTGGTCTGTAGTCGAGCGCATGGATACGCTATCTCCTGACCAGCAAATGCATGTAATGCAATCGTGCCACTCTGCTCTAGCGCAGGTTAGCTCCCAAGCTCCTCCACCCACTCCGGTAGTTCCTCCCACACCTGCCCCCCCGCCAGCCACTTTCCCTCCTCCCCCTCCTATTCAATATCAGCAACTTGCCACGTACCAGCAACCTGCCCAGTAACCAGCAACCTGCCCCGTACCAACATCCTTCCCTGTACCAACATACCACCCCATACCAATTCCCAACCACATCATCCGCGCCTCCAGTCCCTGCACAAACCTCCTCTCCACCACCCATCACCTCTTCTGCCTCCCACATGTCCACCCGTTCTATTTCTTTCTCCACCCCTTTACTTGGTTTACCTACTGATCCTTCCCCACCACAATCCCATTCCTCTCTCCACACTCCCAATGTCGAAGTGTCCCAAACTGACAACCCCTCCAGCATTATCTCCACTCCACACTGTTAATTTATGAGAAATAAATTTTTTATTCTAAACAATTTTTTCACAATTAATAAAAATTATTAATATTCTGAAAATAAAATCACAATTTGGTTAAAAATGTTGTCTTTAATTTATTTATAAGGTTAAATATGTTTAAAACAAGGTAAAATACTGTGGTTAACAAAGGTAAAATTGATTGGGTATACACAACCAGGTACATAACTTTGGGTGAAAGGTAAAATATTTTACCTTTTAGCCAAAGTTGTGTATCTGGTTGTGTATTACACAAAGTATTTCACCTTTTACCCAAAGTTGTGTACCTTGTTGTGTATTACCTAAAGCATTTAGGTAATACACAACTTTGACTAAAAGGTGAAATTCTTTGGGTAATACACAACCAGGTACACTGCTTTGGCTAAAAGGGAAAATACTTGGGGCAATACACAACATTGGGTAAAAGGTAAAATACTGTAGGTAATGCACAACAAGGTACACAACTTTGGGTATAAAAGGTAAAATACTGTGGGTACAGAAAGTTAATGACTTTTGGTTACAAGTTCCCAGAGCAATTTTTCAAACTCTCTCATCCTGCCAGTCTATTCTTCCTTCAGGTGAAATAAAGTATTCTGGAAACTGCCACAGAGCTTCTATACGTAATGTTCAGGTAATCATGCAAGGTGGTTTCTTCAGAGTGGTCATCAATGGAAATCTGTTCCTTGCAGATAACAAAATTGTGCAGGACCACACAAGCTTGGACCACCTCTTGCACAGTTTCTGTGTTGAGGTTGATAGCGGTCAATAGAACACAACATTTGGCTGTCAGAATACCAAAAGCGCACTCCATCATTCTTCGTGCTCGTGTGAGGCGGTAATTAAAAATTATTTTTGTTGGCGTCAATCCACTGCTGGAGTACGGTTTCGGAAGGTGTTCTGATAGCTGAAAGGCTTCATCCCCTACACAAAAAAATGGCATTGGTGGGCCTGATGTTTCAGGCAGCGGTCTAGGGGGTGGGAATTGGAAGGTGTTTCCATAGAGATGATGTCCCATTGTTGACAATTTGAATACTTGGGAATCATTGGAGCGGCCATAGGCCCCAATATCAATGGCTATAAATTTGTATTCGGCGTCAGCGATGGCCATGAGCACAATGAAGAAATATTTTTTCTAATTAAAATATTCGCATCCAGATCCAGCAGGTTTGACAATGCGGATATGTTTCCCGTCCACTGCACCCAAGCAATTTGGAAACTGATAGATTTTTTGGAACTTGTCAGCAATTTCCAGCCAACTCTACGCTGTGGGATGTGGTATAAACTCACCATGCAAAGAGTCTCACAATGCACGGCATGTGTGCTTCACAATTCCAGAGATGGTGGAAATCCGAAGTCTGAACTGAAAATGGAGTGACGAAAGGGATTCTCTAGTTGCAAAGAATCTGTGAATAAAAAAAGGTGACAAATGAGTTCAAAATCACAGCAATAACATAAGTTATAAGTCAGCTTTAACAGTTGGAGATACTGTAAAAAAATTATTACAAACTACCAACAACATCATGACAGTTACAAGTGTGCTCCAAAACAAGGAGATCCAATAAATATGGCTTACCGGAGAGTCACCATCAGACGCTCCGCCGGTGAAATGGAAAATCGGCAATATGTGTAACTTCTTCAGACGAGGTGTCCAATTCGTTCCACCAATACATCAAAGTTCTCCATTTGCATCCGAACATATGAGAAAAATTTCTCAGGGTTTCCTCGTAGCTCCATGTATAGTGTAGAATATACACCACGTGTCATTCTCTTGGCTGTGATGGGGAGGATCCTCAAACGTCTTCGGCGCTGACGCATTATGCGCTGCTGTCTCTCTCTCTCCTTCTACAGAACAATCATTTTCAAACGATTCACCTAAACAGTGGAATCCACATAATTCTTCAGAATGTTTGCTATCACAACGTCCACCTTTGCCACCACTTGCTCTTCTCTCCAACCTGCACTTGCTCCTCTACAACCTGTCAAAGATGGGCTGTAGGAACAGTGTATATATAGGTTTTCAGTAGCCAATCACGTTTGGGAGCCCTCGAAAGGCGTTTTTATAAACCGGATCCGTCATAATCCGTCGAAAAAAGGATAAAAAAAACGGAAGAAACGGATGAAACATATCCGGTTTTTAGTGGATCCGCAAGACGGATCTGGCAAAAAAAAAAAACGTTTCAGTTTCATCAGTTGTTACACAATTTAAGCTGGATCCGGCGCTCAGGCGCGATGCCGGATCTTGCCTGACGCCAAAAACCTGTGTGAAAGTAGCCTAAGCCTAACAAGAGTATCTTCTTAGGAATACTTCAGGGTGGTGTATTCACATAGAAAGCATATATATGAGTTGCAAGAATTTAAAGAATTGGAGCACTCACCTGGAACCTTGCTGATATGCAGTTCATTACTCCATAATAGAAGACATCAAAAACATCTTAAAATGTGGTGTGCAGGTGGCAGGGGAGTTATGTAGGTGAAAGAGCCTTACGGACTACGGCAGTTTCGCGCCCTCTTAGCTCTTCTACGGCTCCAATTCTTTAAATTCTTGAAACTCAAACTCATCTATATATAAAATTGAATGTGTGTGTGTGCATCACCAACCAATCACGAAGCATCTTTCATTTCACCAGAGCTGTTTAAAAGAAGCTGGGCTGTGATTGGTTGCTATGAGCAACAGTTTTCCTTGCAACCAATCACTAAGCATCTTTCATTTCACCAGAGCTGTTTAAAAAGAAGCTGAGCTGTGATTGGTTGCTATGAGCAACAGTTTTCTCACTCCATGACAACACCTCAGCAGACAGTGACCGGGTGGGGGAAATCTAGCATTCCCGGGAGCATAAGCTCCCAGCCATTGTCTGCCCCCCAGAAAGGAAATTAATCACTCCATCCCGTTCCCATATCCCCATCACACATCCTCCATCCCATAGGCACATCTTCCCTCTGAAAGGGATCTCCGGTATGGAAGTCAGAACTAATCCATCCAGCGATTTGGTTTGACCCCAGGGCTCTCTTAAAGGGATCCCCGGTATGGAAGTTAGGGCAATTTCACTCAGCGTTCTGGTTCTGACCCCAGGCTCTCTTAAAAGGATCCCCGGTATGGAAGTCAGGGCAATTGCCTTCAAATGCTCTGGTACTGACCCCAGGCCTCTATTAAAGGGATCATCGGTATGGAAGTCAGGGCAAATCCACTCAGCACTCTGGTTCTGACCCCAGGCTGACGAGATGATGTGGGATATTAGGGGTAGTAGTCCGGTGGCTCTGGCTGACGGGATGATGTGGGATATTAGGGGTAGTAGTCCGGTGGCTCTGGCTGATGGGATGATGTGGGATATTAGGGGGAGTAGTCCGTGGCTCTGGCTGACGGCATGATGATGGCTGATGTGGGATATTAGGGGGAGTAGTCCGATGGCTTTGACAGGATGATGTGGGATATTAGGGGGAGTAGTCTGGTGGCTTTGACAGGATGATGTGGGATATTAGTAGTCCGGTGGCTATGGCTGACGGGATGATGTGGGATATTAGCGGTAGTAGTCCAGTGGCTTTGACGGGATGATGTGGCATATTAGTAGTCCAGTGGCTCTGGCTGACGGGACGATGTGGGATATTAGGGGTAGTATTCCGGTAGCTATGGCTGATGGGATTGTGTGGGATATTATAGTGAATGTGGCTATGCGGAGTGGGCGGGGCTATACACTCAACTTCATATATATATAATATGGATATAATCATTATAATTTGTTATAACTAACTGTAGTTAGTTACTATGCCCGGGCAGCGCCGGGCACTTCAGCTAGTATATTATATAGAGACATTAAAAACAGAGTGATCTATTTCAAGTGTTTATTTCTGTTAATCTTGATGATTATGGCTTACAGCCAATGAGAACCCAAAAGTCATTATCTCAGTAAATTAGAATAATTAACATAAACACTTGCAAAGGATTCCTAAGAGTATTAAAAAAGGGATCTAGCACAGGCCCTTACAATGTAATGGCAGCTTCCAGCGACGAGCTTCCTGCTGTGATCTCGCTCGTCGCTGGAATCGTTCCGGACCCTATTTCATCGCTGGCGCTCCCGCTGGGTAAGTATCTTATCGCTGTGTGGCACCTTTCTTAGCGATTTAGCGGTACTTTTGTACCGCTAAAGTCGTTAAGAAGATCGCTAATGGCGATAGCGTCGTTAACTATATCGCTAAATGTGGCCGCATTTAGCGATATAGAAACAATCCCGCTAGCGATCGCATTAGTATGCGTCGTTATTGTGATCGCTAGCGGGATTGTTTAGTGTGGCAGTACCTTAAGAGTTTAAAAAGGTCTGCACCAGGCCCATTAAAGTAATGGCAGTACTTGTCTCGGCCGGCCTTCGCATCGTCCTTGCTCCTGCCTTGATTGACAGGTTGAAGGCCTGCAATAGCGGGATCATTGTCACGCCATTTCCGAGCACCACGTCACCATTGCTGTCCGAGTCCATGAAGCCTGGCGGACTGTAAGTACCAGCATCGCGTTTGCGTAGAAAATTGTGCAGCCCCCCAACAACAGAGTCTATCAATTCCAGCTTCATGTTGATTGGAGTGTGGAAAACCCTGAAGCGGTTGGCCATTATGCCGAAGGCATTCTCCACAACGCGCCGTGCCCTAGACAGTCTGTAATTAAAAATCCGCCTTTCCCCTGTCAAAGTCTTTTGTGGATATGGTTTCACAAGATGCTCATGAAGGGGGAAGGCTTCATCGCCCACAAAAACAAAGTTTAGGTTGGCGTGGTGTCCATGTTGGTTGGCAAGTTAAGTTTATTATTAAACAACCGTTCACCAAAAGTTGTGTGCTCCAAAACGTCCACCGTCAGAAACCCTTCCATTAATGCCAACATTAACGTCAATAAATTCATAATTGGCATTAACAAGGGCCATGAGGATCACGCTGAAGTAGCCCTTGTAGTTATGAAAAAAGGATCCGCTTTTGGCTGGTTGCGTGATCCGCACATGTTTGCCATCCAAGGCACCACCACAGTTTGGGAACTGCCAAATCCTTTCAAAATCAGAGGCAATAATTTGCCATTCCGCCACTGATTTTGGAAAAGGCATGTAGCTCCGTAAACTGCGGACGATGGCGTTGCATGTCTCCGGAATTAGTTCTCCAAGCAGCGACCGAGAAATTGCAGCAGAAAATTGCAAATCCTTCATAAAACGTCCGGTTGCCAGAAATCGCAGCGTTACTGCCAAACGTTTCTCTGTCTGAAACAGCTGCACGCATCCGGGTATCCTGCCGTTCAATGAGTGGCCTCACAGCTTTCAGTAGGAGCTTGAATGAATCCTCCGACATCCGTAGATAATTCCGGAAATCCTGCGGATTCTTCTCCTGCAACTCCCTCACTACATGCATGTGGGAAAATTTGGACCTCTGCTCCAGCCATTCCCTGGTCCACATGCGACGCTTTCGCTTGGAGCGCCTCTCTTCCACCCGCGCCTCTTCTTGTCGATCTGCCTCCATAGATAGTGCAACTGCCACAATCACACGCTCCGCGGTGGACAGGTTCATTATGTGCAACCTGTACGGTAAAGAAGAGAAAAGTTAATTACTAATTAATTACTATTAATAAAGTGTTTAAACAAAATAAAATAAAGAATAGAATAAAGAATATATAAAAAAAAAAAATTAAACTTTTCAGTTAACATTTAGGCTAAGTGCACACGATCAGGAATAATTGCGTTTTTTTCGCGGTTTTTCCGCGGTTTTCCGCGGTAAAAACGCGATAAAAACGCAAGCATTAAGCATCCTATACATGTTAATTGATTCCGCATGTTTTGGCCACATGTTGCGTTTTTTTCCGCGAAAAAAACGCTTTGCGGAAAAAATAGCAACATGTTCATTAATTTAGCGTAACCGCGGTGATTCCGCCGCCATAGGAATGCATTGAACCGCTTACTTTCCGCATGTGGCTATGCCCACTATGCGCAATGTAAGCGGTTCATGTGCGGATGGTACCCAGGGTCTGGAGCAGAGGAGACTCTCCTCCAGGCCCTGGGTACCATATCCCTGGTAAAACAATAATTAAAATAAAAAATAATGATATTCTCACCTTCCGGCGGCCCCCGCGGCCCCCGCAGCCTTCCCGCCTTCAGCGACGCTCCCGGCAACTTCCGGTCCCAAGAGTCCTTTGCGAGATCACCCAGATGGCATAGCGGTCTCGCGAGATGCCACGTCATCGGTGTGATTTGTTGCAAAGCACTCCTGGGACCGCGAGTTGCCGGGAGCGTCGCTGAGAGGCGGGAAGGCTGCGGGGGCCGCCGGAAGGTGAGAATATCATTATTTATTATGTTTTTTATTATTTTTACATTAGATCTTTTTACTATTGATGCGACATAGGCGGCATCAATAGTAAAAAGTTGGTCACACTTGTCAAACACTATGTTTGACTCGTGTGATCAACCTGTCAATCAGTTTTCCAAGCGATGCTACAGATCGCTAGGAAAACGCTAGCATTCTGCAAGCTAATTACGCTTGCAAAACGCTATTATTCTGGCGGGAATCAGCATAAAAAAACGTGCGTATTTCCTGCGGGAGAAGTGCGGGATTGCCGCGGAAATTTCCGCGGCAATTCCGCAACGTGTGAACTTAGCCTTAATATACAGTTTACAAATGTCTAAAATGGTGGGGGGTGTAAAATATATAAAGCAGACGAAAAAAAAAAAAATAAGGTCAGGGGTGTAAAATAAATAAAGCAGACAAAAAAAAAATAAGGTCAGGGGTGTAAAATAAATAAAGCAGACAAAAAAAAAAAAAAAATAAGGTCAGGGGTGTAAAATAAATAAAACAGACGAAAAGAAAAAAAAATAAGGTCAGGGGGGGAAAATAAATAAAGCAGACAAAAAAAAATAAAAATAAGGTCAGGGGTGTAAAATAAATAAAGCAGACCAAAAAAAAAAAAAAATAAGGTTAAAAAACATTATCAAACAACATCACAAACAATATGTACCTTGAATCCAAATATCCCGAAGATCCAAATCCAAATGTGGATGGATGGTGCTCTAGCGACTCAGACAGGATCGCAAAAACCCACCACTGCGCCACAAACAGGATCGCAAAACTCGATACTATCCTCGCAACAACGCACAAAGAGACCCATAAAGTGCTCTGGAAACAATGGATGGGGGCGCAGTTATTATAGCTGAGGTGATGTTGTGGTCACCAATCGGAGCTGAAGGGCGTTTAGCGAAAGAAAACAAAGTCCCGCCTGCGCCGCTGACTAATGCGTCGTCAACGAGGTCACACATCGTTCACAAAAGGTGCCAAACACAGCGATTCAAGCTCACCAGCGGGACGCCAACGATCGAAATACGGTCCAGAACTCTAGTGAACGATCAACGAGATCACAGCAGGGGCCACGTCGTTGCTACATGCCACACACAACGACGTCGCTAACGAGATCGCTAAATAGTGACGTATTTTAGCGATCTCGTTAGCGATCTTGTTTAGTGTGGCATACACTTTAGTCTGTTTCAGTAGGCTCCACAATCATTGGGAAGACTGCTGACTTGACAGATGTCCAGATGGCAGTCATTGGCACACTCCACAAGGAGGGTAAGCCACAAAAGGTCATTTCTAAAGAAGCTGACTGTTCAGAGAGTGCTGTATCCAAGCATATTGATAGAAAGTTGAGTGGAAGAAAAAATGTGGTAGAAAAAAGGTGCACAAGCAACCGGGATAATCGCAGCCTTGAAAGGATTGTTAAGAAAAGGCCATTCAAAAATTTGAGGGAGATTCACAAGGAATGGACAGCTGCTGAACTCATTGCTTCAAAAGCCACCACACACAGACATATCCAGGACATGGGCTACAAATGTTGCATTCCTTGTGTCAAGCCACTCTTGACCAATAATCAACACCAGAAGTGTCTTACCTTTGCCAGGGATAAAAAGAAGTGGACTGTTGCTCAGTGGTTCAAGGTATTGTTTTCAGAAAGTTGGAAAATCAAGGTCCCAGAGTCTGGAGGAAGAATGGAGAGGCACACAATTCAAGCTGCTTAAGGTCTAGAGTGAAGTTTCCACAATCAGTGATGGTTTGGGGAGCCATTTCATCTGATGATATAGATCCACTGTGTTTTATCAAGACCAAAGTCTACCATAAGCTTTTTGGAGATGGAAATTTCATTCTCCAGCAAGGCTTGGCACCTGCCCACACTGCCAAAAGTACAAATATCAGGTTTAAAAACAACAGTATCACTGTGCTTGATTGGCCATCAAACTCGCCTGACCTTAACCCCATAGAGAATCTATGGGGTATTGTCAAGAGAAAATGAGAGACACCAGAGCCAACAGTGCAGATGAGCTGAAGACTGCTATCAAAGGAACATTGGCTGCAATAACACCTCAGCAGTGCCACAGACTGAACGCCACCATGCCACGCAGCATGAGATCTACTGTTTGGGCATGCGGCAGGGCTAGGAAGGGAAGGTGCGCCAGTTCTCTTTTTGAATGCATAATTTTCTGGCATAATTAGTGGCCACCATGATTTTGGAGAGCTCCTGATGAATGTGACTTTTTGAATGTAAAATTTACTGGAATAATTAGCAGAAGCCATGTCTCATTTGGAGAGCCCCTGAGGTGCCTAAATAGAGGTAACCCTTTATAATGACCTCATTTTTGAAAAAAGACATGTTTTGGAATGTATATAGATGTGTATTGAACACTAGAGTTGAGCGAAACAGGTCGGTCAGATTCATAAGTCACCGACTTTCGCCAAAGTCGGGTTTCGCCGAGCAAAACCTGACCATAGCTTGATGTCGGCCATGTGGTCGTCGACCCGAGCGCCAAAGTCGTTTTTCTCATAATGCTTGCAGGCGCCCTTTTTCAGCCAATGAGCAAGGACGTACACTGTGGGCAACGAGATGACATGGGCAGCGTCCACCACCATCTTAGAGAAGGGCATTGCAGTGATTGGCTTGCTTTAGGGGGCGTCATAGTGTCTATAAAAGCCCTGACCGCCGACCGCCATTTTACTTCTGCCGATCTGAACAGTAGGGAGAGGTTGCTGACGCTGTTTATCAGTAGGGAGAGAGTTAGGGCTGGAAAGAGAGGTTCTTATGTGCTTGTGCTGATAGCAATTGGGCTGTACAGTTAGTATGCAGTGACAGGGGAGGATTTTCTTGTGTACAGCAGCGCTGGTTATTAGGCTGCCTGCCAGTGACAGGGGAGGATTTTCTTGTGTGCAGCAGTGCTGGTTAATAGGCTGTCTGCTAGCTGTATTGCTATGTGTACACTGCTGTGAGACTGCTTTTTACACAGCAATAATACTTTTATTATTTTTTTTTGCACAGGTACCGAGCGTTCATTTTTTCCCACACCGTATAGAGCTGTACGCTCCTCACACACTACCATGTACCAGCTGGTATCACGGACAAATACATGCTGACTATCTGTGTGTGACTCCGGAAATATATACGGAGATTGAAATTTTCCCCTACACTACATACACCTGGTATCTTCTGATACAGTACCTTTTTTCTGCCTTTTGATTATGGTAAAATCCATACTGAGAGAGCGTGTGTGTGTGACTCAGGAAATATATACGGAGGTTTACAATTACCCCTACACTGTATACAGCTGTACGCTTCTGAAACAGTACCCTTTTTCTGCTTTTTATATTCTGGTATAATACATACTGAGCCTGAGAGCATCTGTGTGTGAGTCCAGAAATATATACGGAGATTTTCAATTACCCCTACCCTGTATACAGCTGTACGCTTCTGATACAGTACCCTTTTTCTGCTTTTTATTTTCTGGTCTAATCCATACTGAGCCTGAGAGCGTCTGTGTGAGTCCAGAAATATATGCGGAGATTTACAATTACCCCTACACTGTATACAGCTGTACGCTTCTCATACAGTACCGTTTTTCTGCTTTTTATATTCTGGTCTAATCCATACTGAGCCTGAGAGAGTCTGTGTGTGACTCAGGAAATATATACGGAGATTTACAATTACCCCTACAGTCATGGCCAAAAGTTTTGAGAATGACACAAATATTATATTTTCACATGATCTGCTGCCCTCTGGTTTTTATGTGTGTTTGACAGATGTTTTTATCACAGACAGAAATATAATAATTGCAAACATATGAGTAACAAAAGCTTATATTGACAGTTAGAATGAGTTAATGCAGCAAGTCAATATTTGCAGTGTTGACCCTTCTTCTTCAGGACCTCTGCAATTCTCCCCGGCATGCTCTCAATCAACTTCTGGACCAAATCCTGACTGATAGCAGTCTATTCTTGCACAATCAATGCTTTCATTTTGTCAGAATTTTTAGGTTTTTGTTTGTCCACCCGTCTCTTGATGATTGACCACAAGTTCTCAATGGGATTAAGATCTGGGGCGTTTCCAGGCCATGGACCCAAAATCTCTATGTTTTGTTCCATGAGCCATTTAGTTATCACCTTTGCTTTATGGCAAGGTGCTCCATCATGCTGGAAAAGGCATTGTTGATCGCCAAACTGCTCTTGGAGGGTTGGGAGAAGTTGCTCTTGGAGGACATTCTGGTACCATTCTTTATTCATGGCTGTGTTTTTAGGCAAGACTGTGAGAGAGCCAATTCCCTTGGCTGAGAAGCAACCCCACACATGAAGGGTTTCAGGATGCTTAACAGTTGGCATGAGACAAGACTGGTGGTAGCGCTCACCTTGTCTTCTCCGAATGAGGCGTTTTCCTGATGTCCCAAACAATCGAAAGGGGATTCATCAGAGAAAATAACTTTACCCCAGTCCTCAGCAGTCCACTGCCTGTACCTTTTGCAGAATATCAGTCTGTCCATGATGTTTTTTCTGGAGAGAAGTGGCTTCTTTGCTGCCCTCCTTGAGACCAGGCCTTGCTCCAAGAGTCTCCGCCTCACAGTGCGTGCAGATGCACTCACACCTGCCTGCTGCCATTCCTGAGTAAGCTCTGCACTGCTGGTAGCCCGATCCCGCAGCTGAAACACTTTTAAGAGACGGGCCTGGCGCTTGCTGGTCTTTCTTGGGCGCCCTGAAGGTGTGAGTGCAGCAGATCATGTGAAAATATATATTGTGTCATTCTCAAAACTTTTGTGCCATGACTGTACATAGAAAACTAGATCTGAACTGAAAAAGTAAGTTGATGTGTATGCAAAATGTAAATGCATATTAACACATGACCATTACAAAAAAAATGTTATGAATGTGCTAGAGATGGTTTCTGAGCAGAGGCTCCCTCTGGTGGTTACAGACAGTACTGAACCTTTCAGCGAGGAGTGGCAATCAGGGATTACGGACTGGTCTGATATAAGGGAGGTTCCCTCCCATGATCGTTGCCGGTGATCAATTGTTCTTGTCTCAATTGTGGTTCCTGGTTCATTTGGAAGTTTGCTGGTAGTCTTGCCTGCATCTACTGCTTTCAGATAAATTTTATGGTTTCTTTTAGTTGCTTTGCACTGCTTTGTGAATCAGCTAGGTCCGTTCGGGGATCCCACAACCAGCATGTTATTGCTCATTGTTTTGTATTTCAGGCCGCAGCTTGGTTTGAATGGATTAACTGTAGTTTTATGATGACAATATGTTTTTCAGAATGTTGGATTAGGTTTCTGGCAAGTAATCTCCTATCCTATCAATTGTCACTTTGACAGGTAGTAAAACCTTGAAAATAAAGATTCAAAAAATAGAAATGATGTATATACAAATAGTAACATAATGTTGGTAACCTGACATATAAGATTCTATTTGATTTTAGAATTTAAATCAAGGCACAAACCAAAGAATCACGTGAGAAATAACAACATACCGTGTCAGGACTGAGGAAATATATGTGATCAAGTATCGAGTCTTCCATAAATCGAAAATAATCTGGAAAGAAATCTTATATATGTACAGAAGAGATTGGTGAGTGATGGCAAGTGAACCATGGAACCAGGTTTATAATATGAAACATGCATACCCTTTCTTGTGGAGGACCTTGCTAGGTTATTTATATATTGTGCAGCCTATAGGTAAAAAGGGCGATCTCATAATATAGTCCACTATTTTAAGATGGTGATAGATACATAGCGGTGGATAATTGAAAAATCATACCCTGTTAGTACGTGCAGTGATAACGTGCGACCGATATGGCTTTTCATATGTTGTCTGCAACAAAGCACTTTCAATTAAAGTATAATGATAAAAGCGCTATGAATGTTCCAACACCTGGTAGCGATTATTACTCACCCTGTCGAGTAATAATCGCTACCAGGTGTTGGAACATTCATAGCGCTTTTATCATTATACTTTAATTGAAAGTGCTTTGTTGCAGACAACATATGAAAAGCCATATCGGTCGCACGTTATCACTGCACGTACTAACAGGGTATGATTTTTCAATTATCCACCGCTATGTATCTATCACCATCTTAAAATAGTGGACTATATTATGAGATCGCCCTTTTTACCTATAGGCTGCACAATATATAAATAACCTAGCAAGGTCCTCCACAAGAAAGGGTATGCATGTTTCATATTATAAACCTGGTTCCATGGTTCACTTGCCATCACTCACCAATCTCTTCTGTACATATATAAGATTTCTTTCCAGATTATTTTCGATTTATGGAAGACTCGATACTTGATCACATATATTTCCTCAGTCCTGACACGGTATGTTGTTATTTCTCACGTGATTCTTTGGTTTGTGCCTTGATTTAAATTCTAAAATCAAATAGAATCTTATATGTCAGGTTACCAACATTATGTTACTATTTGTATATACATCATTTCTATTTTTTGAATCTTTATTTTCAAGGTTTTACTACCTGTAATAGGAGGCAATTGACAAAGGCAGATTATATGCCGAAACGTTTTGCCATTCTGAAAACCGATTAGTTGTCCACAATAAAAAGCTACAGTTTATCCACATCATACCAAGTTGAGTGCCTGATTTCATTTAATATATTTTGGTTTGGGACCCTAATCCGGCACCTCTATTTTTACCTAGCAGTGCACACGCTACTTTAACCATTAATTTTCCCATACGTGTTGCACGCCAGAAGTGGTCATGTCCTCCACTTTCTCCTATAACAACGAAGAATGTTCAGCAATCTTGGCACAGTCCAAATTATCATGTGAATTTTTGAGAGCACCCCCACGGGAAACAAGAGGGAGGGACTTGGAACGGGCCCTTAGACACCATGTCAATCTTGAGCTGCACAGCGCTACCCTGTCTGAATACCTTCGGGTTAAACGTATCCCTAGAGGTCTAAGGGTTCCACTACGCCCCACTTTATTTCACGATGTACCTGATTATTGCTCTAAATACGAACAAATTCTAAATAAATGTTCCCTCGACTTAATGACACTCACCCTAGAGAATTTGCACCAAGCCATCGAGAAGAACAACACCCAAATCAAGAATATCGAGTCACAACTTTCCACCACTGGCACTACAGAAGAAATCAATTCTCTCCAATCTCAAATCCTCACCCGGATCGATCAACATAGGAGGGATACAGAAAGCCGTAAGAGGAACAAATTTCAGAGAGACGCTGAGGACTATGAATTAAACAGAGTCTATAAATGGCAAGAACAATCTTCATCAAGACGTTCCCCACGCTTTCAAAGATCCTCAACAGAACAATCCACTTCAGAATCGGAGCAAGAGAGGAGCGCACAACCATCCACGTCAGGGTCTTTTTTAGGCCAGAGAAGACGCTTTCCAAGAAGGCGACAAGAAGGGGGCGGGAGGAAGAAATTATCCCAACTCAGCCAGAATCACGAGATCTCAGGTACTGAATCTTTGGTGATTAATATCTCCTCAAGAACATTAGGTATAGCAGAACTTCAGGTATTACAAAAGGGTCTCTCCTTTTGTCCTGCTTACAAATGCAATACTTTTGAACTCGAAATGGACTTACAGAGATTTTTCAGATCTTTACGTTTGAAGGTGTATTTCTCATCACTATCTGATAATTCGAGGTCTATAGATACCCCATCTAGTAACACTTTATCCATACAGAATTTAGGACTCTATAACAAGAGCACATTTCGTCCACCACCAGGGTCACATGCCCTGGAAACATTTGTTGGTTTTGTCCAATCTGCTTTTTCTGTAATCAGGGAGGATATAGAAAAAGGCAGACTTTTCTATCCTCCTAACCTATCTGGAACTGAGAAACAAGCACTGACGTTATTACGCAGTGACACGAGTTTAATTTTTAAACCTGCGGATAAGGGTGGGGCATTGGTAGTCATGGATAGGACACAATACCTATCAGAGATACAAAGACAACT
Organism: Oophaga sylvatica; assembly: GCA_033576555.1. Taxonomy (NCBI): domain Eukaryota; kingdom Metazoa; phylum Chordata; class Amphibia; order Anura; family Dendrobatidae; genus Oophaga; species Oophaga sylvatica. Next base: position 313,452,759 of record JARQOD010000003.1, read on the forward strand.
AAATGACGTCACCATTTATCAACAACTATCTAGGGACCCTACACTTGAAATCTCCTCAAGATAGATACCATAATAAAGAAATACACCGAACTGGGCACATTGGATATAAAAACAGAGAATATCTTAAGAAAAGACATCCCATAACACCTGTTTTTTATACCCTACCCAAGGTCCACAAGAACCTTGAGAACCCACCCGAAGACCAATCGTGGCCTCCACTGAGTCCATACTGTCCCCTAGGGATAGACAACGATATTCAAGTACTAAACGTATTCCATTTGTGCACACATTCCATCCTTATGCATATTTATTACACAGGACCATTAGAAAACACTGGCCCTTATTGACACAAGCGCATCCTAACATTCCGGAGTTTTCAGAACCGTTCCTACCCTGTTTTAGAAGACCTGCTAATCTTAAAGATGGTTTAGTGAGAGCAGACATAGGGTCTACACGTACCAAGAAACAAATTTTTTTGTCCAATCCTCGTACCGGCACATATCCGTGCCTCCATTGTGCACAGTGTAACAATGTACAAAAAGGCTCCCATTTTTTTCACCCACGGACGGAAAGAGCTTTCAAATAAAAGATTTTCACACATGTGACACATCATTTGCGGTATATTTGATAAAATGTCCTTGTGGTCTTCTCTATATAGGAGAAACCACACAAAGCATCCGAGATAGAATTTCAAAACATAAATCGACAATCCGTTGCAAAAATCTACTATTACCAATTCCACACCATTTTCACCTACAAGGCCATACTGTATCGCAATTAAAATTCCAGATTATTAGAGACGATCCCTCCACTTAGACGAGGAGGGGACCGCATACTTCTTTTAAAAAAACGGGAATCCTATTGGATACATACTTTAGAAACTCTTTCCCCGAAGGGGTTAAATAGGGATTATGATTTGATGTCATTTGTTTGATCATTTTTCCACTCGAATATTAATCTCTATCCCTATCTTATCTTTTTAGAGCCGATTATATTGAATTTCCAGGATTGCTGGCAATATTGAATGTACACCACCTTCACCGTTTTGCACAGAGTATGTCACAGTACTGGCACACATCACCTGCACTGGAAATGGATGGATAAGCGACACGGTCAGCCACTTGGTTTAAAGAATCACAGCACCCCGATGTTTGCAAACCATTACCTATAATCAGCATTATCATTATGCTTATATAGGGGCGATTCCCGCAAATTATATATCTTAGCACGCTCATGCACCCCCGATTTGCAGTCATATACTATAAGTATGGTCAGCGTCATCATCGCGCTGACACAGGGGCGGTATCTTTAATTCACAAATCTCAGAACGCTCACGCACTTCCGGTCCCATGATCTTTGATACCGATGTGGTCACTGAACCGCACGCCACACCAGGATACCGGAAGTCCCTGCAGACATGCCGATATCTCCTGGTCTCACTATAAATAGAGGGCACACACGCTCAGTAGTCACTGACAAGCAGCGGATCCTGCGTCAGTCACTCCAACAGGGTGAGTAATAATCGCTACCAGGTGTTGGAACATTCATAGCGCTTTTATCATTATACTTTAATTGAAAGTGCTTTGTTGCAGACAACATATGAAAAGCCATATCGGTCGCACGTTATCACTGCACGTACTAACAGGGTATGATTTTTCAATTATCCACCGCTATGTATCTATCACCATCTTAAAATAGTGGACTATATTATGAGATCGCCCTTTTTACCTATAGGCTGCACAATATATAAATAACCTAGCAAGGTCCTCCACAAGAAAGGGTATGCATGTTTCATATTATAAACCTGGTTCCATGGTTCACTTGCCATCACTCACCAATCTCTTCTGTACATATATAAGATTTCTTTCCAGATTATTTTCGATTTATGGAAGACTCGATACTTGATCACATATATTTCCTCAGTCCTGACACGGTATGTTGTTATTTCTCACGTGATTCTTTGGTTTGTGCCTTGATTTAAATTCTAAAATCAAATAGAATCTTATATGTCAGGTTACCAACATTATGTTACTATTTGTATATACATCATTCTCATTTTTTGAATCTTTATTTTCAAGGTTTTACTACCTGTAATAGGAGGCAATTGACAAAGGCAGATTATATGCCGAAACGTTTTGCCATTCTGAAAACCGATTAGTTGTCCACAATAAAAAGCTACAGTTTATCCACATCATACCAAGTTGAGTGCCTGATTTCATTTAATATATTCTGCTTTCAGATAAGACATTTTTTGCTTTTCTTTTGTGCTTGCTTTTTGCATTGTTTTCTGCACTTTTGTGAAGGTCAGCTAGGTCCCCTCCTGGGGCCTGAGCTCCTCACAGTTTTATCTGCAGCCACTGTTATTTGCTCATTTGCTTTTTCCTGTTTTTTCAGCGGCTGCAGCTTGGTTTTGTTCACACTGAGATCTGATTTAGCGGGTGGCGAGATCGTGTGATCTCAGTATTTTTGTAATCAGAATTGTTGGATTTTGGTAGGGTTTTCTGGGTTGCAGAAAGTAATCTCTCCTATCCTATCCTATTTAGTCAGCTTGTGGCCCCAGCGTTTGCTCAATCTATTTTCTGCCTATGTTTGTGTTTTCATCTTGTCTAACCGCCATTATATGTTTGGGGCTTCCTATTTTCTTTGGGATCTGCTCCGGGGCAGATAGCTCTCATCTTTCTGCCTTTAGGTGTAGTTATCTCTCAGGCTGTGACGAGGCATCTAGGATCAACTTAGGAACGCTCCACGGCTACCTCTAGTTGTGTCGTTAGTTTAGGAATCTGCAACCCATCAGTTACCATCATCTCAGGTGTTCTGCTGCCCCGCTGTTGTTCCTGCCCTCCTCAGCTACCAAAACACAACAGTAACCACCAGAGGGAGCCTCTGCTCAGAAAACATCTCTAGCACATTCATAACAGTACTTTCCCCTTGAGGAGGGGTCACCGAACCCTCACTTGTGCAACCAGGCCGATCAGGATGAGCTCGGTGATAGGCACGGATTAGTCTCCTAGCATGGATGTCCGAAACAAACACCCAAGAATTGTCCTCCTGACCATAACCTCTCCACTTAACCAAATACTGGAGTTTCTGTCTAAAAAAACGAGAATCCAATATTTTCTCAACCACATACTCCAGATTGCCCTCAACCAAAACAGGGTCAGGAGGCACAGCCACAGGAACCACTGGCTCGACAAACCTCTTCAATAAGGACTTGTGGAACACGTTATGGATCTTAAATGTCCCTGGAAGAAGCAAACGGAAGGAAACAGGATTAAGAATATCCATGATCTTATAAGGTCCAATAAACCTGGGCTTAAACTTTGGAGATGCAACCTTCATAGGGATATTTTTGAGGACAACCAAACCAAGTCCCCCACTTTGAACCGAGGACCATCAGTCCTATGCCGGTTGGCAAACCATTGGGCCTTCTCCTGAGAGAGAGACAACCTCTCCACTACCTGGTCCCAAATCTGCTGCATTCGCTCCACAACAGAGTCAACACCCGGACAGACAGAAGCCTCCGCCTGTACCGAAGAAAATCGAGGGTGAAACCCAAAATTGCAGAAAAATGGAGACATCAAGGTGGCAGAGCTAGCCCTATTATTAAGAGCAAACTCATCCAAAGGCAAAAAAGAGACCCAGTCATCTTGATCAGCAGATACAAAACATCTCAAATAAGTCTCCAAGGTCTGGTTTGTTCTCTCGGTTTGTCCATTGGTCTGAGGATGAAAAAGCAGAGGAGAAAGATAATTGAACACCAAGTTTAGAACAAAATGTCCTCCAAAATCTGGAAAGAAACTGGACTCCTCTGTCAGACACAATGTTCTCCGGAATGCCATGTAACCGAACCACGTGCTGAAGGAACAAAGGCACCAATTCGGAGGAGGAAGGTAACTTAGGTAATGGCACAAGATGTATCATCTTGGAAAACCTATCACAGATTTCCCAGATAACGGTCATTCTCTGAGAAACAGGGAGGTCGGAAATAAAATCCATAGAGATATGGGTCCATGGCCTCTTGGGCACAGGTAATGGCATTAACAAACCACTAGAGCAAGAGCAAGGCTTGGAGCGAGAGCAAGTCCCACAGGACTGCACAAATTCCCTGACATCACGAGACAAAGTAGGCCACCAAAAGGACCGACTCACCAAGTCTCTGGTACCAAAAATCCCAGGATGACCAGCCAACGCGGAACAATGAATTTCAGACATCACACTCTTCGTCCACTGGTCTGGGACAAACAATTTCCCAATAGGGCAGCGCTCAGGTTTATCCTCCTGACACCCTTCCAAGGCCAGTCTCAAATTGGGCGAGATGGCGGAAAGAACTACACCCTCTTTCAAAATAACAGTAGGATCAGATAACTCAGGAGAGTCCGCAAAGAAACTCCTCGAGAGGGCATCCGCCTTAACATTCTTAGTGCCAGGAAGAAAAGAAACCACAAAATTAAAACGTGTGAAAAACAAGGCCCACCTGGCCTGTCTAGGATTAAGTCGCTTGGCTGATTCTAGATAAACCAGATTCTTATGTCCGTGAGGACCACCACCTGATGTTTGGCTCCTTCCAGCCAATGTCTCCACTCTTCAAAGGCCCACTTCATGGCCATAACTGAAAATTATATGGTACTCACAGAAGGGAAAAATAGGGTGGAAAGAAAAAGTTGTCAGAGTTGTCAGAGATTTTTTTTTTCTGTCTGTTGCATTTTTTCCCTCTTTTTCTCTGGGTGCTGAGGAGGATTTTTTTTTCTTTCAATGGAGTTTGCACAGTTGTCTGGCCGTGTGGATCAGCTTGCCACTGAGGTTCGGAGTATTGCTACCTATCTTGCTAGGTTGCCGGTTGTGGAACCTAGGATTCCCATGCCAGATTTGTTTTTGGGGGATCGGTCTAAATTTCTGAATTTCAAAAATAACTGTAAGTTGTTTTTTGCCTTAAAGCCTAAGTCCTCAGGTAACCCAGCACAGCATGTTCAAATTGTCATCTCTCTCCTTTGCTGCGATCCTCAGGATTGGGCTTTTTCCCTGACACCTGGGGATCCTGTTTTGAATAATATTGATGCATTTTTTCTGGCTCTGGGGTTATTGTACGATGAACCTAATGTCACTGATCAAGCTGAAAGAACCTTGTTGGCATTAAATCAGGGTCTTGAAGACGCTGAGTTGTACTGTCAGAAATTCTGAAAGTGGGCAGTCCTGACCAAATGGAATGATGATGCTTTGGCAGCCCTTTTTCGGAAGGGGCTGTCAGAGAATGTAAAGAATATTATGGTGGGATTCCCTGCTCCCTTGGTCTCAATGATTCTACAGTCATGGCCAAAAGTTTTGAGAATGACACAAATATTATATTTTCACATGATCTGCTTGCCCTCTGGTTTTTATGTGTGTTTGACAGATGTTTTTATCACAGACAGAAATATAATAATTGCAAACATATGAGTAACAAAAGCTTATATTGACAGTTAGAATGAGTTAATGCAGCAAGTCAATATTTTCAGTGTTGACCCTTCTTCTTCAGGACCTCTGCAATTCTCCCTGGCATGCTCTCAATCAACTTCTGGACCAAATCCTGACTGATAGCAGTCCATTCTTGCACAATCAATGCTTTCATTTTGTCAGAATTTTTAGGTTTTTGTTTGTCCACCCATCTCTTGATGATTGACCACAAGTTCTCAATGGGATTAAGATCTGGGGAGTTTCTAGGCCATGGACCAAAATCTCTATGTTTTGTTCCATGAGCCATTTAGTTATCACCTTTGCTTTATGGCAAGGTGCTCCATCATTGTTGATCGCCAAACTGCTCTTGGAGGGTTGGGAGAAGTTGCTCTTGGAGGACATTCTGGTACCATTCTTTATTCATGGCTGTGTTTTTAGGCAAGACTGTGAGAGAGCCGATTCCCTTGGCTGAGAAGCAACCCCACACATGAATGGTTTCAGGATGCTTAACAGTTGGCATGAGACAAGACTGGTGGTAGCGCTCACCTTGTCTTCTCCGAATGAGGCGTTTTCCTGATGTCCCAAACAATCGAAAAGGGGATTCATCAGAGAAAATAACTTTACCCCAGTCCTCAGCAGTCCACTGCCTGTACCTTTTGCAGAATATCAGTCTGTCCATGATGTTTTTTCTGGAGAGAAGTGGCTTCTTTGCTGCCCTCCTTGAGACCAGGCCTTGCTCCAAGAGACTCCGCCTCACTCACACCTGCCTGCTGCCATTCCTGAGCAAGCTCTGCACTGCTGGTAGCCTGATCCCGCAGCTGAAACACTTTTAAGAGATGATCCTGGCGCTTGCTGGTCTTTCTTGGGCGCCCTGAAGCCTTTTTGGCAACAGTGGAACCTCTCTCCTTGAAGTTCTTGATGATGCAATAGATTGTTGACTGAGGTGCAATCTTTCTAGCTGCGATACTCTTACCTGTTAGACCATTTTTGTGCATTGCAATGATGACTGCACGTGTTTCTTTAGAGATAACCATGGTTAATAGAAGAGAAACAATGATGCCAAGCACCAGCCTCCTTTTAAAGTGTCCAATGGTGTCATTCTTACTTAATCATGACAGATTGATCTCCACCCATGTCCTCATCAACACCCACACCTGTGTTAATGGAGCAATCACTGAAAAGAGGTTAGCTGGTCCTTTTAAGGCAGGGTTGCAATGATGTTGAAATGTGTTTTGGGGATAAAGTTCATTTTCTAGCCAAATATTGACTTTGCAAGTAATTGCTGTTAAGCTGATCACTCTTTATAACATTCTGGAGTATATGCAAATTGCCATTAGAAAAAGCGAAGCAGTAGACTTTGTAAAAATTAATATTTGTGTCATTCTCAAAACTTTTGGCCATGACTGTATGTCATTGGCTATTCAAATTGACAGACGTTTGCGTGAGCGCAGAGGTATGCGTGAGATAGTGTTGCCTTGTGAGCCAGCTGCTGAGCCCATGCAGTGTGATAGAGTGACTTCTGGGGCACAGCGTCATGAGTTTCGAAAGCGCAATGGGTTATGTTTCTACTGTGGGGATGCCTCTCATGCTATTTCAGTCTGCCCTAAGCGGGGAAGACGTTTTGCAAGCTCAGTTGTCTTGGGTAGTGTTCAGACTAAATTTCTGTTGACTGTTACCCTGATTTGCTCCCTGTCCACATTTTCTGCTCAGGCTTTTGTTGATTCAGGAGCAGCTATTAACCTGATGGATTTTGACTTTGCCAAACGTTGTGGGTTTCCCATGATACCCCTGCGGAAGTCTATTCCCCTACTGGGCATTGATTCTACCTCTTTGGTGGAGAATAAACCCCAGTTTTCTATTCAGGTGATAATGAGGGTTGAACCAGATCATCAGGAGAGTTGCAAAATTCTGGTGCTGTATAATCTGCATGACATTATTGTACTAGGTTTCCCTTGGTTACAGTCTCATAATCCTGTTTTGGATTGGAAATCTGTGTCTGTAACCAGTTGGGGCTGCCAATGTGTTAATGCCGACACTCCAGTTTTTTCTGCCTCTCCCAAGTCTCAGGATGTTCCTGACTTTTTGACTGATTTTTCAGATGTATTTAGTGAAAGTAAATCTGCATCTTTGCCCCCTCACAGGAACTACGATTGAGCTATTGAATTAGTGCCTGGTGATAAATTTCCTAAAGGTCGCCTTTTTAACTTGTCTGTACCTGAACATGATGCTATGCGATTCTTATATCAAGGAGTCATTGGAGAAGGGTCATATCAGACCATCCTCTTCACCTTTGGGTGCCGGTTTTTTCTTTGTGGCCAAAAAGGATGGTTCATTGAGGCCGTGTATTGATTATCGTCTCTTGAATAAGATCACTGTGAAGTATCAATATCCATTACCCTTGATTTCTGACCTGTTTTCCAGGGTGAAAAGTGCTAGTTGGATTACCAAGCTTGACCTCAGGGGGGCGTATAACCTTATTCGCATTAAGCACGGGGATGAATGGAAGACGGCGTTTAATACCCCAAAGGGGCATTTTGAGTACCTAGTGATGCCCTTTGGGCTCACTAATGCTCCTTCCGTCTTCCAATCCTTCATGAATGATATTTTCAGGGATTTTGTGGATAAGTTTCTGATTGTTTATTTGGATGATATCTTGATTTTTTCCAATGACTGGGACTCTCATGTGAAACATGTTCGGACAGTGTTCCAGATATTGAGAGAGAATGCACTGTATGTGAAGGGATCAAAGTGTCTTTTTGGCGTACAGAAGGTCTCATTTCTGGGATTCATTTTGTCTCCGTCTGTTATTGAAATGGACCCGTTCAAGGATCAGGCCATCTGTGATTGGGTCCAACCTACTTCATTAAAGACTCTTCAGAGATTTTTGGGTTTTGCCAATTTTTATTGTAAATTTATTGGTAATTTCTCCAGTATTGTTAAACCATTTGACTGATTTGACCAAAAAGGGTTCTGATGTGGTGAATTGGCCTCCTGAGGCAGTCTTGTGTTTCAGGAACTTAAGCAGAGATTCACTTCTGCTCCTGTTCTACGGCAGCCTGATGTTTCTCTACCGTTTCAGGTGGAGGTTGATGCCTCTGAAATTGGGGCAGGTGCCGTTTTGTCTCAAAGAGATCCAGAGACATCTAAGAGTAACCCTTGTGCCTTTTTCTCTCAAAAATTTTCTCCAACTGAACGTAATTATGACGTGGGTAATCGGGAATTATTGGCCATGAAGTGGGCCTTTGAAGAGTGGAGACATTGGCTGGAAGGAGCCAAACATCAGGTGGTGGTCCTCACGGACCATAAGAATCTGGTTTATCTCGAATCAGCCAAGCGACTTAATCCTAGACAGGCCAGGTGGGTCTTGTTTTTCACACGTTTTAATTTTGTGGTTTCCTTTCTTCCTGGCACTAAGAATGTTAAGGCGGATGCCCTCTCGAGGAGTTTCTTTGCGTACTCTCCTGAGTTATCTGATCCTACTGTTATTTTGAAAGAGCGTGTAGTTCTTTCCACCATCTCAATTTGAGACTGGCCTTGGAAGGGTGTCAGGAGGATAAACCTGAGTGCTGCCCTATTGGGAAATTGTTTGTCCCAGACCAGTGGAAGAAGAGTGTGATGTCTGAGATTCATTGTTCCGCGTTGGCTGGTCATCCCGGGATTTTTGGTACCAGAGACTTGGTGAGTCGGTCCTTTTGGTGGCCTACTTTGTCTCGTGACGTCAGGGAATTTGTGCAGTCCTGTGGGACTTGCTCTCGCTCCAAGCCTTGCTCTCGCTCTAGTGGTTTGTTAATGCCATTACCTGTGCCCAAGAGGCCATGGACCCATATCTCTATGGATTTTATTTCCGACCTCCCTGTTTCTCAGAGAATGACTGTTATCTGGGTAATCTGTGATAGGTTTTCCAAGATGATACATCTTGTGCCATTACCTAAGTTACCTTCCTCCTCCGAATTGGTGCCTTTGTTCCTTCAGCACGTGGTTCGGTTACATGGCATTCCGGAGAACATTGTGTCTGACAGAGGAGTCCAGTTTGTTTCCAGATTTTGGAGGACATTTTGTTCTAAACTTGGTGTTCAATTAACTTTCTCCTCTGCTTTTCATCCTCAGACCAATGGACAAACCGAGAGAACAAACCAGACCTTGGAGACTTATTTGAGATGTTTTGTGTCTGCTGATCAAGATGACTGGGTCTCTTTTTTGCCTTTGGCTGAGTTTGCTCTTAATAATAGGGCTAGCTCTGCCACCTTGATGTCTCCATTTTTCTGTAATTTTGGGTTTCACCCTCGATTTTCTTCGGTACAGGCGGAGGCTTCTGTCTGTCCGGGTGTTGACTCTGTTGTGGAGCGAACAGCAGATTTGGGACCAGGTAGTGGAGAGGTTGTCTCTCTCTCAGGAGAAGGCCCAACGGTTTGTCAACCGGCATAGGACTGATGGTCCTCAGTTTAAAGTGGGGGACTTGGTTTGGTTGTCCTCAAAAAATATCCCTATGAGGGTTGCATCTCCAAAGTTTAAGCCCAGGTTCATTGGACCTTATAAGATCATGGAGATTCTTAATCCTGTTTCCTTCCGTTTGCTTCTTCCAGGGACATTTAAGATCCATAACGTGTTCCACAAGTCCTTATTGAAGAGGTTTGTCGAGCCAGTGGTTCCTATGGCTGTGCCTCCTGACCCTGTTTTGGTTGAGGGCAATCTGGAGTATGTGGTTGAGAAAATATTGGATTCTCGTTTTTCTAGACAGAAACTCCAGTATTTGGTTAAGTGGAGAGGTTATGGTCAGGAGGACAATTCTTGGGTGTTTGCTTCGGACATCCATGCTAGGAGACTGATCCGTGCCTATCACAGAGCTCATCCTGATCGGCCTGGTTGCACAAGTGAGGTTTCGGTGACCCCTCCTCAAGGGGGGGTACTGTTATGAATGTGCTAGAGGTGGTTTCTGAGCAGAGGCTCCCTCTGGTGGTTACAGACAGTACTGAAACTTTCAGCGAGGAGTGGCAATCAGGGATCACGGACTGGTCTGATATAAGGGAGGTTCCCTCCCATGATGGTTGCCGGTGATCAATTGTTTTGGTCTCAATTGTGGTTCCTGGTTCATTTGGAAGTTTGCTGGAGTCTTGCCTGCATCTCCTGCTTTCAGATAAGATATTTTTTGCTTTTCTTTTTGTGCTTGCTTTTTGCATTGTTTTCTGCACTTTTGTGGAGGTCAGCCAGGTCCCCTCCTGGGGCCTGAGCTCCTCACAGTTTATCTGCAGCCACCGTTATTTGCTCATTTGCTTTTTCCTGTTTTTTAAGCGGCTGCAGCTTGGTTTTGTTCACACTGAGATCTAATTTAGCGGGTCGCGAGATCGTGTGATCTCAGTATTTTTGTAATCAGTATTGTTGGATTTTTGTAGGGTTTTCTGGGTTGCAGAAAGTAATCTCTCCTTTCCTATCCTATTTAGTCAGCTTGTGGCCCCAGCGTTTGCTCAATCTATTTTCTGCCTATGTTTGTGTTTTCATCTTGTCTTACCGCCATTATATGTTTGGGGGCTTCCTATTTTCTTTGGGAATCTGCTCCAGGGCAGATAGCTTTCACCTTTCTGCCTTTAGGTGTAGTTATCTCTCAGGCTGTGACGAGGCGTCTAGGATGAACGTAGGAACGCTCCACGGCTACCTCTAGTTGTGTCGTTAGTAGAGTTGAGCGATACTTTCCGATATCCAAAAGTATCGGAATCGGAATGGTATCGCCGATACCCAAAAAATATCGGCGATACCCGATACCGATACCGGAAATACAATGTAAGTCAATGGGAACAAAATATCGGAATTAAAAAAAACCCATTCTTGCCTTGTTGGTTAATTGTACATGAAGGAAAACAACAAAGAGTAATGTAGAATTTATTGGGGGAGGTTGAGGAGACATTAAAGGCATAGATGTTTAACACAATGCAATGGAATAGCATTAATATTTCTTTTTTTGAAATACGTTTGGATTGACGAAGAAATTGACAATGTTGTTAACCTTTTTTCTATTTTGTCAAATATGTCTGTTTCACAACTTCCATGCTCTTCACCTTTTTAACTTTTCACACACTTTCTCCTTCATAATCTTCAGCAGCATCATCTTTCTCATCAAATTATTCTTCATCTTCACCTTCTTAATCTTCTAAAACTTCTTGCTATTCATCTTTTTGTTAACATTGCTTATATTGTTCTTATTAAACAGTTATTATTCTTCATATTCTACTTCTTCATCTTCTTCCTATTCATCCTTTTCATCATATTCTTATTTGTGACAGACATTCCTGTACTTGTAATCTGTAAAACTCTGAATTTTCATCCTTCCGTTCTTGCTGTCACGAAAGATTTTAATTACAACAGTATTTGTCCGCGTTCAGTTTAGCCTGCAGCAGCATCAGGCATTTTCCAGGGGCACCACGAGGAGGAACGGACTCACCCCCATACACTGCTTAGTCTTCTTCTGCTTAGAATTTAGAGCATATATTTTGCCCTTCATTTTGGTCTTATACTTAATGTTCTTCTGCTTTTTGATCTTCTGCTTATTGTTCTTCTGTCTCTTGTTCTGTATCTTGTAGTTTGTCTTAACCTTCTTTGTCCTGTTGGTGATGGTACAAGAGCCAATGAAAGTAACGAGGACCAGCTGACTGTGCTGGAACCCGGAGGGTCAGCAGAAGGAAAAGAGCCAATGGCACAACCGAGGACCAGCTGACGTTACTGGGACACGGTTACTAAGCAGGAGGTACCTGTGCTCCAAAGCACTACCAAGGACCAGCAGACGTTGCTGGAACTCGGATACCGACATGGAGGCACCTAGGCCAAAGGCACTGCGGAGAACCAGCTGACGGTACTGGAACCCGGATGGGTAGCAGAAGGTACAAGAGCCAATGAAAGTAACGAGGACCAGCTGACTGTGCTGGAACCCGGAGGGTCAGCAGAAGGAAAAGAGCCAATGGCACAACCGAGGACCAGCTGACGTTACTGGGACACGGTTACTAAGCAGGAGGTACCTGTGCTCCAAAGCACTACCAAGGACCAGCAGACGTTGCTGGAACTCGGATACCGACATGGAGGCACCTAGGCCAAAGGCACTGCGGAGAACCAGCTGACGGTACTGGAACCCGGATGGGTAGCAGAAGGTACCCATGGAAATTAAAGTTGAGGCAGCAGGACTTTTTGCCGTTCACACAGCAGGGGAACAGCTGACATTACTGAACCCCAGTAACACGGGAGCAAGTGTTAACTGTGCTAACAGCACTTCCGAGAAACAACTGGCGGTGTTGTAACCCAGGGATGAGAAGAGAACATGGTGGAGGCAGCAGGACTTTTTGCCGTTCACACAGCAGGGGAACAGCTGACATTACTGAACCCCAGTAACACAGGAGCAAGTGTAGACTGTGCTAACAGCACTTCCGAGAAACAACTGGCGGTATTGTAACCCAGGGATGAGAACAGAACATGGTGGAGGCAGCAGGACTTTTTGCCGTTCACACAGCAGGGGAACAGCTGACATTACTGAACCCCAGTAACACAGGAGCAAGTGTAGACTGTGCTAACAGCACTTCCGAGAAACAACTGGCGGTGTTGTAACCCAGGGATGAGAACAGAACATGGTGGAGGCAGCAGGACTTTTTGCCGTTCACACAGCAGGGGAACAGCTGACATTACTGAACCCTAGTAACACGGGAGCAAGTGTTAACTGTGCTAACAGCACTTCCGAGAAACAACTGGCGGTGTTGTAACCCAGGGATGAGAACAGAACATGGTGGAGGCAGCAGGACTTTTTGCCGTTCACACAGCAGGGGAACAGCTGACATTACTGAACTCCAGTAACACAGGAGCAAGTGTAGACTGTGCTAACAGCACTTCCGAGAAACAACTGGCGGTGTTGTAACCCAGGGATGAGAACAGAACATGGTGGAGGCAGCAGGACTTTTTGCCAGACACACAGCAGGGGAACAGCAGGCGTTACTGAACCCCAGAAACACATCAGCGATTGTTTTCATCTGTGCATCTAACACTTCTGAGCAGCAACTGGCGCTGTTGAAGCCCAGGGTCAAGGAGGGTGTAGGCATAAAATATTGAGTTATTGCCTTGTTACGTGGCCATTGCAAATGTATGTACTTCAAACAAGAATAAATGAAGTTTTACTACGACAATAAAATGATGAATTTCAATTACAAGAATAGAAAAATATTTATACTTGACAGTCCTCTGTGGTTGATAACGTTTAATGGCTAACTGAAAATATGGTAACAAATTCAAAGCTTTCGAGACTACTCAGGTGTCTTCATCAGGCTAAGAGTAAAGCCAAAAATGAAGAATCACATATTTCTACACACAACAGGACACAGGAATAGCTAAGACAAGTGAGGGAGGGACAAGTGAGGGGAGACCGGCAACAAAAAGGAGAACAAGGATGAATTATCAGCGCCACACAATCACAGATAAATTAATAAATTTACCTGTGGCAAAAGATTTTTGTATGCCCGGTCATAGCATGATGGATATGGAATTACTGGTATTAAAATATAACTTCAAATATGAGAAACGTACAAAGGTTTCAGAATATAAGCTCATCATGACCTTTGACGCTGTTAGTGATGGAATGAATAGATCACATGGATTTATGTCATTATATATCAATTAAGGAATCTGCGTCTATGCCCTTCCAGGGTCAAGAAAATCCAAAAAAAGACGCCAATGAGAGGGCAATCAAACTTTCTATCCTTATCTAGGAACTGTTCCAATATTTATGTTCATCCCTGTGAGATAATGACAGTTCTGATACACGTCACTTACTTGTCTTACCTATTGCACTATTCCTGTGTCCTGTTGTGTATAGAAATATGTGATGCTTAATTTTTTTATTTAGTCTTTGCCTGATGAAGAGACGTGAGTAGCCTTGAAAGCTTGCAATTTGTTTCCATCTTTTCAGTTATCCATTAAAAGGTATCAACCACTGCTGACTCTGAAGTCTAAATATTTTTCTATCTACTGGCTAACACGGTACAAAGATACACATGTTTTCTAATTTCAAGAAGGAAAAATAAAGAAAATACAAATATAAACGCATATATGCACATGCCAAAAATAAATGGAACAACACAACACCCAAAAAATTGGTAACAAAATATAGTGTTGTAAATTTAAGAATAAAAGTCCATTTATTTTTTATGAATAATGCTTAAGGAACGCTATGTTAAACCATAACATAGTGAAGACAATGGATTTTGTAATAGTCACTCATCATCATCATCGTAAATTTTATGTGACAGTCACAGACATTTCAATTATTTAAGTTCACAAAATCGTAACTTTCTATAGCATGTATGACATGTCCAGCATGGACTCATCAATGTGATGATTGATGACACAATAATGTACGATAAAAAATAACCATTTAAAAAAACATTAGGCATTGTTTGTCACAATTTAAGTGTGTGCCTGCAAGTGTAGGTGAAACAAAGGCTACGGATAGCAAAGGTATATTCTATGTCTGTAATAGACAGTGGACAGCCTCTGATGGGTAATGCCGATGTTATACTGTACGTCAATAAAGTCTGCGGCTGAAATCATGCATTTTTTGCTTGTAGAGTGTTGAAGAGGGTAAAAGAATGTCTGGTTGCGCAAAGCTTTATCCGTCAACACTACCTTCCTACTGTCACGCGTAGGGTAGGGTAGCGTGTGGCAATTAGCTGACTATAAAATGTGAGGTTAGGCTGCGTTATTGCGCACTAGGGACGCAAAAAAAAATACAGCAGTAATAATTTAATGTGTAATACTCCACCTATGACAAACAAAAAAATTACGTTCCCTCTTTAACAATGTACAAGACTAACAAGCCTAATGGTTGACGCTGACTTAATTGAGATACAGTATTACATCAACATTGTCCATGAGTAACTATGCACTGTGATACCTATATACCAGTATTAATTTATATCTCTTGTGGTTGTTTCAACAGCACTTGCAGGTATAACTACCTATTGTCAGTATGCATGATGCACTTTCTAGATGTAATAATTTATTATTGGACATTATTACCATGTTTACATGCTGGCCATTTCATATATGGTGTTTGAAGTTACAGTTGGCATCAGTATGTGTATTTTATAATGTCTGTCATAAATAAAACTCGTGATGATGATGATGAGGATTTAATGATTCGTACATCCATTGACTGCATTATCTTACAGGTACAGATAAAGTTCCTTAAAAAGCATTAATTCATAAGTATGAAATGTACTTTTATGCATTAATTTCAAAATGTGAAGAGTAGACTATGTTTTATTTTTTGTTACCATTTCTAATAGACATGTGCAGATATGCGCTGTGATGACAAATTATTATTTGTCCATATTTGTCATAAAAATTTATCATTCTAGGCCTGCAAAACTTCACAATTTCATGTTTTCAGCATAACAAGCAGGGTGACGGCTCTTCCCTATTTGGAGCATGTTGGTCATGTGTTTTTCTGTCCATGTGTCGGGAACAGGAGACTTCTTGCCGTTCACACAGCAGGGGAACAGCTGGCGTTACTGAACCCCACTAACAGTAGAGCTTGTGTTTTGTTCTGTGGACACGACACTTCTGAGCAGCAACTGGCAGTGTTGGAGCCCAGGGAGTAGAGTTCAGGTGGTAGAAAGATGAACATAACAGGAGACATGGATAACGTTGCGAACCAGTTATTTAATCTGAAAACGGACAGACAAATTCTGGCGAGATCCATGCCTTGTTCATTTTCAGAAAAGTAAGCCAGTCTACATTATCGGAGGATAGTCGCATGCGACGGTCTGTTAGTACACCACCTGCAGCACTAAAGACGCGCTCCGATAATACACTGGCAGCAGGGCAAGCCAGCACCTCCAATGCATACTGGCTAAGCTCTGGCCATGTATCCAGCTTAGAGACCCAAAACTTGAATGGGGAAGAGCCATCTGGGAGTACACTGAGAGGCAAAGCCAAGTAGTCTGTCACCATGTGACGGATACGTTGCCTCCGCTGACTGGAGCCCTCTCGGATGGTGTAGACATTTGTGGCGCTGCCACAAAACTTTGCCACATTTTTAACATACTGGTCTTTCCCTGTGCAGAGGCACTGCGTGTGCTCCCTCTTGTTGCAGAGCTCTCTACACTGCCTCGACGCACAGAGCTGCTTTGTAAAGCAGTAGCAGCAGCAGTGCTCTCGGCAGTAAGGTAGAACATTAGGGATTGCACCAGTGTGTCTTGGTACTCCCGCATTTTACGCTCCCGGTTCAACGGTTGTGGATGAGGCTTTTGACGTTGTCCCGGTAGCGAGGGTCTAGGAGGGTGTACACCCAATAATCAGACGTCGTGAGAATGTGGGCGATGCGGCGGTCGTTTCTTAGGCACTGCAGCATGAAATCAACCATGTGCTGCAGACTCCCAACTGGCAAAGAAACGCTGTCCTCTGCAAGAGGCGTCATCTCTGCCTGCTCTGCATCACCCCACCCTCGCTCTACATACTGACTAGAGCGTTGTGTACCTCCCTCTGGAGCGATGTCTTCCTCCTCCATTGACTCCTCCTCCTCATCCTCCTCACAAAGTGAGCCCTGCCCAGCCCTTTGTGAGGAACCACGTTGCGATTACTTTCCAGAAGGTGATGGAATTTGTGACTCCTCATCCTCCACCTCTTCCAAAACCTCATCCCTTATTGCTTGCAGTGTTTTTTGAAGCAGGCAGATAAGGGGGACAGTCAGGCTGACTAGTGCATCATCTGCACTCGCCATCCGCGTTGACTCATCAAACGCACGCAAAACGTGGCACATGTCCTTCATAGTGGCCCACTCATTAATGGTGAAGTGTGGACGGCGCAAATTGCGTGTTGATTGCGCCTGATGCAGCTGATACTCCATTACTGCTGGCTGCTGCTCACACAACCGCTCCAACATATGTAACGTTGAATTCCACCTGGTGGATACGTCACATATGATGCGATGTTCAGGAAGGCGCAATCTGCGTTGCAGAGCTGCAATGCGCGATCTGGCATGCTGGAATGTCGCAAGTGAGCGCACTCTAGGCGGACCTTGTGCAGCAGTGCATCAAGATCCGGATAGTCCCTCAAAAAACTCTGCACGACCAAGTTGAGCACATGTGCCAGACATGGTATGTGAGTGAGTTTGCCAAGGCCCAGAGCTGCCACCAGATTTCGGCCATTGTCACACACTACCAAGCCTGGCTGGAGATTCGCTGGCAAAAAACCACACGTCGCTCTCCTGCTTGATGGCATTCCAGACCTCCTGCGCTGTGTGGCTTCAATTCCCCATGGGAATTAATTTCAGAACGGCCTATTGCCGTTTGGCCACGGCTGTGCTCATATCGGTCGCATCAGGTAAGCGTCCACGGGTCCATGTGGAGGTAGACCGTGACGGCTCCTGCAGCGATGATTCTGAGGAACTGGAGTAGGAGGAGGAGTCAATGTGGACAGACTTGATTCCGGCAATCCTTGGAGTTGGCAGAACACGTACAGCGCCACTCGCAAGATCTGTACTCGGCTCCACAACATTCACCCAATGGGCAGTGAGTGAAAGGTATCGTCCCTGGCCATGGGTACTGGTCCACGCATCGGTGGTCAGGTGGACCTTGCTACTGACGGCGTTTAGTAGCGCATGTTTAATTTTTGCCTCAACATGCTTTTGCAGACCAGGGACGGCTTGCCTGCTGAAATAAAATCGGCTGGGCACATTGTATTGTGGGACTGCCAATGCCATTAATTCACGGAAACTGTCAGTCCTCACCAGCCTGAATGACAGCATTTCAAGGGACAGGAGTTTTGCAATGCCAGCATTCAGAGCCTGTGCTCGTGGATGGTTTGCCGAGTATGGCCGTCTTTTATCCCATGCCTGTGCTACCGATGGCTGTTTTGTGGCCTGGGTGTGTGAGGATGACAGGGAACTTGCAGCTGTGGGTGGAATAACACTGTGTCTCTGGACAACAGTGACAGAGGTTCTTCCATGGCGATCCTTTGAGGAAGCCGAACCAGCTGTGTGTGAACTGGAGGAAGAGGCTCCAACACGAGCTGAAGATGTAGGTGCTGCTGTAGGTTGGCCTACATCTCCAGTGTGTCTTTGTAACTCAACAAAGTGCTTTGACCGCACATGTTTCCACATATTTGTTGTATTAAGGTTACTGACACTTTTACCTCTTTTAATTTTTTGATTACACAGCTTGCATTTGACATAGCAAATATCATCTGCAACTGTATCAAAAAAGGACCACGCAGAGCAAGTCCTGGGAGCGCCCGGTTTGGCTGTTGGAAGAGAACTGCTCCGAACGGGTGCCAAACTGGAGGCTACAGGCAAGCGAGTCTGCAGCCTACCTCTCCCTACTGTTTGGACCGTTGGGGCAATCTCTTCCTCAGAGCTGCTCCCACCACCTTCCTGTTCCTCACGCCATGTTGGGTCTTGGACCTCATCATCTCCACCACTACCCTCTTCCAACACCTGCTGTTGTTGGGTGGTCTGGCCAGCACCATGCTCAACAGAAACTGGCAACTGAGTCTCATCATCATCAGATGCGTTCTGCGGTGTGCTGACCATCGGCACTGGCTCACCCGCCTCTTCAGATTCAGAGAGACACAGCTGTTGCGCATCACTGCATACTGCCTCTTCTTCACATTCCAGAATGCTGCTTGGCTGGGCCCCTGTTTGCAAGCCAACAGATTCTGAGAACAGAAGCAGAGACTCAGCTGGCTCCTGTACAGAGCTCTCTGACTGCCTGGGCAATTTGGCAGGCGGTGAAGAGACTGATGGTTGTTCAACAGTGCTGTGGTCCTGAGAGGAGGTGGAAGCTATTGAAGTCGATGCATTGGCTGCCATCCAACCAACAACGGCTTCAATTTGTTCTTCACGCAGCAGGGGGGTACGCTGAGCTCCTACAAAAGTGCGCATAAAGGAACGCTCACTGGGAAAACTGGTGGATGCTGTGTCACTGGGTGCGGTAGCAGCCACAGAATCCCCACGTCCTCTCCCTGCTGCAAATCCACGGCCACGACCACGACCACGTGCCTTACTCACTGACTTCTTCATCTTGGTAGATTGATAAAGAAAGTCAGAAAAGTTATAAGGCCTAAGTGTGGTTATTCCTCACAGACTACAGTGAACCCTGCAGACAACTGTTCAGTATCTGTGAAAGGCCCCTTTGTGTACTTCTATAGTGTTTGCAACCAATGTATTGTATACGGATGGAAGCGCGTCACACTAATAGATTAGATTTTTTTCCACTAAAATGGAGCAGCACCAATTAGAGAAAAATGTGAAGAATGAGGCAGTGACACACGCTCAGCAGACTACAACCGGCAGTGGTTGAAGAACAAACTGGAGCGTAATCTGCACTCACAAAATGAAAAGCTCACAGACTACAGTGAACACTGAAACACAACTGTTCAGTAGCTGTTAAAGGCCCCTTTGTCTACTTCTATAGTGTTTGCAACCAATGTATTGTATACGGATGGAAGCGCGTCACACTAATAGATTAGATTTTTTTCCACTAAAATGGAGCAGCACCAATTAGAGAAAAATGTGAAGAATGAGGCAGTGACACACGCTCAGCAGACTACAACCAGCAGTGGTTGAAGAACAAACTGGAGCGTAATCTGCACTCACAAAATGAAAAGTTCACAGACTACAGTGAACACTGAAACACAACTGTTCAGTAGCTGTTAAAGGCCCCTTTGTCTACTTCTATAGTGTTTGCAACCAATGTATTGTATACGGATGGAAGCGCGTCACACTAATAGATTAGATTTTTTTCCACTAAAATGGAGCAGCACCAATTAGAGAAAAATGTGAAGGATGAGGCAGTGACACACGCTCAGCAGACTACAACCGGCAGTGGTTGAAGAACAAACTGGAGCGTAATCTGCACTCACAAAATGAAAAGCTCACAGACTACAGTGAACACTGAAACACAACTGTTCAGTAGCTGTTAAAGGCCCCTTTGTCTACTTCTATAGTGTTTGCAACCAATGTATTGTATACGGATGGAAGCGCGTCACACTAATAGATTAGATTTTTTTCCACTAAAATGGAGCAGCACCAATTAGAAAAAAATGTGAAGGATGAGGCAGTGACACACGCTCAGCAGACTACAACCGGCAGTGGTTGAAGAACAAACTGGAGCGTAATCTGCACTCACAAAATGAAAAGCTCACAGACTACAGTGAACACTGAAACACAACTGTTCAGTAGCTGTTAAAGGCCCCTTTGTCAACTTCTATAGTGTTTGCAACCAATGTATTGTATACGGATGGAAGCGCGTCACACTAATAGATTAGATTTTTTTCCACTAAAATGGAGCAGCACCAATTAGAGAAAAATGTGAAGAATGAGGCAGTGACACACGCTCAGCAGACTGCAACCGGCAGTGGTTGAAGAACAAACTGGAGCGTAATCTGCACTCACAAAATGAAAAGCTCACAGACTACAGTGAACACTGAAACACAACTGTTCAGTAGCTGTTAAAGGCCCCTTTGTCTACTTCTATAGTGTTTGCAACCAATGTATTGTATACGGATGGAAGCGCGTCACACTAATAGATTAGATTTTTTTCCACTAAAATGGAGCAGCACCAATTAGAGAAAAATGTGAAGAATGAGGCAGTGACACACGCTCAGCAGACTACAACCGGCAGTGGTTGAAGAACAAACTGGAGCGTAATCTGCACTCACAAAATGAAAAGCTCACAGACTACAGTGAACACTGAAACACAACTGTTCAGTAGCTGTTAAAGGCCCCTTTGTCTACTTCTATAGTGTTTGCAACCAATGTATTGTATACGGATGGAAGCGCGTCACACTAATAGATTAGATTTTTTTCCACTAAAATGGAGCAGCACCAATTAGAGAAAAATGTGAAGAATGAGGCAGTGACACACGCTCAGCAGACTACAACCGGCAGTGGTTGAAGAACAAACTGGAGCGTAATCTGCACTCACAAAATGAAAAGCTCACAGACTACAGTGAACACTGAAACACAACTGTTCAGTAGCTGTTAAAGGCCCCTTTGTCTACTTCTATAGTGTTTGCAACCAATGTATTGTATACGGATGGAAGCGCGTCACACTAATAGATTAGATTTTTTTCCACTAAAATGGAGCAGCACCAATTAGAGAAAAATGTGAAGGATGAGGCAGTGACACACGCTCAGCAGACTACAACCGGCAGTGGTTGAAGAACAAACTGGAGCGTAATCTGCACTCACAAAATGAAAAGCTCACAGACTACAGTGAACACTGAAACACAACTGTTCAGTAGCTGTTAAAGGCCCCTTTGTCTACTTCTATAGTGTTTGCAACCAATGTATTGTATACGGATGGAAGCGCGTCACACTAATAGATTAGATTTTTTTCCACTAAAATGGAGCAGCACCAATTAGAGAAAAATGTGAAGAATGAGGCAGTGACACACGCTCAGCAGACTACAACCGGCAGTGGTTGAAGAACTAACTGGAGCATAATCTGCACTCACAAAATGAAAAGCTCACAGACTACAGTAAACCCTGCAGACAACTGTTCAGTAGCTGTGAAAGGCTCCTTTCTGTACTTCTATAGTGTTTGCAACCAATGTATTGTATACGGATGGAAGCACGTCACACTAATAGATTTGATTTTTTTCTAAATAATGGAGCTGCACCAATTCCACTAAATAAAATAAAAAAAAAAAGAGTCAGTGACACGTGCAGATGCCTACAAACAGCGGTGGATGCAGAGCAAACTGCAGCGTCACCTGCACTGTCACACACACACCTTGCACAGAGCTGTTAAAACAACACTGGCAAAATGAAGCTTTACACAGCGGTTGGTAAACTAGCCTGCCTAAAGCACAGTAGTACACAAAATCGCAATATCTAACTGTCCCTCAGAGTGAGCAGAGTAGCGTTCTGTCCCTAACTGAGTTCACAGCACAGTGACGCTAAAATGGCTGCGGCGCCTTTTATAGTGCATTCTGACATCATTTCAGCAGCCAATCACAGCCATGCCATTAGTTAAGATGACCTCAGCATTACAGGATGTGCCCACACTTCATAAGATTCATCATTGGCTGACTAACATCACATTGCCTCTCAAAGAATTATGGGAACTTCCGATTCCGGTATACGATATTGAAAAAGTATCGGAATTAAGTATCGGAATTCCGATAACGCGAATATCGGCCGATACCGATACTTGCGGTATCGGAATGCTCAACACTAGTCGTTAGTTTAGGAATCTGCAACCCATCAATTACCAACATCTCAGGTGTTCTGCTGCCCTGCTGTTGTTCCTGTCCTCCTCAGCTACCGAAACACAACAGTTCCCCCATATGCAGCTCTCAAGGCTAGCTCACCCTAGCAGACACTCTGAGTAGGACAAGAAAGTACTCATCCTCTTATCCTCATACACTGGCTTTGAACGCCTACATTGCCAAACTGATCTCATCAGAGATGATGCCCTTCCGTTTGGTTGAAAGCGCAGCGTTCCGAGAGCTCATGGCCTATGCTGTCCCACGCTATGACCTACCCAGTCGGCACTTCTTTTCTAGAAAAGTCATCCCTGCCGTCCACCTGCATGTGAAAGACCGCATTGTCCATGCACTCAAACAATCAGTGAGTGGAAAGGTGCACCTCATAACAGATGCATGGGCCAGTAGGCATGGCAAGGGCCGTTACGTGTCCATCACTGCGCACTGGGTTAATGTGGTGGATGCAGGGTCCACAGGGGACAGCAGTGGTGGGACAGTGCTGCCTAGCCCAAGGTATAGGCAACAATTGGCTGTAGGCGTTCAACCCTCCTCTTCCAGAAGCGAAAGCTCGTCGACAGAGCGCAGTCGCACGAGCACTCCATCCGCAGCTGCCAGTGTTGCACACTAGGTGTCCCACTATCGAACAGCTAGTGGTAAGTGTCAGCAGGCTGTTTTAAAGATGATGTCTTTGGGCGACAACAGACACAACGCGGAGGTACTGGCTGATTATTTGCAGCGAGAAACTGAGTCATGGCTGGGCAGTCTACATCTTGAGCCAGGCTAGGTAGTCAGTGATAACGGCCGTAATTTTGTGGCGACCACAGCCCTGGAAAAACTCATACCTTTCCTGGCTCACACCTTGAACCTGGTGGTGCAGTGCTTCCTAACTAATTATCCAGAGATAACAGCCATGCTCCATAAGTGCGAAGACTGCTCGCACATCAGTCGCTCGCATGTATACTCCAGTTGTATGCAGAGGCTGCAGCGATCGCTCCACCTCCCCAAGCGCCGCCTAATCATAGACGTTGCACATGGTTGAGAGGCTGTGCCAACAGAGGCAGGCTGTAATGCATTTGTGGGAGGATACATGGGCAGGCAGTTTGAGGGCAGACATGGAGTTGTCGGGTGTGCAGTGGTCAAAGCTGAAAGACCTGTGTAAAGTCTTCAGTGTTTTGAGGAATGCACATGGCTGGTAAGTGCAGACGACGCCATCATAAGCATGAGCATCCCACTTATGCGTCTGCTCATGCAAACTTTGACGCACATTAAGTATCAGGCGTCTGCAGCGGAGGAGGAAGAAGAGGAGGAGGAGGGAAGCCTTGTTGACAGTCTGCCATTGTTTGCTCAGGGAACTGTCCTGGACGAGGTGGAGGAAGAAGAGGAAGAGGAGGAGGATGAGGGGTTGATTATTTTGGGGAGGAGTATGCTTCTCAGGGGGCAAGAAAAAATGTTGGCTTGCCAAGGTCAGGTACAGGGTTTGTGCGTGACTGGAGGGATGTGGATTTGGCAGGAAAGTGCTCCACCCACCACTGGCAGTGCATCATAGACACCTGGAACATGGGCCCACATGTGTGATTATATCTTGCGGATCCTAAAAAGGGACCCCCGCATTGCCAAAATTATGAAGGATGACAACTACTGGTTGGCCAGCATCCTTGATCCACGCTATAAAGGCAAATTACAGAACATCATGCCACAGGAGAACCTAGAGCTAATATTGGCGAACAAACAAGCAACTCTGGTAAACCGTTTGTTAGAGGTTGTAATGTAAGGAGTACAGTTCATATAGTGTCTTGTGCTTGGGTGCGATGAAAACACAGGAGTCACAGGTTTGATATAGAAGGTCTTGTATTACTTCATACAAGTGGCAATAATAGTCACACAGTTTGCAGATACAAAAGCAGGAGACAGCAGGCCAGAGTAACTTAAGCTCAGCAATCACTCTCACAACAGGTTCAGGATCTCTTCTCTGTTACCATAAGTCCATGCAAACGTGGATTTATCAAATAGCAAGGTTCCAAAGTCCACGAGTGTTCCAAAGTTCCACAATAGGAAATAACTGGAGTACAAGGTCCAAGGCTTCCAGGAGTCAGGTCACAGGTTCACTGCAGGCTTGATTCTGAAGCACTGATTGCTCAGCTGTGGCTGCTTAAGAAGCAAGAGGGAGAGAATCAGGGCGGGAACATGCAAGCTGGAAACTCCATATTGACTGAGGGCAAGACAGCTGCAGCAAGACAGAAAGTAAAATGGCTGACGGAAAAACTGAGTTTCAGGAACATGTACACAGAACCTTACATTACTCCCCCCTTAGGGACAACCTCCGGATGACCTCAGACCAGGCTTGTGTGGGTACCTCTGATGAAACTGACGGAGCAAGCGAGGAGCATTAACGTTATTGACTGGTTCCCATGAGTTGTCCTCCACTGGGTAGCCCTGCCATTTAATCAAATATTGTAACTGATTTCTATACAACCTGGAATCTAGAATCCTTTCCACCACAAATTCTTCCTGACCATCGACTAGCACTGGGTCAGGGCAAGGAGAAGAACGTCCAGGAAACGTATTGGGTGTCGCAGCCTTTAGTAGAGATACATGAAAGACAGGGTGGATTCTCATAGTTCTGGGCAGTTGAAGACGACAAGCGACAGCACTTATAATTTTACTGATTTTATAAGGTCCAATGTATTTATGTCCCAACTTAGATGATGGAATTCTTAACTTAAGATTTCTGGTTGACAGCCAGACCAGGTCTCCTACCTTGAAAGCTGGTGCAGGTTTACGAAATTTATCTGCGGCTTTCTTGTACCTTTTCTGAGCCAATTCCAGATTTCCCTTTAGAAGATCCATATTCTTTTGTAAAGACATGATTCTTTCAGCCACTGCTGGCAAAGGCGTTTCTATGGGAAATCGAGGAAGAATATTAGGATGATAAACTAAATTGGAGTAAAAAGGAGACTGCTTAGTGGAGGCGCTCTGAGAATTGTTATAAGAGAACTCAGCCAGTGGAAGTAGATCCACCCAATCATCCTGTAGGTGGCAGATAAAGCAGCGAAGATACTGCTCCAGGGTCTGATTGGTTCGTTCCGTCTGTCCATTAGTCTGAGGATGAAAAGCAGAAGAAAGGTTCACTTTAATGTCCAATGCTGCACAGAAATTTTGCCAAAACCTTGAAGTGAATTGCACCCCTCGATCCGAAATAACCTCATCTGGTACTCCATGTAAATGAAACACATTTTTAATCATCAAATCTGATGTCTCTCTTGCAGTGGGTAAGCCGACACAAGGGATAAAATGAGCTGCTTTTGTTAAACGATCAACCACCACTAGAATGGTGTTCTTCCCTTGAGAGGTTGGTAACTCCACAATGAAGTCCATAGCAATGGATCCCCACGGGCGGGACGGGGTGGGAAGAGGTTGCAACAGACCAGTTGGTGAGGAGCGAGGTGTTTTGCATCTTGCACAGACTTCACATGAAGTGACATAGTTTAAAACATCCTTCCTGCAAGTGGGCCACCAAAAGAAACGAGAAAGAAATTCCTGTGTCTTTAGAATTCCTCTATGCCCAGCTATCTTGGAATCGTGAATGAGTTGCAATACTCTTAATCTGACTGTTTCAGGAATATACAGACGTTGTCCCTGAATCCACACACCATTCTTAAAGACAAGACTTACGTCCCTTGGGGGTTGTGCCAAAAAGGAATCCGCATGGTATGCTTCCTTGATGTCCTTAAGTAGGTCTTGATTATGAATCACTCCCAGGAATCTAGAGTCAGGAAGAATAGTCTTAGGAGGAGTAAGTGGACGTGTCTCTGCTGAATAAATCCTAGAGAGTGCATCAGCCTTTCCATTGCGCGATCCTGGTCTATAAGAAATGATAAAATTAAATTGGTTTAAGAAAAGATTCCAGCGAGCCTGGCGAAGAGTCAGGCACTTAGCCGACCTGATAAATTCAAGGTTACGATGGTCTGTCAGGACGACTATGTGCTGTGCAGCTCCCTGAAGAAGGTGTCTCCATTCTTTGAAGGCGGCAATAATGGCCAACAACTCTCTATTGTCCACATCGTAGTTCCTCTCAGCAGAAGACAACTGCTGGGAAAAGAAGGCACAGGGATGCAAGACATTCTTCTCACCTGTTCTCTGAGAGAGTATAGCTCCAACGGCACAGTCTGAAGCATCCACCTCTATTATGAAGGCAAGTTCGGGGTTGGGATGTACTAAGATAGGTGCAGTGGTAAATTTATCTTTTAGACGGGAAAATGCTTCCTGGGCTTGGGAGTCCAGGAGAACCTAGACTCTTTCCGGGTAAGTTGGGTGATAGGTGACACTACCTCAGAGAAATTCCTAATGAAACGTCTATAGAAGTTGGCAAACCCCATGAAGCGCTGCACCTCCTTCACATTTCTAGGACTTGGCCAATCCTTGATGGCTTGGGTCCTGCTTCCATCCATACTAATTCCTTGTGTAGACAGTACATACCCAGAAATTGAATTTCGGTCCTATGGAATTCACACTTTTCAAGTTTGATGTAAAGATGATTTTGTCTTAGACGTTCCAAGACCATTCTCACATGTCCATGATGTTCCTCTGTGGAGTTAGAAAAAATTAGAATATCATCCAAATAAATCACCACGAATGTATCTAGGAGATCCCTGAAGATGTCATTCACCAAGTGTTGGAAAGTGGCTGGGGCGGTACTCAGACCAAAAGGCATAACTAGATATTCAAAGTGTCCATAGCGTGACCTGAATGCAGTCTTCCATTCATCCCCAGGTCTAATACGGACTAAGTTATAGGCCCCACGGAGATCTAGTTTAGAGAAAATTTTGGCATGTCGCACTCTCTCCAATAACTCAGGGATTAAAGGCAATGGATAACGGTTTCTAATAGTAACCTTATTGAGTTCCCTATAGTCTACGCAGGGTCTCAGAGATCCATCTTTCTTCTTTACAAAGAAGATGGGTGCACCTGCAGGAGATGAAGAGGGGCGTATGAAGCCCTTGGCTAGATTTTCGTCTATGTAATCCTTTAAAGCCTTTAGTTCGGGCCCCGCCAGGGGGTAGATCTTACCAAAAGGTATCTCTGCTCCAGGCAATAATTCAATTGGACAATCATATGGACGGTGAGGGGAAGCTGGTCAGCGTTCTTCTTGTCACATAAATCCACATAGTCCTGGTATACAGCTGGTAGTTCAGGGACTGACATGGTTCCTTTAGGAACAGAGCAAGCTGAAACTTTTGGACTCATCTGTTTCTCTGGAAAGTGTAATTCCTTGGTCTCCCAGTTTATGGTAGGATTCTGAGCCTGCAGCCATGGTAGCCCTAGAATAATGGGAAAGTGGGGAGAAGAGATAAGCATAAAGGACAGTTTCTCTTGATGATCTTTACCCATAAGAACCCTCAAAGGCTCTGTTTCCTGATCCACTGGTCCAGAGGTCAGCAGGGAGCCATCCACAGTTTCCATCTGTACTGGAGTACCTTCTTCACTGAACGTATCCCCTGTTTCAGAGCAAAGGAGACATCCATAAAATTTCCACTTGCCCCTGAGTCGATCATAGCAGAGCTAGACACCCAAGCTGAGTCAACCAGAGTTTGATGGAAAGAAAGCAATGAGAATTGTTTTTCTTACAACTCAGCTGGGACACCGCTGAGGAAACTTGAAAAATTGCAGCGTTTACACAGTCAACGTCCTCAGAAGTAACGGAGTTTAAGTCCGAGAAATCAAGATCTGTTGCTGCAGATCTCTCTGGAGCCTGAGGCTCGGACCTAACAGATCCCCTCTCGCAACACTCACAGTGAATGAGTGCTGCAGTAGTCTTACGAGAACGGCTGGGGCAGTTTATAATGAAGTGCCCTGACTTACCACAATAGAAACATAGATTCTCCTTAAAACGATGTTCCTTGCGTGCATCACTAACCCGTCGTTGTAAAGAGTCTACCTGCATGGGTTCAGGTTCAGGTTCCGTGTGATCCTACTCAAAGGTTCCTTAGCTGGAGAGGAAGGTAGGAAAAGGTTAGTGCGATTGCTTTCGAACCATCTCTCTTGCCTGCGTTCAGTCAGACGAGTATCAATACGGATGCAGTAGTTAATAAAGTCACCTAACGCAGTGGGAGGGTCGGCACGAGCAAGTTCATCCTTAATCAGTGGAGATAACCCTTTTCGAAAAATAGATTTTTTGGCGGAACTGTCCCAGGTGGTATCAAGGGCCCATCTCCTGAAATCCAAGGCATATTCAGCTACCGAGTGCTTACCTTGGCGCAAAGCTAACATGGCTGCTTCAGCTGTTGCACCTCGATTGGAGTCATCAAACACCTGCCCCATGGCTGAAATGAAAGCATCAAGATGATCCAAACATTCATCCTCAGTCTCAATCAGAGGGTTTGCCCACATCAAAGCCTTGTTGGTAAGCAACATAATTATAGTAAGCACTTTAGATCGTTCAGTGGGAAATTGTGAAGCATGTGCAGAAAAAAAAAGATTGCATTGATTAATAAATCCCCTGAATTTCTCACGTTCACCGCCAAAACGAAAAGAGGGCAACTTAGGAATCCCAGAACTCGGGGCTACGGCAGGAGCCTGGACTCGCTCCTCTAGAACCTCAATCCTGGCTCGCAAATCCTGGGCAGTCTGTCCAAACACTTGCAAATTGTGATTAGTGAGGTCCTGTAGGTTTGTAAAACGGGTTTTTATAGTCTGCAAATCTGCAAGGATGTTATCAGTCACTCCGCAAAGTTCCTTTATGCGGGCCTCCATTTTCCAGATCTTTTAAGACAGGAGTACTGGAAGGAGAGGAAAAGAAAAAAAAAACAATAGTGTTTACCTGTGGTAACACTGCAGAGAGAAAAAAAAATTAAGGGAACTGCTCACCTGGAATGGTTGTGAGAAGTCACAACCACTATCATCACAGAAAGTTCAACCGGACATCTGATATCCACAGTTACAGCAGACACAAAGAGGAAAGAAAAAAAAACAATAGTGTTTACCTGTGGTAACACTGCAGAAAAAAAAACTTAAGGGAATTGCTCACCTGGAATGGTTGTGAGAAGTCACAACCACTGTCATCACAGAAAGTACAACCGGACATCTGATATCCACAGTTACAGCAGACACAGCCTTTCCAGACCCAGCAGACACTAACGTTTGGCTTCAGAATCTTGTAATGTAAGGAGTACAGTTCATATAGTGTCTTGTGCTTGGGTGCGATGAAAACACAGGAGTCACAGGTTTGATATAGAAGGTCTTGTATTATTCATACAAGTGGCAATAATAGTCACACAGTTTGCAGATACAAAAGCAGGAGACACAGCAGGCCAGAGTAACTTAAGCTCAGCAATCACTCTCACAACAGGTTCAGGATCTCTTCTCTGTTACCATAAGTCCATGCAAACGTGGATTTATCAAATAGCAAGGTTCCAAAGTCCACGAGTGTTCCAAAGTTCCACAATAGGAAATAACTGGAGTACAAGGTCCAAGGCTTCCAGGAGTCAGGTCACAGGTTCACTGCAGGCTTGATTCTGAAGCACTGATTGCTCAGCTGTGGCTGCTTAAGAAGCAAGAGGGAGAGAATCAGGGCGGGAACATGCAAGCTGGAAACTCCATATTGACTGAGGGCAAGACAGCTGCAGCAAGACAGAAAGTAAAATGGCTGACGGAAAAACTGAGTTTCAGGAAACATGTACACAGAACCTTACAGAGGTATTCCCAGCACACATGAGCGGTGCAGGTTCTACTACGAGCCGTACTGGGCCAAATGGAAGAGGTGTTCGTGGTGCACACAGCCAAAGTAGCGTTGGAGACAAGGGTTTTATGACCATTTTGTGGACTGATTTCTCGAGTACCGCTCACACGACTGTTTATACTGAATCGATTGCAACAGACAGGAGACAGCAGTTGTCAACTATGGTTCAAAATTACCTCTCCTTGCCTATTGATGTTCACCCTCACAGTTCATTCACCTTTGACTACTGGGCCTGTAAACTGGACACCTGGCCTGAATTGGCACAATATGCCTTACAGAGCTCGCTTGCCCTGCTGATTGTGTGCTATCAGAAAGAGTCTTCAGTGCTGCTGGATCAATCCTGACAGAAAGAAGGACCCGGCTGTCGACCAAAAATATTGGTGATCTCACCTCATTAAAATGAACCATGCCTGGGTTTCAAAGGATTTTGTACCACCTTCCCTGATGACACATAGGTTGCCAGCAAAATGGCTTGCTTTGTCCTCCACTTCCTCCGACTTCTCCAATTCCTCCATTTGCAGCTGCTGAACGTCCAGCCTACACCTCAACATATGCCAGTTTTTCCACCTCCCTAACTGGGCTGTACCCCCCAGGGCTGGCGTCAATTAAGTAAATTAAGGTTGACAAGCTTAAGCTAGAAGAATTGATGTCGTTGGCATTGAAATGGGCACTGTAGGTGTGTTTACTGTCCTCCACTCCCTGCCGACTTTGCTTCCCCATTGACTTGCATTGGGTTTCGTGTTTCAGTCGGACCTTCGACTTTTTCCGATAGTCGGCCGATTTCGTTCGACTCGACTTTTGTATATGTAAATGTGCCCCGTATATGATGCTCCAGTGTATAATGGGCCCTAAATATGATACTCAAGTGTATGATGGGCCCAATATATAATTCTTCAGTGTATAATGCTCCCCATATATTGCTCCAAACATTAAAAAAAATGAAATACCTCTCCTCGCTGGGCACTGCTCTACTCTGGACTCCTCAGCGTCGCCATCTTCCAGCTCTCTGCACTTGGACTGTTCAGGTAGAGGGCGTACAGACGTGACGTCTCTGACTTGAATGTCACTGTCAGGAAACACGGAAGACATCACAGCGATGGAGCAGGGAGAGGTAAGTATTGCAAGTGCTGGGGCACTGAGCAAGCGGGGGGAGCCCGTGGGCGACGGCACAGGCATAGAGTCCCTCATAGTACACCGGTGTCTCTGACAGCGAGTGGGCCACCCCACCTGCTCAGGGCCCGGCACTTGGGGGTGGGACAGCCCTGTTAGGGAGGTGGAAAAACTGGCATATGTTGAGGTGTAGGCTGGACGTTCAGCAGCTGCAAATGGAGGGATTTGAGAAGTCGGAGGAAGAGGAGGACAAAGCGAGCAATTCTGCTGGCCACCTATGTGTCATCAGGGGAAGGCCCAGTAGTCCAAGGGGAATGAACAGTGAGGGAGAA
The DNA here is from genome assembly GCA_033576555.1 of Oophaga sylvatica. NCBI lineage: Eukaryota > Metazoa > Chordata > Amphibia > Anura > Dendrobatidae > Oophaga > Oophaga sylvatica. Next base: position 313,484,601 of record JARQOD010000003.1, read on the forward strand.
CATCGATAGGGGAGGAGAGGTAATTTTGAACCATAGTTGACAACTGCTGTCTCCTGTCTGTTGCAAGCGATTCAGTATTACCAATAGTGTGAGCAGTACTCGAGAGATCAGTCCACAGCATGGTCAGGAAACCCCTGTCTCCAACGCCACATCGGCTGTGTGCACCACGAATGCCTCTTCCATTTGGCCCAGTACGGCTCGTGGTAGAACCTGCACCGCTCATGTGTGCTGGGAATGCCTCTAACAAACGGTTTACCAGAGTTGCTTGTTTGTTGCCAATATTATCACTAGGTTCTCCTGTGGCATGATTTTCTGTAATTTGCCTTTATAGTGTGGATCGAGGATGCTGGCCAACCAGTAGTCGTCATCCTTCATAATTTTGGCAATGCGGGGGTCCCTTTTTAGGATCCGCAAGACATAATCACATATGTGAGCCAATGTTCCAGGTGTCAATAATGCACTGCCAGTGGTGGGTGGAGGAGCACTTTCTGCCAAGTCCACATCCCTCCAGTCACGCACAAACCCTGTACCTGACGTTGTCTAGTCAACATTTTCTCTTGCCCCTTGAGAAGCATACTCCTCCCCAAAATAATCATCCCCCTCTCCTCCTCCTTTTCCTCTTCTTCCTCCACCTCATCCAGGACAGTTCCCTGAGCAGACAATGCCTGACTGTCATGAAATCTTCCCTCCTCCTCCTCCTCTGCTGCAGACGCCTGATCCTTAATGTGCGTCAAAGTTTGGATGAGCAGACGCATAAGTGGGATGCTCATGCTTATGATGGCGTCGTCGTCTGCTCTTGCCAACTATATGCATTCATCAAAACACTGAAGAACTTTACAAAGGTCTTTCAGCTTTGACCACTGCACACCCGACAACTCCATGTCTGCCCTCAAACTGCCTGCCAGTGTATCGG